>CM034711.1:9576459-9587663 GCA_020142125.1 Phrynosoma platyrhinos
TGATGATGATGATGATGATGATGATGATGATGATGATAATAATATTTTGAGACTTAACTGTGTGAACGAAGTTGTAGCATGCATTTTCGTGGACTTGGTCTGCTTCCTCAGATGCATGGAGACAAGGAAGTCTCCATGAAGAAGTAGACCAAGTCTATGAAAGCTTATGCTATAATGACTCAAATGTGCTGCAAGATCCCTTTGCATAAAGAGAAGCCCCAGCACACATACACACGTTATTGCTGTTGTGTGCCTTCAAGTCATTTCTGACCCACGGCAACCCTATCATGAGGTTTTCTTGGCAAGATTTGTTCAGAGGAAGTTTGCCATTGCATTTCCCTGAGGCTGAGAACGTGTGACTTGCCCAGCATCACCTAACAGCTGAGTGGGGAATTGAATCCAGGTCTCCATGATGTAAAGAGATCTTGCAGCATCTTTGAGACTAACATATTGGCAGCCTGAGCTTTGAACCTGGATTCTGGATGAACCCCACAAACCTCACCCTCCCCATCCAAACCCACTTCTCAGAGCTGAAAAGGAGACCCCAAAATCCTGCCATTTGCTCTTCTTTGTGTCACACTCTCCCTGGCCTTTATATGGAACCTAGGTCTATTCAATAAGAGCATTGGCTAAACCCCAGTGCTGGGATTTGCAAGTATTTCAGAATATGTGTGTGTGTGTGCATGTGTGGATATATGGGCAGGCTGCCCTGCCCTCTTTCCCTCCTCCTTTCCATGTCTGCCTGGGCTCAACACACACACATACACACACACACACACACAACAGAGTGCTTTTCGGAGCAACCCAACCTGTTTTTATGTTAATTTCCCAAGGCCTGCCCTGCCTGCCTCGCCTCAAGTCTCCCTTGCAACACACTGGCCTCTCTCTTGCACCACGGTGCCAGAGGAGCAGGTTTCCTTCCTGCTACCTGGGCCCAGGTGTTGTCAGGAGGCTGTCGGGGCAGGCCAAGTGGGTAAGGTGGGCATCCCCCTCGGCTGCCAGGATGTACCAACCCGAGCCAGAACTGATGGAGGTGATCCAGGGTCCTACGCCACCCCCCGAACTCTCGCCCGCAGCCTACATCAATGCCGTGCAATATGCCAACGTGTTGGAGGGCAGGTTCAAGCAACTTCAAGGTAGGGGGCGTGGGGAGCCTTTCTGGAGGGACGGAGGGGGGGTTGTTGCCAGCAGTGTGGACTTCTACCCCCATCCTCCAAAATCTCCTTGCTCTGTTGCAGGAACCCTAATCCCCAAAGTGTTGTCAGGAATTAGCTGAACACACATGCCGGACAGCTGCATGGCTGAGATTCTTTGGGGCTGCGTCCAAATGCCCTCCAGCTTGGGAGAAAGGGTGGGTGGGCTTCCAACCATCCCTCTTCCCCAATTTCGTAAAGATAGGCCTTGGTAAGCGAGAGATACAAGAAGCATAAGAGCTTGGACAGACAGTCTACTTTGGTAGGTACATAGAAAGTTGACGTATCCGTCTCTGAGACCTCCCCAAACTACCCCCTCCACAATGGTGTTGTAGGAATGCTCACCTTGACCTCAAACATCCTTCCCCCCCCTCCGACCACTGTCAAAGGTCGCTCTTTATTTATTTAAAAGGTTTGTATTATCCTCAGCCAAAGTTTTAGACACAGCCAGTTGTCTTTGAAAAAAGCCCTGCAGACAAACAACCTTTGGAAACTTACAGGTAGCAAATGGCGATGTTTGGAACGAAGGCTGGATGAACACGTTGAAATGATTTGCAGGGTTGGTAGGTGGGGGTAGATGTGGAAAATATCCAATTGGCTGGAAAAGCAATGGTTGGATTTTATTATTTTTTAAATGAAAGATCCTACATTAAACTGTTGGGGAGTGGATCATGGCCTTCTTTTGGTGCTGAAAAGATATCAAAATACTGACCAGCTAAGTGGTACCCTGGGCTTTTGGGGAGATAATTCTGCAATCTGGGGCCACCATAAAGAAGGTTTCCTGAATGCTGTCCACCTTTCTATGAAGGTGGCAATACTGACTGTCCCCCCTAACCTGTATCTCCTTTCCCATACACCTTGCAAAACTTTCACCTCCAGGCTTAAAGATCACCCCATGCAAAAATCCCTATAGTTCTGAGTGTTAACTCCATTTTGTGGGCAAACAGCTAGTCTGTGATGTCTTTTCCCAAATTAATCAACAAAAGAGTCCTAAGATTTGAACTTGTGAATGTTCAGCACCCTCGGGGGACAACTTGTGCCAAACCTTGGTGAACTGCAGCTTCCATGATACCTCTATGCTAACTATTGCTGATGAGGGTTGCAGTCCAACATCATTGGAAGGGTCACAGTTTGCCCAGCACCGATCTATATATATTGTAGGAAAGGGACCCTTTGCCAAGACCACAATCCTACAATCCTTCATAACACACCCCATCCTCTGGACTGGGATTAAGGAGATACCATTTCAGATCATACAGTCCTTGGGTGACCATAGGCCAGTCTCCCCATCCTTCAACCTCTCCTATACCTCCCAGAGTTGTCCTGAGGATAAAAGCAGGGAGAGCTTTGAACTCACTGAAAGAAAGGCTGGATACAAATGTAATAACTAAATAAATAAACCCCACTTGGTTTTAAAGAAGCCATCCATCCACACTAGTCCTCAGTCCTTACTCCGATGCTTTCTGATTTAGTAGGACAGCCTTTGTAGGATGGATTTTGGGTAGACACTGGGTACTGCATAGCTGGAGAAAGTAACTTGGCCAAACACGGCAAAAAAATTTTTTTTAAAAAATTGCTTTTCCAAGCTTGCAATAATGTATCTGTGGAGGATCTTTTCTGAAGAATGAGGGTCAGCCTCTATTCATAACCAATTTTTGATCCCATTTTGGTTTTGGCTGATCCTTGTATTGGGTTGGGGATTACAGTGATCTTGGAGGCCAAATATAAATTGCATGTGTGTTATGGGGCAAGAAAGGAGGAATATGCTCGGGTTTTGCAAAATGGGACTTGTGGTGTGTCTGCTATGCAAAGCCTCCTAGTTAAGGCCTCTGTTTCTGACATTGGAAGGTGGTGGTTTAATTTTGTGCCAAAGACCTATCATCAGTTTTGTATGAAAAGGCTTAATCCTGCAACGTAAGAGCAAAGTAATAATGAAAGGGCTGCCCTTGAATATGTAGAAAGATCATTTTACCACTGAATAACCACAGCTAGCTTGGCACATGTCTCGTGCTCATATGCCCACTTGACCAGAGATATGGTTATCCTCAGTTGGCAAATATATCTAGGTATGATGGCAGTGGGTTGGGTTGTATAAACTATAAGACCCTAAGGCCATTGAAATGCAAGAGTAGCTGTGGGTGTGTGACATTTCTTGCAGTTCCCAAACATATGCAAAATAAAAATAAAAGAGTCCCAGTTAAAGCAGTGATTGCTGGCAATGATGGCATCTTCTTACCAAGTTTGCAATACCAATTTGATATCTGTAGTGAGAAAGGAAACCCAGAGTTGTGGCTAAGCCTGCGGTGAATAGAATCAAATTTGCTGATCGACTCTAGTTCAGCACTTTCTCAATGGCGCTTGGAATCTTTTTATCCGGAAGGCTAGTGACTGGCAGGTCAGCAGTAGCAGCAGGTCCTGGGAGAGAGAGAAGTATTTCCTCCCTGGCTTACAAACATCCCTTTTTTGGAGGTCTGATTTGTGTCCTCCTCATGGAAACTGACCTGTGTCTCATGCGGGATTGTGGGCAGACAATGGCTTTTATAGCATGGCACAGGGTCAGCAGATGGGTGTGCCTCCTGATGGTGTATCGTGGGGGTTAGATTCTTTAATACCAGCCTGGCCCTGGCTTGAGATTTTCCGAAGAGGCTTTTTTTCTGGATCTCTTTGCTAGAGGAAGCTCATGACTTTTTAGTGGCGGCACAGCATGGCACAGTGGGTTGAGCATTGAACTATGACTCTGGAGACCAGGGTTCGAATCCCAGCTCAGCCAGAAACCCACCGCCTTGGCCAAGTCATACTCTCTCAGCCTTGGAGAATTGCTAAGGCAAGCCCCCTCTGAACAAATCTCGCCAAGAAAACCCCATGATAGGTTGGCCTTAGGGTGGCCATAAGTCGGAAATGACTTGCAGGCACACAACAAACAACAAATCCTATCTTCAGAAAGCCCTCCTTCTTGAACCCAGGACTGGTGCGGATTGCTTTCATTTCAGTGCCATGTTAATAAGTTACTTATTTGTCCAGCCCATTTTCAAAGCAGTGCTGCTTTTATGGTTCTTTTTGTTTTCAAAATAGATGTTTTATACTTTTATTTGCTTGTATTATGGTTCATGCTTCTTGTTATGCCTCTTGTAGAACCATACCCCTGATGCCTTAAGGTAAAAGGGTGAATCCAAAATACATTTTGAGAAAATAAAACAATTGTCTCATCTGAACGGATAGAACTGAATTGGGCTAAGAGTAGCTGATAAGCAAGTGTTTGAGATCAAGTGTAGGCATAAGGTTGATCTAGAGAGATTCCCAAACTAGATCAGTGATTCCCAAATACTTCTTCTGGGTGTTTTGGACTTCAGCTCCCAGAAGCCCCAGCCAGATTGGCCAACAGTCTGGGATTCGGGGAGCTAAAGACCAAAACACCTGGAGGTCCAAAGTTTGGGAACCATTGATCTGGATCTAGGGATAGATCCTGGATAAGATTTGGAGCAGGATTTCCAACTCCCAGTGTTTCAACAAAAGTAGCAACAAAAATGGAAACGTACACATTCACCCAGCCTCTCATTCTGCTAAAAAATGATGGGGAAACTGGATGCATTGAGGTTTGGAAGGAGTATGAGTTGCTCAAGTTTAGTTTTGCTCCTTAAAAATAAAAGATCTGAGCTCAGGGATGTTTTAATGCTACATGCATGCCATTTTCTTTTCCTTTTTTGCACCAGGCTCTGGCTGGTGGATCTTTGGGCTATAGTAAAAAAATAAAATGTAAAAGTAGATCCTGTAAGCCTGGAGGCTTAGACAGGCATCCCTTATTTTAGATTATGGGGCTTTCTGTAAAAGAAGTCAAGCCCTATAACTCATCCCCTGGCATTTGAGAGAGAAAGGCTATTGTTCAGGATGGGATGTAGATCAAAGCAGATATGGTTTTCTTCCAGCTTAGAAAGCAGGCATCTCCTTGTTTATAGGCTGCCCACTAATCGAACATGAGATAGAATCATGGATTTTTAAAGTCCAAAGGCACTGCAAGGGTCATCTAGATCATCCCCAAACATGCAGGAATACACAACTAAAGCACTCTGGAAAGATGGCCATCCAGCCTCTGTTTAAAGACGGAGAGAGTCTACTATTCTCCAAAGCAGACTGTTGCACTGGAACTGTAGTTGTAATCCAAAAAGAGTGAGGAACTTTTACACTCTTCTCTGGCTGAAAGTTCTTTGACCAACCTCTCTCCTTAGTCTTTCAGAGCTGTTTGAAAGTGAATGTCTTGGAGTGTGGCAAGCTTATTTTCTGCTGCTCCACAGAATAGGGCACAGAGCAATGGATTCAAAGGACAGGAAAAGAGATTTCACCTAAACATTAGGAAGAACTTCCTGATGGTAAGAGCTGTTTGACCGTGGAAGACGCTGCCTCAGAGTGTGATGGAATTTCCTTCTTTGGAGATTTTTAAACAGAAGCTGGATGGCCATCTGTCGGAGGTGCTTTGACTGTGTCTTCCTGCATGGCACAAAGGGGTTGGACTGGATGACCCCTTGGGGTATCTTCCAACTCTACGAATCTGTGGTTCTTTGAAATGGGGTACTTCCATTCCGGCTCAGAGTAAGCACGGCACAGGCTTTGCTCCGACATGTTTCCCAGTGAGTCAGGCTGAAAGGCAGGCCAAGCCCTAGGCTCAGCTGTTGAGGTTGTCTCTACTTGCGCCATGCGCTTACGCTTACGTGTTAAGTTGGGGCAGAAGAGCAGCACCTGCCTGGGCTCCAGGGCAAATGCCAGCTGTGCAGAAACCCATGGAAAACCATTAACACACACACAAACACACACACACCACTAACAAGAAAACCTAGAGCTGCCTAATACTTCTACCACAACTAAGGCTGAGCTTTGAGGGCTTGCGTTTGCATTTGCGGAGTAGATCCTGATTTTACAGCGTGAGAGAGGATTGTGGTCCTGAGCATATGCAGAGTGCCAGACTCCCTCTAAAACAAAGGAGGAACAGGCTCTTCTTTCTGTGTCTTTTGGCTTTTGTTTTCCAACTCCTACTGGTGTTTTTCCTCTTGCATTGCATGCAAATACAATGGAAATAGGGGAAAGAGATTGAAAGCACACTTGGGTTCTTTGTGCCCACAGTTTCATCTGTAAAATCACAGTAGGGCTAACGTCTAATCTGCACTGCAAAAATAATGCAGTTTGATACTGCTTTAAATGCCGTGGTTCGATATTATCGAATCCTGGGATTTGTAGTTTGTTGTGACACCAGAGCTCTCTGACAGAGAAGGCTAAGTAGTTCACAAAACTACAGATCTGAGAATAACATTGAGCTGTGGTAGTTAAAAGGGGTGTCAAATTGCATTATTTCTGCAGTGCAGATTAGATGAAAGTCAGCTGTTTCCCTTCCCTTTCTGGAATTAAAAACCTCCGATATCCCCAGAGCTTGTGAAAGACCCATTTTGGACTAAAATTATAAATAAATAAATAAATAAATAAATAAATAAATAATAAAACTCCCAGAATGCTTAATCCAGCTAGTGACAGTGCTGGTTGCATGCGCGTTGTAAATTGTAGTCCCAATAAGTAATTTTCCAAGCTTCTCATGTTACTTTCATTGCTAGACTCCGCTCACAGAGATGACCTAGATGTCCTTGGTAATAGTTTGCCCTTAGAAGCCAGGGCTTCCTCACCTTTTGCAGCAGAAGTGCCTCAAAATAAGTTCTTTTATTTTGGTTTAGTTGCAGTTTGAAACCACTTTAAGTGCCATGGCTCCCTGCTATGGAATCCTGGGATTTGTAGTCTGTTCTGGCACCAGAGATCTCTGACAGAGAAGGCTAAGTATCTCAGAAAACTCAGTCTTGAAGGTGCTACAAAATTCCTCCATATAGTAAAATGTATTGATCATTGAGCTTTAGGCTAGATGTCTTTTGGTTGGTGGGACCTCCAGAGATCCTTGAGACAGCCCTGCAGATAATAATAATAATAATATGAAGTATTTATACCCCGCTCTTCAGCCAAAGGCTATCAGATGATGTCTTTGCAGTTCATCCAGCTAAAGGAAAATAGCTGGATGCTTCACCGCTGCTTACTCCACTTTCCAGCAATCTGGAAAGGACTATATTTGTATGTACGTACGTACGTACGACTTACAATGTAGTACAATATCATCCACAATCCACAAAACAGTGATACCTTTTTTTGGGCCAACCAAAATGCACAACGTATATGTTGCAAGCTTTCGAAGCTCCACCGGCTTCTTCATCAGGCAAAGAGCTGTTTGAAATCCTGCAGGAGAAAGGGGGAGAAATGATGATGCTAGTCATAGGCCTGCCTTTTGTCAAGATGTTGTGGTTGTTGTCCTCAGTTCAGATGATATGGAATTACACTTACAATTACAATGTGGGTACATTTTGGTCATTGTGTGGTCAAAGAGAATTTAAACCCTGATAGGATTCCAGGCAGTTTTAAAAAGTTTTTTTCCCCCAATTGACCTAATTATTTGCCTTTTATCCAGTTCAGGGATGTAAGCAGATTTTTGCGTATTACATAAATATGGGAGTACATAAATATGGGAGTACATGAGAATGTAATGGTTTGGCAATCTGAATCCATAATTCATGGCTAGTAGAAAAGATGGTTTTTAACATTTTCAATTATGTCATCATCTTAATAATCATCATCATAATAATAATATTCTTACCCATTTCTCCCCATGGATCGAGGCAGAGAACAACAACAATGAACAGACAAACAATTGCAGTAAAATGCTGGAAATTTCCCAGGGTTGAGTAAAATTTTGAGTAAAATTCACTCTCAGCCATTATACCTGCCTCCCCCATGAATTAGTCAGCTAAAGCTTTTATTGATTAATCTACCAATTAGACCAACTAATGTCATCAGGGTTTTGTTTTGTTTTTTAACAGCATAATCCTGTATGCCTTTACTTGGAAGTAAGCCCCATTGAGGTCTGTGAAGTTTACCTTCAGGTTGTGAATCCTGTTAGCGACAGACACACATTGAACTCGGTGTTACATCACATTGGTCTCTTTTTGGACATTGAGCTCCTGGCACAGTGTCCACTGGGGTGATGCCAAGGCCTTTTACCGTAGCCATCCTGGTGCCAGGTTTTCACCTGCGGGAGAAAGAAGAGAAAAGAGGTTGCTCTCCTGGGGAACAGGGGTTACCTGGTCGCATCCTCCTTCTCCTGGCTAGTAAATGGACATAGCAGGGCCATCGGCAACTGCCAGGGTGTGTAACACTTTGCAAACACGTTGGTCTAGGATCTCAGCCAATTTCTCCAGCCCTATCCCAATGTGATTCCCCTCCTCTCCATTCAAACTTTCATCACAGAAAATAATACTGCCCCTCTGCCCCATTTTGTTGCCCATGGCTGGCAGTTCCATAGACTAGGGCAGGGTAACCAGATGTCCTCTTTTTCCAGGACATATCCCATATTTCAATCCTCTGAGACGAGGAGAATTTCAAAATGTCCTCCATTTGGAACATCACGAAAAAGCGCGGATTGATATTTATAGGAGTGTTTTTCACTTTTATTTGTTAGTGTCCAACACTTTACTAAAATATACTACATTTTGTGGTGCCTCGTCCTCCTTAGCAGAGAGGACATCTGTTCATCCTGGACTAGGGTACATCTAAACCAGTGATTCCCAAACTCTGTTCTTCCAGGTGTTTTTGATTTCAGCTCCCAGAACTCTCAGCCATCTTGACCAATAGTCTAGGATTCTGGGAGCTGAAGTCCAAAACACCTGGAAGGCCAGAGTTTGGGAACTGCTGATCTACACTGTAGAAATAATGGTATTTGAAACCCATTTGAAGTGCTGTAGCTCTGGTTTATGGGATCCTGGGGTTTGTAGTTTTACATGGCCTTTTAGCCTTCTCTGCCAAAGAATATGGGTGGCTCACAAAACGATAAATCCCAGAATTTGGAGGATGGAGCCCTGGCAGTTAAAATGGTGTCAAACTGGATTATTCCTACAGTGTATATGCACCCAAACAGTGTATATGTTCCCAAGTGTGCTGTGACATCAGTCAAAAGCTGCTGGGTTGTTGCAGAGAAAAGGCAGCTTTTCCTTGAAATTATGCTGCAAAAGGTACATATGAACTTGTCCCACTCAGGTCAGGGATGGGGCAGAGAGGTAAGAAAGCAAAGTAGCATGGGCCAATGGAGGCTGGTATGGCTGGGCTATGGCTTGACTTCTTGATTCTGAACACTGTGTCCTTTGCCTTGCAGATGAGCGAGAGGCTGTGCAAAAGAAAACCTTCACCAAATGGGTGAACTCTCACCTGGCCCGCGTCACCTGCCGCATCAGTGACCTGTACAGCGATTTGCGGGATGGACGGATGCTTCTCCGCCTTCTGGAGGTGCTTTCAGGAGAGCAACTGGTAAGTTGTCCAAAGAGCAGCAGGAAATTAAATGCCTGGGAACATAGTTTCTTAGGACCACAACTCTTCGGGGAATGAATGAAACAACAAAAATGACAAATCCCAGAATTTCATAGCATGAAGCCATGGCAGTTAAAGCAGTGTCAAACTCCATTAATTCTGCAGTGCAGATGCAGACTGAGTGGCTTTGAGGCAGTTGAGGCTTGAACTACCTCACAAGGTTGTTGTTGTGAGGGTAAAGTGGAGAGAAGAGGAGCTATGTACACCACCTTGGGCTTACTGGAAAACAAAGCAGAATATAAATGTATCTTGTTGCTGTTGTTGCTGGGCGCCTTGAAGCCATAAGGTGACCCTGTCCTGGGATTTTCTTGGCAAGATTTGTTCAAAGGAGGTTTGCCATGGCCTTCCCCTGAGGCTGAGAGAGTGTGACTTGCCCAAGGCTACCTAGTGGGTTTCACGGTTGAGCTGGAAATTGAACCCTGGTCTCCAGAGTCCAATGCTCAAACTACTGCACCATGCTGGTTCTTAGATTACACTAAGAATAAATGAAACTAATAAGTAAAACAAATCAATCAACAATTGGAAAAACAGTCTTTGGAGAGCCCTTTTTGTAAACTCCCTCCCTGGGAGGGCTGAACCCAAGATAAACTGTCTTTTGACAAGGATCTCAAACCGTGGCACAGATCTCAAAAGGGGCGAGATGTCATCTCATGGGTGTGACTGTGCATGCCCACAGGTGTGGTAAATGCCTACGTTGTTATCTAAGAAGAAAAAGGTGTTGTTTTATGGGACAAACCCTGCCAAATGGTTTGGGAATGCCTCTGACCTGGCCCTAGCAAAGCCAGGCATGGCTGCCATGGGTTTGCCTCTTCTCCCTAGACCTCTCCAGGCTGGCATAACTTCTGAACGCCTCCCCGCCACACAACATTGCCCAGGACAGAAAGCCAAGCACCTGTTCCCAGAATCCCACACTTTGCCTCCCGCACAGCCGAGAGGGGAACGGCTTGTTCTCAGCCGGAGCAAGGCAGTTTTTCCGGTTCCTAAAGAGACTGGCGGCAAGATCCACCCTGCCTGAAAGCTTGGCAGACACTTTTGCCAGAGAAGCTGAATTTTCTAGCTAGCATTAACAGAGAAAGAGAGAGAGAGAACAGCAACAATAACAACAGAGATGCTGAAGTGTGCTAAAAGATGCTGAAAGCCTCGAGACACAATGGGAACTGAGCGGATCTCCTTGGATCAATTTTGGCTAATCCTCACCACCCCACCTTGGGATGGTTGCACACTTAGCCAGACAAAGGTGGTTACCTCAGGTGGCATGAGATAGGAGATGGCAGCAATGAAATCTAATTACTATTCAAACCCAGATATTGAAAAACAGCCCCAAACTCTTCCTAAATTGCCATCACCAAATCTTTCTGTTGAAAAATAACAGCTCTTGCAGCTATCATCATCTAGGGACATGTCGCTGCCATTTCTAATGAAAAACAATCCCAATTTCAAAACATTCAGCGTTACTGCCTTTTAAAATATGTCCCAGGATTTGCAACTTTCATTGCATTTTCTGTTGCTCCTCCTTAAGATATTCCAAGGCATCCTGATCCTTTCTTTCTGCAGTCCTTTTTTTTTTTTTTTTTT
>CM034711.1:9587944-9622531 GCA_020142125.1 Phrynosoma platyrhinos
ATATATATATATATATATATATATATATATATATATATATGATATAACCAGTGCACTGCTATTGCCTGGGGAATTTCCCTGTTCTCTCTCTCATTACCTTCTTGTGTCTGTCCCATGAAAGCCTCTCCTGAGATTTTAGGGTAAGGTAGCCAGGTGTATATTTTATTTTTAAGCAATCTTATATATAGAATATATTTTGTTTCTTGTCTTTTTAGATTGTAAGCCTGAGGGCAGGGAAATGTCTAATTAACCATTTGTAAGCTGCTCGGATAGTCTTTTGGCTGAAGAGCGGGGTATAAATACTTAATAATAATAATAGGAATAGCAATAGCATTGACATTTCTATACCACTTCATAGTGAACTCAACACTCTTGTTTCCCAAACTTGGACCCTCCAGATATATTGGACTTCAACTTCCAGAAGCCCAAGTCAATTGGACCAACAATCAGGAATTCTGGGATCTCAACTCCAAAACATCTGGAGGATCAAAGTTTGGGAAACACTGCTCTAAGTGGTTTACAATCTAATGGTAGCCACAGTTCTGCAACAATCCTGTGTTGGGAGAAAGCTGGGATACCAAGAAAATAAAGAATTAGAAAGAAATGCAAGCTAATTTTGTCACTCTTCCTTTTAGAGTTTTGCATCCAGCAGGTATAACCTCTGTTTGAGGCACCTTTCCTATCTAGATGTCATTTTTTAAATGCAAACCAAGATGTTGCAAGGATGGCAGGGGAATGTTGCTAAGCAGCCTTGTGCGATACTCATTCTCTCAGCCCACACTGTTCTTTCCAACTCTCGAATCCTCGTTCCTGCCCAAGAATTGCTAACCAACCCCCAGCCCACGCCATTTCTTCCACTTTTTTCCCAGCAGATCTCTTGGTGGAGCTGACTCTTGAGCGACTTTTCTGCTCAAGCAGTTTAGGAAACGTCAGGTTTGAAAATGGGGAGAGGAAATTCTTCTCCTGGGCAAGGCCTACCCTGCCCCACCCTTGGGACGTTTGAACTCCAGTGACATGGAGACAAAAGCGCTTGCCGCAACTCTCCTGTCTGGGAATGCCATAGCAGAAGGCGGCTTTGATGCCAGTCTGACCGGCTTCCTGGCTGGGTGCAACTTGGTGTGTCTGGGCTCAGCCTGTTGCAGGATTGTAAGCATGCTAGGCCTACTCAAAAGCCAGCAACAAAGCATGCAAGAGATGGCAGGTGCATTTCCCTTTGTGCAGGAAACAAAACAGCAGGGCATAACCTACGGCTTCCTGACCATGGGCATTGCCTCCATTTTGGATCTGCAGTGTTTTGTGTGTGTGTGAGAGAGAGAGTATGTGTTTAAAAAGATAGCTTTTGGAGCTGGATATCCAGCAGCCTAGCATCGCTTCCAGCTGTCCCAGTTTGTCAGGGACAGTACCTGTTTATCCTGTGTCCCACTTTTTCATCTGCTTTCAAAATGTCCCAGATTTTTCTCTCTTTGTCCTTGGCTTACTTCCATTGGAAGTAAATGCAAGCTGTGGCTTCATCTACATTGCAGAATTAATGCACTCTGACACCACTTTAACTGCTGTGGCTCAATGCTGTGGAATTCTGGAGTTTGTCGTTTTGTGAGATATCTAGCTTTCTCTGTCGGAGAGCTCTGGTAGCACAACAAACTACAAATCCAAGGGTGAAGGCAAGCAGAGAAGGCTAAAGACCTTGTAAAACTACAAATCGCAGGATTCCATAGGATGGAGCTACAGCACTTCAAGTGGTGTCAAACTACATTATTTCTACAGTGTAGATGCATCCTAAGTTATTTTCTTTCAATGTGAATATTGACCCAATGCACAAGAGATGTGACAGAATCAAATTATTTGCCAGGAATCATGAGGCAGCAAGAATGTGAAGATAAGGAGAGAAAAAGAGATGGCCTAACGTCTTTGGTTCATATGCAACCTAGTCTGTTTGGAATAAACCTGCTCTTTAGGCCAGTAATTAATATTTCAGAAAGAGAGGTGCTAAACTTATATGTAGTCTGAGCTCCTATCCTCTATTTTAGTATCTAATGCCAGCAAAACTGGAACTTACTTCTTTACTCACTCCTACTACCACCCTTTATGGTACCAGAGTCTTTAGTCTAACATTCAAACTACTACGCCACACTATAGCACCTGCCAAAGGCTTTCTGTACATGCTCCGTTGACTTGTTGAGGCTGAGCCCTGGTTCTAATGAAACCTTTTCCTCTCTTTTTTTCCACCAGCCCAAGCCAACCAAGGGCCGGATGCGCATCCATTGCCTAGAAAATGTGGACAAAGCCCTCCAGTTCTTAAAAGAGCAGCGCGTCCACTTGGAAAACATGGGCTCTCATGACATTGTTGATGGCAACCACCGCCTCACCCTGGGCCTCATCTGGACCATCATTCTCCGCTTCCAGGTACAATGTGGTGATCCTCTCTTCTCCTTCTCTCCCTTCCTCTGAGATGCTTTTGTTGACTTGGTCACCCTCCTGTCAATCTCTCTCTGTATGTGTTCTGAAAAGGTGTGTAGATGCCAGGGGTCAGCAAATATTTTTTTAACCTGAAAGAACACATCTCTAGTAATCTCTAGGTCCTCCACTGCAACTCTGTGATCAAGATCCACTGGAAGTTGACCACAGAATTGGGCTGGAGGACCTACAAATGCCTAGAGAAGTGTTCTCTCTAGTAACCTCTAGGTCCTCCAGTGCAACTCTATTGTCACGATCCACTGGAAGCTGACTATAGAATTGTGCTGGAAGACCTACAAATGCCTAGAGAAGTGTTCTCTATAGGAATCGCTAGGTCTTGCAGTGCATCTTCTGGCACAAGTTGACCATAGAGTCGGCCTAGAGAACCTTGATAGTCCTAGAGAAAGCATATTAATAAAATCTGTGAATAATCAACTCTGCAAAAGTCAAAGCTGCAAAGGTGGAGGACTGATGGTCTCTATATTTATTGTTTTCCAAATTTTTGCAAAAAGGTTTTTGCAAAAACTGGGGGCCCAATGGGACTACAAATATGGTGGAAATCCCACAAAATGAAGGACATTTTGGTTCCCTAGGGGAGGTCACAAGAAACCCACGGGCCACTCTTTGCTCACTCCTGGCAAATGCAGTGTTTGCACAGAAATGGCAGCCAGGAATGCCAGTTGGTAGCTTAAGTCCAATCTTAGCAGTAACAAGCTGCAAGTAACTTAATTACCTAGCATTAGCTACTTTGAGGAAACAAGGGTGCAACAGTTCCATTTCAAAGGTGACATAACAAACAGGAGCTGGGCTACTTTATTGGTGTAACTAGGAAATTTCTGATTACTTCAAATGTTACTTTTAAAAAACATGTTGGAGAAAGTTTTTCCCAAGCTTTGTTGCCATTCTATTAATGACTCCTAATTTGCCCTCCTCTCCTTGACAGAAGAGTAATGAAAAAAGTAACAAGCAATGCAAAAAGTAACATTAGGAAGAACCACCAAAACATTAGGAAAATCTTCTTGACTCTGACCCCGTTTGCACAGGCTATGTTGTTTCAAATGTATTTTAAACTGTTTCCATGTGTTTTAATAGAACTAATGTTTCATTTTTAACAAGCTTTTGTAACATTTAACTTTTAGCTAAACTTTTATTTTAAATGTTGTAAGTTACCAAGGGTCCCTTTTTAGGAGAAAGACAAGGGATAAATGGAATATAAGTAAGCGAGCAAGTAAGCAAGTAAATAGGTATGCAATCTGCAAAGATTTGCATTTTGTTTGGTTGGTGCATAATTTGTATTGGCTTTTAAAATCATTTTTGAAAAAAAAATCCCAGGGTATGTGTTTATTGTGGGCATTTTTCTTCTCTGTTCTCTCTTAGATCCAGGATATCAGTGTGGAGACAGAAGATAACAAGGAGAAGAAGTCAGCCAAGGATGCTTTATTACTCTGGTGTCAAATGAAAACAGCAGGGTAAGGGAGTCACTTGGATCTCACATAGGCCCTAAGCAGACGACTAAAAAAGTCGTCTTCCGGGCAGGGAAGAGGAGGGGCAGCCGCACGAGCGGCGCCCCTTCTTCTCCCCGAGGTCGCCCCCAGAAGCGCCGGCCGTCCGCACAGCCGGCGCACCGGGGATGACCTCACGGCGCAGCGCCCACATGCGCTGCGCCGTTTGAGTCAGGGAAAGTGCGCCCGCCGCTTTTAGGGCGCACTTTCCCTGAAATCTAAAAGGAGCGCCAATTTGGTGCTCCTTTTAGATTCGCCGCAGGGGCGCTGCGGTGCGGAGCCTCCGCTCCGCCGGTGCCCCGACCCGCGGTGACTGGGAAGCAGTCGTCTGCTTCCCCCCTAGTTCAGCATCTCCAGTCTTACTTTAAGGACTGGAAGAAGAAGGGGTGCAGTGAGATAGAAAAATACATAAAGAGTGCCACCAGACACCAGGCTGCAGAGAAAAAAAAGTTTTAACCATCAAAAGTCTGGATTTTTTAAATTGTTATGTACAATTGTTATTGCAGAACAGTTTCTGATTCGTTATGCAACTGCATTTTACGCTTCTAATTAGCTGTATATACACATTTTACATATGTGAACTTCAATTAGCCTGATATGTCTTCAATATATGTTATGGTTTTGTAATATTTACAATTGTTTTGCAATTGTAATTGTTTCATTTCACCTTCAGCATGTGTTATTGATATGCATGTGATTGTTATTCATTTGTGTATTACTGGATATTTGTTGTTGTTGTTGTTGTTGTTGTTGTTGTTGTTGTTGTGTGCCTTCAAGTCATTTTTGACTTACTGTGACTCTTAAGCCGACCCTGTCACAGTGTTTTCTTGGCAAGTTTCTTCAGAGGAGGTTTACAATTGCCCTCCTCTGGGCTGAGAGAGTGTGACTTGCCCAAGGTCACCCAGTGGGTTTTCATGGCCAAGCCAGGATTCGAACCCTGGTCTCCCAGTGTCCTAGTCCAGTGCTCAAACCACTATGCCACTATTTACTGTATTAATATAGCTCCTCTCCAGCCTCTTAATTCATTCAGATTTGCAAATCTTTTTTTCTTTGCAGTCTGGCAGCACTCTTGTGTATTTTTGCATTAAACTTTGTCATGAACTGATGTCAGAGGAATCAAAAATGATGAGGAAAGAATGAGCAGAGTGGCCAGATAAAGGCATTCTGCATGTATTCAGAAGCTCTTTGTTGTAGAACCTTCTTGTTTAGAGAGACTTCTTTGTTGGTGCTTTTTAAACATGCAACATAAAGGTTTCGTTCTGTGGCTGTAAAGTACAGATTCATATGGGATTTGCTAGCTTTTATTTAACATTTCCTGCCTTGAACCTCAGGGATAGATCAGACCTCAAAACAAAACAAATAAGCTTGAATATTATTGATCCTAATTCCTTCCTCTCTGTATCTCTTGTGTATTTTCAGGTATCCAAATGTGAATGTACACAACTTCACCACCAGCTGGAGGGATGGTCTAGCTTTCAATGCCATTGTCCACAAACACAGGTCAGTGCTGGTGAGATGGTCAGGTTATGTTTAGACTCTAGATTCAATAGCCTGAGAATAGCCAAGTGGGGTGGGATATCTTTTCAGATCAGGGGTGGAAAGCTTTGGTGGGTTTGAGGACTATTTTTACATTTTCAGCACCCACTTCAGGGCTTACCTGCCCCTTGCAGAGAAACAGATTTTTAAATTTCCAGCCATCATTGTTGCTAGGAAGGATGAAAATATGAAAACAATGTACATGGCAGGGTTGGTTGGTTTAAACCACATTGGTTTAAATCATGGTTTAAAACAGGCGTTCCCAAACTTTGGTCCTCCAGCTGTTTTGGACTTCAGGTCCCAAAAGTCCTAGCCAGCTTGGCCAACAGTCAGGAATTATGGATGCTGAAGTCCAAAACATCTAGAGGATCAACATTTGGGAACCACTGGTTTAAAACAAATTACTTTTAAATAATACTTGGTTTTCTCAACAGGCCAGACTTGATAGACATTGACACCTTGAAGAAATGCAACGCACACTACAACCTCCAGAATGCCTTCAATATTGCTGAAAAGGAGCTGGGCCTCACCAAGCTCTTGGACCCAGAGGGTGAGTTCACTGGAGGATGGGTGCAGACCCTTCTTTTCACTGGTTTCTCCATCTCTGATTTGGACTGCAGCTAGGAAACACATTCAAGAATAAACAGATTTGGAGCCTTGAGTAACAATAAGTGGGAGTTGGAGTGTGGGAGGAGATCATCATGAAAATATCTAGAACCAGCCTTGTGTATGTTACTTTTTTGAACTACTGTTATCAAATTCTCACAGCCAGTGCACCCAGATGTGGGATTCTGGGAATTGCACAAAGCTCGGAAAAGTGACTCTTTGATTGCAATTCCCAGTACTGACACTTGTAAGCTATGTGGGCTTGTGGTGATTACATGTTGGGTTGGGACTTGGCTATGTGGGCTTGTGGTGATTACATGTTGGGTTGGGACATGGGAGAGTCGGGTTTGAATCACTCAGGGCATGTCTACATGGGTCAATTATCCCAGTTTCCCCCAGCCTTCACCAAGACCTGTCTGCACAACACAAGGCCAAATCCCTGAATTGAGTGCAGAATGTTTCCACGAAGGAAGGCCAGTTCTGCATCAAATCCATTCTATCCCTAGCTAAATTGGATTAAAGAAACTCACCTTTTGCTCCAGATTTTACAGGAAGATTTGGAGCAAAGGGCTACCAGTCACATGGGTTGGGTGACCATCAGAATGTCCATTTGGCGAACCAGGCATTAAGTCTCATGAGTTGCCTTGTTTCTCTCACTTCTCAATTTTTCTTCCATATTTTCCCTAGATGTGAACGTGGACCAACCAGATGAGAAGTCCATCATCACCTACGTGGCCACCTACTACCACTACTTCTCCAAGATGAAAGCCTTAGCCGTGGAAGGGAAACGGATTGGAAAGGTACCCCAAGAACAACTGGAGTAGCGATCAGGGAAAACTAGGATATGGGCAAAGGGGGAGAAGTAATCCAAATGGTGGTGGCTATCTTGGGAATGCAGAATGAAGAGAAATTGGTGGTTTGGGCTACATCTCCCCAAATTCCCCAGCCACAATGGACAGTGGACATACTAGCTGGGTGATCCTGGGAGTTGTAATTCAAAAAAGGTTATTTTTCAAGTGCTAAGGAGGAAAGGCAGACTGGAAGCAGGTTTTATTTTTATTTTTCTGGAGCAACCTGCAATTTTAAGGTGTGCAGAGCATCAAGTAGCCCCGTTCTAAGCTAACTAGTCAAAATGGCTTGTGCCATGCAAGCTGACAAAGGGAAGGGTGGGTTTTCCAATGTCTTTGGGTTCAACTATACCAACCAGAATATTTTGGGCTACTTCTGGAGTATTTTGGTCCCAAAGCTAGCCTGGATTCCTCTGTTATCTATTCCCTTTGCTGTTTATTCATGTGTCTCCACTGTGTCACCTGATGCCACCCTCAGAGATTAGAAACCTGGCACCCAGCATCAATCACATTAGCTTGGCACAAGGTAGCAATCCCATTTCCTTGAATTCATGAACAGCCCTGAAATGACCAACAGATTCGCCCTCTCCCCAGGTGCTGGACCATGCCATTGAAGCAGACAAGCTGATAGAGAAGTATGAGACACTCGCCTCTGACCTACTGCAGTGGATTGAGCAGACCATCTTGACTCTGAATGACCGGAAGCTGGCCAACTGCCTTAGCGGGGTACAGAACCAACTGCAGGCTTTCAATACTTACCGCACTGTGGAGAAACCCCCCAAGTAAGTATTAGATTTGGAGCCTGGGTTTCAAAGAGAGAGACAGTGAGGTTGGATGGTCATCTTTCAGGAGTGGTTTAGTTGTGGATTCCTGTATGGCAGAAGGTTGGACTAGCTGGCCCTTGGGGTTCCTTCAGCTCTAAGATTCTGTGTTGGCCCTGGACTTTGGAAGAAAGTGTGGCTGACCCCCGTGAATTCTTGGCTGTCCCTGTAGCCAGGGAAAGCCAGTGCTTAGCTTGTTGGTTTGGGCAATCCAAGTTCTCATCTTCTCCAGAGTCCTGAAAAGTCTCTGGGTAGCTTTGGATCAACAGAGCTAGTCCTATTGGTAGGAAGAATCAGGGTCCAGATTTGGGAATATCATGAAAGGGCAGCAAATTATTAGTTATTTACTTTGCAATTAATGAATTGTTACTGCCCAGGCATGGAGTGGAGGGAGAGAGGCTTGTGGGATTTTCCACCTCATTTCCCCCCCTTTCTTTTTTCTTTTGTTATTTTTTTCCCCTCACTGCCTCACTCCCAGGTTCACAGAGAAAGGGAATCTCGAAGTTCTATTGTTCACCATCCAGAGTAAGATGCGAGCTAATAACCAGAAGGTTTACACACCGCGAGAGGGAAGGCTGATCTCTGATATCAACAAGGTGAGGCAGCATACACGGATGATGGAAAAGACAAGGATTCAAGACCATGGGAAGCTCCCCTAGAAGCAAATCAGACCATTGGCCATTCTTGCCCAAGTGTGGGCAGAGTCTTGCCTGGTGGTGTTTGGTCCACCATGGCCATATGCTGCCCATGGGATCTTTACATGCAATGCCTGAAGCCACCCTCCAAACTCTTAGACTCCATTTTAAAAATAGGAGCAGACTTTCTGGTGATTATTTTTTGTCTGAAAACCAGCACTGGAAAATATGGCAGTTTACTTCCCCTAATTCCCAGAGCTTCCTAAACCTCCCTGCAAAACCCTCAAAGCTTGCCTGCCTCTCTCTCTCTCTAATGTCAGCAGAAAATGAGCTAAAATGATGACATTAAATGCTGTTGCATCACTTCAGACTTGCTGAAAAGTATCTGTGAGCCCTTCAGATGTTGTGGGACTCTGACTTCCATAAGCCTTGGAAAAGTTTGCCATCCCAACCATATCTGGAATATCTAGAAATACTGGAATCAAATATATACATAGGATATACAATACCCTTCAACCATCTTAATTTGGCAGGGGCAGTTTGCCCATTAATCCTCTGCCATCCCACTTTTCAGCTGCTTTTGAAAGGTCCCAGTTTCTCTCTTTTCTTCCCACTTTCTCCCTTTGTTTTCAGCTTACTTCAGTTGTTGCTGAGTTCAAAATGCAAGAGTAGTTTACACTCAAAGGATCTTGGCAGAAGAGATAGGAGAGGAGGTGCGGAAACTTGCCTTCTCAGTAGGCATGTCCACGGCTTGTTTACCATATCTCCTGTCAGACAATGGTTTTTAGTGGGAAGATGTACTTCCATGGTTTTCCCCTTTTTCCCAGGGCTGGGAGCGTCTGGAGAAAGCAGAACATGAGCGAGAGCTGGCCCTGCGCAATGAGTTGATCCGGCAGGAGAAGTTGGAGCAGCTGGCGGCCCGGTTTGACCGCAAAGCGGCCATGAGGGAGACCTGGTTGAGCGAGAACCAACGCCTTGTTTCCCAGGTCTGTTTTACATGGAGAGCAAGATGCATGGGCATGTCTGTGCTGCAAGGCCGGTCCTATCATTGGGGAGAAAAAGTCAACCAAATAAGAGGGCAGATGCTGGGGGACAGTAGTGGCAACCCCCTGGTCATTCCACTCTATTTTAGAAGAGAGATCTGGGTGTCCTGCATGTTCCCTTAAAATAACCTGTTGCTCTCATGGGTGGTGGAGTTCACTTCTGTCTTTTGAATGACAAAATGGGAGGACCCTTTTGTCCTGCGCTTCAAGTCAAAAATTGTCTTGGGCTGGCCTCAGTGCACGATGCAAACATTTCCCTAGTTCCAAATTTTGCAGAGACTGTGTATCAGGATGAGAGCTGTGTTCCTCTGAGATGAACTCAGTTTCTTTCCGAAAAAGTCTGGAAAGAAAAAGTGACATTTAAAAACCAAGGGAGTGGTATAGATGAAAGAAAATAGTCTTGTCTGGATCCTCCATTAAACCTGTGAACAGGAAGGTCAACTGCATTATATATATAAAAAAAATTAGTCTAGGGGGAAATCCAGGCTCTTTTGTCTCCAAAGTCCCACTTTTGTCATGGGATAACCACCAACAAAGAGCAGCTCCAGAAGGCAAAACTGTCTGAGTTTTTATGGATGGGGTGGTTTATTGTGCAGTCACCATACCCCACTCATGGAATTTTACAGGGATTTCAGGTGATAAGGTTTTGCATTTGTAAGCCTCTGAACTTTCCTGCTGCTTTCTTCTTCTTCTTTTCATTACCATCTCTCTATTGAAGAGAGAAAGATAAATGCCTTTTGATGGGCAGAATTATGAGCCTTCCTCAATTGGAAAGATCTGTAGAGTCCTGTGACTATAAACCCAATATACACAACTTTTTCACATTACAGAATGATAGCACTATAATTCCAGTGTGGCTGATGGTTCCAAATACAAGGTTATTTCAAATTCTTATCCAGAGAGTTCTATTACCTTACCGAACAGCAAATTAAAAGTTTCTATAGAAGGGAGCCACAGCAGTTAAAGTGGAATCACATTACTATAAAAAAAAGGCCATAGTTTTTCAGCTTCCCATCTGAATGTACCTGATGTCCAGAAGCCATAGTAATCCTGGCTACTATCTCATCTGGGAGAGCTGGAAATTATGAATGAGCCATAGTTTGACTTTTCTCCACAACAGCCCTGTAAGGTAGTCTAGGCAGAGAAAGAGGACTGGTCCAAGGTTACTCAATGAGTTGCATGAATTATGAATTTTCGGTGATGTGACCTCTGGCTGGTCGCTCATTGTATGGAAAACATGGGAAGGACCAGAGCTGTGTGAAGATGGAATATAAATGTAATGAACTAACTCCTGTATAATTTTTAACATCTTTGCCTGATGAAGGAGCCAGTGGAGCTTCAAAAGCTTGCAATGTGCATAATGTGCATTTTGGATGGCTGAATAAAGGTATTGCTGTTTTGTGGATTTTGAATGATGCCGTACTAGTAAATGTATATATGAACTTCTAGGATAATTTTGGGACAGATATTTCAGCAGTGGAGGCAGCAGTACGAAAGCATGAAGCCATCGAGACGGACATCGTAGCCTACAGTGAGCGTGTGGCCGCTGTGAATGCAGTGGCTGCTGAGCTGGAGACGGAGGGCTACCATGACATCAAACGGGTGTTAGCACGCAAGAACAATGTGGCGAGACTATGGGATTACCTGAGGGAGCTGGTGGCTGCCCGCCGTGAGCGCCTGATGCTCCATTTTGAGTTGCAAAAGATGTTCCAGGACTTGGCCTATCTCATGGATTGGCTGGAGGAGATGAAGGTAGGAGCAGCTGGGGAAGAAGGAAGATAAGGCCATGGCATGGTACTCCCTACTCAGAGCTCAGAACACTACTTTAAAAAAGTAATTGCTGATGCAGTGGTTTACAAAGTGCATCCCACAGGCTGCATGAGGTCCTCGGGTCTCCCCAAGTCCAGTCACCCCAAAGCCCCCAGACTAATATATATAAATTGAGCTCATTTGGGGGCAATTTTCTACCCCAGATCTGCCCAGACCACAGCAATTTGCTTACGCTAACCTTTCAAAGCACCTCAAAAATCTCCAAAACACATGTCTAAAAAATTGGCCCAAAATAATTTGACATGGTAGTCAGAAGTGATGTTTGGATGTGCCGAAATGTCCTGGTGTGGCCCACCAGATGGACACAGGGTCAGAACACCTCTGTGCTAAAGCAACCTGATGCAAAGACCCCTTGGGGAATCTTTTACTATGGAGGGGAGGATGGGATTGAGGTGAGTCTGAAGGTAGAACTGATGTCCGTTGCGGACCATACGTACCCCAGAGATGATACAATTCCCACCTCTGCCCTAAACACAGGTGCAAACCATGCTTTTACTAATGAGGCCAGTATTAAAATACTGAGACTAAATAAATGAGTGGGGTGGTTGACTGGGCAACAGCTCTCCCATACTTTGCTGTGTCTCCTTGCAGGGCCGACTCCAGTCTCAGGACTTTGGAAAACATTTGCACGGCGTGGAGGACCTGCTGCAGATCCATGCTCTGGTGGAGGCCGACATCGCTGTCCAGGCTGAACGGGTGAAAGCCATCAGTACAGCTGCCCACCGCTTTGCTGCTTCTGGAGAAGGTGATGGCCTTTCTTTTCTGGGTTTCAAGAGGGAGCTTGCTGGGGAGAGCCGAATGGGAAATACCATGATCTAGAAATCTGAAATCCACTTTGTTCCCTTGCTTCCAAACCTGGTCTCCCAACTCAGGTTGAGAGCAAGTCAAGAACATTGAGAGTAGAGGAGTTAGGTCTAGTGTGGATTTTAAAAAATTGGTTTAAAGTCCTAATGTTACATTTGACTCCTGCAGGATACAAGCCCTGTGACCCTCACCTCGTCCAAGAGCGTCTATCCACCCTGGACCGGTGTTATCAGGAGCTGGTGGCCCTGGCAGCCCAACGGCGGGCCAAACTGGAGGAGTCACGCCGTCTCTGGAAGTTCTTCTGGGACATGGGGGAGGAGGAGGCTTGGATCCGGGAGCAGAGCCAGATCCTTTCATCAGATGACTTTGGCAAAGACTTGACCAGCGCCCTCCGCCTCACCAGCAAGCACAATGCCTTCCGCGATGAGATGAGCGGCCGTGCTGGCCCGTTACAACAGAGTATTGCTGAAGGACGCCAGCTGGTTGCTGAGGGCCACTTTGGGGCCACTGAGGTAGCCGAACGGATACGGGAAATCGAGGACCAATGGGAGCAGCTGGAAGCACTGTCGAGCGAACGAGAGCGGCGTCTCCTCCAGGCTTCCAGCTTTTACCAGTTCCAAGCTGATGCCAACGACATGGAGGCCTGGTTGCTAGATGCCCTTCGCTTAGTATCCAGCTCCGATGTTGGCCATGATGAATATTCGACCCAGAGCCTGGTGAAGAAGCACAAGGAGGTGGAAGAGGAGATTCACAACCATCGGCCTGCCCTGGATGCCTTGCACGAACAAGCCCAAAGCTTGCCACCTGCTTTTGCCCGCTCTCCTGAGGTGGATGGGCGCCTGCCTGCATTGGAGCAGCGCTATGAGGAGTTGGTGACGTTGGCAGAGCACCGCAAGCAGGCGCTGCAGGATGCCCTCAATCTCTACAAGATGTTCAGTGAGGCTGATGCTTGTGGGCTCTGGATCGGTGAGCGGGAGTACTGGATCGAAACCATGGATGTTCCAGAGAAGCTGGAAGACCTTGAAGTGGTTCAGCAGAGGTAAGTGGACTGACCCAGCTTAGACCCTTAGAATTGGAAGGAGGGAGCACAATGGTCATCTAGTTGAACCCCCTGCCATGAAGGAATACACAACTAAAGCACTCCTGAGAGATGACATCCAAATTCTGCTTAAAGACCTCCAAAGAGGGAGGGTGCACCATCCTCTGAGATGGCATTATTTCACTTTTTCCTAATATTTAGGGGGAATTTATTTTCTCATAATTTGAATCTGCTGATTCATGTTTTAGTGTCTGGAGCAGTGGAAAACTCCCTCAGTCTATCCTCATCCTTCATATATTTTCTGAGCCTCAAATTGCTAAATAAATAAATCTAGTAAGGTTACTATTACAAATTACCCCTTCCTCTACCACCAAACAGCTGTTAACATTTGGCCAAGATACTAACAAGGACTCTAAAACCCATCTGTCTAATGGCAGATGTCCATCTCACTACAAGATTGGCTGGATTCACTATTGAGTGAATGGGCACATGCCTGCCCCTGTTCTAGAAATATTATAACTTTGTAGTAGCCAAAGGATCCATCTAACTCTTCTGTTAATGATGCATATGATGTTATGGTTTTTGGCATTTCCAAAGTGGTAAGAGCCAGAACATGGAAATGTTAATTCTTGGATAAAAGCTCCCACAACCCCCCAGCTAGCATATCTACTGGTCACTTCCCAAGCAGTGCCAGGAACATATACAGTGTGTCTCTCTGACCCAGTCTTTTCATCTTTGTTGTCTTAGGTTTGACACACTGGAGCCAGAGATGAACAACTTGGCCTCCCGCATTGCAGCAGTGAACGAGATTGCAAGCCAGCTTTTGGGCACTGACCACAGGAACAAGAACAGCATTCAGACTACTCAAGAGCAGCTCAATACCAGGTGGGTACCCAGAGATGCCTTTTGGGGGCGATGGAATGGAATACGAAATGGATAGGCCAATCTGAGTGCTTTAGCATGTCTACAGGGTAAACGGGAGAGCTACCTATATTAATTGCAACCTATATTCATTCTCATATTATTTGAAGACCACAAAAATAGATCTTGGGCTCCATGCTGCCTCCAGGCTACACTTTCCCCATGAACATATATATATTTGGGGAAAGTATACATTGCAAAAATATGAAGTTTTTGGAAAATACTCCACACCAGCACACTTTAGTCAGTGAGGAAGATGCATTACACTTGTGTACATTAGAAAAAATGCAATGCACTATGTTTGCTGTGGGAAGGAAAAGAGAAAGCCTTGTACAACATGACACACAACTGATATGGGATGGGATACTGAGAGATGCAATGAAAACAAAGACAGATGGTTTTTCCATTCTCAGGTGGCAGCAGTTCCAAGCCCTGGCCAGCCGGAAGAAAGAGGCCTTGACATCTGCACTCAGCATCCAGAACTACTACTTGGAATGTAATGAGACCAAGGCTTGGATGCGGGAGAAGACCAAGGTGATTGAGTCCACCCAAGGCTTGGGCAATGACTTGGCTGGAGTGATGGCATTGCAGCGGAAGCTGGCCGGCATGGAACGGGACCTGGAGGCCATCCAAGGCAAAGTGCAGGACCTACGGGAGGAAGCAGCACGGCTGGCGGAACACCACCCAGAGCAAGCCACTGCCATTTTGGACCGCTTGTCTGAAATCGATGGGACCTGGGATGAGTTGAGGGAGACCATGCGGCACCGGGAGGAGTCCCTGGGAGAAGCCAGCAAACTCCAGGGCTTCCTGCGTGACCTGGATGACTTCCAAGCCTGGCTCTTGCGTACCCAGACTGCCATTGCCTCAGAGGACGTGCCGGCTACTCTGGCGGAGGCGGAGCGCCTCTTGAGCCAACATGAGACCATCCGGAACGAAGTGGAACACTACAAAGGCGACTACCGACGCTTGAGGGCCATGGGGGAGGAGGTGACGCAAGGCCACACAGACGCCCAGCACATGTTTCTGCAGCAACGTCTCCAAGCCCTCGACACTGGTTGGAATGAACTTGGTCAAATGTGGGAGAACCGCCACCAGTTGCTTTCACAGGCTTACAGCTTCCAAATATTTCTGAGGGACACCAAGCAGGTGGAAGGGGTGCTCAGCAACCAGGTATGGCAGGGGTATTGGTTGTTTGGCCCTCCGAGGCCTTTTACATTGTCCAGAGAGGACTCTCCCCTGAGAGCTTTGATGGAAAAAACCAACACATAATGGAAAATTGTCCCTTGTTTTGTTTTTTGTTTTTTGTGGCACACACAGTAATGTTCTCCATAGTGGCAGCTAATGGTTTTCATGCCTGGGGTAGTGGGTACATTTGTGGTTCTAGACTGAATTTTAAATATGTTGAACCCTGTTGCCTGTGGTCCTCCAAGTGAGATGAAAGATGAATGGCCAGAAAGCTGAGGAGAGAAGGGGGAGCTTCCTTCTTCGAGCCCTTCCTCAGCATCTGTTACCTGAGTGAGGTCACTTCACTCTTGCCTAACTTGAATTTTCTCAACACATTTTTCTCCAGGAATATGTGCTAACTCACACAAGCATGCCCAGCTCCCTCCAAGCTGCCGAGGCTGCTATAAAAAAGCATGAGGACTTCATGACCACCATGGAGGCCAACGGGGAGAAGATCAAAGGGCTGGTGGATTCTGGGCGGAAGCTGATCTTGGAGGACAGCCTCCATTCTGACAAGATCCAGGAGAAGGTCAATTCCATTGACAGTAGGTGAGTGCCTTCATTGACTCTAGGAGAGCTGGTCAAACTCTGTTCTGGGAAATGGAGAAGGGTTTACCACTTAGAGGAGGTGATGCAGTACAACCTACTGGTAGATCTTAGGCTGCTGCCACACTGCAAAGTAATGCAGCCTAACACTGCTTTAACTGTCATGGCTCCATCCTCTTGGATCCTAGAATTAGCAGTTTGTTGTGAGAGAAGGCTAAATATCTTGCAAAACTACAAAAACTACAAAGCTTGGAGCCATGACAGTTAAAGTGCACTGTGGATACAACCTCGGTAAGATTTCTGCTGAACATATGGGGAAGAAATCCTTCAAGAAAGAAAGAAAAGGTGGTGTGTTCTTTTCCTTCCTGCTCAAGATTATTCCAGTGGAAAGTTCTATCAAGTGGTCTGAATATCTCATGCCTGTTTCTCTCCTTTCCTTCTACTCTTCTCCCCATAGGCACAGGAAAAACCAGGATGCAGCCCAAGACCTCCTGACTCGGCTCCGTGACAATCGGGAACTCCAGCACTTCTTACAAGACTGCCAAGAGGTGAGCCCAGAGGGAGGGAGAGAAGAGTAGCCAGGCACAGCTCCATCGTTCCTTGATCCCAGCGACTGATGAAAGGCTCTCCCTCCATACCAACTGCTACTGCTTTGGTTTCTGAAGGAGAGAAGAGCAGCCACCATCCGCTGGACCTGTTCTCTTCCTCCACTACCACCCTTTTCCTGGTGTGTTGTTTCTTTTTTAGATTGTAAGTTTGAGAGCAGGGAATGTCAAATGAACAATTTGCGAGCAGCTCTGAGAGGCTTTGTGACTGAAGGATGGGGTATAAATACGCTAAATAAATAGCAGCTCTAGTAAGACCAAAAATATATCCAGAAGCTAACGGTGCTAAATCAAAGACAAGTAAGCAAGGGACAGGCGCAATTCTGAGCCATTTATACACTTGTCCACCAAGCATACAAAACCCATAACCATTCAATTCTATAAATGTTTATGCAGAAGTAAACCCCACTTTCATGTGATACAAAATATTTCTGTGCAGGGGACTGAAAGTTTCCCTAGCATTAGATCCTCTCCTTTTTTTCCCAGTCTCCAGTCAGATGAGGAAGACAGAGGTGCCCCATCCTTGTTCTGGGTATTCCTAATGGCTTTTCCTAAGGAACCCCATCCCATAACCCTCTCACCTTGCCTCTTCCCCCAGCTTACCCTGTGGATCAACGAGAAGATGCTGTCTGCGCAGGACATGTCCTACGATGAAGCAAGGAACCTTCACACCAAGTGGCAGAAGCACCAGGCCTTTATGGCAGAACTGGCTTCCAACAAGGGTTGGCTGGAGAAGATCCAGAAGGTGGGTCATATCTGAAAAGGGTTCCTAACTCCCCATTTCTCTGATCTGTCTCTTCCTCTTCTTTTTACTAAGCCCTGAAACAACCAACAGGTTGAGTCTCCCTTATCCAAAATGTGTGGGATTAGAAGTATTTGGGATTTTGGATTTTATTTTTGGGGGATTTTGAAATATTTTCATGTATCTTGGGGATGGCACCCAAGTCTAAACACTACATTCATTTATGTTTTGTATACACCACATAGCCTGAAGGTAACTGTATATATAATATTTTAAGTAATTTTGTCTGTACACGTACAAATCAGAAAGCAAAGGTGTCGCTATTTTAGCCATCCAGATTAAAAGTGGACCAGATTGGACAGTTTTAAGGTATTTTGGGTCAGTAATCCCATCAAAATCTGGTGAGGCCCCAATCTCTAGAAGCTATTCACTCCTGAGCTGTTCCACACTATCTTTCTAACTCTACATCCATGTTTCCATTTTTGACAGGAAGGGGAGCAACTGGTTGCCGAAAAGCCAGAGCTGGAACCGGTGGTGCAAGAGAAGCTGGAAGGGCTGCAAAAGCTCTGGGAAGAGCTAGAATCCAGCACCCAGAGCAAAGCGCGGTGCCTCTTCGATGCCAACCGGGCTGAACTCTTCACGCAGAGCTGTTCTGCCCTGGAGGCTTGGTTGAGTGGCCTACAGACCCAGCTTCATTCCGATGACTATGGCAAGGACTTGACTAGTGTCAACATTTTGCTCAAGAAGCAGCAGGTGAGCATTTGTGTCATCTGGGGTTGGGGGGAGGTGGCCACTGTGGCTCTTCTGCAGGCCATAGCTCAGTGGAAGAGCAACTACTTGGCATGTAAAAGGTTCTGGGTTCGCTTCCTGGCATCTCCAGCTCGTGTTGGAGAGGAGGAAAGATTAGAGCACAGAAACTAACCTTTAGAAAGCCACAAGCTGCCATTCCAAATCTTTCCCTGTTAGTTCCTAATTAGCTACTGTACTTTTCATTTTTTAAACTATTAAGCCTGTAGTTGACTGTTTCTGAAAAGTAATTAAATCAGTGACTTTCAAAAAACCCTGAATGCTTTTAGCCAGTGCTTCTTAAGCTGCCTCTACACTGCAGAATTAATGCACTTTTGACACTGCTTTAACTGCTATAGCTCAAAGTTATTTTTAACTAGTTATCCATATGTTCTGATAATTATTCTTTGCTACTTCAGGGGACAGAATGAGATCTAATGGGCTTGAGTTACACAAGAGTAAAGTTGTGGGTGGATGGGAAACCTTGGTCAGACTCCTGTTGGTGTCTCCCAATTAGAGAAGACTTTTTGAATCCAATTGTTGAATAGTGAGACAACATATAGGCAAGTTCAATGAATTCAGTGGGTCTATTCTAGTTGGAACTACCATTAAGTCATTAGGTCCTTCTTATGGTCCTTTTCCATTTCCACCTCTTTTCTTCCTTGTACTTCCTTCCCCATATATTCTCTCACCCAGATGCTGGAGAACCAAATGGACGTTCGGGAGAAGGAGGTGGAAGGCCTGAAAACCCAGGCCTTGGCCCTTACCCAGGAGGACTCCAACACGGTGGAGGTGGACAGCAAACTGAGGGCGGTGGAGGACAAGTTTGTGGAGCTGCGGGCACCGTTGCGGGAGCGCTGTGAGAAGCTGCTGGCCTCGAAGGAGGAGCACCAGTTCAATCGCGACCTAGAGGATGAAATTGTGAGTATTGGGAAGAATGGGGAGGGGTGTGTGGTTCCTTTGGAAACGGCATAGAAAAGAATCATTGTACTGGAAGACACCCCAAGGGCCATCCAGTCCAACCCCCTGCCATGCAGGAATACACAATCAAAGCACCCTGACAAATGGTCATCTAGCCTCTGTTTAAAAACCTTCAAAGAAGGAGACCTCCACCATTCTCCAAAGCAGTGTATTCCACTGCTGAATAGCTCTTACTGTTAGGAAGTTCCTCCTAATGTTTAGGTGAAATTTCTTTTCCTCTAGTTTGCATCCATTGCTTCACATCCTATTCTCTGGAGCTGCAGAAAACAACCTTGCTCCATCCTCAATATGACACCCCTTCAAACACTTACACAGAGCTATCATATCACCTTCTAACTGTTTCCTCCAGGCTAAACATACCTAAGTCCCTAAGTCTCTCCTCATAAGGCATGGTTTCCAGACCATTTACCATTTTGGGTTCCCTCCTCTGGACATGTCTTGTCATTCTAACACAGCCTTCCTGCACTTTAGTTCATTTGCACTCTGATGGTAGTTCATCACATAGACTTCTCCGAGCCCTTGAGTAAGCAAGTCTATTGAAGAGGAGAAAGCCATTTTTCAGTTTTTCTTTCCCTTGTGTGCTGCAGTTGTGGGTGAAGGAACGGATGCCCATGGCTATCTCCACTGATCATGGCAAAGATCTTCCCACAGTTCAGCTGCTGATCAAGAAAAACCAGGTAGGGTGGGTGTGTTGTTGCTGTTGTTTCTATGTGCCCTCAAGACATTTTTGTCTTATGGTGAACTTATCACAGTGTTTTCTTGGCATGATTTATTCAGAGAGGGTATGCCTCTGCCTTCCTCTGAGGCTGAGAATGTGTGACTTACCCAGGATTCACCCAGGTCCTGTCTGCACTAGCACAGGGTAACCTTGAGTATCCTGGCCTCTGAATTGTCCTGATCCTTCCCTGTTGCAAAGGGATGAATGAGGCAACAGCATGGTTTTGGTGTACTTTGAATGGTTTGAAAATTACCTGCAGAAGAAGAAAATAAAATGCAGGGAGGGGGGCAGATTTGGGCAATTGCCAGAAAGCTTTGGGTCATACATGTGGGGTTTGCAGGCTGTGTGTGTTCCATAGTCCCCACTTCCCCACCCATGCATGGCTTGTGTGCTACGGAGAATTGCTCATTTCCCACTTTCTATCTCTATCTCTCAGACTCTTCAGAAGGAGATCCAGGGCCATCAGCCACGCATCAACGACATCCTAGCAAGATGGCAGGGGCTGGCTATTAGTGGCCTGGAGGCAGAGTTGCAGGGCCATGTGGAGGCACTGCAAGAAATGTGGCAGGAGCTGCAGAATCAGGTGGAGCAGCGGCATGGGCGGCTGGAGCAAGCCCAGATGGCCCAGCAGTTCTACTTTGATGCCGCAGAGGCTGAGGCCTGGATGGGGGAACAGGAGCTGCACATGATATCAGAAGAGAAGGCTAAGGTGTGTGTGAGAAGGATGGGGCCACGAACAGTGGACACACCTGGGTTATGCATTTCTAAAGAAGCATTCAGTGCTCTCGCAGATATACAGGAGCTGATATGACAGCATCACTCTGTATTTTTATTTATAGCATTAATTAGTTGTGCCCTCCGGCTTTGTTGTGTTGTTATGTGCCTCCAAGTCTTTTCTGACTTGTGGTGACCTTAAGGCAAACCTATCACAGGGTTTTCTAGGGCTGAGAGTGTGTGATTCATACAAGGCACCCAGTCGGTTTCCATGGCTGATCAGGGAATCGAACCCTGGTCTCCAGAGTTGTAGTCCAATGTTCAAACCACTATATTCAGGTTTACAGTCTAAAACAACAGTAAAAAGTAACAACAATAAATGTCATTATATCAAGATAGCTTACAACAGTTAAAATAGACAGCTAAAGATTCACAACATGCAAAAGTTAAAAATGTATGCTAAAAATTAAGCAGGAGACTTGTGCTTAATTCCCTTTCGTACCACTAGAAACAGTTCACTTTCAGGGATTGTCTTTTAGTGATCACTAAAAGGAATACTAGGACTTGGCTGTACTCAAAGTCAGGTCTCCATTTCAATGGCAGGAATCATGCAGACCTCCAGATATTGTTAAACTTCAGGCCCCATCAGTCTTGGTCAATGTGATGGATGCTGGGAGTTGCAATCTTGTCATATCTGGAGGACTGCATAATTAACCCCTGCTCTGCTTTGGCATGAAAGCCCCACTTCCCACCCTCAGATCTATGGAGTTGTTTGCAGCCAGGAAAGAAAGCAATTCACACATGTCTGGACCAACTCATTTATATCTGTTTCAGGACTAATGTGGAATCACAAGTGCTGAAGTTTAGCCCTGGGTCACCATTTAAAGCCATGTTCTTGGGCTCTTAATAATAATAATAATAATAATAATAATAATAATAATAATAATAATAATAATATAAATAAATAAATAAATAAATAAATAAATAAATAAATTTATACCCCGCGCCTCTGTTAAAAACTTTGTCCTTGTTGTGTTTCCACTGCTATTACTTCCCAACCAAAACAGAAGCTCTTTGCCTTTCCTAGGATGAACTCATTGCCCAAGCCATGGTGAAGAAGCATCTGGTGATGGAGCAGGCCTTGGAGGACTATGCACAGACCATCCATCAGCTTTCTCTCCAGAGCCGTGACATGGTAAATAACGGGCACCCGGAGAGGTAAGGAAACCCCTGAATCCCACATTGTTTTGAAGAATCAGTAACAGCCACCCAGGCTTTAAAGTGCCAGCCCTGTTAAGCTGAAGACCTCAGTGGCTTCCCCAACTCAACACCAGCTTGGTAGGGAGGTCACCAACCCAACATGTCCAATCTGCCTGAGTTCAGAAATCTAGACTTTTAAATTTTTTCAAGAGCACAGAAATGAAAATCACTCAGTGGTGTTATCTGAAGAGCCCCAGGGGACCCAGATTCATTCCCAGAGCCTGAGATTCCCCATACCTGTCCTAGGCTGAATCTGCGCTGCAGAATTAATGCAGCTTGACACCACTTTGACTGCCATGGCTCAATGCAAAAGAATTCTGTGATTCATTGTTTGGTGATATATTTAACCTTCTCTGTCAGAGAGCACTGGTGCCACCACAAATTACAAATCCCAAAATTCCATAGGATGGAGCCATGACAGTTAGATCAGTGTCAAACTGCATTCATTTTGCAATGTGGCAGTGGCCCTTGACTATTAGAAAGAGTAGGCAGGGAGCCATTCAGGGAGTCTGGAATGTCATGCAACACAAGAACAGGAGAAGAGCTGACCAACACTTAGTAGATATTTTCTAGTAGCTTGAAACTCAGCATAGTATTTTCCTTATCCCCTCCCTCCTTGCCTCTTCTTTCCCCTTTCCTGGCAGTGAGCGGATCAATCTCCGGCAGGGCCAAGTGGACAAGCTCTACGCCAGCCTGAAGGACCTGGCTGAGGAGCGCCGTGCTAAGTTGCAGGAGCAACTCCGGCTCTGCCAACTAAAGAGGGAGGTGGATGACCTGGAACAGTGGATCTCCGAAAGGGAGGTGGTGGCTGCCTCTCACGAACTTGGGCAGGACTATGAGCATGTCACGGTGAGTCTGCTAATTTCGGGGAACTTGGAACTCCTCCTCTTCCAGATATTCTCTGCTCTTAGAATAATAGAATCATAGAGTTGGAAGAGACTTCAAGGGCTATCCAGTCCAACCTCCTGCCATGCAGGAGCACAGAATCAAAGCATCCCCAACAGATGGCTATCCAGCCTCTGTTTAAAACCTCAAAAAGAAGGAGACCACAAAGGAGGCACCCCAAACTGTAAGACATTCAAGAAAAGCTAAAAACACTCATGGAAATATAAATTTATGGTTCTTTGCCATGCTCAAAATGGAGGACATTTTCTTCCTGGACAGAAGGCTGAAATATAGGACATGTCTTGGAAAAGAAGGATGTCTGGTCAACGTGTTCTTGGTGGCTTCTTCCAAATTATGGGATTCCTTCCTGGGGAAGGTTTTGGTGGCCCTTTTGTCCTTTCCTGTCACTGGCAAGCTAAGACCACCTTATTCCAGCAAGCCTTTGGCTTATAATTTATATGGCAGAAAGAGTTTTCAATGGGATTATATTTTTATCTTTTTTTTAACTATGTTTCAATTGTGTTTTATATTGTTTGCACCTTGTGTTTTTTGTAATGCAATGGTTGTTGAATTGTTTTTAAACTTTTCTACTAATAATTATTTTAACTGCACCCTGCTTTTTAAATATTTGCTCCTAAACTGCCAGCTTGGTATAGTGGCGTGTGTGTTGTACTAACACACTAGGAGACCAGTGTTTGAATCCTTGCTCGGCCATGGAAACCCAATGGGTGACCTCGGGCAAGTCATATTCTCTCAGCCTCAGAAGAAGGCAGTGGAAAATCCCTCTGAACAAATTCTGCCAAAAAAAACCCACCACAACCCCACAACCTTTAGGGTCGCTATGATCAGGGTTTTTGGATTTGATGGCCTCCTGGGCCCCTTCCAACTCTGTGATTCTATGATAATGGTAGTGATGGTGGTGATTTTGATGTGCAGATGCTACGGGACAAGTTTCGGGAGTTTTCGCGTGACACCAGCACCATTGGTCAGGAGCGAGTAGACAGCGTCAACCAGCTAGCGGATGATATGATCTCTGCAGGCCACTCTGAGAATGCCACCATTGCTGAGTGGAAAGACAGCCTGAATGAGGCCTGGGCAGATCTTCTGGAACTCATTGACACCAGGAGCCAAATGCTGGCTGCTTCCTATGAGTTGCATCGCTTCTACCACGATGCCCGTGAGACTCTCAGCCAAGTCCAGAACAAACAGAAGCAGCTTCCCGATGAAGTTGGACGGGATCTTAACACGGCTGAGGCCATGCAACGGATGCACAGCGCTTACGAACATGACATCCAGGCTCTGAGCACTCAGGTAGGCTGCTTGGGGCTTACAGGTGGGAGAAACACTTAGTACACTCTCCAAATTCTGTTCATTGAATGGTTGGAAACAAAGGCAGATGTCTCTACAGACACCAGGGAAAAGGGGAGGCCCAAGTGACTTAACGTTTGCAAAACAAATCTACAGAAGGTAATAGTTCACCAAATGTCAGCTTTACCTATTCCTTGTTGGAAGGAACACATTTTGGTATTCCCAAAGTACAAATCAGAACAAAAAACTGGAAAGCATGTATTCACAGTAGAAGAATAAAAGGAGACAAACTCTCGTGTGCTGTGCGATGGTCCAAAAACATTAATATCTTTAAAAGCCCAATACGTTTCAGCCTTGTCACCAATTGGCCTACAAAATAAGCAGGAGTATATTTGTTTTAGTTGTGGGATTGGGACAACACATTAGCCACCTCTAAAAACAATTTCTTAAAAATAAATTGGCATCTATTATCCATATTATCACATACATACCTATCAACAGAAATTTCTGGAGTTGTGGTCTGCACACTTATCAAAGTGGACACTGTGAATATTGGAAGGAAGGGACTAGGACTCCCAGTGGGTTACAATAAGTTAAATTGGTGACAAGGCTGATATGTGTTGGGTTTTTAAAGATATTTTAAAACTTTTTGGACCATCACACAATATGTGGGACTTTGGGGGGTTGCAGACTGCCAGAAATAGTGCAAATTGAGTCCATTTTTAGGGTTAGGGTTAGTGCTAGGGAATCATGGGAATTGTTTTTTTCCCTGAGATATTGAGCCTTCTTTGTCAGAGAGCTCTGGTGCTACAATAAAATGCAGTTCTCATGATTCCCTAACCCTAACCCTAACCCTTAAAGTGGACTCAATTCATACTATTTCTGGCAGTCTGCAACCCCCCTTTGTTTCCTTTTATTCTTCTACTACAAAGTGCAAATTGTACCCGAAATTCACACAGAAATCCTCTCATTCTAATGGAATGAGCATTTCTGCTTGCATGTGGGAATGAAATGAATCAAAATTCACACTGCCAAACCATGATGTCTAGCCCTGACTCACCTGCAGCTCATGGCTTCTTTGTCTTGACAGGTGAAGCAGGTACAGGATGATGCAGCCCGGCTGCAGAAGGCCTATGCCGGCGAGAAGGCAGATGATATCCGGAGACATGAACAGTCGGTTAGCGAGGCATGGTCCGACCTACTCAGTAGCAGCAGTGGCCGCCGACACCTCCTCATGGACACCGTTGACAAGTTCCGTTTCTTCCGCATGGTGCGCGACCTCCTTCTTTGGATGGATGACGTCAATCTCCAGATAGATGCTCAGGAGAAGCCCAGGTAAAGGGAGGTGGGATAGAATATTGACCAGAACTGAGGCCAACATTTGAGAGACAGTGTGATGTAGTGCCTAGAGTGCTGGACTGGGATTTTGAAGATCCAGGTTCCAAGGACATCCACAGAGACACAAAATTCCCCGGTTCATCTTGGACACTTATCACCTTCTGTCTCAGCCTGGCCTACTTCACAATATCATTGTGGGGATAAAAGTGTGGAGGTTGAGATCCTTGTACACCTCCGTCAGCTCACAAGAAGAAAAGCAGGATAGAAATGTAGATAAATACCATATATACTCAACTATAAGTCCCCTTCCTATATAAGTTGAAGTAGCTTTTAGGGTCAAAATTATGGATTTTTATATGACCCATGGATAAGTCAAGGGTAAAACTTAGTGGCATGTAACAAAGGATCTAAAAAATGACACAAAGGAAAACAATGGCAAAGAACTTACAAAATTCCAGCTGGATTTCTAAAATTCCTAGACTTATTATACACAGTACGTAAAGACATATATGTTCCCAACCTTCCAGGGATGTATCAGCTGCTGATTTGGTCATCAAGAATCACCAGGGCATCAAGGCTGAGGTCGAGGCCCGGAGCGACAGCTTCAATGACTGCATTGCCATGGGCAATGAGTTGCTGGCGAAAGGACACTATGCTTCAGACAAGGTGAGAAGTGGTATATCTGTTATAGGATTTGTAGAAGAGAGTTTGATTATGTTCCAGGAAAGTACAGCCCTTCAGATGTTGCTGGGCCACAACTTCAGCATGCCTGGGAATTGGCTATGCTGGCTGGAGCAGATGGGAATTGCAGTCCACCAACATCTGAAGGCCTACACTTTGCCTACCTTCAACCTGTGTGTATAGGCATCTTCATGTCACTTATCAACACACGACAACCTCTTGAATTTCATGGGGTTTTCTTAGTCAAGGTATACTCAGAGGCTTCAGCCTGGGCAAGAATAAGTTTTGAAGTTGTCATGGTTATACAGGTGAACCATGAGAGTCCAAACATGTAGGGCACTAAATGGATTGAAAATAACATGTAAAATGGTCAAAAGATAATTTATAGTCTGAAAACATATCCACCATTCTAAGGAAATCTATGACTCCAGGATCCTAATTTGCAATTTGAGTTCCTCTCTTCCTCAACTTTCTTTTTTTTCCTCCCCATCCAGATTGCAGAGAAATTGACCCAACTACAGGACCGACGGAAGGAGATCAATAACAAATGGCGGGAAAAAATGGACTGGTTACAAATAGGTAAGATGGAAGCAAGGGAGAAGGGAGAAGGGGGAAGGATACCTGGAGGTGAGGAATGAGTGAACAGTGTCATGGAAATCTTTGGGGCAGGTGGCAAAAACTGTTGAGTATCCAGCAGTTCAAAGCTACTTTGAATCCCAAACTGAGAAAAAGTTGGGATGATAAGCCTTATCATGATCCTACCTTTTCCCCAGTTTGGGATCCAAGGTGGCTTGCAACAGATAAGAAGCACATAGTTAATATTCACTAAATAAAACAGTTAAAAGATTATTAGACTACAAACAAACAAAAAGCCTAAAATGTGAAGTCGTAGGCTTTCATGGCCAGCATCCATAATTTTTTGTGGGTTTTTTCGGGCTGTGTGGCCATGTTCTAGAAGAGTTTCTTTCTGACATTTTGCCAGCATCTGTGGCTGGCATCGTCAGAGAAAGCCTAAAAGTTGTCCTTCCAAGGTCTGCCTAAAAAAGAGAATTTAGAGGGCAAGGCATCACAGTTAGAAGGAAATTTCAAAGACTTGGATTACCAAAAAGCATCCCTATGACATTACTGGTCATAAAGGCCAGCATTCAAGAAGGTAGCTTACAAGCTGGGTTGCATTACTGAAGATGGTCTTTCAGAGGAACCCTCTTGCAAGCCATTAAAAGCTTTGAATGTTGAGAGGCAAGTGCTTTGAATTATAGCCTGGAAGTAGCCAGTGTAACTGGCACAGAATTAGGAGTTTTGTGTTCAGAATTTTGGATCCATTCACTACCTCTCTCTGTTCTCCTCTCTTTTTCCCTTTGCAGTTATGGAGGTGCTGATGTTTGGGCGTGATGCCAGCATGGCGGAGGCCTGGTTGTCCAGCCAGGAGCCCATTGTGCGTTCGGCCGAGCTGGGCGGCAATGTGGATGAAGTAGAGAACCTCATCAAGCGTCACGAGGGCTTCCAGAAATCGGCTGCTGCCTGGGAGGAACGCTTCCTGGCCTTGGAGAAGCTCACAACGGTGAGTGGACAAGGGACATGGCAAGAGAAAGTGTGATGTGTGCTTCTTGGAGGAGGGAGAAAAGCCCACTGATGCTAAAATCTCAGATCCAGTCAGTCCCTGCATCGTGTGATGCTGCTTACATATGCATTTATAGGCATACCTCCGTTAACAAAGCCTCTGCATCGCAGACCCTGCATGGAGTAAGAGTGTTGGAGGAGATGTTTTTCAAAGTCCTTCTTTTCATGTTATGATTTCCTTGGCAGCCTTTTCCATAAGTTCTCCTTTCTTTCTTCACACAAGCTGGAAGAGAATGAACGTCGCCGACGCGAGCAGGAAGAGGCGAGGAAAAGAAAGCCTCCAACGCCATCCGTGCCAGAAACTGCAGCTGCGACATCACAGGCTCTGCAACTGGAAGGGCAGCAGGCTCCCAGTGATGGGAACCGGTGAGAACTGGGGAGCCACTGTTCTGGGGGAAGATGGACACAGGAGTAGGTTGAGAGGAGGGTTTTCGGAGGGAGAGCATATGCTTCAATACAGTGGACCCTTGGTATCCAGTGAGACTTAGTTCCAGGACGTGTGTGGATGACAAACTTTGTGGATGCTTAAGTCCCATTAAATATGTGGCAGAGTAAAATGGTGACCCTTATATCAAATGGTTGGGATGAGAATGGCTTTTACCCAGTAGCAACATATTGCTGTTACTTTGGCCGTATAGTCCTAAAACTGGAGAAAGAATCCAGCAACAATTATGTTTTTTGAGAGTCAAAAACTATCAGCAACTGGGACAACAGAGCCTAGGCAAAGCCATCATTTGGAAAATCTACTTTTTTTCCTGAACAACATCTCCCCAAGTTCCCAAGACAGTATAACCATTTGCTAAACTGTAGGAGATGCTGGGAATTATCCTTCCAAAAAAGGAATATTTCCAAGCTAAAGCTATAGAAATTGGCACTACCCCACATCCTATGAAATCCTATGATTTGCAGCTTAGGAAGGGTTATTTTGAATTATCAGTCAGGTAGGAGTTCTAGTGCCTCACCATCTTCCATCTTCCTCAGGAGCCCTGGAGACCGAGGTTTGTCTCTGGAGTTGCCGTCTCTGAATGGGATTGACCATGACTCTGAAACTACCCAGGTGAGGCATGGATATTGGGGATTATGGAGAGTGATGAAATGGAAGGAAAAGACACAGAGCTGACTGTTTGGCCTCCAAAGAAGGAGACTTTGTCACCAACATAATTCCACCCTTAGAATGAAAGACTCCTGAGACCAACAGTTTGCTTGGAGCGCCAGAAGTGAATGGAGCACTTAACCCATACGTGCCAAAAAATGAAATTAAAAAAATCCTCTTCTGGTTTCCCTAAGCTGGGGAAGAAGGGTTAGAATTGTTTTGATGTTCCTATTTTAAACAGCTGGGAGTTAGAAACCCCTTACCAGAATCTTGAATAATACAGAGAGAACTATCTATCGATCTGGACTGCAAAGAATGGAAGGTTGTCCATTGCTAGAGGTCTTCAAGCAGGCAGCCATTTGTTGGGAGTGCTTTTAGATCTGGATTCCCTTGTATCAAGGACTGTGCTTCTTACTCTGTCCCACTCTTGACAGATTTCGGAGACATCTGCTACAGTGAATGGGTCACAGCTGGATTCAGGGTCCAAAGGCAAGGAGCCAAGCCCAACTCCCTCACCAAAGCCCCGTTCAAAAACGCCTACCCTCAGCACCGATCCCACCCAGTCGGCCACGCTGCCTCCACGAACGCCAGATCCCTCAGCCACAGAACAGATGGAAGGGATGCTGTATCGAAAGCAGGAAATGGAGTCACACGGCAAAAAGGCAGCTAACAGGTGATGCCTGTGTGCGTGTGTGCGATCGCATGTATATATGTAAGGGCTGGGTGTGGCAGGGTGGCATGGGAAGGTTGGTCAGAGCTTGAGCCTGGAAAAGTTATTTTTTTGGACAACTTCTCCCAGTACCTTTCAGCCAACTCGCAGATTCTGGGAGTTGCCATGCACTCTGTTTTAAGTGTGCAAATGCACTCCTGAGGGAAAGGGAGGGGTTCTTGGAGAAACACTCACTTTTTTCTCCTTTTACTTCCTTACCAGGTCCTGGCAGAACATCTACTGCATTGTACGGAAAGGCAACTTGGGCTTTTATAAAGACAGTAAGAATGCCAGCAACGGGATCCCCTACCACGGTGAAGCCCCCGTCAGCTTGCAGGGGGCACAGTGCAGCGTGGCTTTGGACTACAAGAAACGAAAGCATGTCTTTAAGCTTGGGTAGGCTGGCAGGCTACTTTGGGACCTGGAAACCTTTGGCCCTGCTTCCCAATGTTAATGTTCTCTCAGGGCATATCTGTATGGACTATTTGAGATGGTTTTCCCCCATCCTCGCATTGCCTTGTCCCCATGGCTCGATTTGACTGAGGACTGTCTACACATGAGAAGGGTAGCCCTGCAATGAGTCGGAGCCATCCCTCCCTTAATCCGCTTTTCAAAAACTACTTTTTGCTCCAAATTTTCTGGGAAAATCTGGAGCATTGTAGAGCAATTCTGGGCAGCTGTCTACACACGTATTCCATTGTGCCATCCAGTCTTGCCACCACTTGTGAAAGTCACTCCTCTGTGGTCACAACAAGGTGCCTAGCCACATCAATACTGGGCACCTCATTTTCGATCTCAGAGGGAGCAACTTGCATCGGCAGTGGTGGGTGGCATAGCAGGATGCTGTGTAGACAGCCGCTCACCATTACTTGGGAGTGCAGAGGTAACAGGGAATTCAGGGCAGCCCAGAATATTCAAGTTGATGTAGACAAGCCCTTGGATTACCAATGCACAACTGAACAAGAGAAGAAAAATTGTGTGGTACTCATTCAGTGCAAGTTTCTACACTTTTTTATTACTGATTCTGGGAAACAAAGTGGTAGCCCTGGTAATCTTTGGAACTGCTATAATTTCACAGCCCTGGGAAGCCTGATAGGCTCAGGATCTATAATGGAATTTTCATCCCCAGTCATAATACAGCAGTATTATGCACTAAATCCATGCATAGGACTAAACTTCTGGAATAATGGACAGGGAAGCATGAATAAGTTTGCAGTCTAAAAGTAAATGTTGCACAGAGAATACTATGCATTGTATTACTTTTGAGACTAACTGGCTGAAAGAAGCTGTAGCAGAAGCTTTCGTAGACTGGGTCTACTTTCTCAGATGCTATGGAAATCTTATCCTACAACTTCTTTTGCTCACTTAGTCTCAAAGGTGCTATTCCAGACTAACACAGCTATGTCTCTGAATTCTACCCACACTCTTTCTCCCCCAAAAACCTGCTTGCAATGACATCTAACTGCTGACAGAAAAGCAGTTGGGGGAAAACTACTTTTTGAACTACTGCTGCTAGAATTCCCCAGTCGGCATGCCATGTTAGCTAAGGAATTACGGAAGTCAGAGTCCAAAAACAGTAGCATTTCTAAGCTTTGCAGTGGAGAGGTTGATATTTGGAAAGGATACCAAAGCAGGCATCGGGACTCATTCTTCTTCTCTTTCTGTGTGGCAGGTTAACAGATGGAAAGGAATACTTATTCCAGGCAAAGGATGAGGTGAGTCCATCCCCATTTCCATAAATCCCATTCCTATAGCCTCCAGCCATCTGCTTCACCTCATACCCAAATCCTGCTCCATCTCCCAGCTTGAACTCTTTCTAGAAAATTGTTTTATATCAAGCTGGACACTGGGCCCTCTAACTCAGTATTCTCTACATCTTGTTGCTGAATCACATACCATTTGGGACTTGTGGGTGTTGAAATCTGACAAAAATTAGGAACCATGGATTGCCGGTGTTTCTCTAGGGTTGCAGATCAGGGTCTCCTCCATCTCCTTCTTGGTTTTTCTGCATGCAAAGAAGCAGCTCTCTCCCTTTTTTCATGGCTCTGGAGAACCCAGACTGCAGAATTAATGCAGTTTGACATCTCTTTCACTGTTGTGGCTCCCTCCTATGGGATCCTGGGATTTGTAGTAGCACCAGAGCTCTCTAATAGAGAAGGCTAAACATCTCGCAAAATCACCAATCCCATACCATGGTGCCATGGCAGTTAAAGCAGTGTCAAACTGCACTATTTCTGCAGTGCAGATGCAGCTTATGTTGAGGACTGGATAACTCCAGCTAAAGCCCAGAGAGGATTCTCTCCCACTGGCACAGAAGCCCCCCCCCTTCAAGTCTATCTCTACGAGGGTGTGTGCATGCTGCACGCACTCAGAGGCATTGTCAGTTAATACTCTGTCTCCTCTTCTCCTCCGTTCCAGGCTGAGATGAGTAGCTGGATGCGAGTCATCAATGCCACGGCTGCCCGGGCAGCGCCAACCCACGGTCCCCCGGAAGAGCAAGCGCCGCTCATCAGCAAAGGAATGACCCGGGCCCTGAGCATGCCTCCCGTCACTTCCAACAGTGGCCCGGAAGGGACCGTCACTCTGCGGAGCAAAGAGACCAAGGAAAAGGACCGCGAGAAACGCTTCAGCTTTTTCAAGAAGAACAAATAGGGAGGAGGCTGCCACATGCACAGAGAGAGGGGGCGGGCTGGGGGCGGCTGAATCTGTACAAAACCTGGGCGGACCTCCAGAGCAGGGCATGGTGAGGGGTCTCAGATAGGTTGGGCGGGGTGCCTGGGGTGCAACACACCTAGCGGAAGTCCCGGTTCTTCATCTTCTCCTCTTTGTAATACCGCCGATTGCATGAAGCATCTCCAAACTTTGCAAAGGAATGCCCGCCCTCTTGCCTTCCCATCTTCTCCCTCCTCAAAGAAAAGAAAAGAAAAAAAGAAACACAAACCACACTGCCTCTGTCGAAACGTGTTCCTAACAGATAGGGGGAGAGCGGCTGCCTCCGGGTGGGATGGGACGTGCCGAAAACTGGACATTGTGGGGTACGTCTGGGTTGCCCCATTCCAGCTCCTGGGGACAAAGGGGAAAGCCATCTTTATGGGTACAGGGATGCTTGCTTTCTTCCAACAGCGATGGCACTGTCAAGAGATGTTGGGTATGGGAGGGATTGTTTCAGCTTCTGTGGTTGAGGACTTTCACCTAAGTTATCACCCCTTCCACCACCTGAAACCCAGTTTCTTTCCCCCTTTGGCTTTCTCCTGCCACTGGTGTGCTTCAAGACGTTTGGCTTGGTTACCCATCTTGAGATCTACCTAGATTTCAAGGGATCTTTCCAGATCTCACGTGAGGTACAATAGCAGTCCAGAGGAACAAGACCCATTTCAGGGGTCCATCATGTGATGAGATGTTTCCCTGAGGTCACTATAGACCAATATAGACCTGGATTGAGTAGGTAGCAGAACCTGGTGATTAAGTAGAGGAGAAAGAGGGTAGAGGAGCACCTTAATAACTGTTGCAAGCCCTCTTTCCCCCAACCTTTTCTGAATCAAAGTGAGAAACACGGCTCCCACGATTCCATGGTTGTCTGCCATGGTCAGTGGTTTGAAATCCTGGAGGTCCACCACCCCTACCACTTTCTAAATTCAAGGTGGTTAAGCCTTCTCCTCACCCCCTAATAAATCAAGCATCAGGCTTGGGACATGGATCATGCTGTGTATGTGTAAATCAGGGAACGGGGATGGAATGGATGTTGATGGAAGCAAAGGATACCGAGCCTCTTCCCTAAAAACTGCTCCTGCCCTGAGTCTACCTTCTCCTCCCCAACCATCTTTCTTCCAGTGGCAGATGGTTCCTTCTACAGAAGGCAGCCTGGAAAAACTGAAAGGTTACTGTGCATTGGAAGAGAGATGAGAGTTAGCTTTTCCCCCCCCCCCTTGACTTGGTGCTGTGTCTTTTTGGGTGGGAGGGTGCCTTTTTGCAACATCTGTGCCCTTGGCCACCCCAGCCTTATCAGGCAGCTATGTCTTGAGAGACACGTTTCAACCATCCCAAAATGCTTTTCCAGGAACTTGGAAGAATTGTGGGGACTCTGAAGGCTGTTTGGTTGGCACCATCAGAGGAAAGGGGTAAAAAGAGAGACAGATGTTGAAGCAGCTGGAGGCGAAGGCAGGCCACCTGTGAGGTTCTGGTAGTGCTTCTGTACCCCCAAATTTCTACACTTAAAAACCATCCCCTTCGTACACTTAACCCTCTCCAACAACTATGCGGCAGGGTTGTTTTCTAATATACGAGTTCTACATTTGGGTTTGAAGAATCCTTGGCATCAGTTTAGCTGGAAACTTCTTCTCTCTTGACACCCCTTTGTTGAGCTTTTATTTCCAGAAGGGCCAAGTGAAAGACCATAGTGATTTTTGCGAGAGGTGAGACCAAAACATCCAGCTGAACCTTGAAGGAGATGCTTAAATGGCGCTTGGTGGAGAGAGGGTACCCTTTCCCCCAACTTGTTAAATTTCCAGCACCTTAATGTAGACATTCTCTGAAACAGGAGGCTCCATTTTCCAACTGTTCTGGTGAGGAAGAGTTACTAGGCCTTCCACAGATGCTATAGTTGATCTCCCTATTTTGTGGCAGTGCGTTCTTTATCCTGAAGGAGAGCCTTAGAAACCCAAAAGGAGCAAAACGCCTTTGCTTGTTTGGGAGCGACTTCTGTGTGAGCAAAGCCTGTCCTGAAAATGACAGCACTTTGGGGGGAGGGTTTCCTTTTGCAAAGTCTGAATTATTAGAAGGAATTGGTGTTTTTGCAAGTGGGGTGTCTGTTTTGGGTAGTAGCGGAAACCGAGGTTGCTCTGTTTCAGTCTTTCTAGGTTCGCCATCCTGTGAGCCAGGGGAGAATCTGCTATGCCCCTGCCAACAACATCTGCATCATATATATATATATATATATATATATATATATATATATTTATATATTTCTCTTCCTAGTTCTGGTTTCTTGACCTGTGTGTGCCTTCCTTCCATGATCCGACACTGTCCCGACTCCCCACCTCTCGCCATAGGAAGATAGCAGCACCCATCGTTTGAGAAACAGAAGTGGAAAAGTCTTGGCCAGGTGCATCCGAGCCTCGCTTGTCTCCCATTGAGCACAGCATCCCTAAAACCACCCGAACTGGTTATACTGGGAAGGAGATCTCTGCTTTTGCGGAAGACGGGTACCGCATTTTGGGTTTCAGGTGCTCTGCCTTCCCAGCTCACCTGTCCGAAGAAGCAGCACCCAGGTGGCATTTCCGTGCTTGTGGAAGAGCGTTGCTCACGTGTTTGCGGTGGCATCTGTTCCGATCTTTTTTTT
>CM034711.1:9623622-9640716 GCA_020142125.1 Phrynosoma platyrhinos
ATACATACATCTTTGTCTTAGCCTAATCTCATAACCTCTTTCCTCCCCCCTTTGCTCAGCTGTAGCTGCCATGGTGAAACTCTTCATTGGTAATCTTCCTCGGGAGGCCACTGAGCAGGAGATCCGCTCGCTCTTTGAGCAGTATGGCCGGGTCCTGGAATGCGACATCATCAAGAATTACGGCTTCGTGCACATCGAGGACAAGACGGCGGCGGAGGATGCCATCCGCAACCTGCACCATTACAAGCTCCACGGCGTCTGCATCAACGTGGAGGCCAGCAAGACGAAGAGCAAGGCCTCCACCAAGTTGCATGTGGGCAACATCAGTCCTACCTGCACCAATCTTGAACTGCGATCCAAGTTCGAGGAGTATGGCCCTGTGCTCGAGTGTGACATCGTGAAGGATTACGCCTTTGTGCACATGGAGAGGGCGGAGGATGCTGTCGAGGCCATCCGAGGCCTCGACAACACGGAATTCCAAGGTGGGAAAGGGGAGATGGGGCGGCGTGAACTAGAAGCAAGAGGGGTCCTAGGCTGGCCTCGGTTACCTTTAACAGGAGGCCCAGATTTGGTCAGTTATGGTCAGCAGCTAGTAGAACTAAGCTTAAATGTTTAGCTGTTTATTTGATTAGATAAGAGATTAGCTTCAAACATATTGACATGGTTCAGTGGTTCAGCAAAAAAACTTTTCATTTTGACAATCTCAAAATAGTTTCTTTGCGAGACCTTTTAATACACAAAAGCCCCCACTGCTTATCTGTTTAATTGTTTGTTTTAAAAATAGCCCAGAATTTGAGTGCGTGGTGTTTCACTGTAGAAACACTAGAGCCAAAATACTTACAAATATAAGGCCCATGAATTTAATGTAAAAATCAAACTTTAAGGATGACTTGAAAAATGGATTTCAGCCAAGCGCTGCCAAATGGATTAGAAAAAGCAACTTCAAAAGGCAGAAATGCTGTTTTAATAGAAGTGCTTTGAGTTATTGAAAATACTTTTTTTCCATCACATGATAATTTTGTCTGTCAGTAACCCCTAGATCTTTAGTTGTTCTTACCCTAACTAGTTAGATAATGTTTGTAGATATTTCATCTGTATTTAGGGTTTTACTGAATAAATTGACAGTAGCATGGAGCACTAGAACTGGGAATTGGCAACCAAAGATTGGTTCAAATCAATGTAATAGATGTGTTGGCCTTATGCAACCTAAAACAGAATCTTAATTGCAATCCTGACCATCACTCACCTTCTTTAGTTGTATACTGCTTTCCTAGTAGGAAGATATTGCTTTGAAAAACATAAATAAACTTCTAACCTTTCCCTTCCTGTAATTCTTCTAGCCAGTCCTCAAATCATGCTTCCTTAGTCCTGCATTCCTGTAGTCAACTTGTTCTTGGACTCCTCTTGTCTTCATCTGTTTCCACCAAATTTTCCAGTCTCTCACAATTCTTTCTTGTCTCTTTCCATTGCCATTAATGCAAGATGTGCATGCCTTGTCTTTCTCAAGGTCCTGCATGACTTTAAAAACAAACAACAGCTAAGCTGAGTTTTTACTCTTGTTTCAAGGTGCAAAATTTATCTGCTCTCTCTTTGCAAAGAATTTTGTTTTCAGTTATTAAAATTGTAATTGCAAATCTGCAAGTAGTGTAGATGCATTTAACCTGTTTTGCATTCTGTTAAGCTTTTCTTTGTTTTTGTATGTGCATGAGGTTGTTTTTTTACATTTTGTAGATTTTGAAGGAGGATTGTTCATCTAATTTTGGGTAGACTGAGCACTTTAGCTGATGTGTTGGTGGAAATGAGCTGAGAAAACAACCCTCCCCAGATATGGCTGCATTGGGAGATAAATCTCAAATATTGCCCTTTTCAGTATTTACTTGGCATCCTCCATGGGTTAAGATATAGAGCCAGTACATTCCTATTTTCCATTACAAGTTAGTTGAATATAATTATGCCAAGTTTGTTTTTCTTCTTTTCCTTTTTTAGCTTGTCTGGAAAGTGATTAGAATCTAGTTATATCATGATGGTAAGAACTAGCTCTGTACATATGTAAATTTCTCTTGAGAAGTGGTCAAGAGATGGAATTCAGCATTGCCTGGAAAGTCAAGGAAAAGGAATTGACCATTGCTTAGACTGGAAGTCAATACATTTTGGGTGAGGATGGATGAGAAAAGAGGTGGTCTGTTTGAAATGGTTTGGCAGGGCTAGATGTATGGAGGGAAGAGGCCTGAGTAGAGTTGAGCTAGGGGAAAACATGTAGAAATGTATGATAATATTTAAGATATATTAAGCAACTGGGCAACTTCCCACCCTTCCAGTATATGCTCAGCATCTTAGACCATTATGAGTGAACTTGTGGCAGCATTATATAGCACTTTGGGATGGGAATATTCCTCTTGGTGTCCTTCTGGTGTGTGTGGAGGTTAACCAGCTGCCCCATAACAGTTGTGTACACAGTCTAGGATTCTATGCAGAAAGTACCATTACAAATAGATTAAGTTGCTAATGCACAGGTTGTATGTGTATTTCCCAGTTTTTCTCTGCTGATGGTACTATAGATACCAGTTACTGGAGAATTTTGAGAGAGTAGCACAGTCCGCTTCCCATGCCAATTCCATCCAAAATCACCTGGAGAAAACTGGTGTATCTGAAGCTTTTTTTTGCAGGAAAGAACCTTCCTTCTCGGATGCATGAAGGAGACAGAGAAAATAGTGTTTGAGTGCCTCTCATTGCATCAAGATGGATGAGTAGCCACTGCAGACTGAGAAAACTGGTATTAGACCTCACTCTCCTTTCACTTGCCTAGAAGTATTCCTGCTTGCCCCTCATCCCCACACCCAAGGCATCCAGGGTAGGAGACTTGAAAGCAGCAGAAGCAGCACACTTTATAGAGCCCTTGGTCCCATCAACTGCCAGTCAAGGAGCTATGTAGGTAGGATGCCCAAGAATGTACGATGAACTTAATACATAAATTGATGCCTCTGTGTTACTTTTAACAGGTGTTATAGGGAATTTTGGCTGGCATGGCTGATCATACAGGGGTGAGATGTGTTCTCAATAGAGTCCCTTCTTTGGCAATGTTAAGTGTGGTCAGTATCCAACCTGGTTAGCAGTGCCTGTCCTGTGTTGGCTGGGCAGGATGTTATTTGACACACTTCCTAAAGGTGTGGACATGGTCATTTCCTGAAAATGGTAGAACAGAGCACATGGCTAGTGGCAACAGGAAAGGAAGTTGATCTTGTCTTGCATTGGACTAGCCGTCAGCCAGGGATTCAGAATTCATACATGGCATAGATTTTAATACTGGTCAAGATCACAGAACTAAATATTCTTTATGGTTTCCATAATAGGTCAGTGTTTGTTTTCTCTGACTGACACAGGGGTGTCCAGGCAGCCTTTGTGCTCCTTCCTTTGAGCTTCAGGGCTGAATGTTTCTGTAAGCAAAGAGTATACCACCTTTCTGAGGTAGTCCAGAAGAGGGGCTGAGGGCATAGCCAGCTAGAATTCTGAGCAGACTGCATGTTCAGTCTTCATATCTCCAGCACTGCAAAGCCTAATCATGTGAGTTCACTTAAATGGAGCACATCAGATCATCCCATGTAAGCTCTGCTTAGTTTCATCATGGAAAACAAAATTCAAGACAGTGCCATAGGCTCTATTCACCCCCAGTTGAAATTGGAAAGGGAAGGATGAATGAACCAAGGTTGTATGGTTGAATTCACTGTCAGACCAAGTCTGAAGGCATTCCCTTCCAGAAATGGTCACATTGATTTTCAAGCCTCTGCAAGTATTTCTTTGTTATTAGAGGGGAACTGGTAATGCTTATTTAAACACAGTCATGACCACTTTGGTTTAACATTCCAGAGAGCACTTTGAAAATCCAGTGTTGGTATATACAGTCATGCAGTAGCTGCCAGCTTTCAAAAAGCAAGATTGGTGGAACCCCAGGGTGTTATTTCTACTGTACTGTAGCATTCTTCAGACCAGCTGAAATATTCCTGGTTCTTAGCAACAAACAGGGTGTATTGGACCTAATAGAAATATTTCATATTCTGAAGCAGGCTGAAAAAACTCTGCTGCTGCTGAGTGCTTTGCTCCCCAAACAACTTTTTTAGCTGATCCACATCAGGAGAGGGTCCCTGATGAGAATAAATTGGCACAGGAAGAGTTTTTGGTTCGCCTCCTGTGCTCTTCGCTGTGGCAGATTGGGCCAGCTGGTGGTTCCTTGACTTGTTTTTTCCTTTATAAAATCTGATCTGCTGTGCTTTTGCTCTGAACTGTTTTTTAACAAATCTTTATAGCTGCCCTTCTTGCGTCTGTTTCTTCAAGGCAAACGAATGCGCGTGCAGTTGTCCACCAGCCGGCTCAGGACCGCGCCCGGGATGGGAGACAAGAGTGGCTGCTACCGGTGTGGGAAGGAGGGTCACTGGTCTAAAGAGTGCCCGGTCGATCGCACGGGGCAAGTGCCCGAGTTGACCGAAACTTATAGCGAGCAATACGGAGTGGTGCGCACCCCTTACCCTACAGGCTATGGGGATCCCGTGTATTATGATGACCCTTATGGAATGGTGGATTATTATAAACGGTACCGCGCGAGGTCCGCCGTGGCGTACGGGGCTTCTGCATACGACGCTTATGCGGAGCACACTATGGCCCAATATTCCCAGTATGCCCAGTATTCACAAGCCACAGCCATGGCCAGTCGCCTCTCTACCGCCTTAGACCCCTACGAGCGGGCCTTGCTACCAGCCTCGGGAACTGCAGCGGCGGTAGCTGCCGCCGCTGCTGCGGCCGCGACCTCTTCCTTTTACACCCGGGATAGAAGCCCTCTGCGTCGCTCGGCAGCCGCGGCTTCCACCACCGCAGACGTGTACGGATACGAGCGTGTTCAGCTGTCTCCCATCCCACGATCCTCCCTCTACGATGTCCAGCGATTTGGGCGGGATGCAGGCGCGGACAGGTTGCGGTACTCCGCGTATTGAGTCTGGAGGTGAGAGCGTTTTTTCATGCGTAGCTTGGAGGAGGGGGAATGGCCCATTGGTGTGGCTGACGGTAAGACTTGGGAAAGTAGCTGGCTGCTATATGTGTCTCAGAAGGATACCTGTTGGTATCTTTGATGCTCTGAATCCCACTGTGGTTAGCAGAGCATATATTTAGTGTTCAGCACATCTGGAGCAAGCTGTACTGTGGGTGCGGGAGGCTTAGTTCAGACTTTTGTTGTGGGGAAAGAGGAAAAGGGAGCTGCCCCTGTTCCTTTGTTACAGAATTACACACCTAGGATTTCTTTCCATAGGAAGAAAAGTCTCTCTTCTGCTCCTTCCAAAACTCTAACCAGCTCTTGTCAGTTCTCTCTATTTCCACCAAGTGCCTCTGCTGCATTTTCTTCGGTCCATGCCTCATCTTCTGTCATGGGGCTGCAAGGACCCTATCTCACTCTCTTTGCATATGTACATTGGTGCAGCAGCTCTGCCCTGTCTGGCTAGACACAAGGTGACCCTCTGGTTATGCTGCTTTGAAATCTCAGCAGGTCCTTGAGTATATGGAAGACGCCCCAGTGTCATCTCCAAGCCTATTGTCTGGACGATCAAGACTCCTTCACCACACCAAGGCACAGAGTTGAGCAAGCCTCAGATCCACTAGTAGTTACTGGTCCATCCTCTTCTCCAAATGTATCTGACTCAGCTTTCTCCAATTTGATGCCCTCCCAGAGTTGCAGTTTAATACATCCAGGGAGACTAGGTTGGGGAAGGCTGGTCATCTGCTTTTTAAAAGTCATATCAGCCAGTGACCATTATGACATCTTCTTTCACTGAATTTTAATTTAACTGCAATGTGTTAAAGATAATGTTACTTTGCATACTGTGAACCCACTGTCAATTTATCTTCAGGAAGCAACCTCACCCCCCAGGTTCTAGTATTAATCAGGATGAAGGATCTCTACTCCCATGTTTATCTCATGTTAGTTGTCCCCTTTCTGGACTTTTAAAGTGATCCAATGTCCAGAATTTAACATGCAGGAGTTTACTTTCATGTTCAATATAATATTTTCAGTCCTTTTATAGTAATTTCCAAGATCAGTCCTTACCCCTTGCCAGGTGGGGTGAAGTGTAGTTATGGGAAGGCCATCAACATATCTCTGAGCTTGGCCTTCCTATGGGACCTAGCATAATGCATTGTGTTTGGAGTGAGGAAAGCCTAGTAGGCAACAGTGCTTATAACATAAAGATCTCTGAAGTCCTGTTTGGAGTCTCTTGCCTGCAGTTAGCTGAAGTAATAATGAATTGTCACCCTTCCTTGAATGTCAGGTTTGTATGATTCCCATTCCAGAGCAGGAGTGCCCAAGACTCCTCAGTACTTTTCTGGAATCGATTAAGCCTGGCAATCTTCATGGGAACTGAAGCACAGAGCTATTTGAAGGGGTCATAGTGTAGTGGCAATCAGAGCAGAAAGTAATGGATTAGATGGACAATTAGTTTGACCTGGTCTAAGGCAGCTTCCTTTGTTCCAGGCAAGGCTCTGTAGTTCAGTGGCATAGCCCCTAGTCTTCATGGAGAAGGTCTCGGTTTCAATTACTGGCATCTCCAATTTCAAAGGATCTTGAATGGCAGGGCTGGAAAAGGACCTCTGCCTGGCCATGGTGACTAGGGGTTTCAGGGAAGTGTAGTCCAAAAAAGTAACTTCCAAGCTGTGTAGTCAGTGGTCGGAGTTGGGAAAAGGCCAGCCTTAGTTCTTCTTCATGGAAGGAGCTGTGAATATATGTGTTGCACAGTGGAAAAGGTGAGTTGGTCATCCCAGACTGCTACATCATGTAGTATTTTAATCGTTTACTCTGGAATTCACAGTAGTGCCCTAGAAATTGCATAGAAATTGAATGGTTTGGGTCTACAACGATTGCTTTATTTTCTTAAATGTTTAATATTAATCTGAAAAAGAATCCCTAAATTGTTTTCTACCCATTTTTCAGTACATGGTGAAGGTTTGTAAACCACTGCAGGAATATATTAATATTATCTCTCCTTTCCCAAGAACTATATGTGAAGTAAGGTTACAAATCTAGTCATTTTTCTTTCTCTCCCCCCCCCCCCCATTTGTTCTTCTGTCCAGCTGTATTCACATGTACATGACCCTTAGCTGATGCTCCGGAGTTTGGTTAGGCACATGCACACCATCCCTAGAAGCAAAGACCTGTGTGTTGGAATCCTGTACTGCCTGCTTCTGCAGTTTCCTCTAGGCACAGAGATTGTATTCCTGAGCTTTCAAATGAATTGTGTCTTTTATTTTTCAGGTAGGCTATTTGAGGGCTGGACGTCAGGTTCCTGTGGTACGCCCGCGGCAAAACTATGCCAGGCTTCACGACGTGTGTCGATTTGTGTTTAGCGTGGCCTCACTAGTGGACATTTGTGTGTCTTCAAAACTTAGTGACAGCTAACTTCATTTTTTTTTTAAACTTCCCCAGGAATTGCTTATGAGGGTGGGAAAGAGGGTAAGTGTTTGCAGGGGGTTTGCACCAGGTTCTGCACACTCCTGTTTGGAGAGGTCATGGTCTTTGCTTTGTTGGTCTCTATTGAGATCTCGACAAGGTGGCACAGGGGGAACAAGAGGCAAGCCCTCTTCCTTCTGGATCCTATTTTAAGCCACTGCCTTTTCCCTCAGCTCAGCTGGAGGCTTCCCCTCCGCCTGAACAGGCTTAATTTTGGAATTGAATAATCAGTCTTTTTTTCTTTTCCTACGGGAAGTCACTGTCGTATAGACTTGAGTTTTGGCCCCTCCTGTGGCGTCCTTTCCTTCATATATTGCTATTAACCTGTAATTCTTTTTGTTCACTGAACACATTTCACCTTCCCCAAACCCTTCTTCAATAAAACAAAATATTTGTAACAGATACCTGGAGGTTTCTGTGTTTTGTGTAGTTGGGACTAAAAAGACAAAAGGAGAAGTTAACCAGTTGCAAAACCTCTATGATGATGTGTATTCCAAGTGAAATTTGTGGCATATTTTAATACCCCTTACACATGCCTCCTCTTCCCCTCTGGCTATAAAAGTTCAGTTCACTACATTGGTAGGAACTGAAGGTTGTTTTCATTTCCCCAAAAACCTACACAAATGAATTTCTCCTCAGCATTATACGCTTTCTTTTTTTCTTAAGGCACAGAGTCTGTGTAAAATCTGTAGTCTTTTGTTGTATTAAAACATCAAAATCTGAAAGCCAATTTTTTTTTTTTTGTATGGAGGAGAGTTAAAATTTGAAGGATTCATTTCACACTTTAAAATAAAAAACTTTTCGAGAATTCTCCACAAACCCCAACAATTCCATGATAGGAATTGGTTAAAAACTGGGGAGGTGTCCAAAGAGTCTCACATTGAAGTAGCTGCATCCCCTTTTAAACCAAATGGCAGCCATTTGTAGGATGGGGATTAAGATTTTGGCTTCTACTTTACATTTTGTCAACTGGGACTTGGAAACTAACTGCTGACTTGGGGGAATGGCCTTCCAAGAAACAAAATAACATTGCACAGTACTAGTCTGAAATTCCCTTTGGGGACAAGAGGTAAGCCGTTCAGGGCCCAGTATTTCTGGATTGTGGAATGGGATAAAGAGCCCTGCCCTTCTCAACAACATCATGGCTGCTACTAATTGAAACTTGGGGTTCAGCACCGGTTTTGCTACAAATGCTCATCAGATCTTGCCACATTTGCCTCCAGTCCTTACAAGAACACTACAACAGATCATATGCCCAAATAGTGCCCATACCCCCTATAGTTGGAAAGTAACAGCCTTGGATGTGGGTGGCAGCAACTGTAGGGTACAGCAGTATCTGAGGCATGTGCCTCAGATACAGGTGTGTCGTAGGGTTTTCTGGGAGCATTTTGTCTTTCTGTGCACTATGTAGGTGAACGAATCCACATTTCTCTTGGGAACTTCCATGGGATTCCCACCAGAAAGAGATGGATGAGAGGCCTGATCTACAAAGATAACAATTGTGGTTGACACCATTCCAAAAACATGGGAGCAGAGATGGGGGGGGGGGTCCAGAAAGAAATATGATAGTGATGATGGGTTTTTAAGGCTACAGTAGGTGTGGGGAACTTTGACTCTCCAGATGATTTGGATTTCAACGCCCAGAAGCCTGAGTCCGTGTGCCCACTGGTAAGGATTGTGGATGTTGCAGTCTAAAAACTGGGCAAAAGCCAATTGTTTTCCACCAACAGACTGCTCAGCAGGCCTGATATGGTCAGTAATCCATAACTGCCATAGATACTGGAGTCTCTAAGGTAGTTTAAACAGCCAGAATAGCAGAGTTGGAAGAGGCCACTAAGGCCAGCTAATCCAACCCCCTGCCATGCAGGAATAAACAGTTACAGCATTCCTGATGATGCCTAACACCTTTTATTTTCTTTTTTAATTAAAATTGAGAAAGTCAGAAACTCCACTGTTTTCTGCAGGTAGATTATGAAGAAGACATATCTCACCAACTCTTCCAAACTCTGGCATGAGCCAGGCGACCATCAACAGTAGTCTTGCTCCTTTGACTTGTGTCCACATATTCCACAGTCCCATTGGGTGGCTGCAGCTCCCTGTCTTACAGAGTTTGTGATCTTTGGACCTCAGTAAAATCCCTCCTTGGAATTGTGGATGGTAGTAGAGAAGAAGTCTAAACTGATTGGGACTACTATACATGTCCTTGTTGGCTGCAAGGAACTCAACAGGGGCGGGGAGACCTGAAGAGGAATCTGTGTAGAAAGATTGCCTTCTGAGTTGCCATTTTGGTGTGTTGTCAAAGGGGAATAAATCAGGTAACGGTGCCAATCTATGTAAGAGGAGGGAGTTTCCTCCCTTTTTGAAGGTGTCTCTTCAGGAAGCTAACGCGACGCTTCTGTTCCAGCCAGTACAGCATCTCCACTGTGTCCCATTGCATCTTCTCCAGGTATGGCCGTCCCCGGAAGGTCACGGTGTCATTGAACTCCTCCTTGATGTTGGTCAGGATGGCATAGAGCTCCGAGTCATACTGGGCCAACTCAGAACGCAGGCGGCTCCTCGTTCTGGATTCCTTCATTCGCATTACAAAGGCCTGCGGCTCTTTGCTGAACAAGCGATTGGGATCTGAAGCCATCTGCTCAAACTTTTCTAGTTCAGCCAGCAGCAGCTCCCGCTCTTGGATATACTGGGCTGCCCTTTCCCAAACTTGAAGCATGTCCGGGAGGAGGTAGTAGTGCTGGCTGGAGCTGTATTTAATTGCCATATCTAGCCTCTCTCGTTCCGAAAAATGAAGAACTGTCCAGAGCCTTTCCAACCTTCTCTGCATGGCCCTGAGATCCTCAGGCTTATGGTCACAGAGGACAAAACCTTCCGGTTCCTGCATTGTGATGCTGCCGGAATCCCACTCTCCAGGCTGAACTTTTTCCTGCTTGAATTGAAGCTCTGCCACTTTCTTAATTGTATCTCTTCTTGCCTTCACTTTTTTTTGGATCTCAGCCTCCTCTATCTCCAGCTGCTTCAGCTCCTCCTCCTCTCCCCCAAAGTTGTACAAATGAAATATGACTGGCAAATAGTCCGCCTCGTTGGTGCTAAGGTAGTTCAGATAGTCGTCCGTGTTGAACGTCTTTTTCCACCATTTGAGCCAAGAAGCATGTTTCTTTTTGTTTCCTGACTTTTTGAAAGGTAGATTTGGAGTCTGTAGGGTGTCTACTACTTCCTCGGGGGCGAAGGGCCCAGCAGGTAGGATTTTACTCAGCTGTTCATTAATTATTTGCTGACTTTTTCTCCTGGTCAGTGTTGCTGAAGCAAAGCAGACCGACAGATCTATGTCAGTGGCAGGAGATTCTGTCAAGGGCCCCAGGTCAAACTTCATGTGGTCTTTCGGGATGGTGTTCATCAGTTCCTTGTACATTTCTCGGACCTCTTCCCCCATAGAAAGACTGGCATCCAGAGACTTCAAGGTGGCATTGTCTATCTCCCCAAGGAGGTGGTTGTAAATGGGCGGGAACCTCTCCAGAGCCACATCATCCAAGTAAATTCTTTCTGACACTTGCAAGTCGGCTGCCTTCACCACCATCTTATCATGAACTTTGACGTTCACGGTTGCCGCCTGAGGGTGAGAGGCCGGCGCAGAGATGATGGTATTTCTCCGTTTCATTTCAGACTGCTCTTCCTTTTGCAAGGAAACCAGCATTCTCTGGAGGTGCTCCAGGCGGGCCTCATTGGACCTGCGCCGTGTCAGGGCTTTTATAAGAGGAGGAAGGTCCAAATCCTCATCCTGCTCTTTCCACGGGCTGCTTTTCAGGACGGAGCCCTGCACCAGCCTCCGAAGGTCCTCAGCCAAGACCACAGCCTCCGTCAGTTCCTTCTCTTCAGTGAAGTCTGCATAGTGACAAGGCAGATCTGGAGAGAGACGGCGGGGGGTTATACGGATCCCAAGTTCATCTGCCAAGAGCCGCCCAACTCTCATGTTGGGCAAGGACTGGCTCCTCTTGAAAACATATCCTGCCTGTTGCAATTTACTTTTCTGTTTCGGGATGGCAGGACAAGGCGTCTTGATAGCCATGCAAGTCATCTGCTTAAAAAGGGGATCTTTGAGCGAGGGGAGGCGCAGCTGCGCAATCTTCCTCATATCCAACAGAGGTATCTCCTCAAGCTCTTTGAGATCCTTGGTGATCTTCTGCTTCGCGCTTTGCGCGTGAGGCCTGGTGAGCCGGATGAAGTGGCTGATGGTGAAACCGAGGCGGCAGCCCAGCTTGTGGGTCGGCCTGTGGCTCAGCGGGCTGACGGGTTTCGGGGCCTGGGCTCCCGGGTGGCTCTCGAGGGTCTTCATCTCCATGACCAGGCGGTGTCGGACGGCGGCCACGTTGAGGAAGCTGGAGCAGTCAAGGGAGAGCTGGGAGGAGAAGCGCGTCAGGTTGGCGCAGTCGGTGAAGACGCCCAGCGTCCGGCGGTGCTCCATGAGGCACAAGTAGTGGAGGAAGAGGTGCTGGCACACCAGGCCAATGTACATCACCAGGTGCTGGTAGAGTTCCCGGTTTGTATGGCTGCTGAAAGCCGGGTCGTGCAAGGTGTGCTGGACATCTTTGAAGATGTGCCTGACTTCGGTCAGGATGATCTCCCTGAAGGTCCATTGGTGCTGGGCGGGGATGTGGTCCCACTGAGGCCCCAGCTCCAGCCGCCTCCTGACCAGCTGCAAGAGGCTGGCCAAGGAGATGGGCACTGGGATGGCCTTCTGGGCCGAGGAGGGCCTCAGGGCAAAGGATGGCTCCTTGGGGACGGCGGCGGCCCGCACCCGACTGTGGCCGGTGGGGAAGAGGGAGAGCGGGGCCAGGATGCGCTGGTACTGGCCGTGCAGCTCCTGGGTGCCCACCTCCGTGTCCTCCAAGGGATACGGCTTCCAGGTCCCGGGGGAGGAGGAGGAGGAGGCCTGGGAAGCCATGACAGGCCGCCAAAGACAAGGCCTAGGCGCCTTTAGGCTTCTGCGGTCGCCATGGTGACCGGCGGAACGCTCCACTCCGGAGTCGAGTTCCCGCCCGGTCAGGGAGGAGCGAGGGACCGCTGGTGACGTCATCAGTTTGGTATGCCGCTGGAGAGCCTTTGTGTGTGTGTGTCGCTCAAAGGGGTCCGGATAGGAACACTTCCTTTTAAGGAAAAGGAGGAGGCAGCGATGGCTGAAAGTCCAGGAGGCGACGGAGGCGCCCCTTGCCGCGTAAGAGAAGCTGGGTTGACCGATATTACGTTGTTGTTGGGGTGCCTTCAAGTCGTTTCCGACTGATGGCGACCCTGTCCTGGGGTTTTCTTGGCAAGGTTTGTCCAGAGGGGGGTTTGTCACTATTGCCTTCCCCTCTGAGGCTGAGAGAGTGTGACCAAGTGGGTTTCCATGGCCGAGCCCTGGTCTCTCAGAGTCCTAGTCCAACGCTCAAGCCACTGCCCCTTCCCTTTCCCCATTAAAGACTGAAGATAAAAGGGGATATATAATGCACAGTAAAAGGAAACCAAGAATGCAAAAGAAGAAGAGAGAGAGAGAATCAAGAGTAAAAGGACAAAGAAAAAGATGACTCTCACTCTTCTTTTCAGCCGTTAATACAGGTTGGGTCTCCCCTATTCTCCAGAAGTGTTTTGGTTTTTGGTTTTTAATTGTTGCATCTGCCTGTCTTGGAGATGGCACCCAGGTCTAAACACCAAATGTGTGTTTATTTACACAGCCTGAAGGTGGTTTTCTACACAGTATTTTAAATAATTTTGTGCATGAAGCAAAGTTAATGTTAAGTTGAACACAAAGCAAAGGAAAGGTATCACTCTCTCAGCCACCCATGTGGACCATTTTGAATTTTAGAGTATTTCAGAACACTAAATTGAATATAAGATACATTCAATATTTTGCAGCATGTGGTCTTTTCTCCTTTTCCTCCTTTTGCTGATAATTTTGGCTTGATGTAGCACTTTCTTTCTCTGTTTGCAGCTGGAATTTGCTGTCCAGATGACCTGCCAGAACTGTGTGGAGGCCATTCAGAGTTCTCTGCAAGGAGTGCCAGGTAACAGGAATTGCAGACCCATTCTAACCTTTTGAAGTGAGGTGGCCATTCCCATCTTTCAACAGTGGAACACACTCCCTTGGATAGTGGTACAGTCTCCTTCTTTGGAGGTCTTTAAACAGAGGCTGGTACATTCACCTTTCTTTGCAACTGCCCAAGTAGATGAAAAATGTGCTGGGGGATATCAGAACAACTGTCATCTTGTTTAAGGATGTGGACCATGGGCAACGTATGGGCCCACAGCTGTGTGTTATCCATCTCCTTCCTTCGTTTTCCACAATCCAGCTGATCAGTGGGGCTGATGTGGGGAAAGGACTTATGGTGGGACAGTAGTCCCATATTGGAGTCGTGAGAGAGGCAAGGAAGAAGGACTGCAAGGAGGCAGGCCAGTTTCCCACAACCCCAACTATTATCCTGTCCTATCCTTGCTATACATTTCCCTTCAGGTCTCCAGGTTCTTGATGTCCAGCTGGATTCCCAGAGTGTGCTGGTTGAGACCAGCCTTGGCATGGAGAAGGTCCAAAACCTTTTGGAGAGTACTGGACGCAAAGCTGTGCTAAAAGGGATGGGAAGTACTGTGCCAGGTAAGTCCCAGCTCCTTATCCACTATTTCCTGGCTCACAGTTGTCATACTCTATTTCCACAACAAACCTATACCAGTTTAAAACCAGGGCTGAGGAACACGTGGTCTTCTAGATTTTGTTGGATTGCACCTACCATCATCCTTCACCATTAGCTAAACTGGCTAGGCATGATGGGAGTTGGGTCTGTCAACAGCTGGAGGACACCAGATAGGGGAAAGCTGCTACAGCCCACTAGCGCTCAATAGTGTATGCAGCCTTGCTAAAAAGAATCTCGGCTGCGTATTCTGTTGGACCTTAACCTTACTCCAAGTAACACAGTAGTAGAGCTATGTTGCTTTGTTGGCCTCCCATAATGTACCTAATGAATTATGTCCCAAGAATGGACTACAGTTGCTCCTCCTTTTTCGCAGACTTAAAGTCCGTGTTTTTGCATATTCACAGAGGGGTGACCACTGTGAAAATCAATGGGAGGGCCAGCTGTATTTCAAAATGAGCCTTGTAGGCAATGAATGTCTTGGACAAGGAGTGAGTGAGTAGTTGTTTTTTTTATTTTAAAAACCTCCATCAGCAATGAGGAATATGTAGTCCTTCAGGTGTTTTGGACCCAATCTCTTATCAACACTTAGCATTGTCTATACTATGCAACTAACAGGAATCACAATCCAGAAGCATCCAGTGGCTCACACATTCCCAGCCCTGCTTTAAACAGTTTAATAGCTTGTTTCTCATTCCTCTGTCTCTCCATCCACAATAAATCTTAGAAACTGTAGTTCTGTGGAGAAAGCTGGGTTTCATTTATCTGTGACTGAAAAAAATAGGGACACATATCACAGAGTCATGCTGGAAAATGCCTAGAAAGTATCCTCCTTAGGAATTTAGGTCCTCCAAAGCAGTTCAATGGCACGTTTATACTCAGAGTCCTTTGTTTTAATAGGGTTTGCAATTATCCATGATTTTTTTGTATCCATGGTAAGTCTGGGAAGCAAACTCCTGTGGATGGGGGAATCAACCTATATTGTGGGGGGGGGAAAAAAACAGGCTAGAGAGTTGTGGGTTTGAGTCTCACTTCTATACATTCCCCGACCCCTTCTCATCTGTTATTGTCAGGGGTATTATTTTCAAGGCTGAAGGCAAGGAACTATAAATTCTTGTAACCTTTGGTTTTCCCATTAGGCAGCGCAGCCGTGGCCATGGTGTCTGGCCTTGGATTGGTACAAGGTGTGGTGAGGTTCTTGCAGGTCTCTCCAGAGAAATGCCTGGTTGATGGCACTATTGATGGGCTGGAGCCAGGCCCTCATGGCCTGCATGTACATGAGTTTGGAGACATCAGCAATTCTTGTGACAGGTGAGAGATGCTGTCAGGTAACTTTCTGCAGTCTCTTCAGCTTTTGAGTGAGGAGGCTGTGGTTGGGGACACATAGTAGTTCTGTGGACTGTCAGATTTCAAGCTCTGCTTTCTTCCCCAACAGCTGTGGGGACCATTTCAATCCTAATGGGGAATGCCATGGGGGCCCACAGGATATACACAGGGTACGTTGTGGCATCCTTATTTATTAAATTGCAGCTCTTAGATAAGTGTACAAATACATCATTAAAGACTATAGTCAGACTCATCCATGTCATAGTAGTTCTGATATCTATGTGTGGTTGTGATAGCTAGACAGAGAGGAAAGCCTACAGGAAGAAAAGCAACTCATTTTAAATGTGTTGCTGGAGGAGATTTCTGTGGATACTGTAGACTACTAAAAAAGACGAATGGAGCAAATCAGGCCTGAACGGACTAAACTGAATCTCTCATAAGTTGGACATATCAAGAGACAGCACGACTGATTAGAAGCAGAAGCCACAATGTTTTATGTTTTATATAGGTTTATTTTAGGAAAAAGAATAGAGGGAGGGGGTAAGAGGGAAAATAGATAATATAGGTGTAGATTGTCTTGCGATTTATGTGTTATGTATTGCTATATAACTCTATGTTTTGTATTTGTAGTTATATGTATTTGTCATGTGTTTACTATTATAGTATGTTCGTTGTTAAATAAAATTTGTAAAAAATTAAAAAAAAGAAGCAGAAGCCACAAAATTTCACACACAAAAACCCATGGGCTTCACATTGCCTACCCCTGCTGTAGAGTCTTAAGCTATTAGTTGTCAGTGGATAAATGGTCTCCGAGATCTAACTCTGGGGCTCTGTTTCCAGCATGCTGGGGATCTTGGCAATATTGTGGCTGGTGCTGATGGAAGAGCTTCCTTCCGGATGGAAGACAATCAACTGAAGGTGAGGCTTTTTAGGCAAGAAAAGTGATCTTTAAAGGATCTTAAAACTCAGGCAGGCTCTTTTAGGGAAATACAGCTAATCTAATACTTGCAGAGATTGTTTGGAGAAGCTGTGCCGCCTGATTTTTCTGTTGCTTCTTTTGGAATAGCTTGAGCATTTATTAAATCCAGCCTAGGACTATGCTGTTGTATTGCGAAAGACAGGTGGGAGCAGGAGGGAATGTCTCTGATGTTTAGTGCAGCTGCTCTCTTTGTGTGATCTGTGCTGTCACCAGAGCGGCAAATTTTGACTGCACTGACAACTTGTTGTTGTCCCTCTTAGGTCCACGATATCATTGGCCGATCCTTGGTGATAGATGCAGAGGAAGATGACTTGGGCCATGGAAACCACCCGCTCTCAAAAGTCACAGGAAATTCGGGTGAGAGGTAAGATACTGAGGACTAAGGTTGGACACAGCTCTTTGGTCATGCTTATCAGTTGCTGCAAACTGAGTTCAAAGTCAATTAACTAAGGAGGGGGGGGAAGAGAAGAGGAGGGGAGATATTGCCCTTCCCTTTAGACTCATGCAAAAGCAAAGTGCTGCAGCCTCTCTAGCTTGAATATTCTTCATTATTAATATTTTTGCCATCTTGACCATACTTCGATGTTGCTTGGCCACACATGCCCCAGTTTTCATCTGTGAAATGTTGGAAGGTCTGCCCTCATCTCTCCCCCCCC
>CM034711.1:9640941-9653530 GCA_020142125.1 Phrynosoma platyrhinos
CGCTTTAGTCTCTTGTGCTTGGATTTCTAAACGGGTTTCATAATCAAGATATTGGCAGAGAATGCAGGAGCTGGAAGTGGCTGCAGTAGTCATAAGAGAACCTTCACTAACTTAGCTATAATTCAGGGCTATAATTCCTATAATTCTTCATAAATGGTAGAAAGGTGCTGGGAAATGTATACCTTGTAAGGCACTAGATTAGGGGTGGCTGCCATAAGGCTTGGAGAAAGGCCCACGAAAGGGGAAATGTGTGTTTACAAATATACATGCAAAGACATTGCCATGCTAGTCTGGATCAGAATGCAAAAGGGTCTTACCTTTGTGACTGAAAGAAAGGAAGAAGCTGGTAGCATAAGCTTTCATAGATTCAACTTTTTTTCTTTCTTTCAGTTAGCCTCAGAGCTGCTACAAGACCTCTTTGCATACATACATAATGTGAATGAGGAAGTTGAGGAGAGAATGCAGCACTTACATCAGCAGCACTTACATCAACATTACTTGCTCCAGAAACATTCCAAAAAAAACCCCCTTGCTTTTCCTTTGGGAGGTAGTAAACAGCAGCCTTTTGCCCATGCACAAGTGTTGCACTGGTCTATCCTTATTTTTCTTTTTTGTGCGCCTAAAAAGCTTCCCCTTTTGCCACCTCTTGTGCCTTGTTAGTGGCAGACCGATTTAACCTGCCATTTGTTCCAAGTCTATATGAGTTGCATGACAGGCAGACATTGAGCAGAAGCAGTTTTGGGGTATAGTAATAGCAATGGGGGAAGCTTAAGCTGTCAAGTGTCTGCAGAATGCATAGTGCTAAAAGGCACAAAAGCCTTTGCTCAGGGAAAATGGTGGCAACCTTCTCTGCTGGGGCAGGACAAAGTGTCTCAGATCCTTGTTTGTAAAATGGGTTCTGACAACTAGGGTCTTGTCTACACGGGTGTTTTAACCCAGATTCTCCCCAGGCTCACTGTGGTGCTTACACAATGCAAGGCCAAAAACCTGAATCGGGTCCAAACTGTCTTCATGACTCCTGCACCTGATCTGCTCCCTAACCTGCATTTTAAAAACTCACCTTTTGCTGTGGGTTTGCAGGGGTTTTTGAGTGACAGCAGGAGCTGCTTTTTTACTTGTGGTCCCCATCCGTTACCGCCTTGACTTGCTCTGAGACCAGGACAAGGTGCCCAGAGTCAATAACATGTCTGGATGCCTCATTCTGACCTCAGCAGCAGTGCCAGCAACTGTATGGGAAAGCAGTTGCATATATTTGCTGGGGGAAGAAGCAATTTAACAAGTGAATTTGGGGCCAGAATATTCCAGGTGACCTGGATTACTTTGTGAAGTGTAGACAAGCCCCAGGTTGTCTGACCCATGTGGATGGTAAATCTGTTTTGTAAAAATAATGTTTGTTACCCATACAGTTCCCTCAGGTGCTACAGATATGTCAGAGCACCAGCCTAGGGTATTTTAAAAGTCTGTGGTCCAAAACACACTGCAGAAATAATCCAGTTTGAGACCACTTTAACTGCCCTGGCTCAGTGCTAGGAAATCGTGGGAATTAGTTTGTTGTCAGAGCCCTCTGACAGAGAAGGCTCAATGTCTCCCAAAACTACAGTTCCCAGAATTCCCTAGCATTGAGCCAGGGTAGTTAAAGTGGTCTCAAACTGGATTATTCTTGCGGTGGGTTTTGGACCTGTGTTTGCCAAATAGTGTGGAAAAGTGCCTTAATGTCAGATCTCCTTGTTCTGATTCTGAGAAAAGGGATTTGGAGTGTGCTTTGGAGGCATCACTCCCTTCAGACACAACCTTTCATTGTGATTCTATATCTTATAAAAACAAGGTTACACAGAGTGCATCTACATTGTAGAAATGATGCAGTTTGACACCACTTTGAAGTGCTGTAGCTCCATCCTATGGAATCCTGGGATTTGTAGTTTGAAAAGGCCTTTAGCCTTTGCTGCTAAAGTGTGCTGGCGCCTCACAAAACTATAAAGCCCTTAGGACGGAGCCACGGCAGTTAAAGTGGTATCAAACTGCATTATTTCTCCAGCGTAGATGCTCCCTAAATGTGATCTGTTCAAGCCGCCCATGAACCAGAGTGATGAACGGCCCTCTCTTTTTCAGGGCACATTTATGAGGAAAATGATGATACTAATTCCATCCTTATTAGTAGTAGTTACCATAAACCAGGGGTAGGCAACCTTTCCCCTTTAAGGGCCAAGGGACTTCAGCTCCCAGAAGCCTCAGCCATGTTGACCAATAGTCCCATGTTGGCCAATAGCTCCTGGGATTCTGGGAGCTGAAGTCCATCGGCCCTTAAAGGGGAAAGGTTGCCTACCTCTGCCATAAAGCAAAGCTTGGGAAAGGGTTTCTTAAAATAAAAAGTCCCAGAATCCCCCAGGTTATTGACTGGAGGATCCTGGGAGGTCATCCCAAACAGGAACTTTTACAAGGTTAGTCTCTTCTGAATTAAGTAATGCAAAATGTCACAAAGTAATCATGTTGTATTTGTAAGTTGAATTGTTTTAGGCTTACTGCTCCGGCGCAAGTCTCAGGCGAGAAGCGTGAGCGTTTCTGAGGCGTCCGTCTTCTAAATCTGTCCTTTGGTCTCTGGAAAAACCGCCATTAAAATTTTGTTTAACGTCTTAAAACAGTCTCATCTTGATTGCCGTGTGTTTCTGGGCAGGGAGGTTTCTTCTGTGGATTTATTTCCCAGGTTCCCAAAGGGGTTATTTCGCCTTTCTTTTTAATGTTGAAAGATATAGCCGCGTTGGTCTGTGGAATCAGTATGTAAAGAGATCTTGTGGCACCTTTGAGACTTAATGAAAGACAGAAATTGGCAGCAGGAGCTTTGCTAGACTTAAGTCTCCTCCCTCAGATGCATTTATACTTGATTTTTATGTGTTTGCTTTGTCTTGTTCTCTGCTTTTGTCTTCTCTATATTAAGACGCTGTTGCTGTTCTGTTTTTATACATCTGGAGAACTTTTAAACATTTTAATATTAGAACGGGAATTTAACTGTTCCATATATATATATAATATTAGATATATCTCCATATACAAGCAGATGACAGAAAAGAGAGAATGCGCATGCGCAGTGAAGAAAAAAACAAACTGTCATGGCGCCCGCTCAAACTCGAGTGACAGGTTCGTTTGTCTTCCCCCGATTAGCATGAGAGTGCGCATGCGCGTTATGTGCCTTTCCCTCGGCGCTCTAGGGCGGAGGATGTGTGCGCAAGCGTAGTGTGTGTTGCCGTAAAGCGAGGTAGTAGGCGCCCATTTTTTTCCCCCTCAGCCTTCTTGAAAGGGGGGGGAGAAGGAGTAGAGGCACTCTTTTCTTCACGCTGGGAGGGGGAAGGAGTAAGCGCAGGCGCAGTGCGCACTCTTTTCTCCACGCTGGGAGGGGGAAGGAGTAAGCGCAGGCGCAGTGCGCACTCTTTCTCCGTCCTGGGAGGGGGAAAGAGTAGGCGCAGGCGCAGTGCGCACTCTTCGCTCCATGCTGGGAGGGGGAAGGCTTAGGCGCGTGCGCACTCTTTCTCCAACACGCGACGTGCGCAAGCGCAGTGCGTGTTGCCGTCAAGCGAGGCAGTAACGGCCAGTTCTTCCTCTCAGCGAGCGTAAAGGTAGGCTGTTCGCGTTGTCTTCTGCGCCGGAGGGCAGGAAGAGCCTCAGGTTCCTTCAGGGAAGGAGGAAGGCGGCAGCAGCGGTTCTCTCGACGTCTGCCGGGCCTTCTGAGGACGAGGCGATGTCGTCTTCGCCGCCGCCATGGCCGGACTCTTTCCCTCCGGGCCGCTCCGTGAAGCTGTGGGTGAGCAAGTTCCCTTCCCGGACGCCGAAGGAGGAGCTGTGGCAGCTCTTCGAGGAGGTGGTGGGGCCGGACGAGGTGTTGAACGTCTCGATACGGGGCCTCTCGGCCACAGTGCGCCTGCGCGACGAGGCGGCCGGCCAGCGCGCCATTTTCGAGCTCGACGGGCAGCCCTTCCGCGGCTCCCGCCTGATCGTCCGGCGCTTCCGCGGCTTCAAGATCTTCGTCGGCTGCGTCTCCAACGCCTGCACCAGCGACGACATCCGCATGCTCTTCGAGGAGTTCGGGCCCGTCGCCGAGTGCGACATCGTGAAAGGTACCTCTGAGCATGGGGAGAGTGCGGGAGGAGGACGACCCTTTGCCTCCCGCAGCTAAGCACCGTCAGTCACCTCCTCCCCCTTGCCGCCCCCAGCCAGGCATTCATTTATTCCGCACTTGCAGTCCTCCCTCCATCTTTGCGGATTTGACTTTGGCAGATATGATTATTTTCGGTTCTGATTGCTATCTTATCTCTAGGTCCTCCAGCGCAATTCTTCCAGAAGTTGACCATAGAGTTCTGCTGAATAACCTAGAAGAAAACACTTCTCTAGGCCTTTGTAGGTCCTCCAGCATGATCAACTTCTGACAGATCCTGACCACAGAGTTGCACTGAAGGACCTGGAGATTCCAAGAGAGGTGTTCGCTTAATTAAAAAAGAATAATGTTTTTTTTTATTATTATTATTTGCGAGTTTTCCACACTCACGGGGGTCCTTCACCCCTAACCCCAGCGAACGTGGAGGGACCACTGTATTTCTTATTAGTTTGTGGCACTGAGTTCTCAGGGTGGGTTACTTCTTGTTGTCGTTTATGACTTGTGGCGACCCTAAGGAAAACCTATCGTGGGGTTTTCTTGGCAAGATTTGTTCAGGGGAGATTTGCCATTGCCTTCTCTTGAGGCTGAGAGAGTGTAACTTGCCCTAAGTCACCCAGTGGGTTTCATAGACAACCCAGAAATCAAACCTTGGTCTCCAGAGTTACAGTTCAACACTCAAACCACTACACCACACTAGCACTCTCTCTGATGAGGTTAATTAATAATGATATAACAATAAAACTGTGGCTAAGGACAGTGAAGAAGACAACACAGACCATGCCAACATTAGAATCGTACAGTTGGAATATACTTCAGGGGCCATCCAGTCAAACCCCATTCTGCCATGTAGAAACGCGCAATCAAACACCACGAAAAGATAGCCGTCCAGCCTCCATTTAAAAACCTCCAAAGAAGGAGACTCCACCATTTTCCAATAGAGCATCTTCCATTGTCGAACAGCTCTTTCTGTCAGGAAGTTCCTCCTAATTTTGGTGGAGTCTTTTCCTGTAGCTTGCATCCATTGTTCTGTGTCCTGTGCTCTGGAGCAGCAGAAAACAAGCTTGCTCCATCGTCAATGTGACGCCTCTTCAGATATTTAAGCAGGGCTATCATATCCCCTCTTAACCATCTTTTCTCCAGGGACTTCAGCATCTGACGCTAACAGCAAAGTAAAAGAATGTCAAGGTATTAAAACATCATATAACACTTGCTTTTCAGCCAATATGTGAGACAGCTGGTAATGGTTGAATCATGTAAAAAAACAACAACAAAAAACAGTCATACAAAATGTGATCGAAATGTGAAAGTTAAATTGCAGTTGAAGCACTATTATTTTAGTGCAAAAGTTTATAGTAACAACATTCCCAATCCTTTGCTCAAAGTTAGCGTTATGGAGTAAACGATACAACTTTTCACCTCTCCTTGTGGTTAGCTAAACAGATATACCCTTCTTGGAATGGAAGTGTATGAACTGTGGGTTTGGGGTGCTGAGTGATGTTTGGGGCAGATGTCCAGTAAATTGTGCCTTTCTCGGTACCAGTGGTCTGTCCCTTCATTGCAGCCTTTAGAATTGCAGAACTTCAGTTGATCCTGTTTGGCTTGTCCAGCTGCCAAATAGATGTGGTGTCTGATTCCTTTCATTGTATCTGGGCCAAAGCCAAGTAGGAGTGGGTTCCTGAAATAAAATGTTTTGTGTCTCTTATTGATAATCTTCTGTCTACTGCTTTATCAGACTATGCATTCGTTCACATGGAGAATGAGGAGGACGGTAGAGCTGCCATTGAACACCTTAATGGAATGGAACTCAAAGGGAGAAGAATTTGTGTGGAACGCTCTGTTAAAGATCGTAAAACTGGGACAGCTGGGCAGAATAGTGAGCAGGATTTTGAAGCTGGAAAGAACAGAATGCCAGCTCCATCTTACAGAGATCAGCCATCTGTTTCCCTTGAGGGGGACTATAGACCCCAGCCTACAACTAGGCGGGCAGCAGCATACAGAGATGAGGCCCACTATAAAGGCAACAGCCAGCCAGCTGCATCCAGTAACCGCTCTTTCTCTGCACGGTCCCATTCCTATGAAGAAGACCAGCCATCTGTCAGCCGTTCCACTTCCTATGGGGCCCGGGCTACATCTGATGTGCCAACTGCATATAGGGGGCAGTCTGCTTATGATATGCAGGATGCCACTCGTACTTCCTATGCTACACAATTCTCTGATTCCCTGTCAACACATGACAGAGCATCAGTGGAGGCAACAGGCACAGTGCAACAATCAGGTTATAGGGCTCAGCCACCACATAGTGGGTTGAGTCAGACATCTCAACAATCTTTAGGAGTATCGCGGTCTGAAACCACTGCCCGTCCATATGAGCGTGTTCGCCTCTCCCCACCACGCAGTAACCGTGAGGATTACTACAGAGAAGTAAATACGACAAAACAAGCGGCCGATAGTTTCCGTCCACCGTATGAGTACGTTCATGTCTCCCCACCACGTTACAGCCACGAGAATTTCGACAGAGATGGAAATGCAGTGAATAAAAGATATGCCTCAAGACAAGAAACAGCTGCTCTCCGTCGACCTTATGAACGTGTTCGGCTTTCCCCACCACGTAGCAACCGTGAGAATCTGAGAGCAAGTGCTGTGAGTAAGAGGTATGCAGCTGAACCGGTGTCAGTCTCACTTTCTGTCTAGGAATCTCCCTCAAGTTCCAGAAGGGTTAGATATGAACTTCACTTAGCAGTTCTTTCAGAAGTAGTTGACTTCTGGTGAAGTTTGGGATAGGCAAACAGGCGTATAGGATTACTGCTGCCATAATTCTTGACCACGGAATGCTGTTGTTGGGGTGGTAGGGAGTTATAGCCCCAAACATCTGGGATGAATCAAGTAGCCTACCCCTGCTCTAAAGTGGCATTGGTCTGAAAGCAGTTGGTAGAAAACCGCCTGTATTTGTCATGTGGGCTGGGTAGTTGGGCTTTCTTGCCCACTGGAAGAACTGGCTTTTCCACTGATAAAGCACTTCAGGCACTGGCATTTTGGTTGATCTTCAAAGCCTTTTCTGTGCCTTTTGGGGAAGGGAGGAAATATGTTTCTATGCATTTTTGGGGACAAGAGGAAATATAGGCTGTATTCTTTTTTTCCCTCATCTGCACAGTTCTGTGTATAATGGCATACAAGTTTATGAGGAATATGATAGAAAGACTTTGGAATGGAAACGCCTTTGGCATCATGGGGTGTGAATTGCTACCTGACTAGATATTTACATGCAACAGAAAAGCTAGCCCTCTGAGCTTTCCTGGCTGAGATTGCAAGTAACGGTTAAACCAGCTGAAATGATAATGAAGGCATTCTATAGTAATTCTTATAGACTAAATGTAATTTTCTTGGATCTAGTTAAATTATGGGAATCTTGCGTTTGACACCTTGTAATTTCAGCCACCTCCAGTGCCAAGTTTCAAGGATCTTCTTTAAGTGATGTTGTCATGACTAAATTTGAGCCCATGTTGAACTGTGGAACAGAAGGTATAAGTGATCTTCTCTATTACAATGCATTTTCCTCGCCAGATATTCACATGGAACTTCAAAATTTAAAGGCAGGATGTTGGAGTTCCATTTGAGCATTTAATATAGGGCAGGTTTCGGCCTCTGTGTCCTTCTTCATTTGACATAGTATATCACTGGACAAACTGCAGCCTCGACTTCATTTTATAGTAGTTTCTGATAGGAGGAGGTTCAAAATTCCTCTTAAATAGCCAGCAAATATGGTCTTTCCTGGGTTTTACGGATCAGATGAACTACTGAGAAACTTCCTGTGCCAGCTGAGACTGAAGTTAAATAAACCCACTTCTTGCAAATGGGATGATGGAAGATTGTCTCTTGGGTTGCTCTCATAGACCTGTTTCTGCACTTCTGCTTCAACAGTTCTGTCTTGTGCAGCAAGGGGAGCGGGGGGAGAGCCTCTCAAAGCATGTGGCTTATTGGCAGTTTCAACCACGAGGGGTGTTTCTAAATTTCTCAAATGTCTCTTTTCTTAACCAGGTACTATCCTGACTACAGATGATTGCCATTTATCCGACCTCCAAGATTCCACCATTTACCATAGTCCCCTCCACCACTGACAAAATCTGAAGCGGATAATCACAGTCTCCCGAAATACAGTCTGATTAAATCCAGTATGCTAGTGCCCATGTTGATTATTTGCTTGGCACATCACTGGGTACTCTTTACCAGTGTCACTGCAGAAGATTTTTCGTCACCCCACACCTTTTCTGGGGTAGAACTGTCTTGCTTTTTCTGACACCCAACAACGTGCTTTGCATAACCCCAGCTCTCGATGAGTAGCCCAACATTTGGTTTTACGATTTCGTTTCAACTGCTACATTTCTTTACACCCTTTGTCATGAGTGCCATGACAGCTAGGCATTCTGGCTCTTGTTTTTCTTTCTGTTGTTCTTGTACTCAATAAAAGTCTTATGTACTTAAATGAGTCATATGTCAGCATTGAATATTAACAGTTTTCTACAAGAGCTATTTGAATTACCATCTTGTAGTTCAGACTCTGTGTTTGGCTATAGGAGCAAGCTGTACATTGCTACATATTCAGTTATTTAAAACCAGAGTTGGAAAAACAAACCAGTTTAAAGAACAAAACAAATGCCAAAAGCTCATTTTATTTGCTTTCAATCATTTTTTTGCATTTTAATGAAAAAAATTGAATCCTGCTTATTATGTTAATACTGTGAAACATTAGTTTATGTATTAGAAAGCTAGATCAACCATGTTTTAATGCTTTATAACATTAACAAAAGGTATTAGGCTTTGATATTATTTACATCTTACAATAAAACACCTATGTTTTATTGCTTTTTATTACATCTAAACACGTGTAGATTATACATAATAAAACATAAAAATTACTCTCCAAGACAGATGAAAATAATAAGTTAATGTTAAGTCACAAACATGCTTTAGTCAATAAAAACGCATACAAAATTGTATGAAAAATTATTCAACAGTTCATTACGAAAATGTGTATCAAAATACACACAAATTTCCTTGTGGAAAAAACCCAGCTGTTCAGTCTGATGCGAAATAAAGCCGAGAAGCGATGAAAGAGATAACAATTTTCATATGCCTCCTGCCAAAAGTAAGTGGGGTTGGACTGCATCTTACACTCACTCCTAGAATAAAATAAAATGGAGTATTCTTTTAGGGAAACGGTTTAAAATAAATCTCTTTGTACTACCGTTCTTATCTGCTACGTTTTCTTATGGCTGTGACTGCCTAGCCAGATTCTTGCTGTGACTTTCAGGCCAGAAGCTTAAATTTATTTCATTTCCAGCCCAAGCCACACCATTCGGCCTAGGAGCACATTTACACCGACAGGAAAATCCAGTGTATCTTCAGGCTACTCTGATCTGCAGTGACCACGGGTTTGTCTACACAATCGTCACACATACAAAGGTGAGCTTGGTAGCACTGGCCACAGAGTACACCCTTTTGAATTCAACCTGGTCCGATAAATCACAGTATGTGTGGATGCATGGATGTGGCCACACCAGATTCCCCGCACACATGCAATAGTACATATTTCTGAACTCTTCACCTCAGCCCCACACTGATAGTGGTATGGTACACAGACCGCACGCGCACACACAAATATCCAGATCAACTGCTCGAATTTGAAGTAAATTCCAACTCTTTGATTCGGATTAAAGTCATGAGGTGCTGAAACGACCCTGATTCGGCCTGAATCGTGCTGTATGTCGTCTAGAAAATGAGATAATTTCGTTTTATTTGGCTCATGTAGATGCGCCCTGTGTTGGGGACAGATGTTCAAAAATGAGGAGTTCCTCTTAAGAAAATACTTTTGTTCTATCCATGATATTTTTAAAAATGCTATTCTGTCATGAGGCAGTTCCTCTTTGACAAATGATAGCAGTGAGCAGCTCACCTATATTTTGCGTTTAAGCCAGAGAACCTGATAAACGTGCGTGGTTCTCTGTAATGCTTGCGTTCATGATGTAATTTGAGATGCTTTGATAATAGTGTCCATTACTATAAGGATGTTTCTGCTAGCATGAGATGTTTGGATTCTCGGGTTATTAAACATTGGCTGATTTGGTTTGCAAATTCTATAAGCCTCTTGCTAAGTGTTAGTAATATGGAATCATAGAATCAAAGGACTGCAAGGTCCAACCCCATTCTGCCATGCAAGAAGACACAACTATAGCACTTCCAAAAGATGTCAATCTAATCTCTGTTTAAAGATGTCCAAGGAAGAAGAGTCCAACGCCATCCGAAGCAGTCTGTTCCACTGTTGAACAGCTTTTACCATCAAGATCTTCCTACCGTTTAGATGAAATCTCTTTATCATTTCAATCCATTGGTTTGTGTCTCTAGCATGTTGTAAATCTGTCCTTTTGCCTACTACTGTACTTTGCTGCCAATAAATCTTAACATTTCTCCTAAACAGTTACCCTGCCTTGTTTCGTTTGTTAAAATGGTGTCAAACTGCTTTATTTATATGTTTGAAGTGTAGGCATCTACTTTCTTATTAATCAAGGTTCCAGAAGATCTTAGTTGATGCAAGAATTTTTCATTTGACCTTTCGCCAGGGCCACAGATGTATCATAGTTGCATGCAGAACAGCGGGGCATATCATGGTTGCATTTGAACATCGGAGATGAATTAGAACGGAGTGCAGTTTTATGTAAGGGGCCTTTGGCAGAAATTGCCACTGACAAAGGAACGGTGTGTATCGATATGATCAGGACCACCCTGAGAATTACAGAATTAATTGTTCTTATATATATTTATTTATATCCCACCAGTGAAGGGAAGGACTTTGTGTTTTGGTTCAGTGAGGAGAATTAGGTTCAGCTCGGATTAGGAAAAGATAGTGAAATAATATGAGATATGTTTGAGTCAATTAGGATTTAGTGATTTAAATAAATATCAGTAACAACTGTGCCTTGAAATTCTGTAGCCATAAGCTTGTGTACACAAGGCTGAGGCTTGTAATACATACAACATCCTACAATAGTGTTATTAGAGTACTTAAATTCTGATGCATGGTATTTGTGATGGCAATGGTTAATCAGTGAATTTGGTAACACTGGTGCTACAATTGTGGGAGAAGTTTAATATAGACATTTAGGTCTAAATCCTATTGTTAGCCCCAATTAGAGTAGAGCCATTGAATCCGTTGGGTTTAACTATGCGTTGACTCATCATTCCAGAATTCATTCAATCGATCTACTCCAGTTGGGACTAAGGAACAGATTCCAGCCTCAGGTTGTTAAAGCCATATATTTAATCTGGACTTGTATAGTTGGCCCTCTGTATCCACAGATTCTTTATGCATGGATTCAACCATTCATGATTTGAAAATATATATTTTCCTACAGCACACTTTGATTTTGCCATTTTATGTAAGGAACGCCATTATACTATCCACTGTATTTAACAGGACTTGAGCATTCATGGATTTTGGTATCCATGGGGGTCCTTGAACCAAATCCTAGCACAGGGGTAGACAACCTTTCCCCTTTAAGGGCCGAGGGACTTCAGCTCCCAGAATCCCAGGAGCTATTGGCCAACATGGCTGAGGCTTCTGGGAGCTGGAGTCCCTTGGCCCTTAAAGGGGAAAGGTTGCTTACCCCTGTCCTAGCAGATACCAAGGGTCCCCAATGTATCTGCCATACCTGCTTCTGCCTCTCCCACTTACTTACACAGGAATGGTTTATTGAAGGGATGAACACCCAGCCAAAAATAGAGAAGCTGTACCCATGGCTAAGGCTTCATGGATTTTGCAGCAATAGCCTCATCCTCAGCTTTCTGGACTTAACAATGCAAGGGATTCGCCCAGATTAAAAGCACTCCCCTGTTGGGTGGCCATTGTCATGGAAGGTCTTCAAGAAGGCCAACAACGTCCTGAAATCGGCTGGAAATAGATTGTGAAGAAGCTTCTTGGACAAAAATAAGGGGAAGAAAAAGAAAAGGTGAATATCTCACAAAAAGGCAAGATGGCGACAGGTAACTCCTGACTCCTCTCTTCTCCTGCCAAAGCAATTCTGGAGCATCCGTTCTGTTCTTAGAACCACTGGAGACCATGCCAATTAATCTTTTAATTGCTTCATCTGTAAGGACACGGATTGCAATCCCAACATTTCACAGGTTACAAGTTGCCCACATCATAAAGGCTTGAAGCTTGCAACTGGCATTCTGGTAAATGCACACGTAGCTGTGTTTGGCCATAAAATGTCTACAGACCTGTATTAGTAAGTGAACCAAAAAGGCATTAAAAAAACCCTTGATTTTTCTAATTAGGCCGTTATGAAACCCTTTGCCTTCTCTAGACAAACATCCGAGGCTACATCTACACTGCAGAAATAATCCAGTTTGCTACTGCTTTAACTGCTCTGGCTCAATGCTATGGAATCCTGG
>CM034711.1:9671849-9684513 GCA_020142125.1 Phrynosoma platyrhinos
CTCTTCTCTTTCCTTTCTTTTCTGCCTCTCCTTGAGACCCTGGAGACCATGACTTGCCTCCAGTCCTCCCAGGACAGCCTGGCAGGCAACGTCTGTGCCATCGAGGGCTTGCCCCCTTTGCCCAAGGGGCTCAGTGGCATCCTCAACTCCAGCGGAGGCTCCTGGCGCGAGATCGAGAAGGTCTACACCAAGAAGACCCGCATCCAAGATGACCTCAGCAAGTCCCAGCAAGCCTCTTCTTCCTCCGTAGCCTCTTCCTCCGAAAAAGTGCTGCTCCGGACCAAGCCGGCCAACCTGGACTCAGCCTTGGCCCTGCTCCGAAAGGAGATGGTAAGAGAACAGGCCATCCCTCCTACATTTGTGGCTTTGACATTTGTGGATTTGATTATTTGTGGGTTTGACTAATACGTTCTCTCTAGGAATGTCACTCTAGGTCCTCCAGCGCAGCTCTTCCAAACCTTGGCCATAGAGTTGTGTTGCAGGACATAGAATTTCCTAGAGGAACCTCTTCTCTAGGCCTTTGGAGGTCCTCCAGCATGATTTTCCATGGTCGACTTCTGGCCGACGTTGACCACAGACTTGCGCTGGAGGACCTGGAGATTCCTAGAGAAGTGAAAAGAATAGTGGGTTTTTTATTTGCGATTTTTCGACATTCACAGGGGCCCTTCACAGGGAATGTGGAGGGACCACTGTATGCCAAAATCCCGTTGCTCTGAGTCCATTTGTCCAGATATAAGGAGACTCTGATCTGGTGACCTGTGTGACTGCTCAAGTCTGCTCTTCTGCCGCTGCCCTTGGTGATCTTTCCCTTCTAAAATGCATCCTTGCGACTTCAAGGATGCAGCCACGCTGCACCATTAAAGCAGTTCGATCCCACTTTAACAGCCACGACTTATCCCTGCGAAATTCTGGGATTTGCAGTTTGGTGAGCCCAAATCTGTTGGAGAACTTTGGAGCCTCGACAAACTATAAATCCCCAGGAATTGTGGATAAAGGATCCATGGATAGAAGGGCCAACTGTACATGAATATATACAGCATTTAAAGGTGGTGGTTGTTGCATGCCTTCCATATATCTGTATGGAAATTGTAATGTTGTAAGCCGCCCCGATTGCTTTGCAGAGGCGCGGGATATAAATTATTATTATTATTATTATTATTGTTATTGTTATTGTTATTATTATCGTGCCGAAACACGACACCACACTGCGCCACATGGCGGCTGAATCCCTTTCTCTTTTGGCCTTACAGGTGGGTCTCCGTCAGCTGGACATGTCCCTCCTGTGCCAGTTGTGGTCCTTGTATGAGTCCATTCAGGAATACAAAGGTCTCTTCCAAGACATGTCCTCTTCTCTCCACTCTGAAGGCAGCCTGGCGGCCGAAAACGGCTTCTCGGACGAAGAGGAGGACTTCGAGGTGGACCACTTGAGTCCGGACGGTCACAAGGAGAACCCTTTGGGACAACGCCTCCGCTTGATGCAACCCCAAAACTCCCGGGATCAATGGCTGAAAGATTCCTTCCACATCACCATCTGAGCACGGGATTTCCTTCCTCGCAATGTCGGGAAAGAAACTTCCCTGAAAAGATTGGTCCTTTCTCTTTTTTCCAGGACGGAGCGGGGAAACACAAGATGGACGGACGGATGTTGGACGTTGATGTCCGCTTTCATAATGCTGGACCGACTCTTGAGGATTTGCGACAAGCCGCACGATTATTGCACTTAAAACACAAAACGAGAGCATTCACAATGCTCTGCAAAGGGACTTGTCTTATGGACTGCAACGGTTGCAGCCTATAAAACAAGTCCTTTTTTTAAAAAAAAAATTGCCCAGGGAAGAAAGTGACGGGGGGATTCTGGGAGTCATAGTCCAAGTCACTTTTTTAACCTAGGTTCTGGGAAGTTTACCGTGCAGAGATTGCCACGCAGCGATCTGGCAGGATTTTTGCTAATCTGCATCCCAAAGAGAAAAGGGGGGGAAGAACCACATACATACACTATAAAGTAACTTTCCCAGGCTCTGTGTGGTTTTACTACCCAGAGATCAGAGCAAGATATTTGTTGATTTGAATCCCAATCAGAGAAGGAGGTTTAGGTGTGGGCCTTTCAGAAGTAAAGAGCAGCTCCTCCTGTCCTCCAGGGCATAAATAATTTGCTATTTCTTCCTCCACCTTTTTGCACAAATAGGAAGCCACTTTCTCGCACGGAGGACGTGTCTCCTCCAAAAAAGGAAGCATTTTCGTATGGGAAGTGGAAGGAAGGGGTAAATAGTAGTAGTAGTAGTAGTAGTAATAATAATAATAATAATAATAATAATAACTGCATCTCTTTTCTGTGTACAGGGTGACCAGATGTCCTCACCACCCAGGAGGACAAGGCGCCATTAAATGTAGGACGTTACAAAATGAAAGCTCGAAGCTCCCCTAGAAAATATACATTCATGCTTCTGAGTCCTGCTCAAAGTGGAGGACATTTCGGAATCCCTCCCGGACCGAAGGTTGAAAGGTAGGACATGTCCTGGAAAAAGGAGGACATCTGGTCACCCTATCTATGTAGCCACAGAATATTTCAGGTATCCAGACTAAATGAGACTCTACTGGCAGCTCCCTCTTATGATGACAAGGAATTGCTCCCACCGTTTTAGTCTTTTGGAAAGTGAGATAAAGAAATTTATTATTCTGTTCTGCCACCACCTTCCTAGCCCGCTTTCTGCAATTCTCATGGCCTGGTTTCGTACAAACGGAAGGGCCGTTGCGCTATGCTAGATCCCTTGCTTTGCACACAGAAGGTCCTGGGTTCAAATCTCGTCAAACAGAGAAAGACTCCTGTTTGCAACCTTAGATGGGGCACTGCTCATCAGTACAATACTAAGCTAGATAAGGCCACTGATTTTGTATAAAGCAGTTTGCAACATCCCTGTTTAAATCAACCCTTTGCTTGGAACCGTGACTAGACTTTGAAATTTCTTTCAAGAGGAAGGGCCATAGTTCAGTGCAAGATGCCTGCTTTGCATGCAAACGGTGCTGGGTTCAGGTCCTGCAATCTCCAGGTAGGGCTAAGGGAAACCCCTGGCCACTAACCAGATGTGGGTCTGGAATGGAAACTACAGAGCCAGACCCCACTTCCCCTGCCTCATATTTGGTCCCCAATTTCCCACTTTTTGTGGGATTGTGTAGCTGGATAGGAACTTGCTGTGCGGTTTCGTGCGGAGATGCTTATTTGCTAGATTTTCCTAGGCAGAGCTGAGTTGGCTGAATTAATTCTTAGTGCCTCGGCCGTACTATCTTTTTAAGAAAAGGCCTCTTTGAAATATTTAACTATGTGAGTTTTAGGTTTTTCTTAAATTTTATTTTGTAAAAGGTCCTAAAATGCAATGTGTTTTTTTTTGTGGGGGGGTCCCCAACTCCCTTCATATCCTGTTGTATAACCGGGTACAAAACCTGGATGGCTAATTAATTTATTGGTTGGTGCTGCGAGGCATTTTCGAACTGGTTCCATTGTGGCAATGGTGCGAATCCAGGGAATAAAGTGTCTCGGCTTTGAACAAAGGGGTGTCTGGCTGCAATGCTGTTCAACCTGCTGCTGTTGTTGTTGTTGTTGTGTGCCTTCAAGTCCTTCCCGACTGATGGCAACCCTAAGACGAATTTATTATGGGGTTTTCTTGGCATGTTTCATCAGAAGGGGGTTTGCCATTGCCATCCTCTGAGGCTGAGAGAGTATGACTCACACAAGGTCACTAGTTTCTAAATGGTTGCAAAAGGAAGGAAAGAAGGAAGGAAGGAGATAGAGAAGGAAGGAATGAAGAGTAGAAAGAAGGAAGGGAAGGGAGAAAAGAAAAAGAAAGAAAGAAAGAAAGAGAAGGAGGGAAGGAAGGAGAGAAGGAAGGAAGGAAGGAAGGAAGGCTAGAAGGAAGGAAGGAAAGAAAGAAAGAAAGAAAAAGGAGGAAAGAGAAGGAAGGAAGGAGTTTATCATCTATTGATCTATCTATCTATTGATCTATTAGTGTTCCAAAATCAAAGCTAAAAACTGTCACTGAAATATAAATGCATGCCCTACTCAACATGGAGAACCTTTTGGAATTCCTCCTGGACAGAAGGCTGAAATGTAGGACATGTTTGGCAAAAGGAGGATGTCTGGTCACGCTCTTCTTCCATTGTTTAACATTGCCCTGCATCCAAATGGTTTCCAGGTTTATAATAGTTTATAAGAGCAAATACCGTGCTGTCTAATAGGTATATAATGGGTTTATAATAGGTTTATAATAGCAAATGCAGTCCTCCGAAAAGCATGGAGTTTTCTTGGCAAGGTTTGTTCAAAGGGGTTTTTGCCCTTGCCTTCTTCTGAGGCTGAGAGAGTGTGACTTTGAACCCTGCTCGCCAGAATTGTAGTCCAGCACGCAAACCATTATGCCATGCTGGCTCTCCAGCATGGGGTAGTGGTTTGAGTGTTGGGCTAGGACTCTGGAGACCAGGGTTTGATTTCCACCTCAGCCATTAAACCCATTGGGTGACCCTGGGCAAGTCACACCCTCTCAGCCTCAGAGGATGGCCATGGCAAACCTCCTCTGAACAACTCTTGCCAAGAAAACCCCAGGATAGGATTGCTATAAGATTTACGATGACCTTAAGGCCAACTTTAGTGGGGTTTTCTTGGCAAGAGCTGTGGAAAACGTAAAAATCCTGAGGTAAAAGTCGTCTGAAACGTGATAGAAAATGTATAAATAAGTGTGTTGTGAAAGCTAGGCCTTGCTACCATGAGAAAAAATTGCCTCAGAGAAGTGAAAAGTTTCCCTCAGAGTGAGGTGAAGTTACTTAGTATAAATGAGGTCTACTCTTAAGGTAAACTTTTAATGGGGTTTTCTTGGAAGATATGTCCAGAGAATGTTAAAATGGTAGATAGTGGCCAATATTTTCCTGGTTTTGAAGTCTGGTTTGTCTGACTCTACCTCCCTTCTTTATTATTTATTTATTATTCTTCACGTGTCTTGCCTTTTTTGTTACCACTTTGGCTTTCTTTCTGCCCCAATTCCCATTTTTTATTCTCTGCATCACTGTTTATACTTCATTTGTGGGCTTGAACCTTGGCATGGTTTATTTCTGTCACATTGCTGTGGAGAACCTAAAAATCCTGAGGAAAAAGTTGTCTGAAATGTGATATAAAACGTCTAAATTGGTGTGTTGTGAAAGCTAGGCCTTGCTACATTGACAAAAATCGCCTCAGAGAGGTTTAAAGTTTCCCTCAGACTGAGGCGAAGTTACTTTCTATAATTGAGGCCTACTCTTGACAGTGAAGCCATGACAGAAGAAACTGTTGCCAAAGACACTTAGGGGGAGCCTTTCCACATCCCAGCACTCTTCAATGTGTTGGACAACAACCCCTATCATCCCCATCCACCATGGCCAGTGACCATTTTGGTTGGGATGGTAGGAATCATTATCCACCATATTGGACTGTTTTAGACCAATTTATATGGCCCAGGGGGATTCAAAGTGGCCAACTTTTCATTGGCTATTCCACCAACATTCCGCTGGCTCTTATTGGTTCATAGCCATAGCCCAATGAGTCGGCTGGTTTGGGGGTACTTGTAGGCCATTGGCTGAAGGGTCTGGTCTGGGAGTGTATAAAAGGGGGACCCCCAACCTGCCAGAGGTCAGTTGGAGCTGAGCTGCCAAGAGCTGAAGAAGAAGAAGAGCTGAAATCATTGAAGGCGGAAGATGGGAAGAGCTCCAGAAGGAAAGCCTGGGAAGAAGGCAGAAGAAGAGCTGAAATCAATGAAGGCAGAAGATGGGAAGAGCTCAGCCAGAAGGAGCCTAGGAAGAAGAAAACCTGAAGGCAGATGCTGGAAAGAAGGCAGGAGAAAAGGAGATCCATCAATGCAGGTATACTTTTTAAAAAGGTTTTTAACCCTGTGTGGGTACAAAAAGAGCTAAAATCACTTGTGTCTGTCTTTTCTTTGAGAGTCTTGTTGAGTTTTAAACCCTGTAGGTACAAAAAGAGCTAAAATCACTTGTGTCTTTCTTTTTTTGAGAGTCTTGAGTCATTGTGTATCAAATATTGGCTGGTATATTTATTTAGGGGATAATGGTCATACATTAACAGCCTCTTGGGAGTAAAATGGCAGCTGAGGGGAAGAGGTAAATAATAAATTTCCAATGCAGTCTCCTGTGTCTTTTTTTGACTCTTAGTATGGGACCAAATATTAGGTGGTGTATTGTTTTAAGGGATAATGGCCATACATTTTAACAGTTTCATATCTGGGTTGATATATACATTTCTCTAGCATTACAAAGTGTGGTGCAATGGTTTTTGGGTTTGACTTTTGGAAGGCTGGGTTTTAGGCCTGGAAACTTTGAAAGGGTGATTTTGGGCAAGTGGCCCTATATATAATGGTAAAGGTAAATCTCTGAATAAATCATGCCAAACCTTAAATCAGAGTTCACGTGAAAGTACATAAACCTATGCTAGCATATATTATGGGTTCTAATACTGAGGTTGCAAGAGGCCTAAGATAACACCTGGTATTGAAGGTACTCAAAATGGTGGTCTGGGACCAATGATGTTGGTTCTTGGAGAGTTTCCTGGGAAGGAATACAACTGCAAACAAAAGGCACAAGTATGGTATGGTATAGTATAGTACAATGGATTTTGGGTTTGACTTTGGAAGTCTGGGTTTCAGTCTCTCTGCCAGGGTCTGGAAATTGAAAGGGTGCTCTTGGGCAAGGTAAATAAAGGTAACTCCCTGAATAAATCTCTATTCTGTAAACCAGGGTTCGTGTGAAAGCACATAATAACAATAATGCTAGCATATATTGAGGTTCTAATATGCATATGTTTCAAGAGGTATCCCAGGCCTAACATATACTGAATATTGAAGGTGTAACGGCAATGAATGGTACTCAAAATGGCGGCCTGTTGGTTTTTGGGAGAGTTTGCAGGAAAGAAAAACAATTACAAACAAAAAGGTACAAATATGGGATGTTATAGTACAATGGTTTTTGGGTTTGACTTTGAAAATCTGGGTTTTAATCTTTCAACAAGGCAGGCCTGGGTGATATTGAGGGGGAAATAAAGGTAAATCTCTGAATAAATCTCTCCAAGCCTGTTCCGTAAACCAGGGTTCATGGGAAAGCATATAACAAGAATGCTGGCATATATTGAGGTTATGTTGATGTTTCAAGAGGTATCTCAGGCCTAATATGTGCTCAAGCAAATATTGAAGGTTACTTACCAAATTACCTATTTACAAATTACAAATTACTTTCCAAAGCAATGAATTCTACTCAAAATGGTGGTCTGTTGGTTCTTGGAGGAGTTTCCAGGAAAGGAGAAAACCCAATCGTAACCCAAAGGCACAAATACGGTCTTGGTTCTTGGCACACTAAGGGACAAAAATGTTCTCCCACATCACATAACTTAAGCGCTGTTGTTATTAAAGGGTTTTCTTAAGAATTTTCTAATGTCGTGGGACATAAAGAGAGGAGTTCAGAAAATTAATTTAAAGCTCTCTGGAGGGTATCTTATCTACCAGAGTATTTGGACCTAAAAAACATTTAGTGTCATGCCAAGGTTTAAAAGCCCTCATTTTCCATCTCATCTGGTGGGAAAGGAAAGGTAAATCTCTGAATAAATCTTGTCAAACCTATTCCATAAAGTGAAAACACATAATGTTACTGTATATTATGAGGTTCTAATATTTAGGATTCAAGAGGATCCCAGGCCTAACTTACACTCAAGGGCTGCAATATTGAAGGTGTAACAAAGCAAGGAATGCCACTCAAAATGGTGGCCTAGGAACCAGGGATGTGGGCTTTTGGGGAGTTTCCAGGAAAGGGAAAACACAATCGCAACCAAAAGGTACAAATATGGCATTGGTTCTGGCACACGAAGGGAGAAAAGTGCTGTTCTTCCAAAATCACACTACGTATCTTAAGAAGCAATGCGTTAAAGGGTTTTCTGACATTTCTAATGTCAGTGGGACATAGGAGAGAAATTCACAAAATGCATTTAAAACTGAAGAGCATCTGTCATATCAGTGTATCTGGACATAAAACTGTTTTGCCACATTTGGGGTCAGGCCAAGGTTTTAAAATTCCCCATTTTCCTCCTCATCTGGTGGTCGCAAAAGGGATAAAAGGACAATTTTCTACAAGTTCCTTCTATAATGGTTTTCTGGCCCTCCGTTCTCCTATAGCCTATACAGAAAATACATAAGGCTCAACATGATTTTTGCAAAAACCACATCGATTAGGCCTTGTTTAAACCTAAGAAGGGGCTTATTCGGTTGTAGATTTTAAGTGGCTTCCTTCTGTGAGCCACCTTTTGGGTCCTACTCTGGGGAAAAGGTGGTCTACTAAATAAATAGATATTTTTAGGTCCTATAGAAATCAGCCAGGTGTGTGTTTTTCCTTAGAACAACAACACTCACTGGGTGAGTCACACTCTCTCAGCCTCAGAGGATGGAAATGGCAAACTCCCCCCCCCCCACTGAAGAAATCTTGCCAAGAAAATCCCATGATAGGTTTGCCTTAGAATCGCCACAAGTCAGAAAGGATTTGAAGACACAAAACAACAATGTTCATAAATAGCACTTTGAACTGTATAAGTTCTCCATAAGTCAGAATCCCCCTTCTTTGGAGGTTTTTAAACAGAGGCTAGATGGTCATTGATCAAGGGTGCTTTGATTGTGAATTCCTGCATGGCAGAATGGGGTTGGACTGGGTGACCTTTACGGTCCCTTCCAACTCTTATGATTCTAGGATTTTATGTAGGAACATAGTTCTTCCACAAGAGGGCAGCAGAGAGACATGTGAGGACTTTCCAAAGGCAGCATTGAAACAAACCCAGTTTAGGTTTGCAAAGCCTGGATTAACAGGGACAGAGAAAGGTACTCTGCACATGGGCAGAGGCACTCTGTCCTTTTATTTTGAGTGAGGAGGGAGGGAAGGAAGGAGTCTATCTGTTGGTCTATTGATATTTTGACATTTGAAATTCAAAGCTAAAAACCCTCACAGAAATATAAATGCTCAAAATGGAAGTATGCTCAACATGGAAGACCTTTTTTGGAATTCCTTTTGGACAGAAGGTTGAATTGGAGGACATGTCTGGGGAAAGGAGGTGATGTCTAATCACCTTGTTCTTGCATCATTATTATTATTATTATTATTCGATTGCTCTGAATCCAAATGGCTTCCATGACGTAAAGGTTTATAACAGCAAACAAAGTATTGTGAAAAGCACAACAACAGAGCTGTTCTAGAAACATGGAGAGGCAATAAATAATTGGGAAGCAGAGGCAATTGAACCAGTTAAAACCAGTGCTACCAGTATACTCAGGCTTAAAATTGTTCTCCTGTGCCTTCAAGTTGTGCCTGACTTATGACAGGGTTTTCTTGGCAAGGTTTGTTCAAAGGGGAGGGGTTGCTTTTCCTTTCCTCTGAGGCTGAGAGAGTGTGACTTGCCCATGGCCACACAATGGGTTTCCAAGGCCGAGTGGGGATTTGAATCGTGCTCTCCAGAACCATAGTCCAAGGCTCAAACCACTACACCGCCTTGGCTGTCTAAGGTTAAAGTATCCATCAACACAAGTCTCAAAACCTTAATATATATATATATATATACACTCTTTGGTTTGATGCAACTTTTGTTCTTTTTGGCTTCCTGTTTGTGTTTGAATCTGTCTGGATTTTCGCTTGCTTCAACAATAGGGTTTCCCCGGTTTCCTGCTTCCACCAATTCTTAGCAGCGCCACTCTGCATCCAACTTCCTTGCCTCTGGTCTCCATCCATTCCACATCTCTCTCCATAGCAACGTTATGACCTTTCTTCATTGAAAGAAAAAAGGTTGCATCCGCACTGCAGCAATAATCCAGTTTGACACCACTTTTAACTGCCATGGCTCAGCGCAGTGGAACTGAACACCTGCGCTTCAACAATGCGCACAGACTTGGTTTCATGCACAAAAATGATTTTAAAATATCGTCTATAAAATGACCTTCGGGTAATGGGTCTAAGGTGGATCGGAAACATAAATGAATTTCATGTCGACTTGGATGCCATCTCCAAGATATTTTGATGTGTTCATGCAAAATGTGGTGCCGCAACAAACTACAACTCCCCAAAATTCAGATCGTGGAGCCTGGGCAGTTTAAAGGATCCTTTCTTTCTTTTGAATCTTTCATTTTAACACAGCTCCATCTATAACATCTCTAAAACACATAAACGTAAACATATACTATCCATATAACTGTAACATACCACAACTCCATCCATAACATCTCTAAAACATTACATAAACATAACCATATAATATACATATATGTATGTGTGTGTGTGTGTGTGTATATATATATATATATATATAGTGGACACATTCATTTTTCATATTTAAAATACATAAACCTATAACATCCTTGCCTCTACTCTAGGATTTAGATTCTACCCACTTCATTCCCCTTTAATTTTCTTGTATACCTATCTCAGTATATATACCTGTCTTTCACTTTTGCTCCTCTATCCCTTCCACTATTTTTTGACCGAAACTCGAACTGATCTTTCCCTTTAACTTATTATACATATTATATTTATAGTTTTTCATTTAACTTCATGTTACCCATATAAGCCCTCTGGACAATTCATTCTCCTATTACTGTAATTCTACGTATTCTTTCCTGCTAACCCCTTCTTTGTCACATTTTTGCAATGCTGCATTTCTGAGTGATTGAGTTAGTTTATCCTTTCCCATTTTCAGTATCCATTCTTTTAGATCAGAAACCGGATTATTTTGGCAGTGCGGATGAAGGCGCAGAAAATGGCAGATCAGGGAGTCCTACAGGAGAAATGTGGTTTCTTTGCATGAACTGACTTAACTTCTGGGATGCACAGCACTCTTTGACAGCTAAGAAACAAATGAGGATAGAGGTCTGTATAAACCATGTCTTTTGCAATCTGGAGGACAGATGTCTAAATATTTAAATCCTGGCTCCTCCAAGTCTGACATATTTTTGTTGTTCCAGCTTTCCACGCCTGCCTCCCTCCATCAAAGCTCCCAGCTTACGCATCTGCTTTTCCCTTGTTCTTTCTGCAACAGATAACACTTTGTTGAAAGGAGGGAACTGGAATATTCCTTGAGGCCAGAGGTTGTGAAAGATCAAATCTAAAAGAGAGATTTGTGAAATCCTGCGGGCCTCCCAGGCTTGATGTATCAGGACAAATCAACCGTTCCAGTTTTTCTCTTCTTGTTGTGTGCCTCCGAGTCATTTTTGGCGTATGGCAACCCTAAGAAGATCCCTATTGTAGGGTTTTCTTGGCAAGTTTCTTCAGAGGAGGGTTTGGCGTGGCCATCCTCTGAGGCTGAGAGAGTGTGACTTGTCCAAAGTCGCCCCGTGGGTTTACATAGCCTAGCTGGGATTCTAACCCTGGTCATAGTCCAATGCTCAAACCACTATACCATGCTGGCTCTCACAAATAATATAATATAATATAATATAATATAATATAATATAATATAATATAATATATTTCTAGAGAGAACATATTAATAAAACCCGTGAATAATCAAATCTGCAAAAGTCAAAGCCACGAATATGGAGAGACAAGTGTAATATAATGCAATACAATATTATATAGTATAAGACAATACAATATAATATAATAATATGATATGATATAATATAATACAATATATTTCTGGAGAGAACATATGAATAAAACCCGTGAATAATCAAATCCGCAAAAGTCAAAGCCGCAAATGTGGAGAGACAAGTGTAATATAATGCAATGCAATGCAATGCAATATTATATAGTATAAGACAATACAATACAATATAATAATATGATATGATATAATATAATATAATATAATATAATATAATATAATATTGGCTCCCAAACAGTTCAACTGTCAGGAAGTTCTTCCCCATGTTTAAGTGGAATCTCTGAAGTCCCTTCTTTCTTCCTTTTGCTTGCTCCAAGAGACCTTTCGCCATATTTTCAGAGGAATCTTGGCCTTTCTTAACATTTCTCCAGAAAATGAGGCATCGCTGGGTAACTGTACCATTTTGACTTAGTCAGCATGAAGACTTGTCTCAAGCCAGGCTGAGTCACTCAGGGAAGCTTCTCTTTGCTTTGGGTGGAGCCTGGAAGAGGACTCTTTCCCTAGAGAAATCCTCTAAACCTAGAACCATAGGATCCATGCATCTGCGGAAGTAGACTGAAGTCTAGGAAAGCTCCTGCTGCCAACATCTTTCTTTAAATTAGTCTCAAAGACACTAAAAGATCTCTCCGCATACTGATTCTACAGACTGACACAGCTACATCTTTGAATTATATCGTGGGATCCTAGATTTGGAAAGAAGGGACCTCAGAGGTCATCCAATCCAACCCTCTGCTCAGGGCAGGATCTCCAGCTAAAGCATCCCCAGTAGGAAGCTATCCAGCCTCTTTGGGGAGATATTTGGAGAATCCCACAGCACTGAGCCATGCCAGATAAAACTACAGCTCTCAGAAATCCCTAGCACTGAACCAGGGCAGTTGTTATTATTTTTTAAATATTAGTGTTATTAATGTTTCATCTATATGATATTTGTTCCCCATAGTTCATAATTGTTAACAATAAGCTCTTGTCCTAGTAGAGGCCCTACTAGTGACTTCCAATGCTAGTTAATAACGT
>CM034711.1:9694454-9705051 GCA_020142125.1 Phrynosoma platyrhinos
TATATATATATATATATATATATATATATATATATATTGTTACTGTTGTGTGCCTTCATATCGTTTCCAACTTATGGAGACTTCCAACTTAAGGTAGCTAAGATAGAAACAGGAGCAGAGCCACGCATGCTGCCTTTAATTCCTTGGAAGGGAGATGGGATAGGATTGCAACTAATAAATTGCAAGAATGGCGATTGCAACTAAACGTTAGGAAGAAGCTCCTTGCAGTAAGAGCTCCTGAGCCTAGTGGAAACCAAGCGTCTTGGACGATGGGGGATCCTTCAAGGTTTTCAAGGAGAGGTTGGATGCCCACCTCTTAGGGGTATGCAAGCTATAGTTTCCTGCACTAGTAGAGGGTTGGACTACATGACCTTTGGGAATCCCTTCCAACTGCACGATTCTGTGAAACAGCTAAGTATTTGGTTCCTTGTTTCTGCAGCCATTACAGAGGCCCCCAAGCCAGCAGCTGATGTGGTTGACGCTGGCGGCAAAGCCCTCCATCTTGCAGCTCCTGGCGACTCCGTGGCAGCCCCCTTTGCAGTAAGTGGCGCAGAGTGCGGTGGGAATATGGGGCACAGAGGGGCAAGCAGTGGATGGCCAGGAGAAGCCGTTGGCATCTCAAGAAAGCCGGGCACCACGTGGAACCACACCACGGGAACGTTTGCAGCATTGGCACAGGCGGGGGTCGGAGAGAAGGCAGAAGAAAAGGATCCTGCGCTGCTGCGGGGGCCGCCAACGTCTCCGGGCGCCGCGGAAGATCGGTGAGTGCCATTTTGTGGGGAGGGATGGAGGGGGAACCTTGTGAAAGGGGATGAAGAGGGGAGGTAGTTATGTGCAAGCTGAACCTGATAACCTTTGTGTGATGGTAATGGTTTGAGCGTTGGGTTGCAACTCTGGAGACCAGGAAACATATCCAGGGGTAGCCATATAGCAAAGTACAACAATATCCAAAATTCTCAAAGCAGGGATACCTTTATTGGGCCAACCCAAATGCACAAAATATATGTTGCAAGCTTTCAGTGCTCCACTGGCTTCTTCTTCATCAAGCAAAGATGTTCTTGGCCAACCAAAGTGCTGCAAGCTTTCAAAGCTCTGCTAGCATCTTCATCAGGCAAAGATGTTCTCGGCTAACCCAAATGCACAAAAGGCATGTTGCAAGCTTTCCAAGCTCCGCTGACTACTTCATCAGGCCAAGGTTTTAAAAAATCATACAGGAGGGGGAAAAAAAATTAGGACGATGTTAGTCCCAAGCCTAGATTTTGAAAATGTTTCTGGTCTCAGTACAGGCGTTGCTGGAAGGGCATTCATGCAGGCTGGCCTCTCTGAAGAAGGCATATTTGGGGGCAAGGAGAGCCAAGCAAAACCAACAGCTGCTAGTTTTGCTTCTCCTTTTTGTCGGCTGAGCCTGTGCGTTCCCGATATAGCTTCCTTCTCCTTCCTATCCCATCCACCGTTGATCGGAAGAAGCGAGACCATGTTCCACTCGCACTCCCTCGCCTCCGGGGAGAAAAGAGAAGTTTGCTCATAGCAAGAGCAGCTTTGTTTCTCTAAGCTGTAAGATGCTCCTCATCAGAGGAATCGGAAGTGAGAGACGGCTGATGGGGAAATTCTTCTGTTTAGCAACTTTAGCAGGGACCGGTAGGGATTTTGTTACCATATAGAGAGGCTTAAGACCTAGAGATTGCTAGAGAGAACATGTTAATCAAATCAGTGAATAATGAAATCCACAAGAAAATATCAAAGCTGCAAATATGGAGTGCTGGGTTGGGTTGGGTTGAGTTGAGTTGAGTTGGGTTGGGTTGGGTTGACCTTCTGGCTTCAGGACTTTTCTTTCTTTCCTTCCTCCAGGCCTGCCGATATCTGGAAACCCAGGGAGCAGAACCCCCTGTGTGCACCACCGAGGAAGAGGAGTCCCATCAAGGGACCCGCTGGGCCCCCGGATGCATCCCTGTTCCCATCGTTCGCACCCGAAGCCCCCCCTGTGCCAAAACGCAGGCTGGAGAAGATGCCAATGACTCCAGAACACATGTGCCCTGTGGCCGAATTGGCCCTACCTGTGAAGGATAGCCCTTACCCTACCACTGTGCCCATTGCCCCTAGTAGTCCTGGAAAAGATAGTTCAGGGGACAATGGTCTAACAGAAGCATCCTCCTCTCCCTCCCATGGCCCCGTGGTGATGTATTTTATGGAGGACGCATCTCTTGCCGAACATGAACCTGTTCTTATCACCGATGAAGCAGGCTCTTCCTCGGACGCAGCTTTCCTGGCCTTGTCCCCGGTTGTGAGGCCAGTCCCCATTGCGCAGACCTTTGGAGAGGCAACCGCTGGTGGCCTCCATGATACAGAAGCAGCGTTAGCAGTAGCTCCTGCATTGGCGCATGGTAGCGCCCAGGTGGACCTGGCAGAAATGAAGCCTGGAGAAGGTGGCGAAGGGCTGGCATGGCCTTCTGGAGAGGGACTAGTAGGACCCCTGGTTGACCCGTCAAGGGATGGGATGGATGAGGATCAATATTTGTCTGGAAGTGAGGTGAGGTCCATGGTAGGGGAAACATCTCCTCTGGAGCACCAGGCTGAACCAGATAGGGAACAGGTTGAGGATGAAGCCAGACAGGAAACCTATGGAGCTACTAATATGGAAGAAGGTTGGTCATCATCCTCTCCAGAAGTCCTATCTATGCAGGAGGAACGTGGAACCGACATGGAAAGTTGTGAGGCCTCTGAGCTGCCTGAAGGCACCATCCCACCCAAAGATCTCTCCATAGAAGCCCCAGAAGTAGAGCAAGAACAAGGGGTAATAGGAAAGGAGGTAGCAGACAGGAACAGCCTTCTCATTTTGGAAGAGCCCCTTCTTCCATCGCCTACTACAGAAAAGGACAAAGAAGACGGGGCAGAAGGGATCACGGTGGAGATGTCATCTCCTGCCCTTGCGGTCCCACCTAGACCGGAAGACCAGAAGGAAACAGCAGATGAAACAGCCACTTCTGAGAGCAATCTCCCAAATATCTTAGAAGCACAGACGGTTTCGGAATTGGAGAAAGGAGAGGCTGGCAGCGGAGGGGGTGTGGATGGGTGGAAAAGTTTTGGAGATGATGTGGAGAAGGTGGCAGAAGAAGAACCTTCAGGAGGGGAGATGTTTGCTTCCGTGGAGCGATGGGAGCAAGACAAAGAGGAAGAAGATAGAAAGATCTTTTCGGAAAGTGCTTTGGAGGCCACAGCAGGAGATGCATGTGAAGCAGATCAGGATGAGAGTCCCAAAGCTTTGGGTCTACCCTTAGCAGAGAGTGGTACCCCCAGCCTGGCAGGGGCAGAGACTGGCCAAGAGGGGACAGAAGACCACAGCTGGTCTGACCACGTTGCTGTCGGAAAAGAGGGATCTCAATTACCACCTGAAAACGAAGAGCCGCTAAGAGCTTCGTCTGCAGCTCCCTCTTCACCGAGCCCCCTATCACCCCAGGAGTCTGCCCTGCCCCGTCCAGCTCCCCGTACCCTCAAGGAACGGCGTGCCAGACCCTGCCAGGAAGCACCAATGCCCTGTGGTGGAGATGGGGCCGGTACCCAAGGGGACGCCCAGGTACAAATGGCTGTGCCAACCTCCTCCTCATCCCTGGCATCCTTGCAGCTTCTTCCCAGATCTCCCTCTAAATGTGCCACTAATTTTAGCTGGGTTGGTGGGTGCTTCCTGTTTTGGAGGGTGGCACAAATGGGTATGGTTGCGGTGGCAAGCTGAGAAATTGTAAACCTGCCTCCCACAAGCTTTATGCCTTCGTTTCTATCTATTGGTGAGTTTTGAGTGGCCAATTTTGAATGCACTCAAGAGTATTGTGGAGGTTTCGTCTTCTCACTTTGGTGGGATGCCCACGGAGTCCCGATATAGACTCTTCCTTCTGCACCTGGGATTTGGGATCTTACATTAGTTGTCTTCCCTTCCAGGCAAAATTTCCAAATTTTGGAAACCCCATAGCAGGGAGAGGATTTGATTCAGTCTAATAGTGTGTGTCACACTACTTGGGCCAGGGATCGTAACACAACCATGTGCAAATAGTGATGCTTGTATTACCATTTATTTATATAGTGCCATTGATGTACTTACTTTGCAGGTGCTGAGTTATGTACAAGTGCTCATGTTGTCCCTTTGGGGATGTAATGCCCCAGCCTGTTGTTATTTTATTTGCTCTGTGTTTATTCTGTTTAGTTTTTTTTTGCCTGACAGCATATGGTTGGGCAAAGTCCAGATGTGGTGGGACTGCAATTCCCATCAGACTTTGAGCAGAGTCAATGATGAGGGATACTGGGAGATGCAGCCTAGCAACATCTGGAGGGCCACACTCTCCCTACTCCTAGCCTAAGGGATGGATAGTATGGTGGTTTTGTTGTCTTCTTTGCCAGAAAACGGTCAGAAATTATCTGCAGAGGGGGGTAGAGATAACAACAATAGGAATAAATATAGTAACAGACGTTACCAGCATAGGTCATACAATCTATGCTTCCTTTTAATGTTTTGAATGATCCTGGTTAAAGAATTTGCATGGCAGTTCCTACAGCTGGAAGTTTGTGTAGACCAAGCTGGAGAAACCTTTGTCCATCCAGATGTTTTGGCCTGCAACTCCTGCCTACCTCAACTGGCATGGGCAAGGGCAAGAGGATGTGAGCATCATCATCCAAAACATCTGGAAGGCCAAAGGATCCTTTCCCCTGGCCCAGAGAGTGGGAGCAATGGTAAAATCACAGAGTTGGAAGGGACCACAAAGGCCATATAGTCCATCCCACTGCTGTACAATAATACACAACTAAAGCACTCCAGGGAAAAAATAAGCTGTATCTCTCCTCTCAGCCAAGCCCATCATGACCTTCTTTGCCCCCTCCCCATGTTTTAGGTTGACTCCCCCACCAGCCCAGCACTTGTGAGCTCCAGCCAGTCCTTGCTGGAATGGTGTCAGGAGGTGACGGCCGGCTACCGGGGCGTCCGGGTCACCAACTTCACTACGTCTTGGCGCAACGGCTTGGCATTCTGTGCCATCTTGCATCACTTCCATCCAGATAAGATGTGAGTTGGGAGCATGAGTGTGTCTGTGGGTGCAGAGATGGGGCATAGCAATAGACCACCGGGATCTGTGGCAATAGGACTCCCATTTCCATTGTTGCCATTTAACAGGAACAGAGGTGTGATGTGCAAGGGATTGTGCAGACAAAGTATTCCCACGGAGGTGTGCTTTCCACAAGTCCAGATATTTTTATGCATTATACTGAATGCAGTAGTCAACTTCATGTCCAAGCGGCCACAAACTCCCTTTGCATTACAGCAAGGAGAGCTCACAATAATCCATGCTGCTGGGAAGACTAATATATATATATATATATATATATATATATATATATATATGAGGATTTCTGCTAAGCCCAGAGGGAAAAGAGGAGGGTAGGGAATGTTTATATCACACCTCTTTAAATTATTTAAAAAATGTGATGCTGTAAGCCCTGGTTGCATTGTAAGCAGCCTGTGGAAAGTTTTGCAGAAGAGCAGAAGTGTTTCTCAAATTATGAAGTATGAGAGTGGGAAGCAGACCAAAACCAGTAAGAGGAGACCAGTTGTATCAGTGGGATTTACCTGTGTTGATGTACCACCAACACTGGATTCATCTGATCTTCTGTAGTTGGGATCAAGCAATAAAAACCAGGCTCATGATTTTCAATCAGGTGGTGGCGGGGAGATGAATTTGGGAAGGAGAAAATGGCTGGATGGTTGGTGGGACAGAAAGCCAAAGATAAGGGACCACAGATGTTTTAGTGGTGGGAGTGGGGTGGCGGATCATTAGAAGATCCAGGCCAAGCTCACTCATAGACTTCTTTATGTTTTGCTTCCCTCCTCCATTTGCATCTTCAGCAATTATGAAGGTCTGGATCCCCTCGATATCAAACAGAACAATAAACTGGTGAGTTGGTCTCTCCAAACTCCTCGGGGTGGAAGGTTGTCTAGGAAGGAACTGAAGCCTTTGTGGGTGGGAGAGTTGTGTGCTTTCCTAGACCCCGAATGCTCCGGGTGGCCTTAGTCCAAACTGTTTTGGAAATCAAGAATAAGTTTTTGGAAATGCACAAGCAGTGGGTTCTAAGTGTTAGAGAAGGCAACGATTGGATCTGGGAGACCTCTGTTAGTTTCTTGGACAGACTCAGTGCTTGCACCTGTAAAATGGGTTGCATGACACCTTGAGTTGTGTCATATCTAAAAAGCCTTCCCTCCCCCTTACCCTTGAAAAGCATTGTAGAGGGAAGAGGATCATGATTGCATCTGCACTGCAGAAATAATGCAGTTTGACAACTGCCATGGCTCAGTGCTATGGAATTCCAGGATTTGCTGTTTTGTGAGAGAGCTCTGGTGCTACGAACCCCCCCCCCAACAAATCCCAGGATTCCATAGCACTGAGCCACGGCAGTTAAAGCAGTGTCAAACTGCATTATTTCTGCAATGCACATGCAGATGAAGTTGTCTTTCTCTTGGGAAAAAGAGTTACAGGCTGCTGAGTTTCTCTCCCATTTTTCTCTCTTCCTTTTGCAATCAGGCTTTTGATGGTTTTGCCGCACTGGGTATCTCTCGGGTCATGGATCCTGCCGACATGGTTTTCCTGACTGTGCCCGATCGGTTGATTGTCATGACGTATCTCTGCCAAATCCGGGCATTTTTCACCGGGCAGGAACTCAATGTAGTACAGCTTGCCAGCCATACTAGCCAGTCCACCTACAAAGTGGGCAAATTCGACACGGACTCCTCCAGCTCCCTTGATCCTGCTGCTTTCTACTCCCAGCACCTCCAAACTGCAGCCTCTCAGATGCAACAGCCTGAAAAGGTGGACGTTGAGGACTCTGGGGTAGCAAAGATCTTAACCACAGGAGGCCAAAAACTGGAGAGGGAGGACACTACCCCAAAGCACCCTTCTGGGGATAAGGAAAAGGCAAACCTTGCAGAGGATCCTGGCAATGAACCCATAATAGAGGATAAGGGAGGAAAAGACAGCAATATTGACTCTTTGCAAGCCACCTCTGAGGTGGTGGATAGGACAGAAGCTGATAGAAACAGAGATCTTAATGGTGGCGATGCAAAACCAGTTGAAGAACCGGCATTGGGGTTCCTTGAATCTGTGGATTTTAAAGCAGAGGACACAAAGGCTTTGGCTGAGAGTACCCCCAAGGACTCTATGGTAGAAGCCCCAAAGCCAGCTGGGGATGCGTTTATTAATGGCGCCATGGCCAACTCAGCCATGGAACATGGAGCAGGTGTTTCGGCTCAGGTGGATTCTGGGACCGAGACCTCAGGGACTTCTGGGAAACCAGTGGCTAATGGAACCGCAACCAGTCCAAGCACGGAGCAGAAAGGAGAGCTCTCTGGGGAGGCTGGAGTGGATGCCGTAAAGGCAGATGAGAAGGTTTTGGCAAATGGTGGCACAGCGGTCACTCAAGGCACAGACTCAGGGAATGGGAAGCCATCGGTCAGCAGCAATGAGAAGGTGGTTGCCCCTCCACGGCTGAAGCGGATGGCCTCCCGGGGCAGCATCGAACGCCCTTTGCAGCGTGCCCTCTCTGTGGGCAACCAGGGTCCGGTGGCTCCACCGCGGCCCCATGCCTCCAAGTCCACCTTTGCTCATGTCCGTGATGCAGACTTGGTGAAGAAGCGGCGTTCGCGGCTCAAGAGTGAGTCTCTGTCAATGGACGAGGCGGACATAGCTGGCCCTTCGGAGGATCCTGCTAAAAGGCTGGCTGTGGTGAGTACCAGGCTTGCTAATGTCTGTTGCATGGCACATGGTTTTGTCACCGTACCTGGGGCATTGCTAATGCTTTTCCCCGGTGGGAAGCTGCAAACTCTATCTTGGGAGATTTGATCTGGGGTCCAGCCTCATCAGTTCTTCACTCTGAGACTTTGCAAATGTTGTAAAGACATCACAGGCAACCTTGCAGATTTGGGTTTGGCTTCCAGGCACGCTTCAGTTCTGGCGTGCCACCTGCTTTAGGAATTAGCTGCTGGGTTGGATAGATAAAGTTTGGGAACTGGTTCAGCTGGGTGTGTTCTCTGCTTGGGACAAAGCTCAAAACCATGAATTCCACGGTTTGAACTTGGGTGTAGGTGTGCCGTAAGTGGCTTGGGGTTTTGTTTGTGCAGCCTCCCTCCCCACATTGTCTCTTGCATTTCGTGTGTTATGGCCTCTATTAGTGTTCCTGAGCTGATATGACTTCTTGCAGACTTTTGGGTGAGCCTTTAAAAAACACTTTATTGCTTAAAACAGGAGTGGTGATTAGGATGTTCACAAACACACACACACACACACACACACACCCCTGAAGCCTTGGGTGGCCCATGGAGTCACCAGAAAATATTTTTACACCTCCTCAAAATTGCAGATGTAGCGTACACTTCTCTAAAATAAGGTGCAGGGTTTCCTCATACTTTGTTTTGGCTTAGGTCTTCTGCAAAATGAATGAAAATATGTCTTTTGAAACCAGAAGTGATCTTGCGGTGGTTTCCAGTTTCATTTGGAGGGGGTCTTGGAACCAGAAATGACCCGAAAGCTTTGCCACATCTTGCTTAAATGTGCCTCTGTTTGCAGTTGTTTTACAATGAATTGCAAACAACTGTTACTCAAGAAAACATTCTTCTCTCTCTGTATACCAGTTTATATAATACATCCTCTAGAAAGTTTAGGGCAAAGTACCCTGTGGTTGTCTCTTATCTTCCAGGGACAGGCTAACCAGGCAGTGATGGCGATGGGGGGGGTCACAACAATGTTCTGAGTAGTATGGGTTGGTCAGATCTTCTACATACCATTTTCCAATTCCTGTAATGTTGCAAAGTGAACATCTTAAGGGGCAAGATGGGGACCAAACATGGATGCCCAGTGCCCAGAACGCCATCAGATGGAGTAAAAAAGTGCAAGGGGAACCATGGCACTTGGTAGTAGTGGGCACTGCTTGACGTCCAAGCAGTTTTCCAAAGATGCCAGCTAGTCGTACCATCTCTGGAATCACAGTGCTGTCATTGTGTAGTGTGAAAGACCTTCCTTGGAGGTCTTTAAGCAGAGGCTGGATGGCCATCTGTCGGGGATGCTTTAATTGGGAGTTCCTGCATGGCAGAATGGGGTTGGACTGGATGGCCCTTGGGGTCTCTTCCAACTCTATATGATTCTATGGTTCTATGAAAGGGCCCCAAGACAAACCTTTCCCATGGATGATTTCTCTTCACTGAGACCCACTTTGTCTCCTCTCCCTTTCCCACAGGACAATGGTTGTGAGGAGGGATCAAGACCCCGACAAGGAACAGCAAAGGTTCAGCCGCAGCCACCGCCAGGTAAATCTCGATTTTTGCAAGTAGCCTTCCTGCCTGGTGTTTTCATTAGCTCAGCTTGATGATCTCTGGCTTTCTCCATCACAGCCTCTCCAACTGCTGCCTCCCAAGAACCTCCCCAGGACTCCAGCCTCAAGAACAGCACCAACGAAGAGGAGATCCCAGTAAGAAATGGGAAGAAATGGGACTGCGGGGTGTTCTTTGGTGCTCCGCTTCAGGAAACAAAATGCTTGAAGGTGGCCCTGGCCATTAGTAACCCAGATAATCCAGATTAGTCCAATGTGCCACAAGCCCAGGAGCTAGGACTGTGAGCATAGCTAGTAAAGTCAAATGCACAACTTCGTGTGCAAGTGACAAATCAAACCATAAAAATAAATACATAAAAATCTGGGTCTGTAGCATATCAAGGGACTTTATTCTAGAAGGCCGAATAGAAAAAATCTGTTGAGGCTAATTTGAATATATTGAAATTTTATGTTCTGAAATGTTTGTTCTGTTTTGTTTAATTATTTCAATACTTTGATTCTCTTGTAATATTGACTTTTCAATGTTTATAACTATAGAATGATCATTTTTATTTGTAAGACTCCTCGAATCCCGATAAGAATTGTTATTGTTCTATTTGGGAGGAAAACAATTATCATAACCAAGGGGAGGGCATGTGTCAGGATGAATGGGAGGTTTTCTTTGCATCTCCCAGCATTTTCTGCCTCTTTCTCAGTCCTCCGTACAAGGAAGGGCTGTAAGTTTAGAGGCAAGGCATGGACATGCTTTGAATACAGAAGGTCCCGGACTTAATCCTTGACATTTTCCTTTGAAGGATCTCAGATAGCATTGCCGGAAAGGCCACAAGTAACTGATACTGGGTTAGGAAGGGCCAGTGGCTTATCTCATAAGAAGGCAGCTTCTGTATTTTGTTCACCTGTGTTTTGCTAGCCTTCCCGGTAAGAAAAAAGCCCCAGTCTCCCCAGAGTCTTTCTGTCTTCTGGCTCATCTTCTATGGAGTTGCCAGGTCAGGAGCATCCCAGGCTTTGAGATTTCAGGGTCCAAATCCTGAGTCCTGGAGATGGTCCCTAGTGTGGTTTGAGATGGGTGGGCCAAGTGGGGCCTCTGGAAAAACTGAAGAAGCCATTCCAAATGAATCCACAGCTACTGAATCCACAGCTCAGTGTACACACACACCTACACAACACACACAATTACACACTTAACTTCTCAAGACATTGCCCATGCCCTGCAATTCCTTTCCCTGCTGTGAGAACTTTTTTTTTT
>CM034711.1:9738478-9751061 GCA_020142125.1 Phrynosoma platyrhinos
AGTGCCAGCTGGGCAGTGGTGTTCCTTGAGGAGGAGGAGGAAGGAGGTGAAGAAGAAGAGGAGGAGGCCCCACCGTGGACATGGGGTCACAGGTACTACAGATCCTGCGTCAGGGCGTCTGGGCCTCGCTGACCGGCGGCTGGTTCTTCGACCCACACCAGAGCACCTTCTCCAATTGTTTCCACCTCTATACCTGGATCTTCTTGCTCATCTTCCCTTTTTTGCTGTACATGGTGAGTCTGAGAGCAGTATGCTGAAAGGGGTGGCCTTTAGGCTGGTGTATTTGTGTACTATTAGTGTCAACTTATACAACAGCTTTCCATGTTCAGAGTTGTGTATGGTATGTGCTTTCTCCCCTCTTGTTGTTGTGTGCCTTCATGTTGTTTCCAATTTGTAGCGACCCTAAGACGAACCTTACCATGGGGTTTTCTTGGCAAGATTTGTTCAAGGGTTTTCCATTGCCTTCCCCTGAGGCTGAAAGCATGTGACTTACCCAAGGTTACCCAGTGGGTTTCATGGCTGAGGAGGGAATCGAACCCAGGTCTCCACAGTTCAGCACTCAAACCACTACAGCATGCAGGCTCTCACTGCCTCCCCTGCAGCTGCATATGTTTGAAATCAATTTTCTATCCCTGTTTGTCCTCCCATTTCTTGGTTCCCTTTCAGGACACACAAATGCTGCATCCACACTGCAGAGTTAATACAGTTTGACACTGCTTTAATTGCCATGGCTCAATGGTATGGAATTGTGGGATTTATCGTTTGTTGTGCCACCAGTGCTCTCTGACAGAGAAGGCCAAATACGGGTGCCCCTCCTTTTTCACAGGGGATCTGTTCCGGACACATACACACAAGAAAATGGAAAATTGCAAATATTAAAGCCCCGTTGGCTTGAATGGTGGCACGCGCCCCATTGGCTTGAATGGCAGTGTGCACCCTGTTTTGTCTCCCTCCGTTTGCTGCCCACAAACAGGTGAGGGACGCGGACACCAAATCCATGAAAATGGAAGGGCGACTGTATCTCACAAAACTACAGTTCCCTGAATTCCATAGCACTGAGTCATGGTAGTTAAAGTGATGTCAGACTGGATTATTTTTGCAGTGCAGATGCTGCCAAAGACACACATTTGCAAATGTAAAAAAAAAAGATAAAATCCTTCACATTGAGGAACATTGAAAGTTCTTGAAATTTCACCTTCTTATATGGATCGATCCCATTGCTCTTCTCTGTTCATAATGTGCATCATTTTCTTAAGATTGCATTTCCTTGGCAAAATAAGAAGTTGGAAGCAGGATGCAGTTAGTTGCAGGTTGAATTTCAAGGCAGGTGGGTGAGCAGCTCAGGACGCCTCACATTTCAGTCTCAACCTGCGAGAGACCAAACGGCCGACTGATTATCTGTTGTGACTCACTGAGTGTATTGTAACTCAATGAGTGTATTGAGTGGAATATCCCCTTTCCCAAATTGTCCTCTTTTGGGACTGAAAGCTTGTCTTCCAGTTTTCATAGCTTCCAAGCAATGCCTTCCTGGTGCTTGCTTAAGGAAAAGTGAGAATATCTCTCCCTGGTGATTGTCTAGTGAAGAATCCGGACTGTTCACTATCAAATCATAAGCCAGAGTTTGCTGTTGGATTATTTTGTGTGTATAGGTTGTCTCCCTCAAAGATGTAACTTGGTTGTCTGTGCTGCCACAGAACTTCCTTCTGCCATTCTGGACCTGAGCCATTAACAAAGAAGTACTGCCTCCCTTAGTCAGTATTAATCTTCACTTATATCGCATTTGCAGATAACACGTGTAAGTCGATACAGCCACTGTTGGATTTGAAGCTTCCATATTTAATGCATAGCCTTCTTCTGTGGCAGGTGATGCCTCCCAGTACTTTAGTGGCCGGTGTGTATTGTGCGGTGGTGGCCATCTTCTTCACCACGGTCAAGATTGTCAACTACCGTCTGCACACCATGTTTGACCAGGGTGAGATTGTGGAGAAGAACTCAGCACTAGCAGAGGTAGCCAAGGCTGAGGATGGAGCTACAGCTGATGAGGGAAACTTGGCAAGGTGCGTAGAGTTCTGAGGTGCAGTTAAGCCCAGTTGTTGTTGTTGCTGTTGCTATTGTTGCTATACAGTGTATTTTTTCTCCATACTCTTGTGTTGCTTTGTGTGCGCTCTCTTTGTTGTGTAGTATATTAATGAGCATACTGGGCTTACAAGAGCTGCTCTGTTTCTTCCAAGAACCTGAAAACCTACCAACTATAGGCAGATGCAAAATGGTGGCTTAAATAGGTAGCCATGCACTAAGAATGAAAGACCAAGAAGGCCTCTGAACATGTGCTCAGCCCAGGACTTTGTAATCACTGCCTCTGCCGACCTCACAAATCCTTTCAGATAAAAATCCTCTTCTGCTTTCCCCAGGATTATTATTCAGCAGCCTAACTGAGATGGGCTGTGGTGCTTGAGCCCTTTTTAAAAATTGTTGCCATTGTTAAACCACTTGTAATTTTAGCATAAATGTTAGCTATAAACCTGGGCCTTGGTTTATATATCCATTCCTCTTCTTTCTCCTTACAGAGACCCTGGTGGGGTGGAGATGACTGTGTTCCGGAAGGTCAGTTCCACACCTCCAGTGCGTTGCAGTTCCCAGCATTCTGTGTTTGGCTTCAATCAGGTCATGGTAAGAATGAGGAAGAATAAAGAAGTTGGGCTGCTTCCTTTAGATTGCGGTGGGCATGAAAAACAGGGCTCTAGTCACCCCTTTCTTGTGACTTCACAAAATGGAACTGATCATCCTATTTTGAAAGAATTATTTGAACCCGTTTCTTCCTTTTGTGTTTTAGGATCTGCTGCCACATTTGGAGGATAGTGGTCCTGTAAGAGGTGAGTAAGGCAGAGAGGCAGGGGACACAATCCTCCTTCTCAGATTCTAAATATATACTCTGTCTTTGTGTGTGTGCAGTGCAGTGGAAACTGATGCAAAAGGCCCTTTTAAAAGAATTCACCTTCCCAATGGTACAATAGTGTATGTGCTTCCTTCGCCTTCTGCTTGCGTATCTGTTTCTAAGTTTTGGTGGGAAACCTTGACACCACCAGCAGTCTGATGATCAGCAACACCATGTTGGTGGCAGTGAGTTTCCTTAGAGTTGTGCCTTAGAGTCAGAGATTGGGGGCAGGGTGGGTAATTGCTGTTTTGGCTAACTCCTCCCAGAATTTCCCAGTAGCCATAATGGTTGGGAGATTCTGGAAACTCTTGCCCAACAAAGGAATGTTTCCAAGCCCTGTTTAGAACCCAGATTCCCTGTAGGTAAGGGGAGTGTTGTGCATGAGGTATAGAGAGAGTAAGGTTTGTCTGGGATTTGGGCAATCTCTTGCTTACCTTCCTGTACCTTTATCTCATAGACATCAAGGAGCTTGTCCGTGAGCAAGGCAGCAACAATGTTATTGTCACTGCGGCTGATCGAGAGATGCTCCAGCGCTGTTCACCTGAGAACTGTGGTAGGTCCTTGGTTTGGTTTTCCTCTGCTTCTAGTTTGGAAATATGGTAGGATGGCAGGTAGAGTGATCTATCTTGCTTCTACCTGTTCATTTGTGTTCTAGCTTGTACAGTCAGCCCTCCACATTTGTGGGGGTTAGGAGCACAGGACCCTGGGGAAGGTGCAAAAAAACCACAAATACAGTCACTGTTGCTCAGTCCCTCTTAAAGCTGGAGGCTGCTGTGTGAATGTGCACGCAGTTTGATGTTTTCAGGAAGAGATTGGCAGCAGTGGCAACAATGGCTGGTGCTCTCCCCTCCTAATGTCCAAGGTGATTCTGTGCATATTCACACAGTATTCTCAGACTGTACTGCATTAAAACCCAACCTTAGTCAGTTCTAAGACCTTGACAGTATGAAAATGTTTTGACTTGCTGACAGGATAGTAAGGATGGGATCATCTTGGCTTCTCGGGGGAGGATGGTCCCAAGACAGGGAGCAGCCACTGAGAAGGCCCTGATTCCTTGTTCCCACCAAATGAGTCTGAGAGGGTGGTGTCACAGAGAGAAGGGCCTCTCCAGATGATCTCGGAGTGCTAATGGCTCATAAAGGGAGGTAACAGTCTCCAAATAACCTAGACCAGCCCAGGCTCTCTTTTAATAAATGTCAGCCCTGTTTTTATTTATTTATAATGTTTAGCATGTCTCTCAAGTTCTCTCTTTCAAAGATAAGATCTTACGTAGCAATGAACTAACAAGGGTAAAGGAAGATTCAAAGATCCTACTCACACTAACTTAGGCACAGACTACTTTAAGAGGTTGCTTTGTAACAGTGATCTCAGTGGAAAGAGCCCTGGAAGAACAAGGTCTTGAGAACTCACTTAGAGGCCTGTACAAATGCAAAAAGGCACAAATCAATGGGAAGGGAATTCCACTGCTTTGCGAGCACCACCAAGAAAGTCCTGTCTCTTCTGCACTCCAACCTAATCCTCTGTTTTTATGCTTGCCCCCTTTGTAGCTGGTGATGTCTCAGCAGTAACTACTGACCCAGAAGGTGTGAGTAGTAGCCGCCTGCCTGTTCCCAAGACAGAGCCCCCATCCAGCAGCAGAAAGCAGCCTCCCCCTCTCCCAGTCCAGACATCAATCCAGAGCACAGACTCCTCAGAACAGTCTCCTCCAGCCGGGCCAGGATCACAAGTCCCTCGCTGGACAGCCAGTGAGTCGGAGAGTGTGGGGGACACGCCACTGAGCCCTCTCATTAAGAGCAGCTTAAGTGAGGAGCTCAGCCAGAGTTTCCTGAGCCTTGCCTTGCCCGAGACCAGTAGCCACAGTCGACGAGAGAAGCGCCGCTCTGGAGCAGATTACCAACCCCTGGAGCCTCGGCCAGAGCGCCCCCTCAAAGCCGGCTCTTCAGACAGCTGCTTCAGTGGCACTGACAAAGAGACCCCCAGTACCCTCAGCAGCTACCGCAGTGAGAAGACCAACTCCACCCATTTGGACAGTCCTTCTTTAGGGGCAGGCACCGGGGAACGGCCCCCAGGTGAGGAGGTGGGGCTTGGCATGTCCCCACCACCTGATGGGGGCAGCGATACGGACGCCCTTTCAGACAGTGAGCTACTCCAGTCTCCTGAGCTGGGCCTTCTTGGGGAGCTGAGCTTCGATACACAGAACACCCTCAACTCCCTGGAAACGGTCAAGGGAGACAGTGAACTGTGGGGCGTCCCTGAGCCAGAGCAGGTGGTCCGGCCAAAAGAGTTAGGCCTCAAGAGCCGCCGGCACCTCTCACGCAAGCATGGCAGTGCCTACTTGCCCATGCGCACCCTCCTGGACAGTAAGGCCTATACGGAAGGCTTCTTCGCAGATGAGGATTCAAGCGACTGCAGCGACCTGAGCCGGGCCTCCAGCCTGCACTCCCAGCACAACTACAGCACGGACACTTCCTCCAGCACTTCCTGCTACTCCCCTGAGCACCACCCACCCACCCAGCATGGCCTCTGTGCAGCCGAGGCCAAGCCTCCACCTCCCCCACCCCCCGAAGGCTCTGTCCTCCTGCCTAAACATTCCCACTATGCCCAGCGGACAGGGAGCACAGCCAGCGCCAAGACTCATGCTCGGGTGCTCAGCATGGATGGGAACCATGTGGGCGATGGGAAGCCCCTGGGTTGCCTCACTATCTCTAAGTCAGATTTGGAGGCCCATGATGGGAAGCTGACAGTGGAGCAAGAGTTGGCTAGCACTGTGCGCAGCCAGTCAGCCAACCAGCCTGGCTGGAGGGGAGAAGTGCAAGCCGAAGGGGCTGTTGGAGGAGGTAAGTCCCCTAAACACCATGTAGAGAGCAGGTGCTCGGTGGAAGAACTTACTCATTATTGATTGACTGGTTGATTCAATTTATGTGCTGCCTTTCACCTATAAAAGGACCCATGGTAGCTTCCAACATAAATTAAAACAGAATACCATTGAAACATTTTTCAGTCCAAATGGCTGCTCCCAGGCCCAACTGGCTCCCTTCCTGCTCTTTTTTCACTGGCATGCAAAGACCTTATTTAAACAGGCCTTCAGCTTTTAACTGGTTGGAGTGTTGTAATGGGTGTGCTGGTTCTAAACGTGTAAGAGATTTTACCGTGTTTCATCTGTCCTGAATTAATGTTTTTAAGTGGATTGTGTTCAGTCCTTTTTTAAAAAAAATCATACTTCGGACGCTTTGAGTCCCATATGGGAGAAACACGGGATATTAATTAATTAATTAGTTAAGAAATAATGAAGGAATTGATACTTCCCACTCCAAGTGGGGAATATTAGTGGGGGGTTTTTTTGGTGAGAAATTAACATCTCTATTATAGGTTGAGTCTTCTTTATCTGGAATTCTGAATTCCAAAATATTCCAGAATCCAAAATTGTCCACTTGGCTTGCTGAGATAGTGACATCTTTGCTTTCTGATATTTCAGTGTACACGAACTTTTGTTTAATGCATAAAATTATTTAAAAAACTTAATACAAAAATTATCTTCAGATTATGTGTACAAGCTGTATACAAAACATAAATGGATCTCATGTTCAGATTTGGTCCCATCCCCAAGTTACCTCCTTAAGTAGATGCAAATATTCCAAAATCTGAAAATGTCGAAACACTTCTGGTCTCAAGCATTTCAGAAAAGGGAGACTGAACTGGTACTTAACTTTTTAAAAGCCTGTTTATCCTTTGTGAGTTGATGTTTCATTTCTGTTTTTGAATTCATTATTTAGCTTTGTTGTAATTATACAGGAAATTAATGTATCTGTTAAGAATAGCAACAGAGTATTTCAACCCCAATAACAAATAAACAGAGAAGATGAGCCATAAGCATAGATCACAGAACATAAAGCTGTAATAGTTGAGACATCAGTTCTAGGTGAATTGAGTTTATTTTCAAATTATAAAACTGGATTCCCCCCCTCCAAATATTAAAGTTGCAGGGTTGGTGGACAGTGAGGGAGTGAGTTTCTTCATAAGCATATGAATTAAAGGGCCACCAAATTGTCTCAAATGTATCCTTTTCAAGTGGGGAATTTGACCTCTTCTGATAAATGTGTTTTCTTGGATTGTTCTATAGGTTCACATTGCTGGGGCAGGGGAAGAAGGGGGTTCTAGGATCCTTTGTGCATACCAAATTTTGTGGATGTTCAGGTTCCATTATATACCATGGCATAGTAAAATAGAATCCCTTATATAAAATGGCAAAATCAAGGTTTGCTTTTGGGATATTTTTTTTGTCAAGGATCTGGGGAATCTCAAACAGTTCAAGGATCAAAGCTGCCAATCTTTATTAGAGACAGGAATGATGGCCCAAAGCATATGATGTATTTAGTGGCATGGAAGTGTCTAGTATTTCCAGAGTGAAAGTGTAGCTGATTCTTTTTGTGAGCTGCCTTGAGTCCCACATTAGAATAAAGGAGCATTGAAATGAAATGAAATTAAATGAATGATTGATTGATTGAAATTAATACTACAGCTCCTGCCGGGGAAGATGGTCCCAAACCAGACCGGTCAAACAGTGCAAAACGCATGCAGGCCATGAGGCGACGCCATAATGCAGGCAGCAACCCCACGCCTCCATCTTCCGTGATGGGATCCCCACCCAGGTAAGCCTTTCTCCTCCCCTCCCCTCCCCTCTTTGGTCTCTTTGGTGTGTTGTTGCTGCAACTAATGCTCACCCCCTCCTATCCTTTGTGCAGCCTCCAGGATTTGCAGCGAGGCCGTGCCTCTTCGCACTCCCGGGCTCTCACCCTCCCCTCGGCCCTGCAGTTTGCCAGCTCCCTCCTGCTGCCCCGCGGTGCCATCCATGAAGCCTGCAACTTTGACGACACCTCAGAGGGAGCTGTGCACTATTTCTACGATGAGAGTGGTAAGTGGGGTGGGTTGAGGGGAGGACTATGCCAAGGCCAAGTCGGGTGAGGTACACCTGCCAGGACTATTCCCTGCTACCCCAGACTCTCAGCTTTTTAGGGGGCATTGGACTACAATCCCCCAAATCCTTTACCGTTGTCCATGCTGCTTGGGGCTGTTGGGAGTCCGAGTCTCACATCAGGGAGGGGTTCTGGTTGCCCACCTTGGAAGAGAGTAAAAGGGTACATCTGTCATGGATCTCAGCCATAATTTTAGATGTTTCTTGTCTGAGCAGTTTTGGCTTAATATCTTTGTCCCATGCATCCCCCTCCCAATAGTCTACACCAAGGATGAAGGGATTATGCACCTCCACGTACTGGTGGATTGCTATTCCCATCAGCCCTCACCCTTGGCTGTGCTCATTAAGGGCTGATAGGAGTTGCAGTTGACCACGAAGTGGAGAGCCACAAACTACCTGATTTTGTAACCTCATGGGGCGAGTCTTTGTACCTTCTCAGGGTGGATTTTTATTTACATGACATAAGCTGTAACTCTTTAGGTTAATATTTAGAAGAGGTGATCTCTTATACTGAAGGCTGTCTAATCCATAGTCACAAGCTTGGTTGAACCAGTGGGTGCAACCTGTATGTAAAATAAAGATTTGTTATCCTTGTTCCTTAGGAGAACCCCTGTCTTTCTTTTACAGAAGAAATCTCATAACAATGGGAATCTCGGATGTGCAGCACAGGCACCTTAATAATTATCTCTTTCCTTTTCCTTGTACCTCCACCAGGAGTTCGACGCTCCTACACTTTTGGGCTAGCTGGAGGTGGCTACGAGAACCCAGTGGGACAGCAAGTCAGTGTGGAACATGCCACCAACAGTGGCTGGTAAGACTTCCTCCTCTTCCTCCTCCATTTATTTATTTATTAATTTATATGCCACCATTCTCCCACAGTGAGACCCAAGGCAGAAAACAATTAAACTCTTATGTGAGCAAACCACACAGTAAATGGAAATACAGGAGGGACTGCATTTACAGACAGTCACGGAGTATGGTGGTTGCATAAATGCAGCTCTGGTGATTGCCACCACTTTCCATTTGTTTTGGCAGGGATAGACACTCACATTCCTCCAGCTTCAACTCCGCGGAGGTACCTGAAGGGACTCCTGCCCTCACACTGTTGCAGCCACGGCCCGTGGTCCTCCAGGGCATGCAAGTACGCAGGGTGCCACTGGAGATTCCTGAGGTGAGGCCTGTGCTTGGGATAACAATGCTAAGACTGCTTGGATCTCAGGCTGCATGCTATTGATTTGATACTTTATAAGCTGCTTTGACCTAGAGCCTAGAGACCCTAAAAGCACCAGATCCTATAATCACAGAGTCATAGAATTGGAAGAGACCTCTGGGGCAATCAAGTCTAACCCCCTGCCATACAGGAGTATGCAATCAAAGTAGTTTTGCTCTTTTCCCTAGTTCGACCTCCTGGATCAGGAATCGCTGCATGAGTCACAGGAGAACACACTCATGATCGAGGACAAGTGCCATCCTCGTCAGTACTACAAGTTCTGGGTGCTGCCTGGTCACTGGATGAGAGTGCGCTATGACCGACTAGCCCTCTTGGCTTTGCTGGACCGGTGAGTGCCTAACCTAGATCTTGTTCTGGCTTACAAGGGCCAGGCAGCCTGGTGTATTCCCAGTCATTCCCCCATGTCATCCTTCAAAGGACAGCTCTGGAATTTATGTATTTTTGAAATATTTTCAAGTCATGGATAGTTGAAGCTCTGGATAAAGAATCCATGGATATGGGGTGCTGAGCATATGAACTGAAAATGAAGGAACATCCAGTTACAATTTTGATGAGGCTGAGAAGTAGACTGTAGCCCACACCTATGCAAAAACCGTCATTCCTTGAGGCCTCCAGCAATCGGGGGAGGGGGGGGAGGAGGAGTGGAGACATACATTTTATATTTTAAAGAAAAATATTTTCCTAGAATGGTTCATTGGCTCTGGGGGCAAAAGTGGCTTGCCTGAAGCTATGGGGTGCACTGCTCTAGCTAGCAGTATATATAACTTAAGCCTTGACCATGGTGGGTGAGTGAAAGAGGTGTAGATTTATGTGTTGTCATACTAGGAATGTGAAAAATATCTACGGTTCCAGCAGTTACCTGTGGCCTGCTCTGCTTCTGCCCCTCCCAGGAACCGTCGGGTGGCAGAGAACATGTTTGTGGTGCTGCTGGTGAGCCTGGTTGCTTTCCTTGGCTACCTCCTCCTTCTGCAGGGCTTCTTCCAGGACATTTGGGTGTTCCAGTTCTGTGTGGTCATTGCCAGCTGCCAGTACTCTCTGCTGAAGGTGAGGCCTGGATGCACTCCACCTTGCTGATCCCTCTTGAGCTTCAGTGTGGCCTTGGTTCCTGTGGACCTTCTCTGCCCCCAGCTGTCCATTAAGGGTGGGATTCCTACGGACTGTACGGTGCCACACTGTATTAATTCTTTAGTGTGGCAATAGTCTTAGACCTGCCAGTGATGAAAACAAGTAATATTTTTGTCCTGAAAAGGAGAATTATTGCCACTTCTGGAGCTTTCAGAAGCAGCAGTTCTTCTAAACAAGGTGCACTCTATCTTTTAAAGCTATCCTCTTTTCCTCCTCAAGTTTTGGGATAATCAGGAGTGGATTTCTGGTCACTTTCCATGTCATTCTCATCTTCTTTCACCCACTTTTATTTTGAGGGTGAGAATTTATCCCCTTCCCTCTTCAGGCAGGATGCTTGGTATATCTGTCCCCTTCCCACTGCTGCTACTACTACCACTAGTCCTCCTTTTTTCCCTACAGAGTGTCCAGCCTGATGCAGCTTCACCCATGCATGTGAGTACCCAACCATGAGGAAGTCAACAAGGTATGAGGGTGGTATGGGTTGATGAAGGGTAGAGAAATGTATGGGTTGATGATGGGTAGAGACATGGCTTCTTGAAGTGCAGATTTGCTGCCTTCTTTTTAGTCACCTGCTGGGCACTTCTGGACTTTCTGTGGAACCCCTATTTGCAGACGTGGGAAAAGTGCAATCTACCTGTAACTCCCCAAGGCTGTTTTTAAGGTCCCATAGGTGTCTTGTTTCCCCAATTTTTAAAATTTATTTTGATCCCACCCAATGCAATGTTACAGCCTCCCCAGCTTGGGAAAGTTCCTATTCAAATATTTTTGAATATTTTAAAATCATGGATAGTTGAATCCATGGATAAGGAATCTAGACATGGCAGGCCGGTTACACCAAATTAGGCATTGGATCAGTTTGGAGGCATCCCATGACAGGTCACAGAGGGGTGAAAATCTGGCTCCTAGAATCCCAGAGCTTCCCCATGGAGAACAGACGCTGCCCTTGTTCTCAGGAGGGCTTTTCAGCCTTTGCTTCCCTCGGCAGGGCCACAACTGGATCATCGCCTACAGTCGGCCTGTTTACTTCTGCGTGGCCTGTCTGCTCATTTGGCTGCTGGACCTCTGTGCTCGTGCTGTTCCCCTCCCACCTGTGGCCTTCTATGACCTTACTCTCTTCTCCGCCGACTTCTTCTACTGTGCCCGGGATGTAGCCATTGGTGAGTGGCTTTTGGGAAGCTCTGGGAGGCTCGTGGAATGTTTGGGCAGCTTATATGGAATTTATCTCTGACTTAATTCTCCTCCCTTTTAAAAAATTCTCTCTCTTTCTTCTTGCTTCTTTTTCTTCCCACTCAGTTTTCACCCTCTGCTTCCCAGCCGTCTTCCTCTTTGGACTTCTCCCGCAAGTCAACACTTGCTTCATGTACCTTCTGGAGCAGGTGGACATGAACATCTTCGGCGGAACAGGTACAGAGAGATGGAGAATGTGAACCATTCTGTACTAGACCAGTGTCTCCTGTCAGTAATGGACTGGATGAGGGTGAATAAACTGAAATGTAATCCAGGCAAAACAGAGATGCTTCTGGTCAGTTGAAAGGCAGATCAGAGAATATTGCTGGATGGGGTTACACTTCTCCTGAAATCTCAGGCTGTCAGCTTATATATTCTCCTGGACACAACTCCAAGCCTCAATGCCCAGGTTTCAGCAACTGACACTGGGTACTGGTTAACAATGAACAACTGCCAACAAACTGATACAGTTAAAATGTTTAAATTCATATAGTTGTCGTTTCAGTAAGAGGGTTGGAAAATAGTAATAATATCCAGACTTTTTAAAAAAATTGAATAATAATTTTTAAAAACCAGGAATGTTTTTTTTTAATCAGCTGGTTTAAACCATGCTGCCAATAGGTTTGAACCAGGTGCTGCCTCTTTTTCTTTCCCCAGCTGCCACCAGCCCCCTCACCGCCTTCTTTGCTCTCCTACGCAGTATCCTGGTGGCTGCCCTTCTGTACGGATTCTGTCTCGGAGCAATCAAGGTACCTGGTTTTGTCCAAGGGTGGGTGTGTATATGTGAGAGCAAGCTGTGGAGTCAGAGTTGGAAGCAACTGTGGGTGGAGTTGAGTCAGAATAGCTAGAAACGTACTAACTTTGATTTTGGCTTACGATATTAAATATCTAATTTGATGTATGTTTTCTTTCATAGGAATGTTTTCTTGTTCAGAAATTTTATTATGTTCTATTAGTCTTATATACCTGATGATTCATATGATGGCAATGAAATGGCTTTTGCTAACATCTCACTACAGTAAATTTGTTATTACTAATTTAATATACATTGGCCTTTTATGAAGGAGTTGAAATTAGCAGAAAAATAGAGGAG
>CM034711.1:9752425-9766591 GCA_020142125.1 Phrynosoma platyrhinos
GAGAATGAGCTGCAAACCCTGAGACATGGGTAACCTTATTTGTATCTGAAAATGCCCCTGCTGGGATACTCATTGATTTGAGAAGACCTCCACCAGGGGTGGTGTCTCATTGTGCCCAAACCTACCCCCCTTTCTCTTATTCTGCTATTCTCAGTCTGTTCTAGGTTATGTGCTCTATGCCTTGGCAGGCTTAGTGGGCTTTGTCACTCACTACCTGCTGCCCCAGTTACGGAAGCAGCTCCCCTGGTTCTGCCTCTCACAGCCAGTGCTGAAGCCACGCGAGTACAGCCAGTTTGAAGTGCGCAGTAAGTGTGGACTGTGTGACACTGGAAAGGAGGGAGAAGGAGAGGCTGCATGGGGTTTAAGCATAACTCTCTCCAGTGCAAGGGGGAATCATGCTCAGGAACTTGGAGGGCTGCAACCCATGATGGTTGACTCCTTCACAGCTCTAGAGGGTTTTACCTGTGCTGTTGTGGCCACTGTTCCAGCAAATGGAAATGATGCTGCTTCACTTCCAGTTGCCTCTTAGGCTGTATGGAAGTGTGTGAGAGACTGTTTCTAGATGGGGAGTCACTCAAAATAACATGCAGTGCTCCTGATACAAAGGTTTTTCTCACTGAAAACATGGAGTCTTTTGGTCCCAAACTAGCCTTTTTGACTTAAAATTTTGGGATGTGTCCATGAGCCTTTAGAGAAGGCTGTGTTTTGAGCGTTCCTTGCTCCGTGGTTCAGAGCATGACTCCTGCACAAGTACTGTGCTGGATCAAGGAGCAGAGCATCCCATCAGGCTTAAGCAGAGCTCTTCCTCTACTTTTGTAGCTCTTACTATCATTAGTCCAGAAGTGGGCAACTTTCCGAACTTGGGTGTCTCATTGGCTCCATGTAGGCCTTCAGTGGACCATGCCCTGCTGCGTCACTATTTCCAATTTTGTAACTTGTTGCTGGACAACATTTCCTAGTCAAAGCAGAATAAATGGATCTTGACCGCAGCAGTTTCATGTGTTCAAATATCAGCTGTGACTTCCTTATTCAATGTTCCCAGGTGCTGCCCAGCTGATGTGGTTTGAGAAGCTCTATGCCTGGCTGCAGTGTGTGGAGAAATACTTCATCTACCCAGCCGTGGTACTCAATGCCCTCACCATCGATGCCCACTTGGTCAGCACCCCACGGCAGGACAAGTTCTGCATCTAGTAGGTGCCTCAAAGAGATTTAACTCTTTGTTCCCTATAAATGATATTTCTCAAATTCCATGTCCCCCAGAAGTATTGTTCTCAAGCCAGAAAATTGGGACCTACTGTAGTTCTTAAACCCTACTTTAGACTGTAATGGTTGTTCCTTCTGTTGCTTTTTGATGAGGGCAAGATATAAATGCTCTAAATAAATAAATAAATACATGGTGGGTGGGTATGGGGAGATGCATCACTGACATGGTCTCCTCTTTCTCCCCCCACAATTCCAGTTGCCGAGCCCTCCTCATCACCATTGCAGGCATGAAACTCCTGCGGTGCTCCTTCTGTTGTCCACCCCAGCAGTATGTCACCTTGGGCTTCACTGTCCTCTTCTTCCAGTTTGATTACAAGCAGTACTCTGAGGGCTTCCTCACCGACTACTTTGTCATGTCTATTCTCTTCAGCAAGGTATGTGCTGTATTTTCCTTTGACCCTTTCATTGTGGAATAAATTCACTGCCATACAGTATGATGATCGTTGCTAACTAAGCTAAACCTAAGATTCCGACTCCTCTATTTTTCTGCTGTCTTAACTGCTGACTCTTTCATAAATGGCTAATGTATATTCATTACTAATAATAAATTTTAATGCAGTGAAATGGAAGCACAAGGTATTTCATCACCACCACCTGAATAATCAGGCTACTTAGATTGACAGAGCATAAAATGTATTTACTTGATTAAAATTTCTGAAGAAGAAAGCTCTTATAAATTCCTATAAAAGTAAATATGCAGCAAACTAGACATGTTGTAAGTTTTTATTTTGAGGCTGGAATCAAGAATCAGTACATTTCTACTGAATCTGACTCCACCAAAAATGGCTTCCACCCAATATCATGATTCTGATTCCTCAGCCCTGTGTTAAATATTTGTCTCTCTTCCCTCTCTCTCTGTCTTTCCCTTTCCCTCTTTCCTCTCCCAGCTGTGGGATCTCCTATACAAACTACGGTTCGTGCTCACCTATATTGCCCCCTGGCAGATTACGTGGGGCTCAGCTTTCCATGCCTTCGCCCAGCCTTTTGCTGTGCCTCGTATCCTTTATGCAGTTGTGACAACTGAGGGAGGTGGGACTGGGTAGCATTTCCCCCCTTGAGATAATGGATACTGTGAACAGATAAATTACTCCTCCTCTAATCGCATCACTGTCCTAGTCACTCAGTAAAACTGGCAGCAGATGTGGGATAGACTTACGGGCTTGCCCAGTTAACCTGTGGAACTCATTGTTGCAGGAAGGTATGGTGGACTTCTTCCAGTTTCATGGGGTGGGCATTTTTGCCAATTCATTTGTCTTCCAGATAAATTAATGTAATGCTTGGGATGTTGGGCTGCTCTGATTTTTTATCTGTGGCAATAACTGTCCAGCATGACACCGTTTCCACTTACAGTGGGTTGGGAAAATGCAGCCTCTGTATTCCACAGATCCGGATTTGTGACCACCTGAGGTCCTCCCAAAATTGGAATTCTGGGAATTGTAGTTTTGGAGACATTTAGCCTTCTCTGTCTGAAAGCTCTGGTGCCACAACAAACTACATTTCCTAGAATTCCATAGCATTGAGCCATGGCAATTAAAGTGGTGTCAGACTGGATTATTTCTGCAAATGCCCAAAGCAGCTCACATAACACTCTTTTGGGGCAGGGAGCCCAAAACTGATCAACAAATTCAAATGAGGCAAAATTCAATCAACATAACACAAACTCAGTACAATAAGACAGAAGCAAAATGGCATACAATTAACAAAACAAAAAAATAGCCCAGCTGTCACTTCTGGTGCTAGTCTGGCTGTCTTCCAAAGCACCACACAGTGTGGCCTAAATGCAAATCTGAGGTCCTGGGAGCGAAGGCTTCTCAGCAGGCTGGATGGTTCCCAGCTGGCTCCTTCCTCTTTCCTCCAAAGCAGGCTGACAGCAGAAGGAGGAAAAATTGAGTGTCTTGAGTTCTGTGTTCATTTCTTCCTTTTTAAAAGTTGAAATTGAGGCTGGTGTTTCCTTGACTACCCTCTTCCCAGATTCAGCCATGCTGTTTGTCCAGGCTGTTCTTTCTGCTCTGTTCTCTACCCCTCTCAACCCGCTACTGGGCAGTGCTGTTTTCATCATGTCCTATGCTCGCCCTGTCAAGTTTTGGGAGCGCGACTACAAGTGAGTATCCAACCTGTCAGAGGAAAAACTCCAGAGCCAGACTCCCTTGCTTGCCAAGGCACTGAGATGCTTCTGCTCTAGAATAAGGTTGACATGGCTGCAGAGGTTTTGTATTGCATAGGTCTTCATCTGTTTCTTTCCTTCTTCTCAGCACCAAGAGAGTGGACCATTCCAACACTCGACTAGCCACGCAGCTTGACCGCAACCCAGGTGTGTTTCCAGGTGGTGCCGATCATTGAATAGGTTTGAAGGGGATTCATAGATTGTATAGTATAGTTCAATGCCTCAAAAGCAGGTGTCCTGATTTCTCAGTACATAAAGACATAGCGACTGTGGAAGGGACAGCTATATAACTATATCTTTAGGTTAATTTTACCACTTTGGCTTCAGACTGTATTGACTGCAAGCCTATGTACTAGTTAGGGAACTCTGCCACCTAGGGACTGGGGTTGGTACTGCAGGCTTTAAGCAGAATGAGGCATTTAAATGAATTTAAATAATATATTTTAAACACTAGATAGCCCCAGGAACGCAGTCTTTGATTTTCCTTAGTATGTTCTTTAGGTTTTGTGTGTTGAAGTTATGATTGATATACAGATATCTTCTTTTAATGATCTAGATGTGTTTTTTTTCTTCCTGCTCTTCTGTCTCCTTCTTGTTCTATAATTCCTTATTCCTTACAATGGATAAAGTATACCTTACAATGGATAAAGTATAACACTTGCGAGTGGCAAAGACTGAAGTAAACAATGCTGATGTTACCACTGGGTGTTTCTTAGACTGTCAAAATGTATGTTGCAGGGATCTCTAATTTGAGAAATTAAGGCCTGCAGTAATAAATATATTAATTGGGAGTTAATTTTCATTGGATTCTGTGAAGCTTGCTTCAGAAGAGCCACATGCCATTTGAACAGCAGCTAAGCTTCGTTGTCATAGAGAAAGAGAGAGCCCTTCCTTCTTCTGGTGGTGTTGCAGTCTCCTTTGTTGTTTGTTTCATTTTTCTGTGTCTGTTTGCAGGTGCAGATGATAACAACTTGAACTCCATCTTCTACGAACACCTGACACGCTCACTGCAACACACCCTCTGCGGGGACCTGCTGCTGGGGCGATGGGGCAACTACACCACAGGGGACTGTTTCATCCTGGCCTCAGACTACCTGAACGCTCTGGTGCACCTCATTGAGATTGGCAATGGCTTGGTCACCTTCCAGCTGCGGGGTCTTGAGTTCCGTGGTGAGTACAGTGGTATGTGTGTAGAGTGTGTTAGCACTGCCACAGATACAGGAAAGTCCAAAATAGCAAAGAGCATGTGCCTGAAATTCCTTCGGGGTGGGCCTTGCCCTTATGGATGGATGAATGGATAGATAGAAGCAATTAACAAACAGAACTGAAAAATATAACATGAGCAAAATGTTTCAGCTTCTGCCGCCTTAAGTTGCTAAAGATGGAATACAGTGTTCTAAACTGCTACTTTGCATGCAGCTCAGTTTCATCTTTAGTAACTGAAGATGGTGGAAGCCAAAATATTTTGCCCATGTTATATTTTCCAGTTCTGTTTGTTAATCGCTTCAATATAAATACAGGTTGAGTCTCCCTTATCTGAAATGTTTGGAAGCAAAAGTGTTTTGGATTTCAGATTCATTCGGATTTTGGAATATTTGCATATACATAATGAGATATCTTGGAAATGGGACCCAAGTCTAAACATGAAATTCATTTATGTTGCATATATGTCTTATACACATAGCCTGAAGGTAATTTTATACACAAAATTTTTAATAGTTTTGTGCATGAACCAGTGATTGGGATTTGTGAATCCAAATTAATTCCGCTGTTTCTCTTTGTAGTCTTCCTTTGTAATTTCTTGTTCAAAGGCTGCAAACCGTAAATCCCCTGCTGTATGTCCTGGTAGGCCCTTCCTGTTTGTTGACCAACAAGTGTGTGGCTCTTTTCCAGGGACCTATTGCCAGCAACGAGAAGTGGAGGCCATCACGGAGGGGGTGGAGGAGGATGAAGGCTGCTGTTGTTGCGAGCCGGGCCACTTGCCCCGCATGCTCAGCTTCAACGCGGCCTTTGGGCAACGCTGGCTGGCCTGGGAGGTAGCAGCCACGAAGTACGTTCTGGAAGGCTACAGCATCAGTGACAACAACGCCGCCTCCATGCTCCAGGTCTTTGATCTGCGCAAGATCCTCATCACTTACTATGTAAAGGTAGATGTCAGACCTAGGGGAGGGACCTTTTAAAAAAAATCACATCTCTATCCATTTTCCCCGCTGCCCAACTGCTCCTTTGGTACTGGGACAGAAATTTCAGGTAGGGTCACTGGTATGGGTAGGAGTGGCTTTCAAACTGCCCCTAGTAGTCCTGATGCTGCTGGGATTGCTGTTTCTGTTGCAGAGAAATAGCAGCCTCAGTTCAGATTCCTGACAGTGGTTGATCAATGTGAAAAGCCTTAACCTCTCTTTCCCATAGTCTCATTCCTCAACATCAGTATTCTGGGGCAAGCAGTTTAAATCTCCCTGTATGCTGACATTGTGTTTGTTTGTGTGTAGCATTGAGCCATGGCAGTTAAAGTGGTGTCAAACAGCATTAATTCTGCACCATAGATACAGCCTAAGTTTCATCCTGTCTCTTGCTGACCACCCCGACTTGTTTCTTGGCAGAGCATCATCTACTACGTGACTTGCTCCCCAAAGCTAGAGGAATGGCTGGGCAATGAGGGGATTCAGGAGGCTCTGCGGCCCTGCACATCCCTCAACTATGCTGACAGTGATCCCACCTTCAATCTCAACATAGATGAGGACTATGATCACCGTATGGCAGGGATCACCCTGCCTTCCTTCTGCAACATCTACCTCGACTGGATCCAGTACTGTGCAGGGCGCAGAGAGAAGGTGGGCCTCCCGGTGGTTATGTTCTTAAACCAGATAGGCTAAAACTTCCTTTTGCCTGGCCTAGAAGTACAGATGTGGATCAGACCTACCATATAGACTTGATCAGTCAATAAAATAATTAAATAAAACTAGAAGTTGCCCTAACCTTAAACCACTTTTAAAAAGACCTTATGATTATTCAGCCACTTCTAGCAACACCTCTTGTGGCTGGAGTTGGTCCGGGTTTCACTGTCACTTGGAGTAGAGGAAAATAGGCCAGATTGAGGAACAGGGCCAGATCTTGCTGGATACAGAGCTAGCTGATCTGAATCTCAGAGAGAAGAAGTGGGAAGTGATGGGTCATCCTTTCCTCTGAGGCTTAATCAGCCCTCTGAGATCAAGACTTGCCAGAGGAGGAAGCAAAAGCAAGACTGGAATTTTTGGACATGTATCACTCACAGTTAAATTGATTCTGAGCAATCCTGTCTTGTGGAGGGCTTCTCATGCCTTTTGTCTCTCCTTCTTTTCCCTTAAAGCAAGTGGACCGGGACTGGAACTCCCCTCTCGTCACCCTGTGCTTTGGGCTTTGCATCCTGGGGCGACGAGCTCTGGGCACTGCCTCTCACAGCATGTCAGCCAGGTGAGATCAACCTCCTATGTGCTTCTGCCCCACCTTGTGCACATGTGCAAGGACCCATGGCACTTGGTTTTGATCTCTGCCTTCAAAAAAAAGGCCAGAGGCCAGCAGTACCCAAATGTGTGAAACAAACATTACTTTGCTACTAGCTTAGAAAGAAGGTAATAAAGTTAGTGTAGTTATATGTTCCCTGCACTATCACAAGGACAATATCCTTCAGAATCCCTCTTGCTAGGGAACGTGTGAAAGGGGTTGTTGTATTGTGTTTGCTTCTCATAACAGGCAATTTGATGGCCACTGTGATAATGGAATGCTGGCCAAAACAGAACTCTAACTCTTGTAATATTCCCATTATCTCTAGCCAATGTGATCATTCACCATGTTAGCTGAGAAAGCTTGGAGCTGTAGTTGAGACACATCTGAGCAACCCAATCCAGGTTGTGAGTGGCTGCTTTAAGAATTCAGACATTTGGATATTGCTGCTCTGCCTTTTTAATTAGTTTGAATAAACCTGGACCAGCATCTTGCTCATGTTTGGTTCTTCCACATGTGTTAGGGCCATGCACTATATACCATCCCCTATGTGGCCTTTGTGTTTTTCTCCCTGTATCTCTGCAGCCTGGAACCTTTTCTGTATGGCCTGCATGCTCTCTTCAAAGGGGACTTTCGGATCACTTCGCCCCGTGACGAGTGGGTCTTTGCTGATATGGACCTGCTTCATCAGGTGGTGGCACCAGGAGTGCGCATGTCTCTCAAGCTACATCAGGTGTGCTTTCTGTTCCTCCTCCCCATGATTAAAGTAGGTCTGGATTGCTTGGCAGTTTTGCATCCCTGTACTTCATATAGCATGTAATTAAACTGTGGAATAAACTATGCCAAGATGTAGAGATAGACATCAACTTGGGTGGTTTGAAAAGAGGTTAGACAAATGTAAAGATGATAAAACTGTTAGTGGTGATTGTTCATGATGGCTGTACATAGAATCATAGCATTGGAGAGGATCTCAAGGTCTATCTAGTCCAATCCCCTGCCATGTAGGAATCCACAACAAAAGCATTCTGAAGAGATGGTCCAATGTTAATTGATACACATTCCCCATATTTTACTGGAACACAACTGGTCAGGTAGGGATGAGGCATACATATAAGAAATGAATGGGGAATGGCTTTTTACTCTTTCGCTCCCATCCTATACCACTTTCCATTGATGTAACACCACCGCTTCTTCCTCCTCTTCCTCCTTCCTTTTTAAGGACCATTTCACCTCCCCGGATGAATACGATGACCCAGCCGTGTTGTATGATGCCATAAGGTCTAATGAGGAGAAGATGGTGATCTCCCATGAGGGGGACCCAGCTTGGCGCAATGCCATCCTCACCAACACGCCTGCCCTGCTGGCCCTGCGTCACGTGATGGATGACGCCAGCGACGAGTACAAGATTATTATGCTCAATAAGCGCTACCTCGGATTTCGGGTCATCAAGGTGGGCAAAAACATTGCAGTCACTGAAGGCTCCAGATGCTGTTTTGTAATCAAAGAGTTTTATTAGTCAAGTATGAAACATGTGTAACTGTTTTAACAATCGCCTATGACAGAAATACAAATGTATACATTGGTTATGCTAATGAATAGGTTAAAAGGAAATTAAAAGATGGATATTATCGCTGATATGTTATGTATTACTATGCAATATGGCTGGACCTCTCTGACCTTGTTCTCTGTGGTTCTTATGGCCAACCACACAGTCTCACAGGAGTCATCACTAGTTCTGCTTTCACAACTAAGATCTGCTTTAGAATTTGCAGAGGAGTCACAGACGATGAGCTAATTTTTTTAAAAAAAAGTTTTTTATTCCATATGTAAACACAATAAAGAAACACACATATTTAAACAAGAGAATAAGCTCATACAACATTGCAAGCAATTATATAACTTGAGGTGTATTCATAATTCTTTTCTATAACACTATTTCCAATTCCCCCCACAAAATAAATCCCCCTTTTATAATTATTGTATTCTTAGTTTGGATTATAATAAATGAGTTAATTTTTGAGCCATCAGTAGACACCACTTCAACTTGACCGCTTTTCCTTCAAATTAAATCACTGTTTGTTTCCTTTCCAAGGTAGTGATGTTCTCTCTGTCTTTCTCTTGTCTCTGTAATCCATCCACTCTCCACTTCCCAATCTCTGTCCCAGGTGAACCGGGAATGCGTGCGAGGGCTGTGGGCTGGGCAGCAGCAAGAGCTTGTCTTCCTCCGGAACCGGAACCCAGAGCGCGGCAGTATCCAGAATGCCAAGCAGGCCCTTCGTAACATGATCAACTCCTCCTGTGACCAGCCCATCGGCTACCCCATCTACGTTTCACCCCTGACCACTTCCTATGCCGGCAGCCACCCGCAGCTCCGCTCCTTGTGGGGTGGCCCAATCAGCTTACACAATATCTCTGCGTGGTTCATGCGCAGTTGGGAGAGGTGAGGCATTGGTGCATTGGAGGGTGCCAGGAGTGAGCTTCTAGCTTCCATGTTTTCTCTGTGGAAAGAAGGAGGAGGCGCTTTCAACTAAATTTCAGAGAGGTTGGGGGGAAGGCATATTCTGAGGTGGGTGAAGCTGAAAGCCAAAGAGGGCCAAAAATTCCAGAAAATTTAAATTTTTACTGTATGTATTTATTTCATATACATGCCTCTTTTACCGAAAGGAGTGCATCCCTTCTCCAGAGGAATTTTGTTCTGCTATCAAAGAGCTTTTAACTGCCAGGGAATTCTTCCTTTTAGTCCTTTCGGTAAAAGAGGGATAGGCAGTGTAGCTGTTCGTTTGCAACCTACTCTCATTTTTCTCAACCCTTCCCTGTTGTTTCTTCTGCTGGACAGGCTTCAGAAAGGCTGTGGAGCTGGTTGCAACAGTGGAGGAAACATTGAGGACTCAGACTGTGGCGGTGGTTCTTCCTCGCTTGGCAATAACCCTGCGGTTCATGGATCTCAGGTTCCTGGGAGCCTTGCTCACAGTGCTGGGCCCGTGGCTGCCAACTCTGCGGAGCCTGTAGTCACCACTGCCCAGCCTCAGGCAGGTAAGGAGGGGTGGGGGATGATGGGGATAACAATGACAAGAGAATTACAGTGTTGGGGTTGAGTCTGACATTCCAGAAGAAAGAATCTGGATTGGGACTACCTTAGGCATGAATGTTGCCCACTTTTAAAAGCCATATACAGGGGGCCCTTTCACACTACACAGCCATGGAATGGTGATCCCACTTTAATTGACTATGGTTGCATCCTGTGGGATTCTGGCATTTGTAGCTTGGTGAGCTGCTACAGCTCGGTGGCTGAGAATGATAAATGATATTTTGAGACATTTGGGAACAAAACACTTTAAAGCATCATAAAAATTGTGGGTTGTTTTTTTTTTACCCCTGGTGAGCCTCCAGATGTGTTGGAAGTGGCCTCCACACCTCCTAGAGAGCATTTGGGGGTGGGGGGATTTTGGAGCAAACCTTTCCAGCATTTGTATCCCTGGGGTTCACAAAAGCAGCCCTAAGGGGCCACATGTAGCCCATAGGCCTTACCCTGGCCATCTCTGCTCTACTAATTCGTCTGTTTGTACCACCAGAATATATGAATAGTTGTGTTATGGTTGTTGTCTCCACAGAACTCGAATCCAGCCTTCCTCCTCCAAGCCAAAGCTGGCTGGTCCAGCCCCAGCCAGCCCACATGTTGAGTCAGGGTGAAGGACGGCCCCTACCTACCCCGGCTGCATCTTGGCCCCCCGGTCCGCACTTCTTGGGAAGCCAGCTCTCCTGTGCCAGCTCCTTGGCTTCTGTGACTGAGGGGATGGGACGTGCCCCTCTGCCTCTCCGCCCAGGACTTGGTGCCCCTTCTCCCTTTGCCTATGAGGGCCTCTGTGGCAAATGGAGCCTGCCCAGCCGCAAGGGACTGAATGGGTTGGGGGGCAGCGAGAGCGATGTCCCCCCTGGGACGCCCCCTCCCCGCACAAAGGACAACTCTTCTTTATCATCACCTGCTGTTGCTGCACTAGGGACTCCAGGTATTGGGGGGAGTCCTAAACCTCAGGTAAATCTCTTCTCTCTACTTGCTTTCTTTCCCTGCCACCCCCCCCCCACCATTATTATAACTGCATGTTTGCCACCCAGATCTGAGCATCACCCACACCCAGTTTTTGTACGCTGATATATGTCAAGAAGGAAAGCTGTTATATTTTGTCATATTAAATTTGTGTGGGTTGGAAGATGTTAGTTTGATACTCCCAACTATAACAAGACAGGAACAAACTTAACCACCTTCTCAAGTTGTTTTATACTCTATTCCATCCACAATGAAGGAGTTGAGGAGTTTCTCCAGTTCCCAGTGTTGCCTGAACATGGAAATATGGTTAGCTCTTGGTTTGAAATTGGCTTGTTCCTAAACTAACCATGGTTAACCTTAACCACAGTTTATTGCTCCAGTACATGCTAAACTGTCATTGGGCAGAAGCATAAGCTTCTCAGCTCCTCCTCAGCTGCTCAAGAGGAGGAGGAAAGAGGAGAAAAGAGCTGGAAAGCGTACCACCTACATCTCATTAGTACAAGGATTAGGACATGAAGCCTTCCAGAAATGGATGGACTGCAAATCTATGATAGGATTTACAGTCCAGCTGTTTTTGGAGAGTCGTCTCTTGCTCCCAATGATATGAAACTGTTCTTCGTGGTCTCTGTGAATCACACAGTTGTGTATTCCTGCCCCTGCACAGAAATACCCAATTGTGCGAATTCATAGATGACCGCTCGAATAACCGCAGTTACAGGTAAGCAGCAGTGTGCCGTACAAACAGGCCATTCTGCACATGATCAGAGGCATTCCTTGGTCATCACTTGCTTTTGCTGCATCTCAGCTGTTTGCAAGCATGGAGGCAGGCATGCTCAGTCCTTTCACACATGCACACTTGATCCTCCCTCCCCTCTATTGCACAGGCAGCCCCATCCCCCTTGCCAGGTGGCTGGTCCCAGTGGGGTGCCCTTCTGAGCTCTGCAATCCGATTAGGGCTAATGAAAAGCAGTTAGGTTGGCTTCCCTTCCCCCAGGACAACATGAGGTGTCTGTTTTTTGAAGGGCAGGAAGAAGACTTGAAGGCCGTTGTCTGACAATGAACATTGTGGTGTCTGAAGGAGTCTCTTGCAACCCATCTCAGTTGCGGCTGCATTCTATTCTGCTTCTTATTCAGAAGTCCGGGGTTCAGGTCTCTTTTGAACCCCTTCCCCTCCTCCAGATTCTGCTATTTTTGGGGTGCATCTTAGTTTTCCCCTGTCCCACTAGTGTAAGTGTTAACATCCTTCAGTTATAACACGGAATAGGGATTTAGAAAAATATGGCCCCTTTTTTAGGGGGGATTTTTTGGGGGCACGGTGTGAGGAAGAGCAAGTCTGAAGCCTTTTCTTTCAAAATGCCTATGCATGTCTATTGTTGGTGCTGTGTGTCTTCAAGATATTTCTGACTTATGGCGACCTTAAGGCAAACCTGTCATGAGGCTTTCTCGGAAAGGCATGTCCAGAGAAGGTTTGCCATGGCCCTCGTCTGGGGCTGAGTGAGTGTGACTTGCACCAGGTCACTCAGTGGGTATGCATGGTGGAGCAGAGATTCAAACTTTGGTCTTCAGAGTGGTAGTCCAATACTCAAGCCATTTGCATTCTGCTCAGGAGCAGACCTATTAAATTCACTGAGGCTTACACTCCAGCATGGGGTAAAATTCAGTTAATTGTTTCAGCTAGAACAGTACATCTCAAGCTATCTGATGAGGGAGCTTTGCAGAACCAGTGTGCCGGGTTCCAGTTACTGACTTGTACCCATTGGCTACAGTGGCTTCTTTCTTTCCTGGAAACTTGCCACAGATTGGCAGCCAACGGCTCATGAGCTGGCACTGGTCCATGGGCCAGGTAAAGCATTATGAACCCATATTAGCAGTACGCTACACAGCTTCTCATAGGGTTTTCTTGGCCAAGATATCCTAGAGGAGATTTGCTGAGGCTGAGAGAGTGTAACTTGCCCAAGGTCTCCCAGTAGGTTTCTGCAGCTGATACAGAATTCAAGCCCTCCTCTTCTAGAGTCCTAGTCCGACTTTCAAACCACCATGCCACGCTGGATGTTTGGTTTTACGAACCCTCTTATTTAAAAATTTGGGCACTAATATGAAATACGTTTCCCATATTTTATTACGCTGTAGTCTTTGCAATCAGATCCGACAAGCCAAAATTTATCCATTTATTAAGTAAAATGAGTGGCAGATCAGATCTTTTTTTAAGTGTAAAATTCTTGCTGGAGGATCAGTGCCTGCATGCCACCCTTGTAGTTGCCAAATTTCTCTCTGAGGCAACTAGGATTAGAACCCACTTTGTATAAAGGTGGGATGATTAAGAGCCGAGTTAGATTTAGCAAGTTCCACTACTTTTGTATCATTGTGGGCGATTTTATTTTGGGGAATTGGATGGTATGTATGTATCTTTTGCTTGCATGTGTAAATTTTGGTTCTGTGGACTGTAATAAATTCTGATGGACGAATCTGTTTCTTCTCTCTCTCTCTCTGTCTCTGCACAGCCACCCCTCCCAGGACCAGTCCCTGAGACCTCCAGCGACGTCACCCCATTGCCTCTGGAACCACCAGCTGTCTCCCGAGGAAGCGACCCTCTCCCCGAACCCGCCCCCATCGCGGCCGAGTGGGGCCAGCCGCGGGAGGACGAAGATAGCCCGGCGGCTGGACAACCGCTTCTGGACCATCAGTACTGAAGGGGGGGCACACTTCCTATCCCACAGAACCACGGGCTGGTCCCGTTTTGACTCTTCCTCGGCCCCTTTTTGGGGGAAGGGAATCGCTCTCCGCTTCCCATTTTCCTCCTTAGGACCACGGACAGCAATAAGGGGAAGGAGGGCTGCTCCTTCCTGTCCGCTGCAGCCTTCTGTGCCCCCCATTTCCCTCTCTTCTCTCTCACCCCCCCCCCAACTTGCCTGCAGGGGCAGGCTTACTTTTTGGGGGCACGGAAGAAGGGGAGGACTCCATGCACTGTCCCTTCTCCCTCACCTCCGCCATCCACAGGGACCCCCACCTTGGACCCCACCTGGTACCCCTCAAGGACTATGTCTCCCACTTTTGTTTCTGTTCTCGTCGTCCCTGGGGGTTAATAAGAGGAATAATTTTCATTCTTTGTTTTATTTTCTTTCTTTCTTTCTTTCTTCCTCCCTCCCCTTCCCCCAAACCCCCAGAATCCTGGATTTTTGGTTGGTATAAAAATTAAAAATGCAGGGCAAAAAAA
>CM034711.1:9817829-9828500 GCA_020142125.1 Phrynosoma platyrhinos
AGATAGATAGATAGATAGATAGATAGAATCTGTGGATAAAAACAATCCATGGCTATAGATGTCCGACTGTACTTGTACAGTGGGCTCTGAGTTTCGGTGGAGGGGTTCGGTTCCAGTGGGTTGAGGTGGAGAGTTTTCTGGACTGCGGGGTGGAATTTGGGAACTCTTACCCCGTCTCTCTTTCTTTGCTTCCATTTGGGATCCAGTGTGGAAGCAACCCCCTCCCAGGCCTCACCAAGCAAGAGGATTGCTGCGGCAGCATTGGGACCTCCTGGGGGCAGAACAAGTGCCACAAATGCCCCCACCTTCAATGTAAGTCTTGTTGCCCATGGGCATCCCAAGGCGGGTGCTGGGGGTATGAGGGACCGCACTGGGTGACGCCCCAAATGCTGGTGGGATTGGGCTACCTTCCGCGTCTGTTGCAATTTTGGACTTTTGGGAGAACTTTTCCCCTACAAAACCCATCAGTTTTGCATCAGAAATGATGTGGCTTTTGCAATAGGCTTTCCCCCCGCGTGCAATTTTGTTTTTCATTCCAAATCCGAAACAGTTTTCTTCACCATAAAGTCCCCAGTTTTTCCCGGTTGATTCAGAGAGACGCAGAGATCACGGAGATAGAGTGGTCCCCTATAATCGAATTTTGCAATAGCAGGTGGAGTTAGGGTACAAATATTAAAAAGTAAAGAATTGTGAGTCATAAGGAATATTTAGTTAGAAGAAAATTTATGAAAAGGAATGATAAATCCTGTAGTGAGTAACAATAAGACGGAGGAAAAAAACGTGTGTGATCAAAAGTGAATTACACAGGAGATACTTAGGTGGTATTAATTTATATAATTATAAAATTGCAATTTGATTGTGATTTGGAATCGAATTTTATAAAAAATAACATTTTTTAAAAAAATGAAGTCCCCAGTTTTGGCAAATTGTCCCACCCCAAAATTGCACACAAAACTGTCTCAGCGGAAAGATAAGACTGGAAACTTTTGGTTCTTGCATGGAAGAATGGAGTTGCGTGAATCTTTCAGTCTTTTCCGTGCCTCTTTCTGCAGAACGAATGCAGATCGGATGGGTCAGGGCTGAGCTGTTTTCTTCCTCTCCTCGACTCTCGCCAACCTGGGCTGGGGCTTCATGGATTTTCCTGTCTGCGCAGTTGCAGAACGGAGCCGGTCTGTTTGTGTTGGATGTGGCTTGGAATGCCTTCAGCCGGTCAATTCTTCCTCCCAGGGCCCTTTGCCATGTTCTCCTGCTAAAGCTGGCTGTATGGCTGGCTTGGCAGTCGCCCCTTGGCAATCGCTCCTCCGCAGCCCTTCTTCCCTCTTTTCCCCTCCTGCAAGAATTTCAAGTTTGATCTCCAAAGGATCAGAGAGGAAGGTTTGATAATATTTCATCAGATATATATACAACGAAGACAGGTAGGAAGTATACAGAGGTATGAAAGAAAGAAAGAAAGAAAGAAAGAAAGAAAGAAAGAAGTAGATGAAAGTAATTAACCAATTAAGTGGTAAGGTTAGGGAAAATAGAAGGAAAAGGGAAGTTGGTGTGAGGAAGGAGGAAGCAAAAGGCTCATAAAGGAAGGGAAATTTAAGCAGAGGCTGGATGGCCATCTGTCGGGGATGCTTTGATTGGGAGTTCCTGCATGGCAGGGGGTTGGACTGGATGGCCCTTGGGGTCTCTTCCAACTCTATGATTCTATGATTCTAAATGACGATGAAGATTTTCATTTCATTTCATTTCCCCAGGGCCTCCAAAGTTGCTCTTTGCCTTCGGCGCTCACCTGCTTTCGCCCATGCTTGAGATCTCTGTTTACATACTGTTGCAAAAATCCCAAAAGTTTCCAGTGCTTTTGCCTTAAGAGTGCAAATGGACCCTTGAAGTGGTTAACCTCGGAGCTCCCCGATGCTTGGGAGAAGCAAGAACTGTCATTGCAGATGATGCATATGGGATATTTTTTTTCTGGTTTTGTTCTCTCTTTCAGATTTGGGGGTGCAGAAGACCTCGGGGAGCGATTGCCCGCAGGGGTACAAGCGACTCAACAGCAGCCACTGCCAGGGTAGGCACGAGAGGCTCTACATGCTTTCTTTCCGTATTAACCTGTTCTAGCAAAGCAATACACGCTTGTGGCACTTTTAACCACCGTGTCTCCTTTTCCCCTTCAGACATCAATGAGTGTGCCATGCAAGGCGTGTGCCAAGGGGGCGAGTGTTTGAATACCCAAGGAAGCTTCCGTTGCGCTTGCAAACCAGGACAGGTCTTGGGACCGTCGCGGACCCACTGCGTGCGTAAGTATCTTGGTCAGGGAGATCTTTTGGTGACCCCAAAATCTTTCCTTCTCCTTTCCCTCGCCTCCTTCCAACCGAAAGAGCCTCCGTTCCATTCTGTGTTGTGCCCAGTTGGCACGCAACATGTCTTTGTACTAGTAGCAGCCGTATAATGAATTAATGTGTGGGCGTTATTTGCCAGGGGTTATAGTGCCAGGTTTGGGGGCCCAGGTAAAAAAAAAACTTAGTCTAACATGTGACACCCATCCAGATGTTTTTGGCCTATCATTCCCAACAACCCTAGTAACATATAGTGAGAGACGATGGGAGCTGGAGTCCAGCAACATCTGGAGCGACATAGGTATCTCATCCAACTTGTGGATCCTTATGCACTCTGGTGTTCTCCGAAATTGAAATGTCGTGTCGGTTGTTATTCACCCTGCATATGTCCAGAAGCTTGATTTTCTTTCTTGCTGCCCATCGCTTTCATTTCCCACCTTGATTCAAAGGATGTACACCTTTGGCAGCGTATATAAAAACTCAAAGCTCCTCTCGACAGCCCTGTGAGGTAGGTTAGACTAAAGAGTGACCATCTCAAGATCACTTTGTGAGTTTCATGGATCGGAGTGAAGTTTTGAAACCCTCCCTCCCCTGAACTCCAAGCTGGTAACCAAAAATATGCCTTCACCCAACAGATCCCAGGAATTAAGACAGTGAGGGCAGTTGGATCCCGGTGGATCAACAGAGCAGTGAATTCACGCCAGGGTTTATTCCAAATGCATAGCCGCTGTCCAAGGTGCTGGACCTATTTCCTTTAAACCCAGTCCAGATTCATAATTCTTTGCAAGAATTCTTGCAACTAAAACCCATTTGCAGCTTTGACTTTTGCAACTTTGATTTTATGCATTATAAAGAAGATAAGTCCAATACCTTGGGTAGCTGGACCAAAAGCCACTACTGAGTTTTAATTGCAATAATCCCAAGTATAGTGGTCCCTCCACATTTGCTGTGGTTGGGGTAATGGACACCCGTAAATGTGGAAAAACCCCAAATAAAAAAGCCCCACTATTCTTTTTACCTGAGACAACATCTCTCTAGGAATCTCCAGGTCCTCCAGTGTGGTCAACATCTGCCAGAAGTTGATCCTAAAATCATGCTGGAGGAACCTACAGATCCCTAGAGAAGTGTTTAGGTTCTCCAGCACAACTCTATGGTCAACTTCTGACAGAGTTGCACTGGAGGACCTAGAGATTCCTAAAGAGATGATATGAATCAAAACTGCAAATAAATAAATAAATCAAAGCTGCAAAAGTCAAAGCCGCAGATGTGGAGGGCCAACTGTAACTGAGTTTTAGTTGCAAGAATTCTTGCAAAGAATTGCAAGAATTTAATTCCAAGCTGAGTCCCAAAGCTAGTTGTACAACCATTGCGATATCCTTGGAGTCTCTTCCTCAATGCACTAACCATGTTATCTCTCTATACCTCTCCCGGGGAGAATAGCGGAGAAGGCAGGGGAGAAGAGTTTGTGTTTCCGACTGGTCAGCCCTGAACACCAGTGCCAGCACCCGCTGCCCACAAAACTTACCCGCCAGACCTGCTGCTGCAGCGTGGGTAAAGCCTGGGGTGCCCGATGCGAAAGATGCCCAGCTGATGGAACTGGTAAGCTGGGAGGGGGATTGGTAGAAGCAGAGACCTTCATGGCCTGCCATCTTTTGCCTCCTGCAGTCTGCCATGCTTTGATGATGACGACGATAATGACGATGATGATGACGATGATGATGATTGCATTTATTTACATCCCACTTTGTTCCCCAAAATGAGACTCAAGTTTGCCCACAATTCCAAGGAGCACTACAAAAACATACAAAAAGTCAGCATTAAAACAGAATGCAATTATTACAGGTTGAGTCTCCCTTATCCGGAATTCCAAAATGCAAAATGCTCCAAAAATGAAAACCATTTTAATGAGTTCTGGAAGGATGAAAAGGGAATCAATACATGTTGAGTCCTCCCTTATTTGGATTTCCAAAATCCAAAATACTCCAAAACTTTTTCCCTCCCCCATTGTTGGTTGAGTTAGTGACACCTTTGCTTTCTAGATGGTTCAGTGTGCACAAACCTTGTTACATCCACAAAATTATTTAAAGTATTGTGTATAAAAACAACCTTCAGGCTCTGTGTATAAGGTGTATAGGAAACATAAATGAATTTTATGTTTTGACTTGGGTCTCTTGGCCACCGCAGAAATTAAACCTGGGCCTCCAGGTTCAAAGCTGAATCCGGGAGTATCCCAAACTGCAAACCTGTGTTTTCAGGAGGAGTGTAACCACATCTAAACACAGGCTGAATCCCTATTCCCTGATCTGCTTTACGACTGACCAGGAGCATCTCTGTCTCATCTGGATTGTTTGCCCTCATCCAGTCCATTACTGATACCAGACATTGGTTTAAGACCAGGATAGCTTCCTTGGATCGGGTGGAAAGGAATAGTAGAGTTGGGTACCATCAGCATATTATAAAGTTATATATATGTGTTACACCTCCGGTGCTGAACATTGGTTTAAGACCAGGATAGCCTCCTTGGATTGGGGTGGAAAGGAATAGTAGAATTGGGTACCGTCAACATATTATAAAGTTAGATGTGTGTCTGGTGCTGAACATTGGTTTAAGACCAGGACAGCTTCCTTGGATCGGGTGGAAAGGAATAGTAGAGTTGGGCATCATCTTGATATTATAAAATTATATATATGTATTACACCTCCAGTGCTGAACATTGGTTTAAGACTAGGACAGCGTCATTGGATTGGGGTGGAAAGGAATAGTAGAGTTGGGCATCATCTACCTATTATAAAGTTATATGTGTGTCTTACAACTCTGGTGCTGAACATTGGTTTAAGACCAGGACAACCTCCTTAGATTGGGGTGGAAAGGAATAGTAGAGTTGGGTACCGTCAACATATTATAAAGTTCTATGTGTGTCTTACACCTTCATCCTTTCTTCTCCTCCACCTTGGCAGCTTCTTTTAGAGAGATCTGCCCTGCAGGAAAAGGGTACCACATCCTGACCTCGCACCAGACTTTGACTATCCAAGGCGAGAGCGAATTTACCCTCCAGATCCACCCAGATGGCACCACCGATTTGCAACAGCAGCAGCAACATGTGGATCTGCCCACCCATCCACCTGCGGGCAGTGATTCCCAAGAACCTGAAGGTTAGTCAGAAGAAAGCTTATTGCTGTTGTTGTTGTTATTGTTGCATTTATTTGCATCCTTCTTTCCCACAAAAAATTGGGACTCACAGCAAGTTCGCAGTCTAAAAGCCCAGTGCAATTACAAGCTTAGTAAAAAGCGCCAATTAAAATAGAATATAACTATTGCAGTGTTAAAACTGATCATAGAATGCCGTTGAAAAATATAAAAGCACTTAAAATCCGTACACTTTAAAACAATACAACACCCCCAGGACGTTCTTTAAAGACCTCCCGTTTTCGAAGCCTGTCTAAACAAAAAGGTCTAAGGCCAACAAAAAAGGGCTGTTCTGGTCTCCCTGGGAGGGAAGGTTTTTGTGCAGCATTAGATATCCTGGAATACAGTTCCCATCATCCTCACACACGCCGCCATGGGATGCTGGGGGTTGTAGACCAATGTATCTTGCAAGCTTCTGGTTAGGGAGGAGGACTACTGTCTGGCCTTCCTCCTTATTCCATGCAACCCCATTGTTGTGAATGCTTGTGCCCATTTTGGGTGGCATCTCTAACCCACTTCTTCTTCCTCCTTGTTTTGCAGTCATCACTCCGCCTATGGTAAGTGTGCAGGCCATGCTCCGGAACCGCGAAGAAAGAAATATGTAGTCGGATGAGGTAGAAAATTTAATGTTTATTTCTGAAGGCAAACCCAACCCATGGCTTGCTCAAATGTGACCCCTTTGGTGGCAGAGACCCTTTTAGAGAGAAGCCCAGAAGCTCATTGCCTGGACGATATTGTAGGGTTGAATCTGGCACTTGTGAATACATATCAATAATGCAAAGTATTGTGAAGTCGAAGGCTTTCACGGCCGGCGTCCATAGTTTTCTGTGGGTTTTTCGGGCTATGTGGCCATGTTCTGGAAAGAATTTATTCTTGCAGGCAAAATAGCAGGAATAAATTCTTCCAGAATGTGACTACATGGCCAGAAAAACCCATAGAAAACAATGCAAAGTATTGTTAAACTGTATTAAGATTAGCAACCTTTGGTATCACTTGCAAATTTTGGTATCACTTGCAAATTTGACAATGGGACTTTTCTGTACCCCAAGGAGACCTTTTACTACTGAGTTACAACCCATCCAGTATAGCACTGCTTTGTATGAGACTATAGGTTAGCATATGTCTTCTCCTATCGTTTTGTCCTTTTCTTCTCTTTCCTCCAGTTGCCCAGCTATGTCACCACTTCAGAGGAGCAGTTGGTGTTTTACGTCAACACCCCAACTTTTGGGCCCCGATACCCCGGTGAGTGAGCAAAAGTTGCAGCAAAATGGGTGAAGGAATGCTCTTTGCAAAAGTACCCCAATTCTACCTCTGTGTGTGTGTGTGTGTGTGTGTGTGTGTGCTGTGTCTAGGGAACTTCCTAACAAAGTTGTTTATATGATTCATTTACATCCTATATCCAGTGGTTCCCAAACATTGGTCCTCCAGATGTTTTGGACTTCAGCTCCCAGAAATTCCTGTCTGCTGGCCAAGCTGGCTGGGGCTTCTGGGAGTTGAAGTCCAAAACATCTGGGGGACCAAAGTTTGGGAATCAACAAAGAGGTATTGTTGGTTCATGAAAGTAGTACAGTTGTCCCTACTAATTTGCGGGACGCAGTCTCGCTTTTCATGACGGCAAGGCGGGGAGGGATTAAAATGGCGCACGTGCCTCTGGCGCACGCACGCAACCGCACACAGGTGCGCACACCCATTATAATCGATGGGCTTTGAATATATGCGAATTTCCATTTTCGTGGGGGCCCCCGGAATGGATCCCCTGCGATAATGGAGGGACTACCGTAATGAGAGATACAATAGGGAGTTATTTTTGCCCGTGCTATCTCTTTCTCCTCCTTTTTGTTGCATTTCTCGAGTCGTTGGGGTTTTATACCTGTTCGTGTTTTGCACTCGTAGCAATCCTTCCGAAGCCTACGACCGCAATTGTGGTGAAATATCCAGAGGAAGAGACCCGCGTGAGTGGATTCGGCTTGTCCCCCACACAAGTGACAGGTGAGTGGGTCAAAATGGTTTTATTTCCAAAAACTACTCAGTATGTATTCCCCCCCCCCATTTTCTCACTTGCTTTTCCCCACAGAGACTGACCTCTGCAAACTGAACCGTAACATGTGCGGCCATGGTGAATGCATCCCTGGAACGCCGAAACCCACATGCCATTGTTATCAGGGGTACCGCTTGCATCCCCAGCACATGTATTGCATAGGTAAGGTGGTGTCTTTTTCTCCGATGGATATGTCTTCTTTTCCCCAGCCCAACACATTTGTTGCTGCTTATCTCTACTGCAATTAAAAAATAAATAATCCAAAGTTTTAACGGTGTGATTAATTCAAAAATAGAGTTGTGTCAGTCTGCAAAATCACTATGGCAAGAGATCTTGTAGCACTTTTGAGACAAGCGGAAAGAATTCCATAGCACTGAGCCGTGGCAGTTAAAGTGGGATCAAACTGGATTATTTCTGCAGCCACGGAGGACAGAGAAGTGGGGGTATTACAGGTTTGTAGGGCTCAGACTGCATAGATCATGAAAGGTTATGGAAGGCCCTTAAAGACATGATGGGAGTGCCAACACATCTGATAGTCCTGATGAGGAATCTGAACTCAGGACAAGAGGCTACTTGTCCTGAGAAGACGTAGAAACACAATGGTTCCCAATTGGCAAAGGGGTCAGACAAGGCTGCATCCTTTCACCCGATCTGTTCAACTTGTATGCAGAACATATTATAAAAACAGGCTTGGATATAGAAGAAGGAGGAGAGAAAATAGGAGGAAGGAATATCAACAATCTAAGGTATGCAGATGACACCGTAATACTAGTAGAAAACATCACAGGCTTGGAACAATTACTAAGGAAGATCCAAGAAAGTGCAAAGTTGAACATAAAGAAAATAAAAATAATGACCACTGAGGACCTTCACCAGTTCAACCTAGACAATGAAGAAATAGAAATAGTAAAAGCATTTCCATATCTGAGATCAAACATTGATAGAAATGGGGACTGCAGCCAAGAAATCAGAAGAAGACTAAGAATGAGGGAAGGTGGCTATGAAACAACTAGAAAAGATCCTCAAATGCAAAGACCTACAACTCAGCACAAACGTGAGAACCACACAAGCCGTCGTATTCCCGATTACCATGTCACACTTTTGTCCCAGATGTGAATGAGTGCGAATCGGACCCTTGCGGCACAGGGAAAGGCGTCTGCATGAACACCGGGGGATCCTACAATTGCCACTGCAACCGGGGCTACCAGCTGAAGGTCCACAAGGGAGTGCGGTCTTGCATGGGTGAGATGCCTGTGGGTCTGGGGATGATGGGAGATGGCTGAGGGACTCTCCATCCTTTGTTTTAGTTGCTATTTTTCCTTCCCTAACCTCCTAGATATCGATGAGTGTGTCAAGCCCAATGTCTGCGGGGAAGGCGGCTCTTGCATCAACTTCCCAGGGCACTACAAATGCGAGTGCCATTCCGGCTACCGGCTCAAGCCCTCCCGCCAGCAGCTCTGCGAAGGTACGAAGACGCCGAGTTGAATTTTTAAAAATTATTTTTTATTATATTAATCACTTAACTTATTATATTAATACAGTTGTCCCTCCATTTTTGCGGACTTGGGCTCTGCATTTATTTTTACAGTGTAGGTGCACCCATAGGTCTCATCTGCACTGTAGAAATAATGCAGTTTGACGCTGCTTTTCAGTGGACCCTGGGATTTGTAGTTTTGCAAGGTCTTGAGCCTTCTCTGCCAAACGGTGCTGGCGCCACACCAAATCTTGGTATTCTGTAGGATGGAGCCATGGCAGTTAAAGTGGTGTCAAACTGCTTTATTTCTTCAGTGTAGGTGCACCTTCGAAATGCAGAAGACCAGGGTTCGAATCCCTGCAATATCATATATATATATGTGTATGTGTATGTGTATGTGTGTGTCCATATATCTCTATATATCTATTACAATGATTCTTGTTCCAGACATAGATGAGTGCCTTGATCCTTCCACTTGCCCCGATGGGAGGTGCGAAAACCGACCCGGCAGCTATAAATGCATCCCTTGCCAGCCAGGTTTCCGCAGCAAAAACGGCATTTGTTACGGTAAGATTTGAAACATGGGTTCCATCTTGGGGCATACTTGGAGCCATTTCCTCAGGGTTTGGCCCAGGATCCTACATTCAAAAGCCTGGAAATTGTGAAATTGCAAGGGGAAGAAGGCAAGGGCAAACCTCCTCTGAACAACTCTTGCCAAGAAGATCCTAGGATAGGTTTGCCTTAGGGTCGCCGTCAGTCAGAAAAGACTCGAAGGTGCACAGCAGCAATCTTTTTGTGTGCTGTGGGTGGGATGGCCCTGCCTCTCACTTCATTTGCAAATGTTAAGCCAGATATTTGGGATGCGATGGAGGAAACTTGCTGGATTATTTTGCTTCCTTCCCCAGATGTGGACGAGTGTGCCGAGGAAGCCGTGTGCAAGCATGGCCGGTGCGAGAACGAAGTGGGCTCCTTCCGATGCACCTGCAACGATGGATTTGTCCCCGCACCTGATTCCCGCAGCTGTCAAGGTAAGAGGGGTTTCATCTTATAATCATCATCATCATCATCATCATCATCATCTTGGCATTAGTTTTGTGTATGCAAGGTGACCAGACATCCTCCTTTTCCAGGACACATCCTCCATTTCAGCCTTCTGTCTAGGAGGAATTCCAAAATGTTCCTCATTTGGAGCATGGCAAAGGAGCATAGATTTCCTTCTCCATGAGTCTTTTGAGCTTTGATTTGGCCATGCCCTCCATTTTGCAGCGCCTTGTCCTCCTTTGCGGTGATGATATCTGGTGTGTGAACTGCCAAGAGGCACAAAAGTGGTTCAGTTTTCTTCTCTCTCTCCAGATGTCAATGAATGTGAGAACGGTTCTCTGTGCGCCCATGGCATCTGCGTGAACACGATGGGTTCCTTCAAGTGCCAGTGCCCAAAAGGTTTCCAAGCGGTGAAGGATGGGCCGCGTTGTGAAGGTGAGAAAAGGGGCCAAGGAGGTCTTTGGAAATCCAGTTTTGGGCTATGTCTTGCAGTGACCAGGTGCACATGGCTGTGGCTTCTGGGACCCTACCCACTGAGATTTGTCGTTGAGTTTTTCTGGGAAGATTTAAGGAACCAAATCGAGAAAGAGTTCGGATTTTTAAGGAGGAAA
>CM034711.1:9876794-9895781 GCA_020142125.1 Phrynosoma platyrhinos
TCCCTCGGCCCTTAAAGGGGAAAGGTTGCCTACCCCTGGTTAAAACAGCTCTAATAATGTTTGGGGTGGTTCAGATCCTTTCCGAGTTAACTGTGGAGACCCTAAGGCCGACCTCTGAGCAAGGCTGGCCAAGAGAAGGCTTCCCATGAGGCCTTCCTGTGAGGCTGAGAGAGTGTGGCCCTCGCTTGTGAAGAAAGTATATAAAGAAAGTCATAGGGCTTTTGCAGACTGCCAGAAATAGTGCAAATTGAGTCTACTTTTAGGGTTAGGGAATCATGGGAACTGTATTTTATTGTGGCACCAGAGCTCTCTGACAGAGAAGGCTCAATGTCTCAGAAAAAGAAAACAATTCCCATGATTCCCTAGCACTAACCCTAACCCTAAAAGTGGATTCAATTTGCACTATTTCTGGCAGTCTGCAAATGCCCATAGTCAAAAGTCAGAAAGCTCTGGCTCCACAACAAACTACAATTCCCAGAATTCCATAGCATTGAGCCGTGGCAGTTAAAGTGGGGTCAACCTGGATTGTTTCTGCAGTGCAGAGGCTGCCTTTAAGAAAGTAGTCAGAAGCCATAACAGTGAACTGTAAGTGGATACATCCCTGTGTCCCATGTAAACATCCTATTGGAAGTGAATTGGGGGGGAAAGTAACCAAACTGTAACCACATTAAAGTTACTTTTTAATTTTTCTTGGGGCAATATGCTTTTGCTCTTGTAACAGTTTTCCTTTTGAACTTGAACTTTGAACTTTTGAACAAAGTTGCTTGTATCCTCTCAGCAATTGAGTCTTGCTATTGTTTTCACAATTTAATTAGGAAACAAGTATCCCATATGAGGCCTTAAGTAACATTAATTGATATACATTGTAAACCAAAAAGAAGACAGTCAAACTAAAGTGGCTTGCTGTAGGCATGCCATATATAAAGTAAAATGAAGTTAAGTTCCAGAGACTGCAAAACTGGCTCCCTGGTTTTGAGAGAGAGAGTTTTCCAGACCTCCTGTGTTGGCTTATTAACGGGAATTGGAGTGTGACTTATCAGAGTGGATGTAAAAATGAAAGGTGCTTGGGCAGTGCCCAGGTTTATGGTGTGTAGTTGGGCAATGCTAACTCTGTCTCTGGACACAAGCATGGCCTGAGCCTCACCTGTAGTAAATGTTCCTATAAAGAGGCATAATGTGTTTGCAGATTATCCTAATAAGAAAAGAAAGAGGAGCAGATGGAACCAAGACACCATGGATCAGAAGACCGTCATCCCGGGAATGCCCACCGTCATCCCTCCTGGGCTTACGCGTGAACAAGAGAGAGCTTATATAGGTAAATCCTTGTTCTGTTCTTTCATGTGTTCATGTCAGTCCTGATCCAGAAACAGGTTTTGGCTGTTGTGCGTTCAAGGCCTTTTCAGTGTTTGCATTCAGAGGCGTGGGATATTGTGGCCTTGTTCTTGTCACCAAAATATATAATCTAATTTCTGCTCAGAGTGGATCATGCTCCATCCCAGCTCCCTGCCCTGTTTGTCTGAAACAGTGTCCTCCACAGGCACATTAGAAGCCAAAGTCCTAAGAACTTGGGGACATTTACTTAATTGGCCACGGAAACTAATAATCAGGATTTCTTGTTAGCATCACAGACTTCTTGCTAGCGGAGAACACTAAGAGTCCCTTTTCAAGCTGTACTGTTTGGAAACAATTACCTCTTTCACAGTAGAGTATTTTGATGTGGAATATTATAATCTAACCATGGTTCCCTTCTCATCTTTATAACATTGTTAATGCTAATTATTCAGAGTTAAAATTGAGCCTCCAAGATGGTGAAGATTGTTGGCGCAACTTAATAGAAGGGAAAGTTTCCTAACCTCTGATTTTTTTATTTACTTATTTATTATTATTATTACTACTACTACTACTACTTTGATGTCATGAAATACTTGAGGTTGGGTTGTGTTAACATTAGGCTGGGGGTTCTGCAGTCAATGTACACCATTGCTGGAAAAGGGATACAGCTTGGTTTTGTAAGATTTATGGTGTTGAAACTCTTAACTGTGAAGTGGAAAATACTATTGTACTGTCTATGGGAGTGAGGAGAAACTATATAGTATTTGTAATAGGAAATGAAGCGTGGATGTGTTTATGAATGTTGATCACTGCTTAGATTCAGATTTTTTTAGGATACTCTGTCTCATTGTCATTTGCAAATTTATTTTAACAAGGCCATTATGGCCTGTTCATCTCACTGACGTTGCAAAAGAAGATAAGTACTCCTTTCTTGTGCATAAATCACTGAGAATTTTGATATGTAACACTCCACTATCCATAGAACACTGAGAGCTACTTTGCTCCTCTAAAGCCTGATACTGGATTTCTTTCAAAACAGGGTAGTTTCTACAGAATAGTTTGCCTCAGAGTGAGGTAAAATTTCTGTATAGGCAAAGTGTGTCACTTAATGCATATTGGAAAAGCTTGTCTTGTTATCTTATGCACTGGATACCACAAGAGGCAGTTTTCCTTAATCTCAACATAGGTTTGGTTCTGCTCAGCTTTATCAAGATATGCTGCCTGATCATGAGTGTAAACTCATACGTAAAATGAATGTGTGGTCTTTTTATAATTTAATTTGTAAAAGGCTGGGTAGAGGGATTGATGAGAGGACTCAGAATTGACTGACTTGAAAAAACAGATGAACGATTAGTTCCTAATGTTGAACCATTGGATTTAGAAATGCAGTTCTGTATTCTTTTAAAATAATCTTTATTTATTACCTGTTGAGCAGCTCTGTCAGACCCATGTGGCTTGAAAGAGTTGTGTCGAAATGGATAGAATCAGGTCAGAATTCTCAGTCTGTGCAAAGATACGAGTGCTTCACCTCCCTAACTAACTGTAGTTGCAACTCACAGCTTAACTGGATAAATAGGGGGAGGAGAGCGATGTGACCTAAAATGAACCAAAGGACTCTGTAGCAAAGGTACACGTACATCTGTAGTAATTGGGATTTGTGAGCGAGAGAACTATCAAATGCATGTGAAAATAATAATGAACTTCTTCAGAGACGAGCTGTCTGCACACCAACAGATAACTGATCAGAAACATTTCAAAATGTATTTATGGCAGGTGATCAAGCATTACTAAGAAGTAGGTGGAGATCTGACAATTTGACGTTTTCCAGTTTGCTAGTAGAACAAAGAATAAAATCTATAATAAAATACACATTTTATTATGGGTTTTATTCTTTGTTTACTGTTGTTAAAGAATATAATCCATAATAAAGAATACAATCCATAATCAAATGTCTATTTTGAGAGCCAGATTTTGTAATGGAGCCCAAGAGTTTAGCATACTGTACTCTGTAGATGTCTGAATATGATACTGTGACTGTGTCATCACATTAGGCTTTTGGTCAAGTAGAAATAATACTGGTTTCTTGTATTTCTTTTGTGTATGAAAACTCATTGAAATAGAGAGAGCTTCTGCCCTTTTCCAGAACAAGGAAATCATTTCTGTTTGCTGTAGGTTGGTTGGATCAAACAGAGCTATGGACAGTCTCTTGTGTGGAATAAGAGACCTCTTCCCCATATTATCTCCAGTTAACAGAAAAAAAGTGTGATGGAGTTGCAGATGCGTAATACTTTCCCAAAGTGAATGCCTTATTTGCTATACTCTGTTAAATAAATGGTGAATCGCTCATAAATATGGATGTAGGTGTGCCTTTGCTGCATAGTGGTTTGGGTTGCAACCCGTGAGCCATATTCTCCAGAGTGGCTTGCCAGATGTCAGTGGTACTAGAACAAAAGCTGCCTTGGGACAAGGGGCTTAAGGCCTGCATCCCAAGCCAGCTCTTGTTCTGTGTCTGATGCTCTCCACTAGCTGAGCAAATACAAATTACCATGGAACTCCCTTGGATGAACCAATGTCAAAATACTATGTTTGGGGTCTTAAAAAAAACAATTGCTAATGCTTGACATCTGTTAGTACTGCATTTGGGAATACTGGGCATGTGTGCAGAATTGGGTAGAGCACGTAAAGGTTTTGTATAACAATATATTTTTAGTGTTCAGTGTTTGTCAGTTAGCAAAGGGTCACGTTATATACATTGAATTATGCTCTGCAAGCCATAGTCTCAAGAATATTGACTCCTGCTAAACTGGTATGAAATGTGATATTTTTTAAAAGCCCAGTCTCTAATTGGCCTGTACAGTCAAAACAAACAAGATTGTCCTGATGTTTCAAAGAAATATGAATTGGTGGTGTCTTCTATTCCTGTGCGTGTGCACTACCAGTTATAGCAAGTCAGAATGGTTATCTTTCTATGGCTCAGAATTCAGAAAGATGAAGTATGTCCCCCTCCCCCAACTCTCATATGAATGCTTTGCTTCCTGATGAATAATTATTTCTGAAGACTTGCTAGAAATAAAGAGGGTTTTTTCTAGATTCCTGTTGAAGGTATTTGACTGACATGACATTGTAGGATCTCCTGATTTTTATGTTGACGTATCAGTCGTCCCTTACAAATTCTCCAGTTCTTCATGCTTTGATGTTGAGATTTGAGATGTTTTTTGGTAACATTGTCTTTTTTTCCATCCTTTTTTCTTTCCTAACCTGGTTTCTTCCAGTGCAACTGCAGATAGAAGACCTGACTCGTAAACTGCGCACAGGAGACCTGGGCATCCCCCCTAACCCTGAGGACAGGTTGGGAAACAGTTTTAACCAGCTGACAGTAACACTTTTTACCTTTTTCAATAAATTTTTGGTGGCATCGTAATGTCAGTTCAATGAGGTTCCTTCCTTATGAAATGTCTTCAGTGATCTGATGTGACAGATAGTAGCTGAGGTCTTATTGTTAGGGAAGTATGAAGCCAGAAAGGGGTTGGGTTCCATCCTTGGTGTGGGATTTCCAACTTGATTTGAGAGGAAAGAAATGGTGGCCAACTAATTTTAACATGTGCAGTGCTGGTCTTGGGCAAGTGTCCAGAGGTCTTTCTCACAGGTTCACACTGAGGAGTCCTCAGCACAGTCGCTGAGTCTGAGCAACCTGGGAACTTTTTCTGACCGCTGATTTTGCAATACTTTCCAAATGGTGGCTGATCATGGTTTTTTAAACCAGATGGGTACTAACCAGTTTCTTCGGGAGCAGCTCCTACACAGCAGTGGCCAGTATCTTGGGAGTTGGGGCCCAAGCAGTACTGCACTAGAAAGTGTGCAGAATTGGACACTTGTGGTTTTGTTGGGCTTCAGTGTCCTCCAACAAAATAACGTGTGTTTTTTCTTTTTTAAAAAAATTGGCTTGTAAACAATTTCTTTATAGCAAGGTCTAAGCTGGGAGTTGTTGTGTTATAGCATGTTGCACAACTTATGAACTAGTTTTTGCCCTTAACGATAAATTAAATTCTTTTCTTTAAATTCAAGCCTCCTGAAACCCTAATCCTGGGCAGTAAATAAGTATTGATGACACTGCCTTTAGTTTTGGAAGACTTGCAAGAAAGGTTTAAATGGCAGCTTTTAGGCATGACATTGCTTATTTTAGTTCATAAACAACAGCTGAGGAATGCCTTTTTGATTTGTTCTATTAACCATAATATTGGGGTTTTAGGTTAAACTTGATAGGTGAACTTGTTCTTGATGGCAATAGATTTACATACTATTTCTGATCAATAAGAGTGAAATGAGGTGGAAGGCAGTGGAACTTAACAGGTGAATTGGGATGGTTAATGTAGGTTGCAACTACTGTGTTGTCTTGTATCTATAAAATGCTTACTTGTACAGCCTGTTTATGGAATAAGACCATACTGGTTAAAAGACTCAATAATAAATATATAGTAGAAATCAGTTCTCTCACCTAACTTTCAAAAGGACAACTTCTGCTGCGGAAGGCATGAAATGATTAGGTACATTCCGCTTGGAACTCTTTCTTGAGGTTTAATCTTGGAACCAATCACTTTATTAATTTAACAGGTCTCTTTGTGTTTAAAAGGATCTACTAAGCTAGTGGATGAGTTTAAATGGCTAGTAAGTGTGGACTCTGGGAAAGAAAAGTGTTCACATTTTGCTGTGGGGCTGTAAGACCTTCTCATGTCCTAGAAATGGAGGTGTAATTTAGTTGTGATCACTCCTTACCAAATATTACCTTTTTATTTCATATTCTTGTGTTAACTATTCACTTCAGGCTGAGAAGACATTGGGAGCAACTGACTCTAATCAATCCTTTAACCAGCTAGGAAGAAAGATTGTCTAATTAAAAACCCCGGGTTTAGTTTTCTGATTACTTCACAGATGTATTTTTTTTAATAACATGACCAATATCTCTTCCCTTCTTGCAGCTAACTCTAAATTTTTATTTCAATATGATTGGGGGGGGAAATATCCATAAACTTAAGCACAGTTCTAAGAGTGTTGCTTTTTTACCGCAAGTGCAGATGTGGTAAAATTATATTGACTCTCTTTTTGTTTTTTGGAAAAAGAATTAGTTATAACATTTTTGTTTGTTAGAGCCTCTGCTTTCTGGGAGCCTAAACCACATGGAGAAAGCCGGTCTGTCTCTATCGGTTTACAAGCCCAGACTGCGGCATGAGAATTTTGGGCTTGTTCAGCTTGTACCCACCCCAGCTATCTAACTCTTAAACACAGTAAACAGGTTCAGTCGGTCTTGATGCAGCCAGCAAAGTGGAGGTAAAGCCAGGACCGAAGCCTTGACCCGTCCACGTGGTGCCAGTGAAATAGACTTAATTTTGTTATTGCCAGAAAGAATTCGATAGAAGCTTAACCTGTCTTGTTACTTTTCTGATTTTAAAAAGCTGAGAGTTAACCTGAATAATTCTTCATTGATTTACCTCCTGTGCCAGGGTTCTTTCTAAATGTTTGGCTCCATGGAATAATGAAGTTGGAAAGTTTGTTCTCTGTGTGAATCAACTTTCTCCATCTTCCCTGCCCCTCTCCCCCCTTTTTAATAACAGGCACACTCATGGCAGAACTGTTGTCATGGCTGTGTATATGACCCCTCACTCTCCTTTCTGCACCTTTCCTCCCTCAGTAAAACACCCCAGTTTTTTTTCCCCTCCTGGTAGCAGGCAGTGGTTTGTTACAGCTGCCTTGTCCATGTGATATTAACAGGCATGAGTGAGCTTACACCTTCTTTTCCTATGGTCTCTTTAATTTTGTTTTTTCTAAATTGCACTAGAATTGAGGGGAGCCTGTACTTAATAAGTGGCCTGAAGGGTCATTTGCATGAGAAGTCATTGGGAATTATTGTTCCTCAGGTCTCCTTCTCCCGAGCCCATATACAATAGTGAGGGGAAACGCTTGAACACCCGTGAATTCCGCACACGCAAAAAGCTGGAGGAAGAGAGACACAACCTGATAACAGAGATGGTGGCGCTCAATCCGGACTTCAAGCCCCCTGCTGATTACAAGTAAGTTTGGAGAATGGAGAGGAGACCTGTGTAGGCAAGGTTTGTCTTCTGTGTTAACTTGTGCTTGCTTTAATTTGGAATAGCACTATTCTGCCTCTTAAGCAACTCTTAAGGAAACATAACTCTTCAGGAAACTAATAGCATTTGAAAATAACACCATCAGAAAAAATTAAACAAGAATAAAAGCAATAAATAGTATTTTGAAGAATAGTCGATCATTGAGCAGTGTTAAAAATCAAATGGCATTGGAAGGTAACAGGTGATTCAAATACCTCTAGCCAAGCTTTAAAATTACTACCAACATTTTGGAAATAAGTTGAAGACAGTGTAGTTCTTTAACTGCTGCAAAATAAGTAGGGTATCATCTGAACATAAACAATCTGGGCCTTGAATTTTGAACCAGTTGAAATTTTCAGGGAGCTTTCAGATGTAATCTAATCGTCTAGTGTGGTTGTTCATCGGAGTATGAATAACAGTGTCCAGGTTTTACTCGAGGGGCCCCAACCAGCATAACAACTGAGTAATCATTTACACATTAAACATTCTGTATTGGGACAGGTGCCTCTTCCAGAGCTACAAGAGCACTGCCATATGGTCTTGGTCTTTAATTATTTTCTACAGTTGTATGGGTTTTTGTTGGGGAGACGGCAACTAAATCTTGATATTTGTGGTCCTTTGCAGACCTCCAGCAACTCGAGTGAGTGACAAAGTGATGATCCCACAAGATGAATATCCGGAAATAAACTTTGTTGGGCTTCTGATTGGACCCCGGTAAGACTGTAGCTCTCTTGGAGAATGTCTGATGGCAATGGTCAAGAAACTGTGACTGGGGTTTAGTTCTAGGACCTCCCGTGGATACAAAAAAATCCATGGATACTCAATTCCCATTAAATACAACGGCAATGGTGTCCCTTATATAAAATAGCAAAATCAAGGCTTACTTTTTGGAGTTTACATCATTCTGGAATATTTTCAAGCCATGGATGGTTGAATCTGTAGATATGGAGGGGCATATGTATTATGGCGCTCTTGTGGTAGTAAAACAGGAATTCCCATAGGTGTTACTGGCTGGCCTTGCTTCTGAATTTCCTTGAATTTTTTTATTTGTGATTTTGAATTTTTTTTTGGTGGGGAGATTTCTTATTGTGTAAATATTTCATCACTAAATTTCTTCCTAGTTCTAGATTGTTAGCCAAAAGAGTTATTTTTTTCTTTTGAAGACAAAGTTTCAGAGCTTTGGTTGCCTGGCAAAAACATTTGGATTTATCGTTTTGTCTCTCCAGAGGGAATACCCTGAAGAACATTGAGAAGGAGTGCAATGCCAAGATTATGATTAGAGGCAAAGGGTCTGTAAAGGAAGGGAAAGTGGGAAGGAAGGATGGCCAGATGCTGCCTGGTGAAGATGAGCCACTTCATGCTTTGGTCACTGCCAACACCATGGAAAATGTGAAAAAGGCTGTGGAACAGGTAAAGTGCCAATTGCTAACTTCCAAAAAATGTAATCAAAGTAGATTCAGGGACCAAAAAGTTTATTTATTCCTTTGTAGCAAAATAGAAATACTGATGCAGCAGCAGTAAGATCATGCCATGTTTTCTACAGCCAGAGAGGACACAGAACCTCAGATGCGCAGGGAACTCATATAGATGAACCAAGTGGCATGTTTGGAGGATAAGCAAAAATATAAAACAAAAGCTAGCCACTAGGCAGTTGAAATTGGGGGATGACCTTTGTCTGACTTTAAACATGGCAACTGGCCAGCCCACAAGCATGAACATGAAAGTACTTTCAGCAGAAGCTAATATTTCTGTTTACTTCATTTATATCCTGTTCCATTATTAAAGTGAAGGCATGGTGTATATTGCAGTCCCAGGGGTCTTCCTCTGCAGCCACTGGCAAGACCTATTTAGATACATCAGAACACCTTCAAGTCCTACTCTGGGATGTCACACTGGTGGGCTTAACATTGTTTCAGGAAACAACATGGGGGTGGGGGGGTGACCAAGGATTCTTCTCTCACTCCAGTACACTTCCTCCCCAAGCTGTCTGATCAAATGTTAGCATTAGGCATCAAAGCCCATTGTCTAATGTGTCTGTGATCTCCAGTTGTCCTCCCTGGAAGGGAGAAGAAACTCTGGGATAAGCTCTCAGTTCCCAAAATATGTTTTGGTGGTGAAAAATAGAATTTGCCTGGGATAGAGGAAGACAGAACCATTCTTGTTCTGGAGAATTGGTATCCCATCATTATGTGAGGTCCTGCATTGCACACATGGAGCATAATGCCTTGTGCTTGCGGTTCTCCCTCTCTGTGGCAGATGCCAGTGTCTGAGGGATGCAGCTGTGGCCATTAAATGGCTGTGGAAAGGGTGAGGGGGTGACAGAGGAGACTGAGCAGTGGGGACTGTCTCCCTCATTGCTGCAGTTATTTAGATAGAGAGAGAAGACATGGGTCCTTGTTCCTCTTCTCTCTCACTCCTGTAAATTGCAGTGGAACAGAAGGCAGTCCTCACTGTTTGATTGGCTCCCTCCTTCCTTCTTCATGGCCATGGCAGCTGCCAGGATGGTTAGGAAGGAGTACCAGTGACTAGTAAATAGCCCCTTGTGTGCCATCCAAAAGAAGATATATATCAGCAGATTTTGTCATAGATAAGATTCTGACCATTATCAGATAGCACTATGGGAATGTCTGAATCCTACCAGCTTGCCCATCTATTAATAGTATATAGCTGGAGTAGAACATTTGAAATGAATTGTTTTATTTCTGCTATTTATAAATAAAGACATTTAACTGCTCTGGACTGAGTTAAACTGAATCAAGAAGGTGACCTCTACACACTGAGTATGTCAACAAGACTTGGGTGTGTGGAGACTGAAATTCAGGGCTCTGTGTCCAGAGAGACAGGGTATTGTATATCCATTTGAGCTGTCTTGCCTCCTCCCATGAAAGGGCACCTGCTACTTTGGAACAGTCTGTATAGGCTGACATATCTGAGAAACAGCCCAGGGAATAGTACTTACGCACACTCTGAAATCTGGCATAAGAATGATTGATCAGATGCCTTTAGATGAACAGATTTTGTCACAGTCCATAGGTTTCTGAGTGTCCCTCATTCTTGAAGCGTATTATGCCCTCCAGAAGGTTGGCAAATGAGTTAATCTTGGTGATGCAGAAAAATGCCCCCTCTTCTCTTTTCCTAGATCCGGAACATTCTGAAACAAGGCATTGAAACTCCAGAGGACCAGAATGATCTGCGTAAGATGCAGCTGCGGGAGCTGGCCCGCCTCAATGGGACACTGCGTGAGGATGACAACAGGTGAGTGCTGGGTAGCGCCCAGTGATCTCTTCTGAGAACTTTGTCTCATGTTACCAATGATCCGACCTGATTTTTGTTCTTCAGGATTTTACGTCCGTGGCAAAATACAGAGATTCGTACCATCACCAGTACAACAGTATGTACCAAGTGCGGAGGAGCTGGTCACATAGCATCAGATTGCAAGTTTGCCCGGTAAGCACCAGTCCATATTTTGGAGACTGAAATTCCCATCAGCTCCAGCCAGTGCCAAGGGGAGGTATTGCTCAGCAACATTTGAATAGCCATATATTCCCCAGCCCTTCATGAGTTTCTTAGATCAGGTACTTGTTTTCCAGTGTAATATGGTGGGTGGATGGGCACAGTTCTCTTACAACCATGTCTGGTAGTTGTATCTAAAGCAACCTTTTTCAACACAATCCCCTCCAGCTGTGCTAAGCTACACTCTCTTTATCAACATCAGCAATAAGTTGTTCTGCCAGGGGGGTGCTGTCCAGTTATATGTAGAGCGATGTGTTTTGGAAGGCTGGTCTAAATTTGGACAGGCTTTGAGGATTTATTGTGTTTGGCCTGTATGAGGGTAGGGATACTGACTGATATTCCACAGACCGGATGTTGTCTCATTCTCTCACTGATTTTTCTCACTTCAGGCCTGGGGATCCCCAGTCAGCACAGGACAAAGCACGCATGGACAAGGAATATTTGTCCCTGATGGCCGAGCTGGGAGAAGCTCCTGTACCAGCCTCTGTAGGGTCGTCTTCTGGACCCTCCAACCCACCCCTGCCAAGTGGCCCAAGACCATCAGGGCCAGGAAATAACCAGCCACCTCCTGTGAGTGATGGGTGTCTTTCATAGTTGGAATGTCTTGGGGCAAATTGAGAGTCAGCGAGTTGACTACCCATATGTTACGAAGAGAGTAGTAGGATGGGATTGGCCTGAGGTCCCTGGTAGGATACCTGTGAGACAGATTGACTAGGGCCTGTGGCTTTTGGTGCTGAATGGGAGTAAGTTCATATAATTGGAGACAGAAGAAGAGCATCCTTGAAATTTTTGTACATCTACAAAGTCAGACTTGAGTAATGCTTGGGGCAGTGGATTGGATCAGGGGATGGGGGAGGCTCGGAGGACAATGGAAAGGATATAAGGGTAGTGCTCATCAGTTTCAAAAGTCTGTCTTTCTGCCTGTGCATAGCCACCACAACCAGTTCCTTTCCCCTCTCTCATGTTCATGGAGTGATGCTTTGTATTTCCTCTTAGAACCGTCCACCGTGGATGAACTCTGGCCCCTCTGAGAACCGACCGTTCCATAGCATGCATGGTGGTGGCGGCAGCGGTGGAGGTGGAGGCGGTGGTGGTGGTGGCGGTGGTGGAGGCCCCACAGGGCCTGGTGGCCCTCACAATTTCCCCCACCCCATGTCAAATATGGGGGGACACGGAGGCCATCCAATGCAGCACAACCCGAATGGCCCTCCACCTTGGATGCAACCTCACAATCCACCCATGAACCAGGGTCCACATCCTCATGGCCCCCCAGGGCCCCACCACATGGGTGAGTACAATCCAGAACATTATGAGGGTCTCTTCCAAGGTGATGGGTGGGAGGGGGGGGCTGGCCTGGCCTGGCCTGGCCTGGCCTGGCCTGTGCTTGGCTGGCTTATGAGCAGTCTCATGAGTGATGGCCATGGTGCAGCCTGTTGGTAGGGGTTCTTCAGCTGGACTCTTGAGGCAGTGTCCACTTGGCCTCCCTTGCTGGTGGCTGGCTTGGTGAAAAGGGAATGCTGGGGTCGGCTTGTTGTAACCGTTGCTAAGGCTATGGTCTCTCATTCCCTTAAGATCAGTACCTGGGCAATGCGCCAGTGGGCTCTGGGGTCTATCGCCTCCAAGGAAAAGGTGAGTAGCGTGTGCTTGGGGCAGGGGATGCTGTGGGGAAGGACAAGTGCCCTACCAGATTCTGCTGAATGGTTTTTACCTCTGACCTTGGCAGGTATGATGCCGCCTCCGATGGGTATGATGCCGCCTCCGCCCCCTCCACCCAGTGGTCAGCCTCCCCCGCCTCCCTCTGGTCCTCTCCCCCCATGGCAGCAGCAGCAACAGCCTCCGCCCCCGCCTCCCAGCAGCAGTACTCCCTTGCCATGGCAGCAAAGTGAGTAAGAGCACTTCTTTTTATTACACACATCTAGGACCCTGCTGGGCAATCTGTGCCCAGTTCTTTCACTTTTCTTCCTGTGCCTTTACGTGAAAGGCTAAACCGGGCAGAAGTAAATGGTTTTGGAGTGGTCTTGTGTACCTACCTAAGAAAACTCCTGTCCTACCTGAATGTGCAGTCTCATGCATATATGAGCCAGACTCCTCAAAGAGAGTGAATGGTTGCCCTACTTGCAGCTTCCTAGTATTGGGGCAGTTGAATTCCTGCTTTGGATTGTTCCTTCAAAGATCAGGAAGGAGGAGAGGAGTTCACTGTAAGACACGTTTGTGGCTTGTAGACTAGTTGTTTTGTGGATAATAGGAGGAAATGCTGAAACACTAGTGTGGTTATGCGTCTGGGAAATTGCTTCCTTGGGTGTGTGTATGAACAATTTTTCCAGTTTTTGGAACGTAAAGCTCCCTGTCTCTGATCTCTTGAGGTGACTTAGTTCTGTTTCATATCCTAGATACGACGACCACCACCACCACGAGCGCTGGAACCGGGGCCATCCCTCCATGGCAGCAGCAGGCGGCGGCAACTTCTACGGGGGCCCCACAGATGCAAGGCAGCCCCTCCATGGTGCCTTTGCCTCCCGGGGTCCAGCCTCCGCTGCCCCCAGGGGCCCCGCCTCCTCCCCCACCCCCGCCCCCTGGCTCCGCGGGCATGATGTACGCCCCTCCCCCTCCCCCGCCTCCCATGGACCCTTCTAACTTTGTTACCATGATGGGGGTGGGGGTGCCCACCTTGCCACCCTTCGGCATGCCCCCTGCTCCCCCACCACCCCCACCACAAAATTGAAGAATGGTTTTGGTATCTATCCAGTTGTGTTTCTCACCAGTGTTGAGCCAGGAATTGGTTGTGGGGGGAATTATGAAGCCCAGACAGGTGTATGTGAGGGATATCCCCCTCTCTTTTCCTCTCACGTTTCTGTAGAGAGGGTTGAGCCTCTTGTCTGATTCCTATTTTTGATGACTTGACTGGTGTCCTTCCATAGCAAAGCCTACCTTGCCCACCAGGACACTAGTGCTGAGTCTTCCCTGCCAGCTGAGGGGGGCCGACCCATTTTCCTCTAGGGAAAACAAGGAGCTTGTGTGATAGACTTATTGGGGAATTGCTTGTGAAGCTGCCAGGTCCAGCTATGCTGGTGGTAAGGCTCCTTCTGTGACTTGTCCTGCTAGGTGGAACAATAGCTTTTGTTAATCTTCTAGATTTTTAACTTCATCTCAAGACGCCCATTTTCCATAGCTGGTGTGCTTCTCCACTGCTAGCACTTCTGCCAGCAGAGCTGAAGAAACAGTGGGCTTTATTTTGTAGAGGTCCCTCTGGAATTGAAGTCCCAAGCACCACCCCTGAGCTGGGCTTAACCAGTTCTTTGTTTGTTTTCCCCCTTCCCAAGTCATTCTTTAGTTGGGGAAGGCTAGATTTCTTAGGGTGGGTCTGCCTTTTGAAATTGGGCTTTAACCCTCCCCACCCATTGAATAATTAAAGATGGAAGTCAGCATGGGGAGGGCATCTCCCTCTAGAAGCCCACTTTGTCTCTTTGTCCATCTACTTAGAAACTCCTCTTTCTTTTCTTTTTTAAAAACACATCTGAGTGTTTTGTGGTTGGGGTGCCTCCCGCCCTCGATTGAATGATTCTTTGTTGACAATGATGTGCGTATGTATGTACAATGCTTTCATTCAGTCTCCTGTAACCATTTTCTTAATTGCTTTTTTTGGGGGTGTAAGAATAAAACCTCAGTAAAGGGGAGGTTCCAATTAAATGCCGCTTTTAAAATAGTCCTTGTGTTTCATTTAAAGGGTGTGGAGTGTGGAGTCTGTTGCTGGCTGTTCTGTCAGTAGGTGGCGACCAGCTCACACAGTGCCAGCTGGACTTGTCCTGAGAGAGCAATGGTCAGTCTTTAGAGGCCAGAGGGTTCTTCCCTTCCTGTGCCCAAAGACCCTATAGGGAAACGGGCATTCAGTCCACTCAGAGGTGATCTACCAAACTGCATCCATGGCAGAGCTCTTTCATTCCCATCAGTTGGCTGTTCTCATTATTTCACTCAAGACAGTTTTAAATATGAAACTGAAATTGCAAAGGCTTACTGGTTTTTAAAGTTACAGTCTGTCTAAGTGTAGTTTGTTCTATGGGTTAAAGGGAGATTGATTTCTAAAACACGAATCCTAACATAACTCTTGGGAGGCTTCTGTGTGTGTCTGACATGTTTTCTTTTGTTGGATTGTTCCTCCAAAGATCAGGAAAGGCTGGAGAATCCATGCTGGCGGGTAACCCTTGCCGCATTGTGAGCTTGCAGTATCCTCCTTGCTTTTGCTTGGTACCTTGGGTATATGAGTTCTTTCCTCCTCACTGTGTGGAATGGATTATTTCAATGTCTACAGGTTGAGTCTCCCTTAACTGCAATTCCAAAATATTCCAAAAACCAAAACTTTTTTCCACAGGTGTCTGAGATGGCAATACCTTTGCTTTCTGCTGCTACAGTGTACACCAACTTTTATGTGCAAAATTATTGAAAAAATTCTGTATAAAATGGTTGCCAAGCTATGTGTATAAAGGTGTAGAGCAAATGAATTTTGTGTTTAGACCATAGTCCCATCTCAAACCCAAATACAGGCATTCTAAAAACCCTTCTGGTCCCCACGCATTTTGGACAAGGGAGACTCAACCCGTAGTATATTTGGGTCTCGGCTCAAGTTGGTACCTTTGTGCGCCACCTGAATACAAAAGTGCTGAAACTAAGAAAACACTCTGTTCTGAGCCTTAAGCCTGTTGTCCTTGGATCATTTTGCCCCTGTTAACAGCATTTGAATTGCCGAGGAATGGCATGGAGCGAGGAGGGAGAATTAGCGTGGCCAAAAAATTGTGGCCCGTGCCTACCATCCTTGGATGGTGTGTTTTTGTCTTTTCTACTGCCCTCTGGACCTCAGTTGGGAAGGGACATTATGGTAAGGGAATGGCAAAGCTGTTTGGCTGTACATCTTGCCACCATTTCTCCCCTGCAATGTATGAAGAGTGCCTCCCACCATTTCCTGCCTCTGCAAAAGGTTTGGCATTTAAATTAGGCGAGAGACAAAGTGCTGGCATATTTCCCTTCGCTTATTTGTCAGTTTACGGACAAACCACCACACGACACTGGATATGCTGAGGAGGGTGCATTCAATAGCACACACAGAGGAGACCAAAAGCCATGAAAAGGGGAATGAGAGCCCTTACCCTGCCACCATCTCCTAGTGTGTTTATTGTATGCTTGAACATGTCTGCCATATTACTGGTGCACAGGATTGGATAAGTTGAGGATGGATTCCGTCAAGATGGAAGTGTGCCACATATTGGATACATCTGTGGAATTTCATACCTAACCATCTCTCTAGCAAAAAGGAAGGCCTGGATGGAGTTCCTTAACCCTAAAAATCAGTTCTGTTGGCTTTTGGAAACCCAAAATCCCAGTTCCTGAACCAAATTGCACCTGCTACTATCCTCTGCCATGTTAGGCACAAACTAATAGGTACATTTTTGCCCTCCGTTTGCTGCCTTTGTGAACATCATTCACCCCAAAGCCCTTAGTGGGTGTTGCTGAAAATGGTCTTACTATCTGACCCAAAAACCTGAGATGACGGGTCAGTGCAGGTACAGTACTTTAACTCTTATTTTAAAAAGGAACCATCTTATGAAAGGCAAGAATGTAATCTGTCCTGGAAGCAATGACCTCCCTTTACTCTCATCCATCCAGTATTTAGGGTGAGGAGCACAGTTTTGCCTCCTGGAATTTTGTATTTTCGTTGGCATCGTTTTCCTTTCCTTCATCCTTTCGATCCTTTGTTGCATGCCCCTAAGTTTTACCCTTGGCATATCTATGGGTCATATCTAAATCCTTAATTTTGGCTCCTAAACCTGCCTTTGACTTATACCTGAAGTTGACTTATAGTCAAAAATAAGTCTTTGGGGTGAGCACAACAGTTTTTGTCCTGGAATTTTGTAATTTCTTGGCATCGTTTTCCTTTCCTTCATCCTTTTGATCCTTTGTTGCATGTCCCTAAGTTTCACCCTCAATGTATCCACAAGTCTTCTCAAAATCTGTAATTTTGGCTCCCGTACCTGCACTTGACTTGTACACGAGGTCAACTTATAGTCAAGTATCTACAGTAGGTATGATCCCTTCATCCCTGAACCAAATTGCTCTCCGAGGCAGACGTTTGGGGGGTATCTAAGGGTCTGCATTTCTTTTAGACTTGTTCTGGCCTGCTAAACAGATCAAATTTCATCTCAGGCTGTCACCCAATGCTGCTAGCTTTTATGTCTGACCTTTGGGCAGATGGTGCTGGAATTTCGTGGGGTCCTTGCCTTTACTCTTTAACTTGCATCTGCAGACAGATTCAGGTTCCCATCTAAAATTTAAATGTAGTGTGAAAGCAGGGGTTAAGCAAACAGGTTCGTCACCTTCTCTATCTGTGGCAAGCCAGAAAGTCAACATTTGGGTGCGATGAGGAGGACTCTTTAATTTTTCAGAGAAGTTCAGTGCTAACAACACCAGTTGCTTTTCAGTGCATTTGGTCTTCTGTCCTGGAAATTAGGCCACCCAGCTCTCTGACTGTAATAGATTATGCTAAGTAAGCAAATTGTGCATAATTTATTCTGACAGTTTGGGGGTAAGAAGCGACGGCGCGGCACTCAAGTTTGTTTTCTCTCTCCCTTTTCCTGATCCGGTTTCTAGGGATGCTCCGAGAGTTTCCCTGGTTGCTCACAATGAATCCATGCAGTGCAGAGAACTTGAGAAGAAGAAGCCCATAGCGGTGAAAAAATGACCAAGGACTGCAGGCATCAATAGGTAGAGCTCATGTTGGGGAGGGGGCTTAAAATGGGGGTCACTCCCTGGAGTTCATAGCAAGGTGCAAGTTGGCAGGAGGAAAGAGGAAGTGGAGACATTGAGGGAAGTAATAGTACCGCTTTGGTCAAGCCTCACCTGGAACCCTGCGTCCAGTTTTGGGCACCACAATACAATTCAATGGGACCCTGGATAGAGCTGAATCCACATCTGGTTCCCGAATGAATAGCTGCCCTTTAAATTGCACACTGCTTCCAGGGATAGTATTCTGGTCTCCCCTGTTTACTATCTGTACGTGGCACACAGGACCATGTCTGTCCTGGTTCTTACAAGGAGAAACCCGAGGTGTTTCCCTTATCTCAGAGACAATGGAGATGTAGCCGGATCATTGACTAGATCCAATAAAGAGAAGTCAAGAGCAGGCCAGCTCTTCCCCTGCCTTCCTTGAGGCAGACAGGTGTCATAATCCTGTTACTCCAAGCTCAGCCGCAGCTAAATCTGGGAGTTCTTTGCACAAATGGGGCACCAAAGTGCACCCACAAGACATAAGGTGGCCAGCTATACCTGTTATAAGTGTTGATCATCGTTATTATTGAGTGCCAAATTGGTATAGTGGTTTGAGGGTTGAACAATGACTCTGGAGACCGGATTTGGATTCCACGTTTGGCCATGAAACTTGCTGAGTGACCTCGGGCAAGTCATACTCTCTCAACCCTCAAGGGAAGGCAATGGCAGACCTGAATAAATTGTGTCAAGAAAACCTCAGGATAGGGTCTCCATAAGTCAGAAACAACTTGGAAGGCAGAGAACAAGAGCGAAATCCTCCTCCTCCTCGTCATCATCATTATCATCATCTATTATTATTATCGTTGATTATTTATTAACCTGGTTTCCCGGAGCCTTAGCCCAGCAGTTAGAATAAGCATAAAACAAAAGGGGGAAAATGGGGGAAGGAGAGAGGAAGGGGGACATTTTAGAAGAAGCTGAAAAAGTGGGACGACTGAGGATTAATCAGGGTTCTCCTTGCCAAATCGGAACAGCGGGAAGTTATGAATTTCAAAGAGCTCCAAGAGACGCCTGTTTTGAACATGTATGGATTAGCATGATGCTGGAGCATCAGTGCAGCATATCATGTTGAGGTTGAAGGTTCCCTCAAAGGTCATCCAATCCAACCCATCGACTTAAGTCAGAACATCCAGATCTTGAGCATCTGCAATGGATCAAGCTTCTACTTGAAGACTTCCAGAAAGGAACATCTCCCCTTCTCTCGCAT
>CM034711.1:9908729-9920485 GCA_020142125.1 Phrynosoma platyrhinos
CCTTCCTTCCTTCCTTCCTTCTTCATCTTCTTCCAGCGTATTGGTGAGGACTACATCTCTGACTTGGACCAGCTGAAGAAGCTTCTCAACTTTGTGGAAGACGAAGGCTTCATCCGGGATGTGGCAAAAGTCAAGCAGGTGAGGTGATGATCAGCCGCTCTAAAAAGGAGCAGCATTTGCCAGCTCTTTTTAGAGCAGCAAAGCTGGATCAGAGCCACGGCGTGCGGTTGCCACGGCCCCGATCCAGCAAGGAAAGGGGTGGCAGGGTGCTGCCCCTTAGGGGCCATTTGTTCAGCCCCTAACTAAAGTTTCTGAACTTGGTACAGAGGCTACCTTTGAGACCAACTGTGCAAAAGAAGTTGTAGCGTAAGCTTTTGTAGACTTGGTCAACTTCTTCAGATGCATGGAGTGAGCTAACTAACGCAGGTGCCCACCCTGCGAGCCAAGGATGCCCTCGGTTCTAATCTCCGCTTGCTCTCCCATCCCTGCTTCCTTTTCTCGCCTCAGGAAAACAAGTTGAAGTTTGCAGCCTACCTGGAGAAAGAATACAAAGTGAAGATCAACCCCAACTCGCTGTTCGACATCCAGGTGAAGAGGATCCACGAGTATAAGCGACAGTTGCTCAACTGCCTCCATGTCATCACCCTTTACAACCGTGAGTGTTGCGTCTTTTAATCTGGTTGCCCATCGGTTGTCCCTCCTTCCTGTGCCAGGCTATGATGGAGAACCATTTTGGTAGCCCTGGGCCACCTCAAGTATTGGATTAAGGTTGGCAATTGGTAGTCCAGAGCAAAATCTGGATCATAGAATCATTGAATTTTGTAGTGCTTTGGCTGTTGGACTATCAAGGTTCAAATCCTCGCTCGGCTATGTTAAACCAGCTTGGTGACCTTGGGCAAGTCACACACTCTCAGCCCCAGGGAACCCAGTGACAGGGTCGCTTTAGGGCAGTTATACATCGGAAATGACTTGGGGGCACACAGAAGTGACAGAAATTGCAATGGAATTTGAAATTAAAAATAGTTAGCCATGGGAGGACCTAGACACCACTTCATCCAACCAAAGCTAGGCCTTTCCAAGCTTAGCTCCTAAAAGGTCTGGCTTTTCTTGTAGTATTAATAATGGTCAACCTGATTGCTGGGATCCTATAATGGGAGGGTGTCTGTCTGGGGAACAAATTCTTCAAAGTGCACTGTTCAGTTGGTCTTTCTCTCTCTCTCTCTCCTTCTCTCCTTCCCTCTCTCTTTCTCGTTCTGCATTTTGTGCTGTCCTCCTCAACCCATTGCAGGGATCAAGAGAGAGCCAAACAAGCACTTTGTGCCACGGACGGTCATGATCGGAGGCAAAGTGAGAAGCGGACGGGAACAAGGGATGGGGTGGGATGTGGGGTGGAAAGCAGGGTATGGGGGGTATGCGCCTTGTGAATGAGGATACTGAGCGGGGCTATTTGTGGCTTCTAGTCCCCATGGCTATAAAGCCATGGTTCCCAACCTTTGATCCTCCAAATGTTTTGGACTTTGGCTCCCATCATTCCTGACTGTTGGCAAATCATATAGAGTTGGAAGAGACCGTAAGGGCAATTCGGTCCATGTAGGAACACACAAGTTCAAAACAAATGGAAGACCAATGTTTCTGAAGGCCAAAACAAATGGAAGACCAATGTTTGGGAACCCTATGCATGGAGTATGTTCTGGATCCCATTTGCTTGGGATCATGCGACGGTGCCCAAGTCCTGGATGTGGGCTTCCAAAAAACTTCCCATTGACCCTCTTCTCAATAGCCTGGGATCTTGAAGGAACACCTTTCCTTATCTATACCTGCCTTAAGATGGAGGTCTGCTGGAGGAGTTCTGTATCCCAACAGATGGGTTCAATACACAATGAATGAAGACAGGAGAGGGCTCCTCATTCATCCAAGAAAAGGGGAGAAGAACTACCAGGCACCACCTTTTGCTCCTTGGAGGCATAAAGAGGGGTATAAGTATAACCAAGAACTCGATAAAGATGGAGATGCTTGCCTTTCAACGCCTCTTTTCTTTCCCTACAGGCTGCCCCCGGCTACCACATGGCAAAGATGATCATCAAGCTGATCACTTCCATCGGAGATATAGTGAACCATGATCCCGTCGTCGGCGATCGGCTCAAGATGATCTTCTTGGAGAACTACCGGGTCTCTTTGGCCGAAAAGGGTAAGTCGGGCACTTGTTGCTTTGTGCCCTGTGCCAACCATGGCACTTTTTTCTTATACATTGCACCATTTAGAGCACTTAAAAAATAATTGTTATTTTTTCTCATGTTACATTACATCCTATTAACTTTAAAAGTGTATTGCCACATATATACTGTTTACATTACATCCACTGCATCTTCTGCATCCTTATCTCATAAGTATCCTAACTTCCACCTAGTTCTACTCACTTAAAAGTTGATTTAATCCCATCCTATCTCATATTTCAACTACAATAATTCATTCTATTTTCCATTACTTCAACTTTCAGTCACCAAACTACAAATCCCAGGGTTCTGTAGGATGGAGCCGTGGCAGTTAAAGCGGTGTCAAACTGCACTAATTCTGCAGTGTAGCAGCAGCCTCTCATTGAGTTAAATGCATGCAACTTTCTTTTGCACTTTGAACTCAAGCTTGCAGTGGCTGAAGGATGCAAAGAAAGGGAGAAAGTGGGAGGAGGAGAGAGAAACCAGGACTTTTTAAAAGCAGCTGGGAAAGTGGGATGACAGAGGAATAATCTGGACTGTCCATGCCAAATTGGGAAAACTGGAGGGAATGGAGGAGAATGGTATTCCTTGCTGTTACTTTTCTTCCTTCTTTCTTCAGTGATCCCGGCTGCTGATCTCTCTGAGCAGATTTCCACGGCAGGAACAGAGGCCTCCGGCACCGGGAACATGAAGTTTATGCTGAACGGAGCACTCACGATCGGCACCATGGATGGTGCCAACGTGGAGATGGCTGAAGAAGCCGGCGAGGAGAACTTATTCATTTTCGGCATGCGGGTAGAAGATGTGGAAGAGTTGGACAGGAAGGGGTAAGTATCCGACAGGATCGTGGTTAGCCCCTTGTGCCAAATTCAAACCTACTAACATTTTACAGATGAAAACCAGGACATTTTAAAAGCAGCTGAGAAAGTGGGATGGCAGAGGATTAATTGGGACCTTTGCTGTCAAATTGAGAAGGGAGGGAGGGAGGGAGAGGTATTGCCATGTACCGAATACCATGCGCTAAATGGGCCCTACGTCTCCCGACAGATACTGCGCCAAGGATTACTATGACCACATCCCTGAACTGAAGCAGGCCATCGACCAGCTGAGCAATGGCTTCTTCTCTCCCAAGCAGCCAGATCTCTTTAAGGACATAGTCAACATGCTCATGTACCACGACAGGTGAGAAGGACCGACTTGGCCCTAGATATATAAAATAGCAAAATCAAGGTTTGCTTTTTGGAATAATATATATATATATATATATATATATATATATATATATATATATATATATATATATATATATATATATATATATATATATAATGTGTGTGTGTGTAGGTGTGTGTGTGTGTATATATATATATACACATATATTTGTGTGTGTGTGTATATGTGTATGTGTATATATATGTATATGTAGAGAGAGTGCCTCTCTATGTGGATATATAAAATGGCAAAATCAAGGTTTGCTTTTTGGTATATATTTTTAAGCTCTGGATGGTGGAATCTGTGGATGCAGAATCCGTAGAAACAGGGCCGACTGTACATTGCATGCAAACGTGGAGAGAGGCTGATATTATTTTTTAAACAGCCTCCGTGGAACTCTTGCCGCGAAGGTGCTTTCTCTTTCCATGGATAAAAATAGATTATTATTATTTTTTTTATTAATAATATTTTTTGCCCTTCTCTTCCTCTCTGTAGGTTCAAAGTCTTTGCTGATTATGATGCCTACATAAAATGTCAAGAGAAGGTCAGCGCTCTTTACAAGGTGAGTGGGACCCCCACGATGCCTGGTAGGGGTGCAGTGGAATAACAGTGCAACGAGGGACTAGTTGTGCCGTCTTGAATGGGTGTTGGATTGCAACTCCCATCATCCCCACCCAGCATCGCTAATGGTGTCAGGTTGGGGGAGCCCAGACTTCCCATTGCAAAGGAGGCAACTGAGTCTTAGAGCTTGACAAATGCTTTCTGCTATCTTAACCCCACTTTAATCTTGCTGGGACATATATATATATATATGTATATGTGTATATATATATATATATATGTATATATGTGTGTGTGTGTGTGTGTCTTGGTATTTTTATTTGTGAAATGTTGGAGGGGTACAAGTTGAGTCTCCCTTCTCCAAAATGCTTGGAACTAGAAGTATTTCGGGTTTTGGATATTTGCATATACATAATACCTTGGAGAGGGGAACCTAAGTCTAAAATGAAACTCATTTATGTTTCATATACACCTCATACATCTTTAGAGAATGCTGGAATGGAAGAATACTGGCTGGCATCTTCAGAGAATACTGGAATGGAACCCACTCTCTTCCATGCCAGCATTCTCTGAAGATGCCAGCCACAGATGCTGGCGAAACGTCAGAAAGAAACTCTTCTAGAACATGGCCACACAGCCCCAAAAACCCACAAAAAATATGGATGCCGGCCATGAAAGCCTTCGACTTCATATTTTGAAATTATTTTGTGTCACACGGCTTGGCTCTCTTTTTCTCTGTCTGCAGAACACCAAGGAGTGGACCAAGAAGGTCATAAAGAACATTGCCTGTTCGGGGAAGTTTTCCAGCGACCGCACCATTGCCCAGTATGCCCGCGAGATCTGGGGCGTCGAACCCACTCGCCAGAAAATCCCTGCTCCCGATGACCCTCGGGAGTGAGCATCCCTCTCTTTCCCCCCTTGTGCCACCAGCAACATCAATGGGGCAGCTCCTGTTTCACGATGCCCCCATAACTTGCCTGGTCCAAATGCGGGGAGTCTGTATTATATATACTCCCCTCTTCTTCTTCCCACCATATGCTCTGCTATTTATTTCTCTCTTGCCCCATCACAAACTCCCCTCTGCTTTTTAAAACATCAGTTCTCAGCGGAGGAATGAAAGGCGTCAAAGCCCTACTTTGCTATTTGATACTCAAAAAATTGCATTTTTTAAAAAAAGCCCCCAACACGTTTTGGCCTTATCACCAATTGGCCTTCTTAGGGGGCTGTTCTCAAATAGAAACACATTGACTATATATGAGATGTTGGAGACCACACATAAAACATCTCATTCATATATATATATATATATATATATATATATATATATATATATATATATATATATATATATATATATCCTTTAAAAAAAATCTTAACTGTTTTTATTATACACATCAATGTATGCATACCCATCCTCAGAAATTTCTGGAGTTGCAGTCTGCACTCTCTACACCAGCTTTTAAAGGATCAAATTTTGTAAAGTTTCTTCTTCCCTGCATGGAATTGGATTTCAAATCAGATTTTGGTTTGTAAAGAATGGAAATGGGTCTACCAATGGGTTCTTATTTATGGATCCCCCCCTCCTTTTGTCCCATCACTCTTTAAACCTCACCTCTGCTTTTAAAATATGGATTATCACTATGCCTTTCTTTGCTTTCATCTCCATTTTTTCCCTCTCACACTGGGTGGATTTGAACACAGCCTTCCTGAATTTTCCTCTCTCTTAAAAAATGGGTTTCTCCATCCTTTTTTTTCTTCTGGAGGGATGTCATTCTCGGGGAGGTGGGTTTCGTTTTTTCTTATCTGCAAATCGGCACCTACCTTTCCCATCCAAACAGAGCAATATGAGATTTGGGAGGAAGGGCCCTTCCAGACCAGAAAGGGGAAAACACAAACAAAAATAAAGGTTTTTCAGTTACAATCACCCATGGAACCTTATTTTTTTATTATTTTTGGAAAAGGGTGTGTGTGGGTGGGATAAGGAAAAAATTCAAATAATCAAAGCGTTCCCATGCCTTGGATCAAAATATTGATTGAAATGGAGACTGTAGTGAGGAAATGAGAAGAAGACTAGGAATGGGAAGGGCAGCCATGAAAGAACTAGTCAAGATCCTAAAGAGTAAATATATAAATCTGAACACTAAAGTGAGGAACATCCAAGACATCACCATGTACGAATGTGAGATCTGGACAGTGAAGAAAGCAATAGGAAGGAAATCAATTCATTGGAGATGTGTTGCTGGAGAAGAGTCCTGAGGATGCCATTGACTGCCAAGAAGGCCAATAAATGGGTCCTTAAACAGATCAAACCTGAGCCCTATTTGACTAGGCTTTAGCCACATCATAACAATTATGGCAGGGGTAGGCAACCTTTCCCCTTTAAGGGCCGAGGGACTTCAGCTCCCAGAATCCCAGGAACTATTGGCCAACATAGGACTATTGGCCAACATGGCTGAGGCTTCTGGGAACTGAAGTCCCTCTGACCTTAAAGGGGAAAGGTTGCCTACCCCTGAATTATGGTATTGTCCTCTCTACTACACCTGAAGCTGGTTTAGGGAATCCAAGAGAAGTTTGGTGAGGCACCAGAGCACTTTGAGGAGGACTGCAAATACCCTTCCCTAAACTGCAAGTCCCAAGATGTTATAATGGCAGTTAAAAGTGGAATGATTGCATGATAACTCTAGTGTGAAAGGGCTCCTGCTGCCAAGACATGGCTACCCCTTTGAAAATACTCCAAAGGTATATGGCAGGGAGGAAGACTGAGGCACAGATACTGGAATGACATGGAGGTCTTTGGAGATAATGCTTGGAGATGCTGGAATGAAATGGAGGTCTTTGGAGATAATGCTTGGAAATGCTGGAATGAAATGGAGGTCTTTGGAGATAATGCTTGGAAATGCTGGACATGGAGATCCTTGGAGATAATGCTTGGAGATGTTGGAATGACATGGATGTCTTTGGAGATTATGCTTTGAGATGCTGGAGTGACATGGAGGTCCTTGGAGATAATGCTTGGAAATGCTGGCTCCAGCAATGTTAAGCTATGCATGTCCAGAAATAGACAGCTGGGATCCAAACAGGAGAACAGTGTAAAGTTTCTCAAGTTCTTGAGAAACATCACCAGGTTTATACAGTTCCCTTTGCCAAATTTGTCTCTGCTGAGTCTCTTTCTCTCAGAGTCACAAGGGAGAGTTGTGTTAGTCTGTTGCAGTCAACACAACAGAGACTCTTCTGGCACCGCCAAGACAGAACAGATTTATTTTGGCAGAAATATTACATGGATCGGAGCCCACTTTGCCTTATTCTCAGCTGGCAGATTTATAGGCACATATGGACACGGAGAAGGGGACAAAGAAATGTAAACAATGGAGAGGAAAAGGCCAGAGGTAGACTAGCGGTGTGACATTTCTATAAGTGCAATGACCATTCATAATAGTCATAAGTGATTGGGAAAGAGGAAATAATTAGAATTAAATTTAACATGGAATCATAGACTCATTGCATTGGAAAGGATCTTAAAGGTCATCCAGTCTACCCCCTTGCCATGCAGGAATCCACAGGTGAAGCACTGCTGAAAGGTGGTCTCGCCTTTAAAAAGGAATCGTACCTTTAAAAGTCCTACCTTTTGAGTCTTACCTTTCAAGGAGCTGTCTAAAAGATGCTGATAGAAGCACATACTTTACTTTACTTTAAGGCACTGATTCCCAAACTCTGGCCTTCCAGATGTTTTGGACTTCGGCTCCCCAAAATACCAGACCATTCACCAAGATGGCTGAGGCTTCTGGGAGCTGAAGTCCCAAAACACCTGGAGGACCAGAGTTTGGGGATCATTGCTTTAAGGGGAGAGGTACTTGTGAGATTTCCTTCCTCGAGCGACAAAATAACTTTGCTGGACATGGGTCTTTGTTGTTGTTGTTGTGTGCCTTCAAGTTGTTTCTGATTTATGGAGACCCTAAGGCGAACCGATCACGGAGGTTTTCTTGGCACGATTTGTTCAGAGGAGGCTTGTCATTGCCTTCTCCCTGAGGCTTGAGAGAGTGTGACTTGCCCAGGGTCACCCAGTGGGTTTCGTGGCTGAGCTGGGAATCGAAACCTGGTCTCCAGGGTCATCGTCCAACACTCAAGATATGGGTGGCAAGGCAGCAATTTCTCTGACGGTGCGGACAGGGCCAGCTAGGTTTTTTTCTTCCCCTTTGCCACCTTGAGCAAATCCTTCCTCAAGTGGGCAAGGAGGGTCTCTGTGGCATCAGGCCTGACTGCCCTCCCAGGCCTTTGCTTTCCACGGCAGCTGCTCTTTTGCACCCAGGGAGTCGGCTAAAAATAGTCCCCTTCCTCACTGCACCTGCTACAATCTTGATCGCCAACGGTCTTGCCAGAATATATATATTTTTAACATTTATTAGCAAGGGTTAGGAGGGGTAGTTTGGAGCTTGGATTCCAGTGGGTCCTTGGTATCGGCTGGGGTTTGGTTCCGGGGGGGGCCCTTCATGGATCCCAAAATTTGTGGATGCTCACGTCCCATTAAATACAATGGCAGAGTAAAATGGTGTTCCTTATATCAAATGGCAAAACCAAGGTATGCTTTTTGGAATATACAGTGGGAGCCCTTGGTATCCGCTGGGGTTTTGGTTCCAGGACCCCCTATGGATACAAAATCCATGGATGCTTCAAGTCCCATTAAATACAATGGCATAGTGAAAAAATGGTGTCCCTTATATAAAACCAAAGTTTGCTTTTTGGAATGTATACATGTTTTTAATATCTCCAAGCCACGGATAGTTGAATCCGTGGATATGGGGGGATGACTGTAGATCGAGCAAATGACTTGGAGGCACATAACTACAACAATAGAGCTTGCTGAATTTTTGTTGCTGTTGTGGGGAGAGGAAAGAATTCGGCTCATTTAAAGCTAAATCTAAACCCCATTTACTGCTCCACTGACACATAGGTGATAAATCCTCCTTCCTTGTCCCTTTCTCAGTCTTGGCCAAAGCACTACTTTGGGTATTTCGGGACAGATGCTGAGAATGGCTGGGAGGAAAAGCACTCTGTAGCTGCTCAGAGGCCCTCTCTGCCGATGCTCCCAGAAGCGAAGCCCTGTTCTTAAAAAGAGATCCAAGGATATCAAGCATGGATTGCATGATGTCAATGAAATGGAGGTGTGCGCCTGTGTGTTTGCACACTCTCAGGTGTTGGTGAGAAGTCAGGTTGCTGGGTGACTGGGTGTGTTTGCGTTCCTTCTTCTCGGCTTTGAAGCTCCAGCCAGAAGGGGGTCTCCTCTGATGGCGGTTGCAAGCCCCCCACATGCCCATCTCTTCCGACTGAAGGGGAATGAGCCTTGGCACCCCATCCTTGCAGGCACCATCTAAAGCCATAATTGGATCTGCAGCTGGCAGGATTCGTGGGGATTAATTGGCCGTGCGGTCGGGCAGCTGCTGTGCCACACACTGAGCCGTTCGGTCATGGAGACGCACATACAAATGCAGGACGGTGAGGGTGGCAGAGAAATACCTGGGCATGGGCAGAAATGTAGCCGAGACCGGCACGGAAGAATGGCACCTGGGCCGAAACAATCCATCATTATGCAACACACTCCCAAGTATGAGAATCAATGCCACCATGCCAGTTTGGGTAGCACAAAGCCAGATTATTTATGCCATATTTTTATTTACTTGATGTCCACTCAGATTGGCAGTGACACCGCTGCCACAAGGTCAATTTGAGCAGTACCCAAGCCAGGCTATTTAAGCCGACTCTTTAGCCCAGGGATTTTATTTATTATTTATCTTTGCTTTATTTATAGCCCGCTCTTCAGCCACAAAGGCTCTTCTACAGATAATGATGTCTACTTGGATCGACAGTGACACCACAAACAATACCCTGATGCCAGTTTGGGCAATGCCAGGCCGGGTTACTTGAGCCATTTCTTTAGTTCAGTGATGTCTACTCGGATTGGCAATGGGACCAAAAATGATGCCGCGATGCCGGTTTGGGCAGCACCAGGCCAGGCTATTTAAGCCAACTCTTTAGTCCCATGTTGGCTACTCAGATTGGCAGCGACGCCAGAAATGATGCCAATTTGGGCAGTCCTAGGCCAGGCTGTTTCAGCCGACATTTTAGCCCCATGATGTCTACTCAGATTGGCGGTAGCACCTTGTCCTTGGTCTGTTTAAGCTAGAGATGCTGCAGATGTTATTTGGAATCGGCAAAGCCGGTCATCATCACCGTACCATGGCCTTTCCCCTAAAATAAGAAGGCAATTTTCTGGTCCTCATGGTTTTGAATAAACAGTGATGCGGACATTGCCTGGCAGAAGATATCAGAAAAGTGTCTGTCCCTTAGCCTCACTTTCTCCTTTTAAGTGGAAATGCTGGGTATTGAACTGCCGCTTGGTCTCAGGATTTTGGACCTGAATTCTCTGATGGGGCTAACCTGGCAACCTTTCCCGCAGCTCCGTCCTCCGAGAGATAGAGGATCAGGCGGGAAGTTTGGGAGAAACAGCCGAGAGGATGCCTCCGCTGCCTGCAAGCACCTGCTGCCGCCTGAAGCAATTGCTTCACTTTGTCCAATTGCTTCACTGTGGCATTTTTCTTGGTGGTGTGCCATTTGTGCACCCGAAGCAGCAGAAGTTGCACAGATGCCCTTCTCTCCTCGATCAGTCTCTCTTGGGGACAATCTGCAGTCCAAGGCATCTGCTCCCCTTTTCTCCAGACCCGAGGGATAATTCATTCCCAGAGGAAAGTTTTTCATTCCAAAGTGGAATATGCTTCTTCTTTGGAGAGCGGCGGAGTCTCCTTCTTTGGAGGTTTTTAAACAGAGGCTGGATGGCCCTCTGTTGCAAGGGTTTGGATTGAGTATTCCTGCATGGCAGAGGAAGGTGAGTCTAGATGGCCTTTGGGGTCTCTTCCAGCTCTACGATTCTAAAGGCAGCAAAACCTGGAGTAGGTTTAAGTGGATGGGAGACCGCCATCAATCCTGGGTGCCCTGGGTTATATTTCAGAGGATGCAAAAGGACAAACCATCTCTGAGGATCCCTTGCTTGTGAAATCCATAGGGTCACCATAAGGTTTCCTTAGGACCCTGGGCACTTTTATTGCTGAAATTCTGGGCATCTCAGGCCCACTTGGCTTTTTCTGTGGGTCCAGAGATGCCAGTGGGAGCTGGGCAAGCGAATGCCAGGCCCTCCATCCCTCTCCAATCAGAGTCGGCAGAGCCAGTTGCCATAGCAACCAAGGGATGCAGCAGTCTGCCAAAATAGGGATGCTGAGGCTGGACCCCTGGAGGGCTGCAAAGGCAATGGAGTGACTTTGCATCCCTTCCTTGCACCCTGGGCACTTGCTGGACCCAGAGGACTGTTCCCTTATCTTGCATGGGATTTTACCTCCCATGATGGACCCCCCTTTTTTAAAAAAAATCATGCATTTTTTTAAGGGGAAAAAATTCATTTTATATTTTAAAGTGATTTTCTCTGCACTTATTCCATTTTTCTTTTCTCTAATAGGGAAACTACTGAGGTCTGGATGGTCCTATTAGATCCATCCAGAAGTTCCATTGCTGTGTTTTTTCAAGACATTTCTAACTTATGGAGACCCTAAGAGGTTTCTTGGCAAGACTGGTTCAGAGGGGGTTTGTCATCACCTTCCCCTGAGGCTGAGAGAGTGTGACTTGCAACAAGTGTGTGTGTGTATGTGTGTATGGTGTGGTGGTGGTGTGCCTTCAAGTCATGTCCAACTTAGGGCAACCCAAAGGCAAACCTATCATGGTTTTTTT
>CM034711.1:9920585-9935639 GCA_020142125.1 Phrynosoma platyrhinos
CTTCTTTCCTTCCGAGGCTGCGTTGCGCACAGAAAGGCAAGGAAACCAAGCAGAGAAGCGGTCCTGGGAAGAAGGCTCATCTCTCCTAGGGTGAGTGCTTTTTCTTTAGGGGGGGATCTAGTTGGGGGGCTCAGTCCCCCTTTAGCCTGGGTACCCTCTCCATGCCTTGAAGAAGAGGCAAGAGTACCCCTGGGCATGTGCAGAGCTCTGGTCAGGGAAGAGGCAAGAGTACCTCTGGGCATGTGCAGAGCTCTGGGTGCCTGGCAAGGCTAGCCCCAAACTGCTGGAGCCCTGGCATCCTCCGAGCATGGCCATGGGGACTGGAAAGCCCTGGCTCCAAGTCTGTTCTTGAGCATGGATGTGCGCCTGGATGGAGGTTGAAGGGGCTCCGAAAGCTGCAGAAGCTCATCGGGAGAGGATAGAACAACAGCAAAGGGAGAGAGACCAAGAAAGAGAGGGCTTCTGCCCATGTCCAGAGTGCTGTGGGCACCTGTAGGAAGGTTTTCGAGGAAGCTGTGACTTCTAAGTGGCCTTGGAAGGAGCCTGGCATGGAGAAGCAAGAGGAGACTCTACTTCTGCCTCCCACATCCACCTTTGGCCATGGAGTCAATGGGGGCGGTGGGTCAGGTGGACCCATGGAGTCAATGGGGGTGGTGGGTCAGATGGACCCATTGACCTTCTCTCCCAATGCGTGGGGTCAGGATGTCCTCTTCCCTTGGATGGAGTAACTAACAAGAGGAGACTCTGCTTCTGCCTCCCACATCTTCTACCTTTGTCCATGGAGTCAAAGGTGCTGGTGGGTCAGGTGGGCCATGAGACCTGTCCCCAAAGTGTGGGGTCAGGAGGTCCTCTTCTACAGTGATGGAGTAATATGCGATGGAGTAATGTGCTCCTGCCTCCCACATCTACCTATGTCCATGGCGTCCAAGGTGCTGGGAGTCAGGTGGACCCATTGACCGTCTCTCTCCAATGCCTGGGATCAGGATGTCCTCTTCCCTTGGATGGAGTAACTAACAAGAGGAGACTCTTCTTCCACCTCCCACATCTGGAGTCATGCTGGTGGGTCAAGTGGACCATCAGACCTCTCCCCAAAGTGTGGGGTCAGGAGGTCCTCTTCTGCTGGATGGAAAAACAAGAGAAGACTTCTTCTGGCTCCCACATCTACCTTTGGCCATGGAACGACCACCTTTGTGGGGGCCAGGTGGACCCTCAGACCTGTTCTCCCCATTGTGTGAGGTCCGGATGCCCTCTTCTGCTGGACGGAGAAACAAGAGAAGACTCTTTTCCTGCCTCCCTGGCCATGGAGTCAAAGGTGTTGGGGGTCAGGTGGACCCTCAGACCTCCTCTCCCCAATGTGCGGAGTCTTCTGCTGGATGGAGAAACAAGAGAAGACTCTTTTTCTGCCTCCCTCATCTACCTTTGGCCATGGAGTCACCACCTTTGTTAGGGTCAGGTGGACCCTCAGCCTTCCTTGATGTCCTCTTCCATGACCCTATGTGAGCCATGCACTGTGTGAATGCCATTCTCTCATTTGGTGATGCCACAGTGGTGTGGCATGATGCTCACTCTATGCCATCCTCTCATTTGGCAATGCTACGCCGGTGCTACTTGATGCTCACTCCATGCTACGTTGCCCTGGTTTGTCGCCTAGTTTTTGCAACTGACCCATAGAGAGGGCAGACCCCATGGACCACAAAGTGTGTATGCGTATGTGGGTCATTCTGAGTCCTTTTGCCCATCCTTTTTTGGACCAAGGAGGCTGCTCAGTGCACAACTCTTGTGGTTGGTGCACCGGCCGTGAAGGTGCTATTAATTTTAAGAAATGTTGGTGGCGCTTCCTGGCAGACAAAGAAAGGTGTCTCCTAGTTGGGTTGTTCTTGTTCTCTCTTTCTCTCTCTGTGTTTGCGTGTTTGTGCCTGGATGGCTGGTGTGCGAATTTGTGCGCCGTTTTAGCCAGGATGGGGTGGGCGAACAAGGCGATAAAAAGTCTGTGCACTGCAGCATGGAGCGCTGCACATAAAACCGCCGCATCTTGGATGTGCATGAAGAGTGAGTATATTTGTGCACGCACAAGCGCATGGGAGGTCATGCACAGGTTGTCTTGTGTGCAGAGGATGTTGTGCGAACCTTTTTTTCCTTTCCTCCGCTTGGCACGGCTCTGCGTTTTTGAGTGTGTGGGCTTTCCCCTCCTTTTGCCTTTGTGTGCGGTGCCACAGTGAGTCCCCCGCCTGTGCGTTGCTGTCTCCCTGCAGCACATCGGTTGCATGCGCCTCTGTTTTGTGTGTCTGTGTGTGGGGAGCAGAGCCGGCGGTTGGCTTTTGTGTGTGTTTGCAGCAGCAGCTGCTTATGTTGATAAATGTTTGTTGTACCACACAATCTGCTGTGGGTCTATATTCGCCCGCTGAGGTGGGTGGATATTTTTGGAGGAAATGACATTTTGCAACGTTGTCGCTCAACGGATATTTTGTAAGAAGGCCCCCGGCATGCAGAGGAATGGAGAAAGGAAAGAGATTTTATATATATATATATATATATATATATATATATATATATATACCTTTTGATTGTGACCATTGCACTTAAATTCCTCCTGCAATATATATCAAAAGGTGCGGGGAACCTGGAAAAAAGGTATCTCCATGGAGCCGTCTCCCCTGCGTTCAAAATCTCATTGAAATGTTGCTTTCGGGTCACAGTCTCCTGGGTTTTAAGCCCAAATAGCAAAATGTAGGCATTCACACACTTACCTAAAAATAACTCCACCAGAGGAAGGGGGGGAAAAGAAAGAAAGATTCTGCCAATTCACCATTTCCGAGCACAAAGGTCTGTTTTTAAAAGATTAATAATAATCTTTTTTTTTTTTCTGCAGCCCACAAAGACATTCCTAAGTACATGCCAGGATTCCTTGAAAATGATGCTGGAGGGAACAGAACCTTAATGTTTCTGTTGATTTTCTTGATAGTCCTGTAATTCCTTCTCCCTATGCAACATGTATCTCTCGTTATGACAGTCCTGCGAGGTAGGATAGGCTTAAGAAAAGTAGCAGGGCTGAGTTTACTCGGAGAGTGTCAAGGAGTGTGCAATCTCAAACCGGGTTCTGGTATATTGTAAGTCACTTGGAGAGCCATTTTGCAAGAAAGGTGGATGCAGCCAGTGTGGTGTGTGTGGTTTGAGCATTGGACTCCGGAGACCAGGGTTCGAATCCTGGCTCGGCCATGGAAATCAACTGGGTGACCTTGGGTGAGCCACACTCTCTCAGCCTCAGAGGAAGGCAAAGAAAGGCAAACCTCCTCTGAAGAAACTTGCCAAGAAAACCCCAGCATAGGTTTGCCATAGGGTCACCATAAATCAGAACCGACTTGAAGGCGAACAACACACAGTAAATCAAATCAAATCAAATCAAATCAGTCGATCAATCAAACAAGTGTCCAACTTTCTAACCGCTATGCCACTTTGCTTATTGCATGCCACGTTTTTATGTGCAAGGTAGCTTTCCACCCTGTAACTATGGATTTCTTGCTTGATTTCTTACTCTGCCACCCTCTATAAATCTATAAACTCTATTTTGGGAGAAAAAGTGGGATAGAGGAGTTGGAATCCTATCTTTCCCAGTCGGCTCAGGCAAAAGCAAACTACTGCAGCCTCTCCTAGCTTGTCTCTTTTCCACCAGGAATCATTTTTGCCCTCTTGAATGCAATCCACATGTGTCCCAGTGAAATGTTAGAAGGGATGAGACTGCAACTCCCAGCAGCTTTAGCCAGCATAGGCAATGGTGGAGGATGCTGGGAGTTGCAGTACAACAATCTCTGGATTTCGTAGCCTGCAAATGTACAACGGTCATCACTTCTCCTATGGAGGTATTCCGGCTTTGGATGAAGCTGCTGTTTCACCTCTGGATTGCAGAACATGCCGAATTTCTTGACTCTCGTGGCTTATCTTTGGGCAGGGCTTAGTAACCGATAAGGAATGGGTTCAAATCTTGGTCATAGCCACAATCTGAGTAAGAAGCAAGGAGAAACCTGCTAGGAACATTCAGAGGGTGCAAGGTCTATGCTGCCATCTTTTTCCTTTATGCACATGTAGAGATGGGGGGGAAAATAGTGAAATGTTTTTGGAAAATGGTTAAAATAATATGGTTTTTGAGTGTCAAAAAATGCTGATGGGAATAGTCCTGGATAGAGGAAAATCTTTGCCGTTCAGGACTGATTCTGTGCAAAATTCTCACTTTGTTGTTTTGTACAGAAAACGGCATGTTCTGTGCCGGAAACGTCTTTTCCGGGAAGAAAATACTCATATTGCACAGGAGCATTTCTGTGCAGAAAAAGCTGTAATTGCAATGGCAACAACTGCTCTGAACAAAACTGGGATCTATGACTATATGACTCTGGAGACCAGGGTTCGAATCCCAGCTCGGCCATGTAAACCCACTGGGTGACCTTGGGCAAGTCATACTCTCTCAGCCTCAGAGGATAGCGCCGAACCTGTTTCTGGACCGCTGCAGGTCGTGGAACCGTCCTGAAAAGAGGCTGCAGCCCAATCTTTGTGAGCCTTTCCTTTCCATGGAGGAGATGTGGCTGGAAATCCCAGTCTGCAAAGGGGGCCTGCCTAGGATCAGCTGCCAGGCTTGAGTCATCCCCTGGCAAAAAACCCAAAAAAGTCCTTGCATGCCTTCCAAACATTCCTGGGCTGTTTCCCTCGCTCACAACGGGGACGGGGGAAAAAAAGGGTGCGTGGATGCGGTATGGAAAAACCTCTTCCGATCCTTTTAAACGGGAAGGTTGCGGGAGTATGGGGCTGTGCCTTTGCACCATTGTGCACCAGGGAGACACAAGCGTGTGCTTTGCAGTGAATAGCTTTTTGCATTGGGGTCAGAAAACTGGAGAGAGATGTCCCCAAAACTCTGCTCTCCTCGCTTTTGTCCCAAACAGAAAAAAGTTTCTTGTCTGGTGAGGAGGGAGCAGAAGGTCGCTTGGCATAGATCCACGTATCCAAAAACAGACTTTGAGCTTTGCAAGGAGCCAAGAATTCTGATTTTTTTTTCTCCCCGCTTTGGTAGTCTTGAGTGCGAGGGTTTCTGGTAGAAAATGCGTGGAAGGAGCGAAGGAGAAATGGAAAGAGGTAACTGTCTTTTCAAAGCCATCCCGAGCCTTTCGCACTACCAGAGTTATAGCGCTTCGATCCCACTTTGGCAACCATCATCGGGGAAGCTGTATGGCAATGGCGGTGTTTAGGATTCTCAGCCTAAGAGTTCTAGTCTTTCTAAAAATTGGGTCAGGAATGATTTCTGCATTTGTTGCTCTGTGCCTTCGAGTCGTTTCCGACTTACGGCGGCCCTAAGGCAAAGCTACTGTGGGGTTTTCTTGGTAAGATTTGTTCCAAGGAGGTTTGCTGTTGCCTTTCCCTGAGGCTGAGAGTGTGTGACTTGCCTAAGGTCACCCAGTTGGTTTCATGGCTGAGCTGGGAATCGAACCCTGGTCTCTGACTCTGAACACTTGAACCACTCCGTCATGTTGGCTCTCTGTATTTCTGTGTAGAGAGATCATTTTCTGGAGAGAGGATGGCATTTTCTGTGCAAATCAACCACAAGCAAAATTTTGTGCAGAATACTTCCTGGGGGATTCTGGGAGTTGCGACCCAACAAAAATCACATCTCCACGCTCTGTCTATTTCTATGTACTTTTGGAATATGAAAACGGATAAAGATCCTTGCTGGGTCAGAATAAAGCCCTGTCCAGTCCAGATCCTGTTCTCCGCAGAGACCCACAAGTGGGAAGTATGAGGATATTTTGGTTGGTCCGACAAAGGTATCTCTGTTTTGGGGATTTTGGATGTTGCTGTACTTTTCAGCAACAGAGTTTGCAACAGCCAGAGGATTGTGGTTGCTTAGGTCTTGGAAGGATTCCCTTGAAGCAGAAAAGCGGGGACTTTGTTCTAAGTGACGCTGATGCGGACTGACTCGTACTCTTGCAAATGATTTTTAAAGTGGATCGGAAGAACTATGTCTCCCCGGGGCATCATTTTACATGTTGGCATCATTGGGGTAGGACTTTGGGGCAGGGATTTAGGGCCTCAGTAAACCTAAAGAATCTAAAATCAACAAACCTCACCACTGCCCATTCGTTGATGATGCATGCCGTCGAGCCATTTCCGACTTACGGCGACCCTAAGGTGACTGTATTATGGGGTTTTCTTGGCAAGATTTGTTCCGAGGAGGTTTGCCGTCGCCTTCCCTTGAGGTTGAGAGAGTGTGACTTGCCCAAGGCCACCCAGGGGGTTTCATGTCCAAGCTGGAAATCAAACCTTGGTGTCCAGAGTCGTAGTCCAGCACTCAAACCGCTATGCCAGGTTGGCTCTCACCCCATTGTCAGTACAAATACTTTAAAAGAACAGGGAGAACAACAACCCCCATCATGCTTAAATGCGTCACGTCGCCAGCAGGAGGTTCAGCTGTGAGTGTCATATATTGGCACAAGAAGTGCCCAGGGGAAAGGATTTGCAGCCGGTCACACCACACAGCCCGTTGTGTAGTTCGGAGCAGCTGCCGTCCCGTTGTATAAAAACCACTTGGTGCCCGGATAGAAGGTGGGCTTAGAAGCGGCATTTGGTGCCACCTTTGGCTCATCTCTCATGGATAGGGTTGCCAGGTCTCAGGGCCAGGCTTCGAGTCTCTGCTTTCTTTAGGTCCCAGCAAGAGACGAGGTTGCAGATTCTGCACTCGGCTCCTTGCAAGAAGTAAAGGATGTGCACAAATCTCCGCCTTAGCTCCTACAAGTTGTAAAGCTTCATCGGTCTCTTCTTTTGTTGCAACTTGCAAAAAGTCTCCGGGAACTATGCGTCTCCGATGTGTTTACTTTGAGAGCCAGTCTGGCGCAACGGTTTGGGTGTTGGGAGTATGACTCTGGAGGCCAGGGTTCGAATCCCAGCTCAGCCATGTGACCTTGGGTAAATCACACTCTCTCAGCCTCAGAAGATGGCCATGGCAAACCCTCTCTGAAGAACCTGTGATAGGGTCGCCATAAGTTGGAAAGGACTTGAGGACACACAACAAGAAGAAGAAGAAGTCAGATTTAATCATTCCTCCAGGCCAGGAGTGGCCAGACAGCGGCTGGAAATGCAACCTGGAAGTCACTAAAAGTCTGATTCCAGGTTGTCCTTCAGGTAGGAGCATCCCTTACCTTTGCCTTTCCATGCATCAAAATTTTGTGCATTTTGGTTGGCCCAATAAAGGAACCACTGCTTGGTGGATTTTGGATGCTATTGTACCTTGTCATAGAATCATAGAATTGGAAGAGACCCCAAGGGCCATCCAGTCCAACCCCCCTGCCATGCAGGAACTCAAAATCAAAGCAGGACACCAGTCAGGAGACGCTATAAATCTAGATCAGGAATTCCAAAACTTTGGCTCTCCCAGTATTTTGGGATACCTAACCATTCTCCAGGCTGACTGGACAAAACATCTGGAGGACCAAAGTTTGGGAACCACTATTCCAGATTTACAGTGATTCCCAAACTCTGGCCTTCCAGCTGTTTTGGACTTCAGCTCCCAGAATCCCAGACCATTGGCCAAGATGGCTGTGGCTTCTGGGAGCTGAAGTCCAAAACACCTGGTGGATCAGATTTTGGGAATCATTGGTCTAGAAGATCAACGACATCTGGAAGGCATTATGTGCGTTCATTGGAAAATCCAATAAATACGCCGTCTTGTTTCCCTAGTCGGTATAGCCAGTGGTGAGGGATGATGGGCATTGTGGTCCAGCTATATTTGGAGCTCCAAATGATTCCTCCTCCCTTTGGATCATGACATCTTATGCTCTTCCTGGCTTCCCTGTGGCTTCTCCGTTCTCTGGATGAAAATGGATGTTCTTTTTGTAGCTCGAAATATATTTAAACTAGCAGTTTGGGTCCAATGCAGTCAATGTCCAATTTAGGAGCGGCGAAAGGAGCCTTTTGCTTTTGCCTTAAATGTGCAAGGAGGAGGCTGATGCAATGAAGTCAGACACCCGCGGCTCCTGCACTTGTTTCAGAAAGCTTTGCTTTCTTAGCCCCTTTTGCTCAAAGTAGTCAAACGTCCAAATTCTTTTTAACAGCCGAACAGCAAAAAGCGCACCTCCGGGTTCGGCTTCCCATTAGAGGGAAAGAGAACAAAGCCCCGGAGGTCAAAAGAGAAGAGACTGGGAGCATGTCAGCTCTTGCAAAAAAGGCAGCCAGGAGTTGTGTGTTAAGTTATAGCAGTTTAATCCTTGCATGACAGAAGGAGTGAAGATTTAATTGGGATTGCAAAAAGGGATGGTTTGATTTTTAGACTTTTCTTCTTGACAGACAGAACTATAAGGTTGGAAGGGACCCCCGAGGGTCATCTAGTCCAACCCTCCTGCCATGCAGGGATATGCAATCAATTAATTACTCCCGAAAGATGCCCATCCAATTTACGCAGGATTTTTACGCTCCATTAGCAAGATAGAAAGAGAACAAAAATATATATTTTTGCCTTGCTAATGGAACTTAATTCCTCCCGCCCTAGAGAACCCGCTTTTTCTTCTTTTTACAATGAAACTATTTCGGAGTGATGTTTTGCAGACACCAGAGGCAGTATTAAAATAGCTTGTTGGTTTTGGAGCCTACGTTATCACTTTTGCACACAAATGAAGGACGAGAAGCTTCTTGCTACTGTAAAATGTTTTTTCCTGCTTATGTACAAGTGAATCCCACTATTTCCTCTGTGAGCATTGCAGGCTTCGAATCCCTGATCGGCCACGGAAACCCATTGGGTGACCATGGGCAAGTCACACTCTCTCAGCTTCAGAGAATGGCCATGGCAAACCTGTTCTGAAGAAGCTTGCCAGGAAAACCCCATGATAGGGTTGCCATAAGATGGAAATGACTTTAAGGCACACGACAACAACAACAACAACAACAACAACAACAACAACAACAACAACAGTATCTTGGGATTAAGGCTGCATCTACATTGTGTCAATGCATTGTATTGTCCTTAGTGCAATGCCACTGCATCGTACTATCCATAGTGCAATGACACCATGTTGTGGGATGTGTAGTGTAGTGCCACTGCCCATAACGCCGTGCCACCGTGTCGTGTGGTTTGCAGTGTGGTGTCACTATATTGTGTGTTGTGCAATTGCTAGTGCACTAGTGCTTTGGTGAGCTATTTGGCCTTCTCTGTCCCAGAGCGCAGCAAACTACAAATCCCAATATCCCCTAGGATGGAGCCATGACAGTTCAAGCGGTGTCAAACTGCACTAATTCTGCAGCGTAGATGCAGCCCAAGAGGGAACTGAAAAGCTTTATTAACTTTATTAACTTGGAGGTCATCCATGGAGGATCATCGCCATCCTCCTGCTCCATTTCCCTGGTTTTGCCTTCAAATCGGAGCAATTCCTCCGAGCAGCATGGACCCTAAAGAGAGAGTCTTTCATATATAGTAATTTTCTTTTCTGGTTCCTTTAGGTTTCAACCGCCCTGGGGATTATCTCTTGGCTGACTCCGGTGATAGCGTTGTGCATCTCTTTCACGGGACCGAATCCGCACCTTAAAATGTCTTGCACCCTCGATTTGGAGAAAGGGTGCACTGTTGATGAACTTCTCCATGGATGCATTGAAGGCTTTGGTAAGTTTCAAGTGCTCCTCATGTCTTATGGGATAGAGACAGGGATACTTTATATTTGTACCTCTCCAGGAAACCACAGACAAACAGAGCATTGAGAGGCTTCTTCTTCTTTTGGACTACAGCTCCCATCATCCCCAGATTCTTGCACCTGTAGTTCCCCAAAGGCTTGATGTTGTTGTTTTCCTCCCAAGCTCGGGGCAAAGAAGCATTAAGGCACTTCTTTTGTGATCTCTTTCACAGATGATGAAGGCAAAGTTCGGGACCCCCAGTTGGTTCGCATGTTTCTCATGATGCATCCCTGGTACATCCCTTCGTCGGAGCTGGCTGCTAAGTTGCTGCAGATATATCCTTCTTTTGCATCGTTCCTTCCCAGTCTGTGTCTTTCTGCCAATGGCTTCTCCCAGCCTGCCCCTCAAGAGACGTTGGATGATGACTCCCAGCATCCCCAGCCAGGGCCATCACTAGGGTTGGTGACACCCCAGTGCCAGATAACGCATGCTATCATCCCCAAGCTGCCTGGCACCCATATCCCCAGTTACTCCACTTTGGCAGCCAAACCACTTCTGCTGTGGTGGAGATGGGATGCTGCTGATCAAGTCTTGGGCAAGTCACACTCTCTCAGCCTCAGAGGAAGGCCAGGGCAAACTACCTCTGAACAAATTTTTTGCACGAAAATGCCATGGTAGGTTGGATTTAGGGGTGCCATATATTGGAAACAACATGAAGGCAGGTTGCAACCACAACATCCGGAGGGCCGTAACCACCCCAAATGCTAAAATGCTTTCCAGTAAAATAAAATAAAATAAAATAAAATAAAATAAAATAAAATAAAATAAAATAAAATAAAATAAAATAAAATAAAATAAACAAATAAATACTGCTGAAATGAAAGCTGGTGGGCAAACTTCTTATCTCTTTATCTGCTATATTTCCCAGTTTTAAAACTCTTGCACAGTTCCCTGTCTTTTTGCTTTCTCCTTAACTCTGCCCTGAACTTACCAGGAATCGGATGGGTCAGAAAACAGTTCCCTCCAGATCAAAACATGCCACCTGGTCAGGTAAACCTTGGAACGATACAGGGACATCGAAGGCGATGGCGAAGGCGTTCGGTTGTGAATGGTTTGGGGTGGGAGGGTAGGGCAGTTTTTGGAGGGTGCCAAGAAAACCCCACGATAGGCTTGCTTTAGGGTCGCCATAAGTCACAAATGGCTTGAAGGCACAACAACAAGCACTGTTTCCATGAAGGTGAAAGTCCTCCAATTTTGCTTTTTCCAACATCGGCCCCAGAGAGCGACACAGATCTGTTCTCCTGCCGATCGGGGTGGAGCAGATTGACGTTTCCACCATCTCCCCTCCATTGATCTCCAGTTTGACAATCAGAAGCAGGATCCCTGTCGCAATTTCTCTTTGTTAGTGGAAAGGGGTGAAAATGCCAGTCTTCTGTGCCCTGATCAATAGGAGAACAGACCACCTTCTCTTGCAGCGGCTGATGCCCAGTAAAGCAGGATTGGGAATAGGGATAATACCGTCCGAGATCCTAAACCAGGTCAGGAAACATTGCTTTTAGGATCTCGGACGGTATTATTGGGATGTTAAGCAATGCAAATCGAGCCCGAACTCTCCCTAGAAGCCAGGATGACTAAATGGAGGTTGTCAAACATTGGTCATATCATGAGAAGACAAGACTCCCTAGAAAAGACGATAATGTTCGGGAAGGTCGAAGGCAGCAGGAAAAGAGGAGAACCGCATTGCAGATGGATGGGCTAAGTCAAAGAAGCCAAGGTCCCAAGTTTGCAAGACCTGAGCAGGGCTGCTGAGTTTGCAGGACCTGAGCAAGGTGTGGCTTGGAGATCTCATGAGGTCTTTCGATCATGGGATCTCCAGTCAAAATCAACTTAACAGCAACAACAAATATTGCAAGGGGGGGGTAGTGGGATCAATTTGAAAGGCGAATTGCCATTTCTGGAGGCCTCCAAGACAGGCAGTTCACTCTTTCTTTTGGCCAGTCTGGATGGGCCAAGGACTTTGAAAACAGCCTTAATTAGATCTAGGGGTTCAGTTGGGGGGACACCATTTTGACCAGCGTCCTTGGGGTCATTCGTGATGCACCAATGGTTTTGATTCGGAAAGGAGAGGGGGGCTGTTGGATAGAGGATGGATTTTCTCTTCTGGTATCATCGCTGACCGTGTCACTCCTGGTCCCCTCAGATACTGGATCTCGGCATTCCCGGCAGAATTCGATCTCAATCCCGAACTGGCCGAGCAGATCAAGGAACTGAAGGAACTTCTAGGCCGGGAAGGGCACGAACGTCACAGCAGCCTCATTGACATAGAGAGCGTGTAGGTAAACTGCAGGGACGTCTCCTCCCTTCCCCTGCAACCAGAGCATGGGGAGCTCCCTTTGTCGGACTGCTTCTCCCACAATCCCCCAGCCAGCTTGCCCTTAGGGCTGTTGCATTCTGGGAACTGTGGTTCCAATAGGCCTGCCCAGGAGTGTACTTCCCATCCTTCCAGTCCTTCGGTTGGCTTTGCTGATGCTTTATGTTCTCATAAGGCAGGGGTAGGAAACCTTTCCCCTTTAAGGGCCAAGGAGGGACTTCAGCTCCCAGAAGCCTCAGCCATGTTGGCCAATAGTCCTATGTTGGCCAATAGCTCCTGGGATTCTGGGAGCTGAAGTCCCTCGGCCCTTAAAGGGGAAAGGTTGCCTACCCCTGTCATAAGGGAAGGCATGGACAACATTCTGTCTCCAGTTAATGATTTTCTAGTCCCAGAGAGACTATAAGTCCCATCTGACTTGCCCAAAGCAGGCCAAGTCCCCACATTATGGGAGTTACAATACCAAAATGTATTTTTTTCCAAGCTCTAGTGTAAATATTCTTGCAAGCTGCTTGTCTGAGGCTCGTTTTGGTGAGGGCTGGATAGGGTGGGAGATGCATCTTTGAGATAATTTAATATTTATAAACCCCAGCAAATTGCAACCAGCTCATGGATTTCTGGGTTTGGGGATGAGTGGCGAGCCAGTCCTTGCCTCCTTCCATCTTTTGCTTTGCTAACCAGAGGGTCTAGCTAGTGTCATCTCCTTTTGCATGCCTCCCAGCCAAAAACGCTCCCTTCTTCTGTGCCCTTCCAGGCCGACCTACAAGTGGAAGAGACAAGTCACGCAACGCCAGCCCGTGGCGCAGAAGAAACGCAAGACCTCCCTTCTTTTTGACCACTTGGAGTCCGGAGAACTGGCCGAACACTTGACTCACCTGGAGTACCATTCCTTCAGCAAGATTTTGGTGAGGATGGGGACACCTGCAATCGTGTGCATGCAAGTGGATAAAGAGGCACTAGAAACATTGCACTTTCATAAGACCAGGCACAGAAAATAAATTCACTTTTGCAGAATTGTTGTTGTTACTCTTTAGCCTGAATCCCATTGGGTACTTGGCATACTTTTATTGCAATACATAGATGACAGTCGCCCCTCCGTTCTCACGGACTTCATGTCCGCAACTGCTCTGCGGAGGGGCAGGATATAAATAAATTTTATTATTATTTATAGGTTCATGGAGGGATGACCTCGGTTTAAAACAATGAGGGAAGCCTATATGGCTTGAATATTCATGAATCTCCATTTTCGTGCGTGTGTGTCCGGATCGGATCCCCCGCGAAAACGGAGGGTCAACTGTATACTAACTTGAATGGATGACGGAAAAATGTGACCCGTTTGGTACGAAACATCTTTGTAATTTTAGGACAAACCTTTCGCGTTTATGTGTTGGAGAGCAGATTGTGACTGTAAAAGTTTTCAAAGTTTTTCATCATTTTTGCAACTTGATGGCTGTAACCTGTGAATAAACTATACGTACAGGGTACATACATTGGGCACTTAAGATCTTGTTTGTAAGTTTCTTTGCTTCTTCTCCTCCTCCTCCCTTTGTGTCCCCAGTTCCAGGATTACCACAGTTTCGTTATGCACGGCTGCACCGTGGACAACCCCATCCTGGAGCGATTCATCACCCTCTTCAACAGCGTCTCCCAGTGGGTGCAGCTGATGGTGCTGAGCAAGCCGACGGCTCAGCAAAGAGCCCAGGTCATCACCCGGTTTGTCATGGTGGCCCAGGTGAGGAGACCAGGGATGGGATGGGATGGATGGATGGATGGATGGATGGATGGGCTCCTAGATGTTCTGCATCCCTTTGCAGATGTTCCTCTGGCGTTCAGGGATGCTGAGATAGCTGCACAGTGGGCCCTTGGTGTCTGCTGGGGTTCGGTTCCAGGACCCCTTGTGGATACCAAAAAGTCCCGTTAAATACAATGGCATAGCGACATATATGTCCCTTATATGATATGGCAAAATCAAGGTTTGCTTTTTGGAATGTCTATCTTTTTTGTGGAGCATCTCCAAGCCATGGGCACTTGAATCCGTGGATAAGGGATCTATTGGATACAGAGGTCTAAAGGTCTAAAGGGATCTGTGGATACAGAGGTCTAAAGGTCTAAAGGGATCTGTGGATACAGAGGTCTAAAACTGCATACATAAACAGATCAAACCCTACCATGACAAACAAATAATAACAAATCTTAACAGTGAGGCGTGTCATCTGGGATGCAGCGATTTCCAAACTTTTGGTCCTCCCAGCCCTAAGATTCTTCCTATCCTGGGGTTTTCTTGGAAAGTTTCTTTGGAGGCCATGGCCATCCTGAGGCTGAGAGAGTGTGACTTGCCCAAGGTCACCCAGTGGGTTTACATGGCTGAGCAGGGAATTGAACCATGGTCTCAAACACTATGCTATGCAGACAACATTCTTTTTGAATTGTGGTGTCCAGAACTGGACACAGGAGTCCAGGTGAGGTCTGACCAAAGCAGAACAGAGTGTGGTTTTATTCTGCAATTCCAGGCTGCATCAGCTGTGCTCCTGTTGACGGAGCCCAGAATCGCGTTGGCCCTTTTGGCCGCTGCATCACACCATTGGCTCATGTTTCACTTGTGCTTTCTCTGACCTCCTTTAATGGGTCTCTCTGTGGTTTTTCTCTTGCTATTTGGCACAGTTTTCCTCTTCTCTACCACTTCTCCAAATGACTCTGAACTTGATTTTCGACGCGAGGCTTTTTCCTTGCCGGCTATAAGGAGCTGTGAAGGCTAATAAGCTTGGCTGACTGGCTGGGAGGCAGCTATATAAATCAAACGCCTTTCATTTTGTCTGTCCCTGATGGGCAGTGAGAAGTTCAGGGCATCCTTTTTTCTCCCTGGGTTGCTTTCCTTCGAAACAAGAGCTCCTCGTTGCAGCCGCTCGATAAAAATCTATTTATATATTCATAGATCAAGGCGGGATTGCAAAAAGGATATTCCTCACCAGGCAAAAGGGAAAAAATAAGCAAATCAATGCGGCCAGCAAAACCTAGCCAGTTCGAGGAAAGGCCTGCTTCCCATTTCCCCCATT
>CM034711.1:10055293-10072143 GCA_020142125.1 Phrynosoma platyrhinos
TTAAGCAGAGCAGGGGAGGACAGAGGGTCTTCTTGGAGAGGTTTCATCCATAGGGTCACCATGAGTCCACATCGACTTGAGGGCAGTACAACAACAAAACAACAAAGACACAAATCCCCCTTGCATATATCCCCCCCCACACAACACACCTCCAGGCCGCGCCATTCAACACACAATCCAACCCCACCTTTAACATGTAAAGCCTCTTCTTTCCAAACAAGGGTCTCACAGGTATATATACTTCATTCCTGTTCATGCCACCACCCTCTGAAGATGCCAGCCACAGTTGCGGGCAAAACGTCAGGAATACATTCTTCCAGAATGTGGCCATATAGCCTGAAAAACCCACAGGGAACTATGCACTATAGAAAGCTGATTGGGATGCTAGAACTGAACCAGCCAAGACTCCTAAACTGCAATACCTGTTCTCTGGAGGAGATGCAAGCCTGTACAGAAGAGGCAATACCTCCTCCCCATCTCCATCGGATGAGCCAGAAGAAGCTCAATCTTGGAGGACCTGGCGGGGAGCTCTTCTGCCATGCCTTCCACCTTGCATGCCCACGCAGCGAAGGGGACGCGGTGACAGAGGTGGGCGGCTTTGCAGATCTTGACAAGCCATGATTGACACGCGACGCGAGGCTGGAAAGGGAATGATAGGTTTCGCCGGGGAAGCGTGAACAGGGGTGGGTGAAGTGTTGGGGGCTGGCACAGGAGCGGGCACCTTCCTCCGTGCCCACCGGATCACCTTAGCCCACCTGCCAAGCCTGATTTAATTTCGTTGGGAAAGCGGCGTGAATCATGCACACGCTTGGGATGCAGACAGCCATGCAGGCATGTAGAGAGACCTTGTAGCACCTTTTGAGACTTAGGGCCTTTGCAGACTGCTAGAAATAGTGCAAATTGAGTCCACTTTTAGGGTTAGGGTTAGGGTTAGGGAATCATGGGAACTGTATTTTATTGTGGCACCAGAGCTCTCTGACAGAGAAGGCTCAATGTCTCAGGGGAAAAAAAAAATTCCCATGATTCCCTAGCACTAACCCTAACCCTAAAAGTGGACTCAATTTGCACTATTTCTGACAGTCTGCAAAGGCCCTAACTAAAGAAAGAAGTTAGCAGTATGAGCGTTTGTAGATCCTCAAGGAGGATAAATGTATTATTATTATTATTATTATTATTATTATTATTATTATTATTATTATTATTATATAATGTAATAAAATGTATTATTCTTCTTGTTGTTGCTGTTGTTGTTGTTATTATTATTGAGCTGCAGATGGTTAAATCCATGGATAAAAGATCCGTGGCTATGGAGGGCCGACTGTACACTGTACAGATTTTTAGACTCTCACAATGATTGGCTATTTTATTTTATTTTGTCCTATTTTATTTTATTTTCATTTATTTTATTTTATTATATTCTATTCTCTTAATCTATTGTTCTGATTTTTATTATTTTATTGTTTATATTTTGTACATTGCATTCATTTTATTGTGCAATCCCACCTCGATCTGTAGGGAGAAGCGGGAAATATAAATAAAACATTATTATTATTATTATTATTATTATTATTATTATTATTATTACAACACACAAAAAGCACATCATCCCATGACTGCTCACATCACAGGAAAATGTCTCCCATTTGCCAGACAAAAAAATGAACCAAGCCACAATTTACATTTAATAAACAGAAGGCTTAAAATCCTTTACAGTCTCTTGCAAATCGCCTAGAAACCTAGCTGCAAATCTGTACCTACCGCTCCTGTGCTAGATGCCCTATAAAAAGGGAATGAGTGATGGTTATGAATTCTGCCCGAAATATCCAATGTGGAATGACCCCAAACGCTGTTAAGAACCCCTTCGGCTTAAATTGTGAAATGGAGCCGAATAAAGTTGTAAACAGCTGACATTAGCGCTGGATCATATCAAAGAGGAGCCTGCTGGTGGGCATACATTTTTGGACGTCTTCAAAAAATGTCGACCCTTTGATTGCCAGAAAGGATCAGTGAAAATTTAATAAAATTATTATTAAATAAAAAAAAAATATTTACCATTTTTTTTGCAAATTTCTTAATTTTTAGGAAAGAGTTGTTGTTGTTGGTGGTGGTGGTGGTGGTGGTTGTTTGAAAAGTATTGGAAAAAGTGAAAATTTCAATTTCCCTATCCGGATCCATTTTAGTGCTTAAGTTTGAGATCCACTAAAAAGCCATTGGGTGACCTTGGGCAAGTCATACACTCTCAGCCTCAGAAAACTCCATGATATGGAGTTATGGAGACTCCATGGGTCTCCTTGAGTTGGAGATGACTTGAAGTCACACAACAACAACAACAACAACAACAACAACAACAACAACAGAGCACCTCTCCCCTCCTGGCCAACAATTTGTCCTCTGTTTTTCTTCCGAAACCGAAGGCTGAAGCATCAAGGGATTGGAGAGGAAGAGTGCCAGGGGCAAGCAATGCTGTGTTTCTCGTATACGGCTGTGCCAGCTTGCGGGGACGATGGGCACAATTGTGGGACAGAAGGTAGAAAGTGCCCCAAGGCTGGCACATTGTCTTGGACTGATCCCAGATGGAAATGCATTTTTGGAAATGCCATCTCAAGCAGGAGGAGGAGAAAAGGGACGCCTTTTCAAGGGTCCTGATAGAAACTATGCCTCCTCCAAGCTGGTGAATCCATTCTGGATTTTAGTCAGAATGTAAAAGGAGCTAATTTTTGCAAAAACACTTGTTTACACACAACCTCCCCAATAGATGGTTTTTATGGTTGCACAAAAAGCATGAGTTTTGGTGCCGATGTTTCAGGAAAGTGTTTATGTGGATAGGTACAAAAGGCATGGATTTTGCTGCAAATGTTTCAGGGAAGCGTTTTGTGTGTATGTACAAAAAGCATGGGTTTTGCTGTAGGTGTTTCAGGAAAGTTTTTCTGTATGTGCGTGCGTGTGCGTGCAAAAACACAGATATTGCAAAAAGGAACATGTCTATTTCTGTGCAGAAATGATCTCCTGAAGGATTTCGGAGTGTGTGAACATTGAGCAAAAACTGTGCAAAATACTCACTTAGGTATTGTTCTTCCCGACTGGGTTTCCGGAGTTCTTGGAAACCTGTTGTTCGGTTAGAAAATGAATAATAGCACTATTCTTTCCATCCCTGTTGGCCTTTTTCCGAAGCTGAACATGAAACTGTGGTTTCTTCTCCTTAGAATGCCGAAATCTGCTTTATATCAGGTCGAACCCTTTGTCCATCTTGACCGCTGTCGTCTGCTCTGACCAAGAGCTGCTCTCCAGGGTCTCAGATGGACTTTTTCCCCATCTCCTGCTACTTGTTCCTCTAGAAATAATCAGAGATTGAATCCAGATCTTTTTTCTTGGAAAGCATGCCAGACATTGCCAATATTTTACAGATGAAAACCAGGACAAATGTGGCAAATGTTATAATTCTGCATCCACTATCATACTGGTTCATATGCTCTGAGATGAGAACACAATGCCCAACCATGTGGTTGTTGTTGGGCACCTCGTTCTGATCTTGCAAGCAAGTGATCCGCAGTGGCAATGGATGTGCCAGATTGCTCAGAAGGAAACCTGGGCAAACAGCCGCTCTGGCATGGAAACGAAGGGCCAGGTAATGGGTGGCGGTCGGGGCAGATCCAGTATACTCAAGGCTGCCCCAAAGTATCCTTTCCAGTTCAGACAGGGCTTTGGGTAAGTGGTCCTGTTTTCTAACTCAGGCTGCATCTGCACTGCAGAAATAACCGGGTTTGACACCACTTTAACTGCCATGCTCAATGCTATGGAATTTGGGGAACTGTTGTTTGTTTCGGCACCAGAGCTCCGCTACAGTTCCCAGAATTGCATAGCATTGAGCCATGGTAGTTAAAGCGGTGTTAAACCGGATTATTTCTGCAGTGCAGATGCAGCCTCAGAAATGAATAATGGAGACTATGCTTCCATCCCTATGTGAGTTTCATAGGCAGGTTTTAGCCCCTGCGTCTCCCTTCCGCCTCTGTTTTCCTTTCCCCTCCTTTCTTTCCTTTCTTCCCCCTCTCTTTTTTCTTTTTTGTACTTAAAATAAAAATTCAATAAACATGCAAAACAGGAACATTTTTAAATTGGAAGAACCGGTCCCAGGTTTTGCTTTCATCCCTCCTTCCCCGTCCCCCGCTTTGCTCCCCATCCTTATTATTGTTATTATTATTAATAATAATAATAATATTGTTTTATTTTCTGTTGCATCTTTTGAGATGGTAAGCCAGCCTTGTTCTCGTTGATTGCAAGAAAGCCACTCCAGGAGCCTTTTATTTTTTTGGCACAAAAGCAGGATAAGAGAGAAAAAGGTTATAATAAAATAAATAAGGGAATCAATAAACAATAAACAATGGGCTGCTAAGAATTTAATTTGAGCCGTGAGTCCCGGAGCTCAGGAGAATTTGATATGATGCTATTTATATATGGAGATGGATGGTTCCAGATTGTCACTCGCCGTATCCCAAACACAAACACAACTTTGTTGCCTTATGCCTTAAAATGATTTATGGGGACTCTTCAAGTGCCTTCAAGTCATTTCTGACTTATGGCGAAACTAAGGTGAACTTATCATGGGGTTTTCTTGGCAAGATTTGTTCAGAGGAGGTTTGCCGTTGCTTTCCCCTGAGGCTGAGAGAGTGTGACTTTGCTAAGGTCACCCAGTGGGTTTCATGGCTATTGTGCTGTGCGCCTTTGAGTTGCTTCAGACTTACGGCCTCCCAAAGACAAACCTTTCATGGGGGTTTTCTTGGCAAGATTTATTTAGAGGAGGTTTGCTGTTGCTTTCCCATGAACCTGAGAGAGTGTGACTTGCCCAAGGCCACCCAGTGAGTTACGGGGAAGGAGGAACTAATTACAAGTAACTAGTTGCTTCCAAGCTGTGCCTGCTCCCCATGCGGAGATTTGCCTTTTGCTCTTGTGTGGAGCCTTGCTGGCTTGTGCATGCATTTCCCTTTTTCCCCCAAAATGCATCCAAGGAGGTCAGCACTTGGGGAGAGGAGGACTGAGATGGAGACGGATGATGATGATGATGATGATGATGATGATGATGATGATGATGCACCTCCAAGCCAAGGTCGCTCAGCCGGCGAAGGGAAAACTGCTGATGTGGCAAAGAGTTGTGCAGTTTTTCAAGCCAGAGGAGGAATTGAGGAAGGCCTCTGGTTAGCAGCAAATTAATAGCAAGCCCAGCACTCCGCGGCATGGATCTGGGGACAATTGATCTCACGCCAGGACCATCTCTCCTGACCCAGCACTTTCCAAGATGGACCCTTGAGGAGGCGGGGATGGAGGAGGCTTGGGCATGAATGCTAGCCAAGGGGAGCTTTGCTTTCTCCAGGGATTGGAGATGGCAGGACTCCTCTCTCTCTGCAAGCAAGCTCCCTTCCTTTCCCTTGCAAGAGGCACTCAGGTGGTCCATGCCGCTGCAAGTTGTGCAGGAGAAGCAAAAAGGTTCTCTGGGCCCTACCTTGCAATGACACTTAAATAACACGAGTGCCACTGAGGATATGATGGCAACTTCCTTCCTCTCCCCATCACTGGAGTTTTGGAAATTATTGTGCCTGCTCCCCCTTTGCTTTTGGGCGCTGTCATTTCTCCCCTGCAACCTTGATCGGAGCCCTGTTTGAAAGGGTGTCCTACAGAGGGTGGAGCAAGCTTGTTTTCTGCTGCTCCAGAGAAGAGGACACAATGGAGCCTCAATGGATGCAAACTGCAGGGAAAGAGATTCCAGCTAAACCTTAGGAAGAACATCCTGATGGTAATATTAAATATTTGAAGGGATGCCATACTGAGGATGGAGCAAGCTTGTTTTCTGCTGCTCCAAAGAATAGGACACAATGGAGCAATGGATGCAAAATCTAGGGAAAGAGATCCATCCTAAATATTAGGAAGACCTTCCCGACAGTAAGAGATGTTTGACAGTGGAAGACACTACTTTGGAGGTCTTGAAACAGAGGCTGGATGGAGATGCTTTGATTGAAAGTATTTTCATGGCAGGGGGTTGGACTGGATGACCCTTGGGGTCTCTTCCAACTCTAGGATTCTATGATTTTATTTTTAAAGAAGCAATTACAGGATATACTCGACTATTAAGTTGCAGTTCCGGCACTTGCAGGAACAGGAAGTATTTCTGTGTCACCTGGAATAATAAGAGGATTAATTAGGACTGTATGAGGGTCAGTGTGGTGTAGTGGGTGGAGCGTTGGACTGGGAAACCAGGGTTTGAATCCCAGCCATGGAAACCCACTAGGTAACCTTGTACAAGTCACACTCTCTCAGCCTCAGAGGATGGCAATGGCCAAAACCCCTCTGAACAAATCTTGCCAAGAAAACCCTATGATAGGGTTGCCTCAGTTTCACCATAAAGCCAGAAACTACTTGATAAACTACTCATAGGACTGTCTTGGGGTATAAATACTCAATAATAATATAATAATAATTAATAATAGTATCAGGACGGTTGGAACATATGAAGAATCAGCCTTCGCCACCTCCCCTAAGAACATTGGCGAAGACTAATGCTCCATCGGGATGTAGGATTTTGCACTGTGTTGGATTACGCAGGCCTATCATCCGTTCCAGCATGGCTTGTCTTATGTGCTTATATTATTATATGCTTACATTTATTCCCCGGAGAGAGGTGCAAACGCGGCAAGCGGAAAACCACCGAAGGACCCTGTGCCAATGCAAAGGCATACCCTCAAATCCGGACAAGGCAGGAGATGGAGCAGTGACCTGAAGTGCATATCGTGTCTGTGCATGTGCAAATCTACACACACATAACACACACAAATACACACATACACTTTCTCTCTCTTCATGTACACCCCCAAAGGGTCCAACTGTCCTTCGTGGGTTTTTGCATCAATCCTCTCCTGTCTGCCTGAAGCTTGCAAAATGTGTGTGAGTGTGTGCGTGAATGCAGCAACAATTGGAGGGATGAGATGAGAACCTCCAATGGTGCAATATATATATATATATATATATATATATATATATATATATAGGATTGACTTTGCCCCGCAGCTTCCTTCCTCCCCACGCTCCTGTTTTTTTGTCTGATCCTTCCTTCCCGGGATGAGGCCGGAGGAGCGAACCGCTTTCAATGACATGATAATTGTGGGGATGATGGGAGAGTAGAAGACAGCAAAATTTGTTTTCCCAGGCACCCAAGGATGGCAATTTAATTGGCAGGTGTCATCCGGAGAGGGACATTTTGCTGCACAGAGTCTCATCATTTCTGTGAATGTATGGGGGGCGGTGGGGAAGATGCACGGTGGGGGTACTTGCACAGTCCGAAGTTGGCGAAATAATCCATTCTGGTCACAGCAAACCGAATCCGGCTCCTTGCAATCTGGATGCATTAGACCTGCAAATATGCTTGCCTCAAATCCACAGGAATTAAGTAATCTTTAATGCAGGAAATCCATGGCCTTCCAGATGTTGCTGGACTAAATGTCCCATCACCTGACAGGTTGGGAATGATGGACGTTGGGGCAGAATCTTGATCTTCCCAGTAGGCTCAGGCAAAAGCAAACTTCTGCTGCATCTCCTAGCTTGTAGTTCTTCCCCATTAATAACCTTTGTCCACACTCTGATGTTGTTCAGCTATACAGCGGGGCCTTGGTAACTGCTGGAGTTTGGTTCCCCTGTAGATAACCAAAATCCATTCAATATGGTGAATGGTGTCCCTCAATACAATGGCAAAATCAAGGTTTGCTTATTGGAATGTGTATATATATATATATATATATATATATATATATATATATATATATATATGTGTGTGTGTGTGTGTGTGTGAATATTCTCAAGCTATGGATGGTTGAATCCATGGATAAAAAAAAATCTGTGGATACGGAGAGCCAACTGTACGTGTCTCAATTTTCATTTGCGAAATATTAGAGGGTATGGGAAGCTACATAAAGAATGGGGTTAAGCCATGCGGGATATTTTTAATGCTCATGATGCTCTTCCTTCGGTCTCCATCACCTCACCTTTCCTGGCTTCTTCTTCTCTCCTCTGCAGGGAAAGAAGAGTTTGTGGCGACTTTCAAGGGGAACGAATTCTTCTGCTACGACCTGTCGCACAACCCCATCCAAAGCAGCACCGACGAGATCACCCTCTCCTTCCGCACTTTGCAACGCAATGGCCTGATGCTTCACACGGGCAAGTCGGCGGACTATGTCAACCTCTCGCTCAAGAGCGGCGCCGTCTGGCTGGTCATCAACCTGGGCTCGGGGGCGTTCGAGGCGCTGGTGGAACCCGTCAATGGCAAGTTTAATGACAACAACTGGCACGACATCCGCGTGACCAGAAACCTGCGCCAGGTGAGTGGCGGATGCCATGCACTTTGCTCCTTCCTTGTGGGTTGGGGCAGATAGAGCTGTGATAGCCTCAGTGGGGCAAAAACAAGGCATCTGGTTGCTTGAGTTCCTAGATCCGTATGTATTTCGTTCTCGTTCCAGACACCATCAAGAGAATGGGTTTTTATAGAAACAAACCAAAGTCCAGGCCAAGGGTTCCTGAGCTTGGGCCCCAACATGTTGGACTACAACACTCATTGCAGCAATTATGGTGGTGGAGGAAGATGGGGATTTTTGTCCGAAACCTATCTGCAGTCCCATTATTGGGAAGCATGGGTGCAATACATGGCAGCATGAGACCCTGGTAATTCTGCATTGTGCCACCACAAATTGGCAGAATTTCTGGCAGTGTCAGAACCCATCCCTCTGAGTGAACATAACAGGACACTTTTCTGAAAATACTATTTCTGACTTGAAAGCCTCCAGAGATCTAATTCTCCCATTTTTCCCTCCTTCCCAAAAGGAGCCCAGGAGCCATACAGAAGCCCTCCAAGGGCCACATCTGGCCCATAGGTCTCTCACTCTGCCCTATTGAATTTGCAGCTGCCGTCCTCAACCTGGTGTCCCCAAATGTTTTTGAGTATGACTTTTATCATCCTCATCAATAAGGGGCGATGGGCATTGGAGTCCAACACACCCAAAGGGGAAGAGTAGTCTTTTGTGAGTGTTGACAGTTGGTTGAGAGGAGAAGAGATTGCACCCTTTCCCCAATCCAGATGATGATGGTGACGATGATGATGGTATTTATATCCCTCCCTATATAGTGCAAATTCAGCTTGGAAAGGGAAGGGGAAGGATTCATCTAGCCTCCTTCGGTTATACTGAAGGCCTAAAACAGAGTTAAGCTGTTTTGCCTTTCCATCCTTCTCCCCTTGGTACCAAACCCCTTCTTCCTCTGCTTGGTGTCTGGACTCCAGGGCTGCCCTTCGTGGGCATCATTCGCTTGACAGGGTGCCATTTTATTGGGTGTATTTTCAGCATTTCCTACGAAACCAAAGAAGGCGTTGCATACGGAGGGTTGCGTTTGGGTTGGAACACTGGTCTGGGTGGGAAAGGTGGACAGGGAAAAGGGGGCATCTTGTTCTGTGAATCCCAAGGGCCAATAAATTATAGACCCCCACAAAACCCCCTTTTGACCCATCAGTAGAAGACGTGAGGCAGATGAGCAACTAAACCAACGCCCTGGATTTCAAAGGCGTTGAATTAAGTTGAGGGCAAAACAGATGGTGTGTGTTTGTGTGTGGGTCTGTGCATGGCTGTAGGAAGGCTCACGCTTGCTTTTCCAAAACCCAGAAATTGTCGGGGCTTCTCAGCCTCGTACAAAGGTCTAAGCTGCTTTCAGATATGTTTTGGTGGTGCGGGAAAAGGGACTCTAGAGCTTAGCAAGAGACAGTTTTTCTGACTTCACCCTCTCCAGGGGCAAAGTATATTTGCACTACACAGTTATGACACTTTGATGCCACTTTAATTCCCATCCTATGGAAACCAGCGGCTTTCCTTTTGGGAATGGACTTCAGGCTTCTCTGCTAGAGAGTTGTGCTATGGTAGTTTTGGGGAGTGCATTAAACTGGTGCTTCTTAAGTTTTCTGTTATAGTGAAGCAGCAGAGTTTCCAGCATGCCAGTGCATCGCACCATATTTGTGCCCATTGACTATAACTCTTTCTTTCAATTGTGTATAGACCAACACCAGTTCACAAATTACCACTATGAGTAGAACTGCAGCTTCGTGTTTCTCAAAGTTGAGTCTACTAGGGACTTCAGCTCCCAGAATCCATCACCACTGGTAATGCTGGCTGGGGCTTCTGGAGCCCTGTCCGCACAAGCCATCTTTCCCCTCATTCCCATTGAGACCAGTCTGGACAAAGCAGGACCCAATCCCTGGTTCTGGTGCAAACTGTCCAAAAGACATACGGTCAGTTCAGCACTGAACCCAAGGTATCACATCCTTTGGTGTTGTGTGCCTTCAAGCCATTTCTGACTTCGCTGACTCGAAGGCTTTCTTAGCAAGATTTGTTCAGAGGTGCTTTGCTTTCTTCCCCTGAGGCTGAGAGCATGTGACTTGCCCAAGGTCCTCTAGTGAGCTTCATGGCTGAGCTGAAAATTGAACCCTGGTCTCCAGAATTGAAGTCCAGCTCTCAAACCACTACTCCATGCTGGCTCACCATAAAAAGACAGTTTCCGGAGCAGAATATGCTGGGCTGCTCCCGGATTATTCTGGCCTGTGCGAATAATCTGAAGTCCAAAGTAACTGGAAGACCAAAGGTTGAGACCCAGAGCAGCAGATTGGGGCACTCCTCTGGGCTATGGCAGTAATGCTCTCCAGCAATGAATCCTAATTTCATCACCAAACTACACATTCATGATCCAACTTCCAATGATGTAGGATGGAGCCATGATGGCAAAAGTGGTATCATAGCCTATAACTCTGAAGTGTAGAGAGGTACAGGGAGGTGAAATCCTGTTGAACTGTAAGAATTAAGCCAGGTCAAGGAAGACATGAAGACACCGAGACACTAGATGGTGGATATGGATTTGAGGACTTCCGGATGGATGGCTGATATCTCCACCACCATTCCTTAAACGCCTTCTTCTAAGGAAAAACTCAAGGTCCCTTACAATTTTTTAAAGGTGCTAAACAGCTGTTCCATCTTTACCTCCTTAACAGATTTTTGGTGACAAGGGAGCAAAAAGAAAAAAGGAAAGAAAAGAGGGGAAGAGGCGGTGGGAAAACAGGCTTGCAAGTGGAAGGTGCCTTTCGCCTGCACACATATGCACAAGCATAGAGTAAAATTCTGTGTTTGAGGCATAGTAAAAGCCAAGGCTGGGAGTATCCTATGAAAATCAGGATGGAGAAGTCAGAGGAAGGGGGTTCTTCCTTGGTAGAGTTCAGATTTTCATGCGGAGAGCAAAAAGGGGGCTTCTCATTTGAGGGGGGGGCTACACACTGAGAGGGATAAGGAGGATGCCTCTGAGCTGGTGCAGAGTGTTTTGCCTCCTGTCCTTGAGTTTGCATGTGTGTGTGTGTGTTTCTAGATAGTCAAAGAAGAACTGAAAGCAAAAATTGTCCCTGAGGCAAAGCAATTGGCTTGTCTTGTAGAAAAGGCCAGGAAGAACACCTAAAAGCGTTGGGGCACATGCAACCTTCCAAAGATTACTGGACCGCCAACTCCCATCACGCCTGGCCAACACAGTCAATGGGAAGGGATGATGGGATTTGTAGTCCAACAATATCTAGAGGGTCACCCATTTCTTCCAGCCCATCCCATTGTCTGCCGCATTTGCTGCCGTTGGGTTTCACAGAACTGGTGCTTCCCCTATGTTGTACTTTTTGATGGTTTCTCATCTTTCTGCTGAACTCCTTGATGGATTTCTTCCAACCTCCTTCCCCCCTCTTTTTGTTTTTTCTTTTGCAAAGAAAACAACATCTTGGCAATGGTTTATCCCAAGGGAAGGAAGATGGGGGGGGGGAGTTGCCCCTGTCCCATTCCCAGTGCATCTTTGGCTGCTCTCTCTTCTCTTTCTCTCTTTCTCCAAAGCCACTTGGATCTAGCCCTGATCTCCTAGCAGCAGCCCCCCAATGGCCACTGCCGCACTTTCCCCTGAAAGCAAAAAAAGCAACCCACACATCCCAGCTGGGACAAACCCAGCCAGGCCCGCCATACCCCCGTTCTCCCCTTCCCGTCCCCCCCTTTCCAAAACTGGCCGCCTTGGAATTACTAATACTGCTAACATGGGCCTTGCTTTGTCCCTCCATCCTTCCACCCCCCCCTCACCCTCACCCTCCCACCCAAACCCCCCAAACCCCCTTGTTAGAGATTGCGTTGGCAACTTTTGTTGTTGTGTGTTACTAACACGCTTTTGGGGTTGGGGGGGGGTCGCAACTTGGGGGAGAGCGGATCGCAGGGAAGACTCAGACTTCTTAGCTGGTGAAACCAAAACTAACCTTTGTGCCATTCACGGAATGTTGGTTGTTCCTTTCTTTTTGTTTTCCAGTCTTTTCATTTTGTTCCGTTCTTTCCTTACTAACCAAAAATGTAGAAAGTTTCATGGGGTTAGGGGAGGGGGGAGATGGGGGTCGTGTGTGGGGTGGCTGGCGTTCTCGGGGAGGTTTGGGTTGTGTGGTTTAGTGTCTCTCATTTTGCTGGTCGCAAGAACTGGGGAAAATTATTTTTTCCTCTCTCTTTTTTTTTTTATCTCCCTTGAATTTTCATGGTTGGTCATTTTTTCCCCCCGTTTATCCCCTCCCCCTCTCGATTTTTGTTTTTCGTTTGTTTCAATTTTTTTTTTAAATGCATACAGCACGCAGGAATTGGACACGCTATGGTAAACAAACTGCATTACCTGGTAGATATCAGTCTAATTGTCTAATCATTTCGTTTGCCGTGGGTTTTACCTCTTCCCTTCCCTTCCTTACTTTTGTTTTTATTAAAAAAAAAAAAAAAAGAATCATCCTCATCACAAATTGGGTTTTATAAATTACTGTCATTTTGGAAAATAAGATTAATGCACACTGGGGCATATAAGCTCATGTGCAACAATTTGAATGAACTAAGTTTAAGAAACAAGCAAAATTATTTCCCCCTCCAAAAAAACCCCCAAAAACCTTAGTATCGATATGAAATTTCACAAGGAACTGAAGAACCGCCTGGCATAAGCATAGATTCAGAGAAGCACACCCAAACCAAAGATGGTGCCTTTTTTTCTTTCAAACCAGCCATGATACAGATCTCACACTATGAAAATTATTCATTAGTTTTCGTACTAGCACACCTGGCTTGCTTCTGTCCTCCATTTTATCTTCACAACACACCTGCGAGGAAGGCCAGGCTGAAAGACAGACATGGACCCAAGGATACTTAGGTCATGTCTACATGGGTCAATTACGCCAGTTTTCCCCCATCCTCACCACGACCTAACCACGGCCAAAGCCCCGATTCGAGCATGGACTGTCTATATGAGAAAAGGCCAGTTCCACACCGAATCTTCCTTATCCCTGCCTAAATCCATTTTTAAAAACTCACCTCTGGTTTTGCAGTAAAATCCGGAGCACTCCGGAGCAATGCTGGGTGGCTGTTTGCACACAGATCCCATTGTGCATCTTGGCACCACTGTCGCTGGCACAGGTCACTCTCCCTGAGGTCACAACAAAGTGCCCAGCCACCGGATTGACACTGGACACCTATATTTCTGACCGCAGAGGGAGTGACTAATGCCAGTTGTTGGTGGCACCAGGTGGCACAGGAGGATGCATGTGTAGACGGCTGCCTGGCATTGCTCCGGAGTGCGGAGGTAATGGCAGGAATCTGGGACAGCTCTGGTGCCAAATACTTCAAGAGCAGCCGGAGGCATTCTGGCCATTGTTATAAATGAGCACTCGGTGTGTTTCGTGTCCAAGTGGGAACGTGAACCCATTTCTTGTCCCTCTTGGGCTGAAACGCTGTTGGTGACTCACAACTGCATGAGGCACTTTTGGAGCAAGATGTAGTAGAGACAGGAGGATGCCAGAGAAATCCATCTCTGCCTCCATAGAGCAGCTCAGGAGCAGTGGCATCACCAGGTTGGCATGTTTTTTTGTAATTCCCCTATAACACTGAAGGTAATGGCAATAGTTGTGCCATAAAAGGTAAAGGTAAAGGTAGTCCCTTGACATGAATGTCTAGTCATAACCAACTGTAAGGGTTACGGTGCTCATCTCCGTTACGGAGCCAGAGAGCCAGCGTTGTCCAAAGATGAATCCGGTGGTCATCTGGTCAGCATGACTGCACCGAATGCTGTTACCTTCCCACTGAAGTGGTACCTACCTACCTATCTACTTATATTTGCATGCTTTCAAACTGCTAGGTTGGCTGAAGCTGGGACTACAGTCGCCCCTCTGTTTTTGCAGGGGATCCGGTTTGGATCCCTCTGCGAAAACGGAAAACTGCAAATATTCAAGCCCCATAGGCTTGCGCTGTGGGTGCACGACCCATTTTGTCCCCCTCCATTTGCTGCCCAGGAACGGTCAAGGGACGCGGACTTCGAGTCTGTGAAATGGAGGGGCAACTGTAGTGACAGGAGCTCAACCTTTTGATCTTCCAATTCTCAGATTTGGCGCCTTAACCACTAAGCCACCGCATCCCCCCAGTTGTGCCATAAACAATTAGCTAAATTAGAAATTGCCTTTAAATTACAGTGCCATACACACAGCCTAAATGTATCGACATGCACATGGTTTCATGTGGGTTAAAATGAAAAATTTGGTAAGATGAGATTCTTCTAAAGAAATTTGGAAAGAATTAATTAAAACAAAATATCTCCGGAGCCTCTCTTTTCTCTTCCTAATGACCCCATCATCCCCACTCACACCATCTCTCCACCATTTTGAAAGGGTGCAGGTGAATGCCACATCCCATTTCTGCCCAAAGGCAGATGTTTGGGGAGCATTGGTGTCATTCCCTTTAGGATGTCACCTGGCAATGCAAAGGGATATGTGGGATTTGCAACCTCAGGTCTCAAAGTAACTTCCCTGGCTTTGTGTAATAAGTAGTTTTTGACTGCAATGCAGCTAGGTGCTATTTGCTGCTTTGTCTCAGGCAGCCTTTTACCTGGGTCGGCCCCACAATCAGCAATAGCAGCCAAGTTCAGGACCAAGAATTCAGGGCCGCCAGTATAGTATAGCTGATGTGAAATGCATAAAAGAAATGATATAATTTCATCAAAATGTCATTTAACAAAACTCCTAGGGTGAGGTTGAGACACTTTGAGCCTTCCAGATGTTTTGGACTACAAGTTACGACTGGAGGCTATACTGATCAGACTTCTGGGTGCTGCAGTTGAAAACATCTGCAGGTCCACAGATTCTCTATCCAACAGTGATCCAAAAAAAAAGAGATTCTAGCTAACGGTGCACCTGAGAATGAGAAATAATATTTGCAATAAACGACAAACTGACACACAGACACGCATACTGACAAAACCAAATAAACCCCAAACAGCTGGAGATATTATTCCTCATTGCAGGTCCTTCCTCCAAACTGGCATGCTTTAATTTGCTCAGGACTAAATGCCTGCCTCCAGCCTTCTAATTTTTGCAATATTTCCTAATTTCTCCCCCCCCATACCCCCGAACTCTAATATGCACAGGCACCGAAAAATAATAAGAATTTGAAAACTTTTTCCTTTTGCAAAATCAATAATGCAATTAATTGCAGGGGAGGAAAAAAAACCCCACTCAGAAGGCTTTTCCAAAGCATTTTATTTTATGATTTTGACTTCCCTCCTCCCTCTCCCACCTCCCCCCCCCTCCACTCCCCCAAAAATCCATGGAAAACACCATCCCATGAAGCAACTTCTGTGCGCTGTTACACTTGCGCTATGACCCCAGCTGCCCCCCAGGGAAGGACGGCGACTGGCAGCCAGCTGGGGTACTATGGGGAGGGTGCCTTGATGCAAACCAAAAGAAATTTGGGAAGAGGAAAACCAACCTCCCTCCACCTGCTTTAATTTCCAGAGAAGGTGGGGCAGAGCTTGATGGGGAAGGATCGAAAAAAGACCCCTCAAATTTCCCAGAGAGATGCTGCGCCGCCGTTGCAAGAAGGCTGGCTTAGTCCTTGGGCCCTCTCTGCCCAGCCTGGCACTTTTGAGGCGAGGGGTTCCCTTCTCTGCCCTTTGTGGGGGATTGAGGAGGAGGGTCACTCCATGGGCATCACCTGGCTGCCCCGTATCCCGTCCCACTCCCCTGGGGTCCGGCTGCCGGCCAACCATCTCCGCATGGCATGCTGATCCTGTTTTTGGGCATGCCGCTTCTGTGTCCAGCTTTGGATTTGATTTCTTTGTTTGGTTTTCAGAGCAAATTTTTTTCTGGGGCTGAGACTAACACTCTATGTTGTACATTGTTCCGTTTCCCCCACCCGACCCTTTCCCTTTCCCTTTCCCCATCCTTTTCCCCCCAACACTCTTCCGACCCCGTCCCACTTCTCTCCGCCTTGCATGGCCCCACAGACTTCACAACTTTTCTCCACTTCGCCGTTTCAAAGGGGAGCAAACGGTACAGGGAGCTTAAAGCTGGGAGTGAAAAAGTCTGGGATTGAGAGATGCGTGGGATGTGAATACATAGGTGTGCAAGTTTTGTGTGTGCGGTTGTGTGTCTGTGTGTGCAGCAGTGTGCGCGCGATGGTAATGAAGAGGACCTTTTCGACTTAACTTTCCAAGTACAGCAGATGCTTGGTATCTGCCTGGATTTGATTCCAGGACACACACATATACACACACACACCCATGGGTACCAAAATCCATGGATGCTCAAGTCCCATGATGTACAATGGTGTAGCAAAACAGTGTCCCTTCTATAAGATGGCAGAATCAAGCTTTGCTTTTTGGAATATACAGTGGGCCCTTGGTATCCGCTGAGGTTTGGTTCTAGGACCTCTTGGATACCAAAATCCATGGATGCTCAAGTCCCATTGAATACAGTGCCA
>CM034711.1:10088638-10113658 GCA_020142125.1 Phrynosoma platyrhinos
GGATGTGAGTCTTTGGAGGGTGGGGTCTTAACAAGACGTGGGGTGGGGTGGGGTGGGGGCTCTTTGGGAAGCAGACGGACTACATATCCAAAACTTTTTCCACTGGGACCCTCAGCTCGGGATTGGCTTTGGAGCTCAGAATTGGCTTTGGGGCTCGGAATTGGCATTAGGAACTCAGAATTGGCTTTGGAGCTCAAAATTGGCATTGGAGCACAGCATTGGGATTAGGAGCTCAGCATTGGCTTTAGAGCTCAGGATTGGCTTTGGAGCTCAAAATTGGCTTTGGGGCTCGGAATTGGAATTAGAAATAGAAACTCAGAATTGGCTTTGGAGCTCAAAATGGGCATTAGAGCTCAGCATTGGCATTAGGAACTTAGAATTGGCTTCAGAGCTCAGAATTGGCTTTGGAGCTCAAAATTGGCTTTGGAGCTCAGCCTTGACATTTCAAGCTATGGGTGGCTGAATCCATGGATTAAAAAAAATCCATAGATACCAAGGGCCAACTGTACCAAGATGGCAGTTCAGAAACCAAGAGGGAACATACCCTCCAAGTGCCCCAGTTTGGCAGGGACAGTCCCAGTTTATCATCCCACTTATAAAATGTCCCAGTTTCTCCTCCCGCTCTCCTGCTTTGTCCTCAGCTTACTCCAAGGGCTGCAAACTTGAGTTCATTTTGATCAAGCTAGCCAAGTCTGTCTCTTGGCAGGTGGTCTATAAGAACAATGACTTCAAGCTAGAACTCTCCCGCCTGGCCAAAGAAGGCGACCCCAAGATGAAAATCAACGGCGACCTGGTCTTCCGCTGTGAGAACGTCGCAGCCCTGGACCCAGTCACCTTTGAATCTCCTGAAGCCTACATCTCCCTGCCCAAGTGGAACACCAAGAAGACGGGCTCCATCTCCTTCGATTTCCGCACTACAGAGCCCAATGGGCTGCTGCTTTTCAGCCACGGCAGGTTGCAACCTCCCAAAGAAGGCCGGTCCGAGCGTCTCCATAAGGCCGACTACTTTGCAATGGAGCTCCTTGATGGCTACCTCTACTTGCTGCTGGACATGGGCTCAGGCGGCATCAAAATGCGGGCCAGCAGCAAGAAGGTGAATGACGGCGAGTGGTGCCATGTGGACTTCCAGCGTGACGGGCGGAAAGGTGAGAAGACTGTGCTATAGGGGTGGCCATGGGTCCTACTTGACAGAAGTCTGCCTTCTCTTTAAAGCCTCATTTGGGTAGTCTTTTGTTTGCAAGTGTGCTCTGTTTGAAGGGCTAGGTCCATGCCAAATCCAGTTTGAAGAAAAACCCTGAGAATTCTGAGAAATGCAACAGCAGCAACAACCAAAACACAGACTAGGACATCTTCACACCACTCTTTACTATCTGAACCCAGAAATGTTTATCTTTGGGAACTACAACTCCTAGAATCCCCCAACCAGGACTCTAGGAGTTGTCACTCCCCAAAATTGGCTTTGGAGCTCAAATGTGGTTTTGGAACTCACCATTGACTTTGGAGCTCAGAACTGGCTTTAGCGCTCAGAATAGGCTTTGGAGCTCAGAATTGGCTTCTCTATCCTTTGTCGAATAGTCAGGACATTTTGCTGAGAGGAGCCCAGGTGGTGGATGAGGGTGTGTGTGGCAGCACTGGGGCAAACCATTCAGCAATGCAGCCTCAGAGTAACAGATGCAAAAGTGAAAAAGTGATTGTACCTCCCCTGGAGACATCAAAGCATGGGCAGAGGCATAAGAGAAGGAGGGACCAAGTATTAGGGTGATGGACCACCGGTCAGTCTCCATTAGGGTAATTTTGCTGGCTCTTCTCCCATTGCAGGCTCCATCTCCGTGAACAGTCGGAGCACCCCCTTCCTGGCCAGCGGGGAGAGTGAGATCTTGGATCTGGACAGTGAGATGTATCTGGGGGGGCTTCCTGAGAACCGCCTGGACCTCATCTTGCCCCCAGAGGTGTGGACGGCCTTCCTGAACTACGGCTACGTAGGCTGCGTCCGGGACCTCTTCATTGACGGCAAGAGCCGTGATGTGCGCCGCCTGGCTGAGGTGCAGAGCGTGGCCGGGGTTTCCAGCTTCTGCTCCCGGGAGACCCTCAAGCAGTGCAGCAGTTCTCCCTGCCGCAATGGAGGCCTCTGCCGGGAGGGATGGAACAGATTCATCTGTGACTGTGTGGGCACAGGTTACCTGGGACGGCTGTGCGAGAGAGGTGAGGGGGCTCAGCGGGGAAGGGAAGGGAAGGGAGAGTGTGGTTATTTGTTAGGAGGGGATGGATGGATGGATGGATGCATGGATGCATGGATACATGGATGGAATGATGGATGAAGGGATGGAGAGAGAGAGAGAGAGATTGAAGGAGATTGGATGGATGGGTGGATGGGTGGAAGGAAGGAAGGAAGGAAGGAAGGAAGGAAGGAAGGAAGGAAGGAAGGAAGGAAGGAAGATGAATGCCCTTCCAGATGTTGTTGGATTCCACTTGCCATCATCCCTTGCAGCTGGACTCCAACAATAACGGGAAGGCCATAACCTCCAGAGTTCCAAAGTAGGAGAAAATACTCGGCTAGAAAGAGGAATCATTTTATAAGACCACCACCACCACCCCAATAACATGTCTCTTTCTCTGTTTCTTTCTCCCTTCTCCTACCTCACCCCTGGACCCCTTGGGCAGAGGCCACGGTGCTGAGCTACGATGGGAGCATGTACATGAAGATAATGCTGCCAACAGTCATGCACACGGAGGCCGAAGACGTGTCCCTCCGCTTCATGTCACAACGGGCTTACGGGTTCATGATGGCCACTACTTCCAAGGAGTCGGCCGACACTCTCCGACTAGAGCTGGATGGGGGCCAGATGAAGCTTACGGTCAACCTAGGTAACCAACTGGCCAGCACCCTGTTGGGACTGGTTTTGTTCTTGACTTCCTTCTCTTTGTCCCCACGAACCCAATTGGCATCATGAAGGGTAGCTGAACCCATCAGTGGTTCACCAGTGAGCCAAAATATTATTCTTTTCTCCTGCTCCCATCACCTTGGTTTTTGACCCTTCATTGGGACATACATGGCCAACCCAGAGCAAACAGCCGCAGTGACCAAAGGCTCTCTCCCATGAGATACTCATGAGATATTTGTCCCTACAACATGATCCTTCCCCCTTTCCCTAAAGACTATCCCCCCTTTTGGCACCCAGAGTCTCTTCCACACTGCATAATTGTAACACTTTAATATCATTTTAACTGGCTCCACCCTATGAGGTCCTGAGATGTGTAGTTTGGTGAGGCACTACAGCTATCTGTCAGGAGATCCTCAATACCACACAAAGCCACAGATCCCAGGATTGAAGGGATGTTTTCATTGTGTGCCTTCAAGTTGTTTCCAACTTAAGGCGACAATAACAGCTAGCATGGTGTAGTGGTTTGAGTGTTGGACCATGACTCTGGAGACCAAGGTTCGATTCTCAGCTTGACCCTGGGGAAGACACACGCTCTCAGTCTTGGAGGAAGGCAATGGCAAACTTCCTCTGAACAAATCTTGCCAAGAAAACCCATGACTTGAAAGTATACAACAACAACAAAAGGTGACTCTATCATGGGGTTTTCTGGGTCTGAGATGTGACTCACTCAAGGTCACCTAGTGTCTTTCCATGGCCAAGCAGGGAAACAAACCTTGGTCTCCAGGATTGTAGTCCAATGCTCAGGTCCAATGCTTCTAAAGAGGTACCAAAGTGTTGTAACTGTGTAGCGTGGAAGAGACCCCAGGATCTCTTTTCTCCCTTTCTCTCCCTTCCCCAGCTCCATGGCATTGACTTTTTCTTCCATGGGAGGGATCCTTTTTGGTCCTATGGCTGTTTGCATCCACTTCTCTGTAGCGGTTGACAACGCATGCCAAGGCCAGTTGTGCAGCCTGTGGAAAGGGGGAGTCCCCATTCCTATCCCTCCTCCCTCCATGATAGAAACACCCCCCCCCAATACTCTAGAGACTTGAGAGCATCAGTCGCACCCACTGCCCTCAAAACAATATTTCCCCAGAGCTTGGAGAAGTTGCAACTCTCAGAATCCTCTCCCTAGGTGAGAATCTGAGGCTTGTGATCCAAAAAAAAAAAGCAACTTTTCCAAACTCTGTCACTTACAGTTGGCCCTCCACATTTTCAGCTCTGACCTTTTTCAGATTTGATTATGCACAGATTTAAGTAATATCTTCTCTCTGGGAATCTCTAGGTCCTCCAGTGTGGCTCTGCCCGATGTCGACCATAAAGTCGCAATGGAGGACCTAGAAATTCCTAGAGAACACTTATCTAAGCATTTGTTAGTCTTCCAGTGTGATTCTATGGTCAACTTTTGGTGGATGTTGTCCATAGAGTTGCAGTGGAGGACCCAGAAATTACTAGAAAGGTATTCTCACAAGTCTTAAAAAAAGGTGTTTCTTTCTTTGCAACTTTCCGCATTCACAGGGGTCCTGTGTCCCTAACCCCAGCAAATGTGGAGGGCCCACTGTACTTCATGGGACTCCTTGCTCTCACTGACTCCAACCATTGTCTTTGGATCTTGCAAAGCCGCACTGAACTCACAGACCTCTATCTCATATGAATTGTAATTGAAGAGTACTTTGTGCAATTACCAGAGAGTGGGTGGCCGCCTCCATCTTCTAGTCCAGTGGTTCCCAAACTTTGATCCTCCAGGTGTTTTGGATTTCAGCACCCAGAAGCCCTAGCCAACTTCACCAAGTTAGGAACTCTGGGACCTGAGGTCCAAAATATCTGGAGGACCAAAGTTGGAGAGCCATTGCTCTAGTCCTTAGCATCAGGCATGCCATGGGTCCCGTCCTTGGGCACCTTTGGACAAGACCATCGCCGGGACTCAGGTTGGCATTTCAGCTTTGCTCTCCGATAATCCAGAGACCAATGTGCCAAAGGAGTCAGTGTTGGGGAACCTTTCCCCCCAGTCTCTGACAGTTCCAACGGTTCTGTTTCTTGGGGTAGTTGCTGATAGATATTGGGAGGGGGGGATAAGACATATTAGGGTATCTTTGTGCTAGAAAGAAGCACATGTGGGGGTTGGGAGGAGGGGAAAGGAGGGCCGGCACCCTATCTTGTCTGCGCATAATGCTGCTCAAGGGTAAGCCCTTCTGCTCCACATCCATAGCTTCAGGATGGGGAGGAAGTAATGGCTTTGCACCCGGTCTCTTCTCCTGCACAACTGGCCTTTACAAGGTAGCCACTTGCCTGCACTGAGGTATCCCAAACATGAAGAAGAGGAGGCTAGGGGAAAAGTTGGGCCAAGTTGCAGGAGGTGGGAATGAGAAGATGCGCAGACCTGTTCCCTCTCTCTGCCAAATGGATAGGTCGAGTCTGCGCATGAATCCGGCCGCTTTCAGATATTTGGGCTAAATTAAAGGGTGGAAAAGACTGGACCACGACAAACCTGCGGTGGATTTCAAGGGATTTGACCTCAAATTATCAATTGAGATTTGCAAGTGAGTTGGAGGCGGGCAGCACTTTCCATATCTTAGCATGGTTCACCGTGGAACATTTGTGGTAGAGAGGATGGTCCTCATCCCATGCATCTCATATTGAGACCGTGCAATAAAACATCCAGCCACTATTTTATGTCTAGACAGGCAGGTCTGAAGGTCCCATCCTCACCCCTTGGTGGGTTTGGTGGAGGAGACCTCTGTGCCCTAGAATGAAGGATGAGAAGTTGGGCTTATAGAAGGTTTCTGGATCTATTGTGGTCCTCAAGTTGGCAAAATCAAGACCCCCTCCAAATGCACGTGCCTCAGTGCAAAAAGCAAGTGGCCACCTTGTCGCGCGTCTGTCCCCGGATGGTGGGCTGCATTGTTTGTTTTTGGGTGCTTGGTTGCAAACGTTACCTTGAAGGATATAAAAACTCTTGTTCTCTTCTCTCTCCCTTCCCCTCCCGATCCCCCATCTCAGACTGTGTCAGGATAGGCTGTAACCCCAGTAAGTTGCCATTTTATTTTTTCTCTCTCTAATTTCTTTTTTTCCCTTTTGCTTTCTTGGATGTTGGTTGGTTGTTTTGGCTGGCTTCTTCTCTTTTTGACTTGTTCTCTTTCATCCTACGGTTTCTGGGTATGGGTTTCATTTGCTGAACACCAGCGGGTGTGTACGGGTGTGTGTTGTATGTGTTGTGTGTGTGTGTGTATATGAGAGAGAGAGACTGTGTTTGAAAGAGCAAGAATCCAAAGAAAAAGTGAAAAGGAGCAAGGCTTGTCGAAGCTAGGACGGAGCCCTGATCCCACGTTGGATCACATCTGTCTGTGGTTCTGCTCCTTAGCAGTCTTCAGGATGGCACCACCAATATATGAAGACCTCATCACAGCTTAGTTGGAAACATCTGGCCCTCCAGATGTTTTTTGGCATACAACACCCATCATCTCAGTAAACCTAGCCAATGGTTAGGATCTGTAGGAGTTGTGATCTAAAGCATCTGGAGGGACCAGCGTTCTCCCCATCCTTGACCTAGGATTGCTGGAGAGCTTGGTCCAACATGGTAAGGCCTGCTGGGAGATGCAGTTAAAATACATCTGGAGGGTGGTGTGTTGTTTCCAGCTTTGGCCTAGAGGATGGCAGGAATGGTCATCTATTTGCATCTGGGAATGCCTCCCAGAAGGATTTGAGAGGGCCATTCATGCTTCCATGCACACATAGTGTTTCCATGCACACAGGGGCATTTGACTCCACACACAATCACACTCCTGCCACTCACTTTTGTAGAACACACACAGTTCCCCAACTCCTTTGTGGGTCTCTGTGGGTCTCAGGAGAGCTGCTGGAAGCCAGGATTCCCGGGTTCTCTGCAACATCCTCAAGGTGAGTCCCAACAACTTTTCTGTACCTCAGTTTCCTCTTTGTATGCATTTGCAAAAAGGGATACAGTAGCATGCTCCACACCATCCTGGGAACTTAGAGATAACTTTTCAAGGAAGGGGACATGCTTTGAATTGGAGGGTCCTGCTCAAATTACAGACCTAACCCTGCAAACGTTACTGTTGTGGAGAGTACATCTCTCAGAATACCCCATCCGATGTGGTTTGTGACCATGAGGAATGGAGAATTTTGGAAATTATAGTTCAAAAAATAATCTTTCCAAGTTATGGACGTGAGCCTTTTGCAATGGGCCTCTTACTTAATGTTTTCAGATGGCTACAGGACAGGCTCTTCTTTGGATAAATATGGGGGAAACATGAAGGAGTGTGTGGATTTTCTCTCTCCACCTCCATCTCTTTTTCCAGATGATTTGAGTATTGTTTTGGGAGCAGAGAGAGGGAGTTGATTTGTGTTTTGTTGGTGGGCAGAAGAACAGATTTTATAGAGCTTTGTATGTCTACGGGGGAAGACCCATCATCTTGGTGACTGTTGGAGAAGAAGATGGCAATCAACATCTGGATCATCCAGATGATGCAGAATGGCCACATTCAGTGGAACGTCATTGAGGTGAAGTTGCACATTGTGCAGGGATGTGCATTTGCACATGGGTGCACATTGGACATGGATCCACGTGCACATTTGGCTGGTCATTCGGTTGCACATTTGGTGTCTTGCTTCAGTTGCACACATTGCCATCCCAGACACAGGTTGTCTAACACAGTACATAACTGCATGCATTGTGCAGCTCTGATGTAGAATTCCAGCCACTATACAACATTTTGGGGTTTTATGCAAAAGCAGGGTTTTGTTTTGTTTTTGGAGAAAAACCCAACGCTGAGATCCTACGCCACATTTGTAACTACATAAATGTAGACACAATTATGAATGAACTAAAGAATTGATCACTGGAACCCACCTCCCATGCTTGCCCACTGACCCACACTATAGACCTTCATCCCTTAAAGCAGGTCCCTCAAATTTAAGGTGGGTTCTAGGGGATATTTATAATCATTGGACCATGATCTTGAATACACAGCATATCTGAATAAGGAGCAGTTACAGATCTGTAACTCCAGGTTATGAATCCTTAACTTCAACGCAGGATGCCAGCTCAAGTTATTTGGAGCAAATGATTTTCCCCACAAAAAAAAAAAAAAAACTAATGAAGTGTGCGGCAGTTGACAACTTTCCTGCTTTACCCTTTCTTGTTGAGGATAAGAAAATCTGGGAGTGTTCTATATATCCTTAGATCTTACCTTGTTCATGCTTCTGGAACAAGAGATGAACTGAAACACGGTTAATGCAGTGATGTCTGCACTTTCCCAGATTTTACAGTGCAGCTCACCAGCCCAAGCTTGCAAGTACATCCACAAAAATTAGGAGACATTATAAAGAACAAAACATATTATGTTATGGGAAATTATATCTTTATTTGTTGGATTTATACTCTGCCTTTCTCCCGGGATGGAATCCAAATTGCTTGCGAAAATGCACAGATTTAGAAAAAGTGCATCAAATAATGTGTGTCTTGAGCGAAACAGGCATGAAAATCTGTATGGATACAAATTTGTAAAAAACAACAACCAACCAGCCAATACAGAGCTGGACAGAAATAAGCGTAATATAGGAAACATAAGATATGGAATGAAAGCAAAAATGGGCATATTCCTCCCATTCCTGAAAACCAAGCTGTGTTGAATCAGAAGTATTCCAGGTGAGTTTCATATGCAGCTCATACAGCGTACTGGATGTGGTTTGGCACAGATGATTCTCCATTGGCATCCATTGGTTTCCTTGCACGACTGTCTTGCAGATTTGAAGTGAGTTGGGGGCTTTCTTGGGTCATTCCCACATTTGCTCATTTATGCATAAATGTGTCCAGCAACTTGGGCCCTGTGTGCATGGGCCAAAGAAAATGACCTCTCGCTGTCGTCTTGGAAGGGAGACTGGATCACAGATGGTCCAACCTCTGGTCCCGATGGTATCCAGCCCATCCAGCACCAGAACCAGAGTGCACCCCTTTTAAAACACATTTTAAAACCTCACCAATTATTCCAGATCTTCCAGGAAGATCCAGAGCCCTCAGTTTGGACACCAGACATCTGCCGCCCAGCATTGGAACAGAGGGCATTTGCAATGGAAGGGGGATCGGGACAGCTTTGGGGCCAGGATACTCCAGGCATCCCCTGGCAGACAGGACCAAGGCTTTCTCAGTGGCTCTTCCCAGTTTTTGCAAGTCCGTCCCAGCCCTATGCCAATGCAGATAGGACCACAGACTTTTAATGCCATCAAACAGCTCTCCTCTACTGCCAAGCATATATATATATATATATATACACACAATCTGTCCCAGAAAGGCCAACCAGTTCTCTTACTCCGGTAAAACTCAAAGCAGACCTTGCCTTCCCCTCTTTTGCATTTGCTTCTGCCTAGCCCTCTTGCAGCTGGGTAAGGGAATGATACTGTGGCCTTGCATCGGCTGAAGAGAAAGGCAAAATAACCCAGACAAGCAAGAAGGTGCTGCAAGGGGAATTAAAATGAGGTTGCTTTCTGTCTGGGAGAGTGATGATGTTTCTCTTCCTTTCTGGTGCAGTCGCGGCCCAGACAGCTTTTAGGTTGCCTGAGTTGCCTCCAACCTGCCCCGCTTTAAGCCATTGCAGTGGCCCCTGAGTTCAACACCAGCTGGAGGGAGATGCAAAATGTTACACCCCACACATACAGTGCAAGATCTAGGCCTTTGTGCTCCAAAATCCCATTTCACTGCCCATGTATGATTTAAGACACACACACATATACACACAGCAGGATCTAGGGCTTTGTGCTCCAAAAATCCCACTTCACTACCCATGTACAATTTAAGACCATAGTTCTGCTGAATAGCTCCTTGACCGCCGTTGAAAAGAAGACATAATGCACCCATCACCTGGAGGGACACATTTGCTAATGCGACCAACAATTTCCAGCCCAGGTGGCTTTGAGCTGCCCTCTTCCAGCAAAGCGCCTTTGGCCATGGTATGACAAGAGACCCGTGGAATGACGGACCACGTATTCCGCTTTGCATAATCCGGTGGCGTGCTCACTTTTGCAAACTGGCGAGTGGACAGATGCGGAGGAAGGTGCGGAGGAATCCCCAGGTCATCCTTTTGGTTTCTTCTTTGGTCAAAATTAATTGGTGGGAACTGTGTCAGAGCACTATGCTAGTGGCTGCACTTTTTTCCCCAGGGTCACACAGCCGTCGGGACAGAAGGCAGACAAAATCTGTCAGCTGTGAACAGCTTGTTTCTCCCATACTTTAGTTCCTTCATGGCTGCTGTGCCTGCAAACTCTTTCCTTCTGATGTCACAAGTACACAACACATTGCTCCTCGCCAGGGAACGGTGCATGGTGCAACTACCACATCATGCATGGTGTGTAGCTATGACTCTGTTGTCACAAGCTGAAGAAGTACAAGGACACCCCTGGGTTTTCACCTCTTTTCTCATCCTCCGTTACAAAAGCCTCCATCGCACACACCAAGTTATCCCTCTTAAACACAACCCCAGTCTGAAAAATTGCAATATGTGTGACCACACAGCCATAGCCACTCATTTTATTCCCCTTCACCTTCCATGCATGTGAATGTACATATGTCTGAATTACTCCTGTTCTCACACTGACATCTATGGAGCATAGTCAGCATATGCACACACAAATATCCAGATTTTCCACTCAGTTCCAGAATAAATGCCTATTTTCCCTCTCTAGATTAAAGACTCGGATTCGGCCCAAGCATCCCCGTTTTGACAGCTCACTATGAGAACTAGGCAAGGCCATTTTATTTGGTCTGTGTAGATGCACCCCATGACAAACCGGGATGGGAACGGTTCAGGTGGCCCAGAATGGTTGCTGCTAGCCAAAAATGAAGAAAGAGTCAAAGGCAACCAGTCTCCCGGGAAAGGTGATGGGAAAGCTTCTGCTTCTCTTCTCCTTTTCTCTTGTTTTGTGGCCTAGAGGATCTACATTTGGACCTACAGAGCTTGAGAATCTTACCTTTGGGGAATGCAACTCCCAACTCCGACATTTTGCGCTGCTTTAGAGCATGTTAAAAAAAAAGAGATTTCTCAGTGGGAGGAAGCCACATCTTTTAATCAGAATGCAAGGAGACTGACTGGCTTTTTGGGGAGAATAATAATAATAATAATAATAATAATAATAATAATAAGATCTTGCCATGCTGGGGTTAGGGTTGACATGCGTCCCAGTAAACTGGGAATATCCCGGATTGGATGGTCTCAAACATGTCCTGGTTGAGCATGTTCCTGATTTCTGGGGTGGGCAACACATGGCCCTCCAGATATTGCTGGACTGCAACTCCCATCATCCCTCTCCATTGGCCATGCAGGCTAGGGGCTGATGGGAGTTGCAGTCCAATAAAGTCAAGGCTGCCAGAAACTGCCGACTGAAGCTCATCTTGGGAAGGGGGTCAGAGATGAATCCTTGCAGGCTGGCTTCGGCCAACCTGAGAAAGCATCTCAAGGCTGTCCAAACCCAGCAGTAGTTCATCTCTTCCACTTGGGGGAAGCACAAGCTTAAGGATGTTGCTTCTGCAGCTGGATTCTCCATTAACTGATACAGAATATTTTTGCCATTCCAACATTTGTCCAGGGGATGGCAACCTGCACCCAGGAAAACATGGTAGAGGTGGGTGTGAAGAAGCTGCATTTAGCGGCCATTGTGTCTTTTTATTTAAAACTGATCATGGTTAGCAAAACAACAAGATGTAAATATCATATTTACATGCCTCTTTCCTCCCGACACTGTCGATAAAGAGACTTGGAGAAGTTCTTGCAGATAGGTGATGCCAAGGGTGCAGCTATGAAGAAGCAAAATGAGGGAGTGGTCTCTCCAGCAAGAATACGGCTACCTCCATGAAATTTTCCAAACTTCAGGCATTGCAGAGAATGGGACGTTCAAAAGCATTCATTCCTAACTCTCTTCTACTTGCTGTGTTTGCACTCCCTTGGTCGCTTTTCCTGCCACTTTTGTTTCGATGCGGGAACTCTTTCTAGATAATTCAGCTGAGATTTTAAATGGTGCAATGCTAGAAATTGGGGAGACCGAAGAACAAGTTTATCAGGGAGCAGAATTCTTATTTAGGGAACAATGCTCCTCTTCCTCACCTTTAAGTGATGCATTTGGCTTTTGCACACACATTTCCATTCCCTCTTGAGGTCCTGGTCACTTGCTGTTTCCTGGGGCTCAGTATTCAGACAAACCTTTGCTCCTTAATAGCTAATTTCCACGACTAAACTGCACAGTCTGATACCTTCGGGCATAGCTACCCATCCTACCCTCCTTCCTCTTTAATGGCTGCTTCATCCTTTTAATCCCAATCTGCCCAGATGGAGAAGAGTCCAAATGATTGCTTTGCATGGCTATGAAATTGCTTTGCATGGCTGTGAGATGAAATCATCTCATATGAAGTCAGGTCTTGTGAGCCAAACACAGTCCTGGGGCTGCAGGGAGCTTCCATGGCTGTTTTTGAAGCCTTCAGCCGCCGAAGACCCCCAGACCATGCCTTTTGGGCTCTTTTGTGTGTTTTGGAAGAGTTTATTCAGAAGATGCCAGCCACAGATGCTGGCGAAACATCAGGAATAAACTCTTCTAGAACACAGCCACATAGCCTAAAAGACCTACAAAAAGAAAAACCTATGGATGCCGGCCGTGAACGCCTTTGACTTCACATCTCCCAGAAGTGTTTGGTAGCTGCAATTCACCTTTTTAAGTAGGTTGTAAATTCCCCTCCTGTTCTAAATTCTCAAATTTCCAAAAGAAGAAGTGAGCTTCATGCAACTTCAGTGGCGTCACTAGTGAGGTGCAGAAAGCGTGGACCACAAGCGGTATATAAATGAAGCTGCTTTGCTTTGCTTTTTTGCTGTGACCGTATCAGAGGGGGTGGCACAAAAAGCATAGCATCATAGAGTTGGAAGAGACCCCCCCCCCTTAGTAGTCCCTTCTGCCATGCAGGAATACACAATCCAAGCCCTCCCTGTGACAGATAGCCATCCATCCTCTCCTTAAAAACCTCCAAAGAAACGGAACCCGCCACCTTCCAAGGCAGTGTGCTGTGGTCTGTATGTACCAGGTGAGTCTCCTAGCATGTGTTTTTGGAAGAAGGGTGGCTGGCTGTGAATAGCGGTGATTGAAACTACACAAATGCCTCTATGTGTGTGAGAGAGGTGGGGAGAAAGTGAGTGTGCGTGTTTGTGTTTGTGAGTATGAAGGATCTGGTGGACCTGGGGAGCACAAAGGGTCTTGGATTGGGTTCTCAGGATGTAGAGAGATCTTGTGGCACCTTTGAGACTAACCAAAATAAAGAAGATGGCAGCATGAGCTTTCGTAGACTAAAGTCTACTTCCTCAGATGCATTACTGAAGTAGACTGAAGTCTAGGAAAGCTCATGCCACCAACATCTTTCTTTCATTGAGTCTCAAAGGTGCTACAAGATCTCTCTAGATACAGATTCTGCAGACTAACAAGGCTATATCTTTGGGTTCTCGAGGGAAGGTGTGGGGAGGACAGCTAGGCCTGCGGTTGGGCATGACCCCCTTGACCCAACCATCCTGCCTGCCCTATTACAGGTAAAGGCCCCGAGACCCTTTTCGCCGGCCAAAAGCTCAACGACAATGAGTGGCACACGGTCCGTGTGGTCCGGCGTGGGAAGAACCTGCAACTCTCGGTGGATAACGTCACCGTGGAAGGTAAGCAGAGGAAGGTGGCCCTTGTTGGAGCTGAAGGGCAGGGCAGAAAACCCCTTGCAATATTTCACAGAGGATAACTGGACGCGTGTGGCCAAGCGACATCAAGCTTTGGTCAAGATGATGATGGTTATTAATGAGGAAGAACGCGCAAGCAAGGAGAGTTTGCTTTTGCTTGAGCCTGATGGGAAGGGTGTGATTCCACATCCGCTTTTTCTCTCCCCCAGATGAAATAAGTCAGTTTGCAATAAATGAAGCAAGCTCGGTTGCTTTGAACTCAAGTTTGCAATAATGGAAGCAAGCTGAGGACAAAGGGAGGAGGAGGAAGAGGAGAGAGAAACTGGGAATGCTATGATCCTATGGTTCACATTTTAAAAGCCGTTGGAAAAGTGGGCCAGCAGAGGATTAATCGGGACTCTCCCTGCCAAATTGGGACTCTTGAAGAGTATAAGAGAAATGCTTGCAAAAGAAAGTCTTCTTGTATTTATTTCCAGGGACTTCACTTCCATTCTTGGGAGGGCTTTCTTTCCTGTGTGCCCAGAGCCACCTTGGCTTTTTTTGTTGTAAACTGCCTTTGCGTCGGTCTTGATCCATGGCGACCCTATGGATGAGACATCTCCAGACCTCCCTGTCCTCTACTGCTCTGTCCAGCTCCTGAAAACTCATATTCATGGTCTTTTAATGAAGTCCATCCATCGGCCCCTCTTAAGTTGCTCAGAGATAGTCCTGGGGTGGCTGGCATGCCCTTGTAGGTCTCCTTTTTTAACACCAGAGAGCAGTAGGAGATCTTGGGAAAGTAGGGCTGCCTGTATTCCTCTGCTTGGTAGCTCCGTATATAAGCAGTACTGGAGTTTTACCATTCAGGGGAGCACTGAGCAAGCAGTCTGGATCAGAGTGTAAACAGAGCAAAAGTGACATGCGCTGTTGGCTATTATTGACAAATGATGTTGGGAGAACCACTCTGGATCCAGACCTCCTACGACTCTGGTCTGGAAACAAAATGCTGGACTAGAAAGGCCTTTGCTCTGTTTCAGCATGGCTTTTCTGGACGAAACATAAAAGGGGACTTTAAAGCAGAGGTGGTTGTGGAGGTCTCCTAAGGGCAGCGTTCCTAGATTGTTGGGAGCTGGACTTTCAGGTGACCTTAAAGGGTCTCACAATGTCCACTTGTAGTAAGTACCAGGTTTAGATTCTGGAATAATCCCTGGACAAATAATGTTCCCCTTCTTTGCTTCTCACCTCACTGCCCATTTGCTTGCCCAGCCTTTGTGAGTCCTGATCCATTGCCCAGAAGGAGTCGAGGACAATGTTATCCCTTTTCTATGCACCTCTTACAGCTTGGCTATGCCAGGAGGGAGCGGGTAGCAACTGCAAGGAACAGGGGTGTCAATAGGGGTGTGCGAGGGAAATAGACCACACCAGGCGACACCTTAGAGTGGGTCACGCACTATCCATCCCAACACTGGTCACTCACTGTCCATCCCAAGAGGACTCCCCAGCCACCGCCTCTGCCATCCATTGACTCCGTCCATGGGTGGGGGTGGGGGCTGGTGACCCCTGGCAATCCCTTCTTGGTCTGGCAGGACTACTGGCCAAATGAGAAAGGTCGGCTCCGCCAGCAGCCCTACCAGACCCAGAAGGGACCGGTAAATGGCAGCAGTACCCCACTCCCACCAGCCTGGATGGTGGAAGAGGGCAGTTAGGGTGCCCCAGGCATCCTAGGAGTGATGGCATGACTCATTGCATTGGCCTGACACCAATCCTGGTGATACCACTGGCAAGGAAAGTGAGCCTATGATACCACCTTGTTTAGCTTAATGCTCTTACTCATAACAACTAGGACTTAGGACTTCAACTTTATAGCATGGTCAAAAGGGCTGGGCGGGTGGGGAAAACAAAAGCCAAGTAGATAGAGAAGGGGAAAACAGCCTTCTGGGTCATCCTGGTGGGTGACATTGACCCCACAATAGGGCCGTATTTGCTCAGAGCCACCAGTGTCAAAGGGGGATAAAGGCTGCTGTCACACTGCAGAATGAATGCGGTTTGACACTGCTTTATCTGCCATGGCTGCATCCTGTGGGATCCTGAGATTTGTAGTTTGTTGGGACACAAGTGCTCTCTGATGGAGAAGGCTAAATTTGAAGCTACAATTCCATAGCATGGAGCCATGGTAGTTGAAGCAGTGTCAAACTGTGTTCATTTTGCAATATAGATTCAGTCCTAGTGACCCAACTACTGAACATGAACCGGGGGTGGGGAGGCACCATTTATTTGCCTCAGGCAGCAAAAAGTCTGTGGCTAGCCAGCCCTTACCTTGACTAGGGTATGGATTCAGTAGGCCATTGACTACTGAGATCCAAAGCCTTTCCTTCCCATATTTACCTTGACCTAAGGTCTGAGATCTTGCCCTTTGGGGGTCACGCATCTTCCCCCAATAGCTCCACTTGGCTCGATTTTAACACTGTACCCCTTTTCTTCATTTCTCTCTACCCACCCACCTTGGTGTGCTTGGTCCAAGCAGGGCAGATGGCCGGGGCTCACACCCGCCTGGAATTCCACAACATCGAGACGGGCATCATGACGGAGCGGCGGTTCATCTCGGTGGTGCCGTCCAACTTCATCGGCCACCTGAGCAGCCTGGTCTTCAATGGCCTGCCCTACATGGACCTCTGCAAGAACGGGGACATCAGCTACTGTGAGCTGAATGCCCGCTTTGGCCTGCGCAGCATCATCGCCGACCCCGTCACGTTCAAAAGCAAAGCCAGCTACTTGGCGCTGGCCACGCTCCAAGCCTACGCCTCGATGCACCTCTTCTTCCAGTTCAAGACCACGGCCACCGACGGGCTCATCCTCTTCAACAGCGGCAACGGCAACGACTTCATTGTGGTGGAGCTTGTCAAGGGGTGAGGCGTCCAGAATTTCTTTGGAATTTTCTAGGGTCTGGGCATGCTTCCCTTCCCTTCTGTCACATCCAACTAGACCGTCCTACTTGGCTTTCCCTGCTGGAATGAGCCAGTCTGTAGTCCCATTTCCATCTCAAAAGGTGTCTAAAACATCCCAGTGGGGGCCTGCCATCTGGTATCATAGCAGAGCTGAAAAAGTAACTTTTCTAAACACACACACACAGACACAAGAGTGATGTACTGGAGTCAGGGTTAGCAAAGTCTGAATGTCTTTCCCCAGTAACTCCAGGAGAAAGTAGAAGTCATGGGGTGTATCCACACTGCAGAAACAAAGCAGTTTGACACCCCTTTAACTGCCATGACTGTATCCCATAGAATCCTGGGATCTGTAGTTTGGTGAGGCACCAGAGGTCTCTGAAGAATTCAGAGCCATAGCCGGGTTAGTTTGGCATAGCAGTACGCAAAGGGATTTTGTAGCACCTTTGAGACTGAGTGAAAAAGTTGTAGCATAAGCTTCCGTAGACTTGGTCTCTGATGCATCTGTGAAAGTAGACCACAAAGGCTAGCCAACCACCAGGTTTGTTGGCTGTATTTATTTGAAGATCTCTTGCCCCTTCTCCAACATTTGTACCTTTCTGGAGGCTCTGATTTTACAAATGGCGTATGGTTTTTTTAGGGGGAGTTCAGACTAGATGATCCCTTATGGTCCTCCCCTTTCCAAACCCCTCTTCAGGTACATCCACTACGTTTTCGACCTGGGCAATGGACCGTCGCTGATGAAGGGGAATTCAGACAAGCCGGTCAACGACAACCAGTGGCACAACGTCATTGTGTCCCGCGACACCAACAATGTTCACACACTCAAGATTGACTCCCGCACGGTCACACAGCACTCCAATGGCGCCCGCAACCTGGACCTCAAAGGTGAGCTTGTCCACAGACAGACCCACATTCATGCACTTCTCTTCTGCATTGTGCCATTCTTAATTGCAATAACAATGTACGTCACTAGGGGGAGTGCAATTTATGGAAGGGCATTGGCTGTGTTCAAAAATGACCCCAACAAAGTCTATGCAGGTTGTCCATTTTTGGCACTAGGGTTGCACAAGGACAAGATTTATCCAACAGGTGTTTCTAGCATTCCATATATAACAAATTATTTTATTTTATAACTCAGGTCATTTGTGCTTTGCGTGTTGTGAATGGCTCTCAGGGCAGGACTGCTCAGAAGTGAAATAAAAACAAATCTGAATTAACTCACCTCCTGCATCTAATAGCATCTACCCCAAACTGTCTGGGGACATCCTAAAAGGGCATATCTTTAATTTCCTTTTCCTGCTCCATAACAGAGATAGTAAGAATATTTGTTACTGTTTGTTTGCTGCAAAATAATGAGTTTCTTGATGCTCTAGCAACCGCTGTGAGAACAGAGCCATGGTAAAGAGTCTTCTCAGTCTGCAAAATCTTTGGGGGAATTACACAAAAATATGCATGGCTTTGCTGTGCACACACACATAAACACACAAACCATGTTTCCGGCACAGGAGACAGTGTGTTTTCTGCTGAGAAAACATTGTTTCCTATGCAAGAAATGTGGGTTTTGGTTTTATTACAAAGGAAATCTGCATATATTTCTATGCAGAATGATTCCCTAAAAGACATCTCAGAGTATGAATATGGAAACTGTTTGCCCTTGGAATGTGAAGATGAACTGTGCAAAGATTTACGTCCGTGCAAAGGATCCACTTGCTTCTCTTGGACGAGGGAGTTTGAGTTCTAATAATAATAATAATAATAATAATAATAATAATAATTATTATTATTATTATTATTATTTTTATTCCGTCCTTTGGGAACCCAATCAGGGCGGCTTACAACAGTTAAAAAGATACATGATCTCCAAAACAATGAGTTGTTGCTGGCACAGAGTCAATCTTGCCATTTATTCCTTGTATCCATAGGTTGCTTGTGGACTTTTTGTGTCCACCTTGTCTTGTTTCATCATAGAAAAGTAAATATTTGGACTCTACGATCATGCTGGCCAGCAGTGGCATACCTCGTATATTTGACACTGGTATACTTTTATACTTTTGACATCCCTTTTGAGGTGTCACCCAGCGTGGTCCACACCTCCTTGGTGATATCCTTGCTGGCAAGTTGGGTGCGGAGAGCATTCCAGGGGTTTATTATCCAAACAAGTAACTTTTCCAGACTAAATCAAATGGCTCCCAAACTTTGATCATCCAAGCGTTTTGGACTTTGACTCCTAGATGCCCTGTCAGCTTGACCAACAGTCATGAATTCTGGGAATGGAAGTCCAAAACATCAGGAGGACTAAAGTTTGGGAACCAGTGCTCTACAGTAGTGGTTTCCAAACTTTGGTCCTCCAGGTGTTTTTGACTTCAGCACCCAATTGTTTCCCCCTGTGTTGTGGTCCCAATAAAAATCCTGTGTCACCAAGCTGCTTCCTTTCCAGGACAAAGCTTTGAGAGAGGTGGCAGGAATAATATTTTGCCGGAGTAGAGCATTCTTTATTCTGACAAGATGAAATGCCATTTAACAGTGACAGGAAAAAAGACCAACCCTGGCATGCGATCTGCCACATTGCCTTTGCTGAGCCTCTCCTGTCCTACCTTGCAGGGGAGCTGTACATCGGAGGCCTGAGCAGAAACATGTTCAGCAACTTGCCCAAGCTGGTGGCCTCGCGGGATGGCTTCCAGGGCTGCCTGGCCTCCGTGGACCTCAATGGCCGACTCCCGGACCTCATCGCTGACGCCCTGCACCGGATTGGGCATGTTGAGAGGGGCTGTGATGGTAAGGAATATTGAGAGTGGGAAGACGGGTCTTCAAGGGCAGCCCTCTGCAAACAGTTGTGTAGTAGTCTAGTCAGGGCATGGACCGGAACATAGACTACTATGTCCAAATCAAGGAAAACGTGTCCAATGATCATACTACAGTTGGTATCCACTGGGGTTTGATTCCAGGACCCCTCCTGGATACCAAAACCCATGGATGCTCAAGTCTCATTATATTCAATGGTAGGGGTAGGCAACCTGTCCCCTTTAAGGGCCAAGGGACTTCAGCTCCCAGAAGCCTCAGCAATGTTGTCAATAGTCCCATGTTGGCCAATAGCTCCTGGGATTCTGGGAGCTGAAGTCCCTCGGCCCTTAAAGGGGAAAGGTTGCCTACCCCTGCCCTAAAGGATGGGGTTTGACACCACTTGCCCCAAACACTTGCCTTTTGGTAGAAATGTGCTGTGCCATTGGCCTGCACCCCTTTAAAACAATGAAAAGATGGTGTTCAAACTCAAAAACTGGGGTTTTCGTGGCTAGATTTGTTTCAGAGGAGGTTTGCCTTTGTATTCCCCAGAGGCTGAGAGAGTGTGACTTGCCCAAGGGCACCCAGTGGGTTTCCATGGCCAAGCGGAGAATCAAACCCTGGTCTCCGGAGTTGTAGTGTGTATGTTTATATGTAACTTTGAACGTCATTCTTTCAATTTTTAATGGTGCCGATTGCCTATGTGCTCATGTCCGACCGCTTTAGGGAGGGAAAGCTGCTATGCGTTGGGTGCATTAAGGTACTCAATCCGCAAGCAAATTAATAAATCATAACCTTGCTATGGGCTTGCCCAGAAGTAGGCAAGTAGTACAAGAAAGAGCAAGGAGAGCCAAGACTATGCAATGACTTGAAGTAATTTTAGAGCAGCAGCAGGGAAACAAAGGCTGTGGAGCCAAGTTCTGCACCCTTATTTTTCCATCTGGGATTAATGGTCTGATTTGGAGGTAGGGTAACTTTGGATTCTTTATGAGGATTGACTTAAAGAACTGGGTATGTTTAGCCTGGAGAAGAGAAGACTGAGAGGTGACATGGTAGCTATCTTTAAATATCTGAAGGAATGCCCAGTAGAAGATGGAGTGAGCTTGTTTTCTGCTTGCTCCAAAGACTAGACCAATGATCCCCAAACTTTGGTGCTACGGATGTTTTGGACTTCAGCTCCCAGAATTCCAGACAGTTGGCCAGGCTGGCTGGGGTTTCTGGGAGTTGAAGACCAAAAAACCTAGAAGACCAAAGTTCAGGAACCACTGGACTAGACCATGAACTAAGGCTTCACATTTCAAGAAAAGAGATTCCCCATAAACATTAGGAAGACCTTTTTTTTTACTCTAAGAGATGTTCAATAGTGGCACAGACTCTCTTGAACAGGGGTAGGCAACCTTTCCCCTTTAAGGGCCGAGGGACTTCAGCTCCCAGAAGCCTCAGCCATGTTGGCCTATAATAGTCCCATGTTGGCCAATAGCTCCTGGGATTCTGGGAGCTGAAGTCCCTCGGCCCTTAAAGGGGAAAGGTTGCCTACCCCTGCTCTTGAAGGTTGATGGGATCTCCATCTTTGGAGATCTTTCAACGGAGGTTGGATGGGCATCTTTCTGGAGTGCTGCAGTTGTGCATGGCAGAGGGCTGGAATAGATGGTCCTTGGCTTCCCTTCCAGTTCTATGGTTCCATGGCTAAGAGTGCATGCTATTTGTCTTAATTAAAAATGTGGCCTGTGACGTTTGGAATTCCTTGCTCATTTTGCTTGGGAGGGTCCTAGATTTCCACCCCTGCATCCTTCCCTCCCTGTCTCTCAACATCTCCTCTTCCATCTCCTTGGTCCTTTCCTCCAGGTCCCAGCACCACCTGCACGGAGGACTCCTGCGCCAACCAGGGCGTCTGCCTTCAACAGTGGGACGGCTACACGTGCGATTGCACCATGACCTCGTACGGTGGCCCGGTGTGCAATGACCGTGAGTAGCAGTACAGTTTTAGGGAGGCATGCTGGGGCGGGGGGGGGGGGGAAACACAGGGCAACGCCTACACCAAAATATTCTGAAGCAAGGGTGATCTTCATGTTTCGAAAGATGGACACCACCTGCCTAAACTCAACACTGAGCCTGCGGGGAGTGCAAATGGACCAGTTTGAGCTGGGTTTTGAAACATCGGCATTGGGTTGCCATACATCTGGGCACAATCCATGCCTGTCTAATGATGGGCATTATGTTTGTCAGCTGGATCAGATATGAGTTACTCCAGTTTTGTACCGGACCATGTTATGTCTTCTTGGGGTGGAGGGTCTCTACTCGAACATTGCAGAATGGGGGTTTCTTGGAGCAGAGAAGGAAGTGGTTCCCACATCACTCCACTCTGGGTTTCAGTCCAAACATTGAAAGAGCTATCCAACAGGCTGGAGCCCAACCCTGAAATAGCTCAGCACCTCCAATAATGCCTTTTAATTTAAGCTTAAAACTTGGGATGGGTTCACTGTTGTGGCATGAGTCTCCAGCTGTGGGATGAGAAGAAAAAACGCAAAGGGGATGGGTTGGGGTGTGTGTGGGTACTAGATCTTCCTGGGACAAGTAGGGTGTAAAACAAAGGGTAACAGGGGATGGAAATTGGGGCTTGGAACCCAAAGAGAAGGAGGCAAATATTTCTGGGAAGAGCACAAGGGAAGGCACACCTTGGATGTGAGGATGAGCTTGTAGGTCTGCAATAGTTTGGTCAGCTTATTTCCAATACACCGGACGCTGCCTTATAATAAGTCAGATCCTTGGTCCATCTAGACTAGGATATGCAAAAGGAATACATGCGTGTGCACGAACACATTTTAATATGAATTTTCGAATGCACAAACACATTTCGAAATGCATTTTATTCTATGTCTTCACGGATCTGTGCATACTTCCTTTTAGAATAACCACTTTTAAGTACATTTGGACGGTTCTGCGCAATCCAGAGGTGCGAAAGCAGAAAGATCGTGATGTCAGATCCACATGTTTGCCTAAAAGGTGCAAAGCAGGCCAGCTTGCATTAGACTCCACAAAGAAAGCATTCACAGACAGGTCACCTTGAAAGATGGGTTGCTTTTTCTCCCCACTGCGTCCTCAGAGTAATCCCCCCTTGGAAAAGTTATTTTGCTTGCTGCCCTTAAGGGGACTCGCCAGGGATGACAAGAAATTTATTATAATTAAAATTGTAATAATTCTTGCTACACCTAGCATGGGTACGGTGCACTGCACATTCTCATAAGCAAAACATACACACACACACACCTGCTTTTCTTGAGAATCTTAAGCCTGGCCAAACTGGAAGCAACATTTTTTCCAAAAATGGAAATTTTATATAAATGGCAGCCAGGGGTTGAACAACTTTGGGAAGATGGGGTATGTGGCCGGGGTGTGTAACTCTTTCTCTCCCGTTCCTTACAAAACTACACATCCCAGAATCCCATAGCATTGAGCCATAGTAGTTCGAAGTGGTGTCAAATGTCGTCATTTCGGCAGTTACTGAGGATAATGCAAGCCTTTGTGCATTGCCAATGATGGAAGCCAGGATTGTGTGTCTGAAATGGTGCTCCTGCAAACTGGCCATGTGCACAAATGCGATTCTGCTTTGGAAAAAGAAAACTGTAGCTCAGTAGGAGATCCCTTGCTTAGCGTGCAAAAAATAAAAATAAAAATCCAACAACTCTGAATATGATGGCAAGAATTTTCTTTCCATCTGAGGCTGCGGACAGGTGCGGTTGCCAGCTGGTGTAGTCGCCAAAGCTTGCAAGCAAGGGAATGGAGGTTTCCAGATCCCTCGTAGAAGCATCCCCAAGCTGGCCTTGGTGCAAGGTAGCGTTGCGTAAGTGCAAGATGAAAGAGGAAAATTTGGAAGCAAAGGATTGGAAGGAAGGTCAGGAGGCAAGCCTTGTTGGAAGCAGAGAAGCCAGGATGTGCTTGTTCAGCCTCAAGGAAGAGAGATGAAAGGTGCAACCATTTTGAAAAATTTAGCAATGTAGGGAGAGGAAGAGCCTGCGGAAAGGAGAGTGCCAGCAAGGGCCTGAGATGACAGGACAATCGGGTTTTCAACCTCCGCTTCTCATGGGAATGCTCCTGAGCTCAACAAGCCTCCGAATGACAGAGGTGAGCCTCCCTGGCTGGGGAGGCCATGGACCTTTTCCTTTCCTGAAATATTCTGGAAGAGCTTAGCAAACAGACCTCAGGGAGCAGCTGTCTTGTCATCCAGACAAGCCAAGACCATCCCTTCCAATGCCATGTTTTTCCTCTCCTTTTGGAAGTAGGGTTTTACCAGGTTGCAACAAGGCAGTCCTCAAAAGGATCCATCTTGGGGAAGGATGACCGGAAAGAAACAAAGGGACCAGGAGACAGGATCTGCAAAGAGAAAGCAATATTTCTTCCATATGTCGGCTGTGTCTTTTGCTCTATTTTATAAGGAACAAGTGTCTCCGTATCGAGTCAGGGGAGTGAAGGATGGAGCAAGCTGCTGGAATTTTGCAGGAATTACTTTCTTGGCAATCTGAATGGGGAGGAAAAAAACAGGATTTTTTTCCCTTAGAGGAAAGGAGATCACCTGTGGGTTGGCATAACAGGAGGAGGACTAATCTTATTCCCATGCCAGGCTCAGCTTTGGAAGAGAGAGTGCATCTCATAGCATGTTTAGAGTGCCTTTTCTTTTCTCTGTGCATTGTGTTAATGTGGAAATCGCTCAGACAAAAGGTGCAACGGAGTCAGAAGTTGTGAATCCTGGGCACCAACCTCACCACCAAGACGGAGCACCTAAAAATCTCCTGTCGCCCACTCGCCCATCATGCCAACCTGTTTGGCGTAGGGCCAAAGAGATTAATGTTGAAACCAGAAAAAAAGTAGTTACCTTTTTTGGGGGGGGGGCAGATGTTGTCGTTGTGTGCCTTCAAGTCATTTCCAGCTTGTGGCAACTCTAAGGGGAACCTATCCTGGGGTTTTCTTGGCACGTTTCTTCAGAGGAGGTTTGCCATTGCCATCCTTTGAGGCTGAGAGCGTGACTTGCCCAAGCGGGTTTCCATAGCCGAGCCGGGATTCGAACCCTGGTCTCCAGAGTCCAACGCTCGGACCATAGCACTGGGATGAATTAAGAGCCAAGAAGGCTTTTTCCAAACATTCTGGGGTGGCTGTGTTGTTGTTGTTGTTGTTTCGTGCCTTCAAGCTGTTTCCAACTTATGGTGACCCGAAGGGGAACCTGTTGTGGGGGTTTCTGAGGCTGAGAGTGTGTGACTTGACCAAGGTCACCCAACTGGGTTTCCATGGCTGGGTGAGGATTCAAACCCTGGACTCCAGAGTCTTAGTCCCAACCTGCAAACCACTACTCCAGCCTGGCTTAGTATGTGAGCCTTTCCCTGTCTCAGGTCTCCCTGGTATCGCCTTTCCCCACCTTTCCTGCCCTGCTTCTCCCTCCAAACCATCATCCCCTGCACCCCCCAGGATGATGAAGCTGTTTGCATATCGGGGCTGACAGCCTGAGCCATTTTAATGAGGCAAAAGGATGGCTAATGAGAGCCAAGGTTTCTTTAACAAGGCTCTATTAAGCCAGACCCCTGAGGCAGGCTGGAAAAGGAGGAGGCCAGTCTCCATTCCTCCGATGGGTGCAGGGGTCTCCCCTCCAGCCCCATGGGCTCAAGAGTTTACTGATCGCATTGGAAAAATGCATGCATG
>CM034711.1:10180512-10193152 GCA_020142125.1 Phrynosoma platyrhinos
ATCTGGGCTACTCTTTCAAGAAAGCTTTGTCAATCAGACAGAAAAGAAAAGAAAACCTTTCCAGATTTGCAGCCATGGTGGGAATGTTTGCATCCTAGACCAGGGCTTCTTCAGCTCCCTGATATGGGAGAGTGGCATTTCCTTCCTTCCGAAAGGCATCAGGGACTGGCACCATATTTGTGCTCATTGGCTAATTATTATTTTTCTTAGAAACTCTCCAACAATTGATGGCTTGTGGATAGGATGGGGAACACCTGGCTTGACCGCAGGGCATGCAAAAGGGATCTAGGAATCTTAGTGGACCACATACTGAACATGAGCCAAAAGTGTGATGCGGCAGCTAGGAAGCTCAGTGCATTTCTTGCTGCAATTTGCAAAGAGGTCTTCCTATTTACTTAGTTAGCTTCCTCCTTCCTGCCCAGTTGGTGTGGTGCCAGGGCTCATCCTCTACACTGCATCCACCTTAAAATTGAATTAAATTAAATGTACAGTAGTTCAGATTTCAGTCTTAATTTCCCAGTAGGAAACTACATTTTCTCTCTCTCTCGCACTGAGTTTCTAAGAAAAATAATATATATAATTAACATGTAATTTTAAAAGCATAAAAGGGAGCAAACATTACTTTAAAAAAAACCCTCACAATATCACATTCAAGTCTAAACTAATCAGTCTAAGTTAATTCAAATGAAACTACACAACTAACATAATACAGCAAACATACAAAAATACTAGGCAAGGATATAACTTCCAACTCTCTGGCAAGTAGTTGTAGTTAATAATAGTTCTACTTCATATTCTAAGCCAACCTAAAATAATAAGATAACCTAAGTTTTAGGTAGGTATTTATCATCTGATAAATACACCAGCATGGTTTGAGTGTTGGATTACGACTCTGGAGACCAGGATTTGCTTCCCAGCCATGAAACCCACTGGGTGACCTTGGGCAAGTCACACTCTCTCAGCCTCAGGGTAAGGCAATGCAAACCTCCTCTGAACAAATCTGTCCAAGAAAACCTTGGGGTCCCCATAACTTGGAAATGAGTTGAAGGCACACAACAACAACAACAACATTCTACAATATTTCATTATTTGATTTAAGCTTCAAAACCTGATACAGTCAGCCCTTGGTATCCTCTGGGGTTTGGTTCCAGAACTTCCATGGATACCAAAATCCATGGATGCTCAACTTCCATGATATACAACGGCGTAGTAAAATGGTGCCCCTTATACAAAAATGGAAAAATCAAGGCTTACTTTTTGCAGTTTTTTAAAAAGTATATGTTTTTCAAGCCGTGCATGCAAAATCCATGGATGCAAAGTCCATGGATTCTCTCCAGTGCACAGTGCTTAGCGACGGCACCGGAGGATGCCCCCTAGGTCTCAAATGTTGGCCCGACAACCTCGAATCCCGGGTCGACCCTACGGTGGCAACCCTACTCCTGGCTCTTACACACTTCTCCAGATCTGGTACTCTTACCTTTCCCTTTCCAACCTGCAGGGGGCAGAGGCAGGCATTGATAAAGGGCATCCGCCCCTGTGCTCTAATAATCCGGGTTTAATGCAATAATTACATGCATGGCTCTAATAAGCAGCGTGAACACACGCAGCCAGCCAGCCAGCCAGCCAGCCGCTCCCACCGCATGGTATTAATCACTGCTTAGCATAATAAGCCCTTAATAATGCCACCTTCCCCCCCCCCAAGACACACTTCGTCCTGTATTCACCTACCTCCCAGTGGTAGCTTTGCACAGCAAAGCCTTTGTAGGGGTTTTTCTGTAATAGGGGTTGCTGGATTGATGCCAGAAATTCAGGATGCCCAGATTAAAAGGATGGTTTTTACGGGTCTGGCGAAGGCAGTGATGGCAAACCTTTGAGAAATCGAGTGCCCAAGCTGCAACCCCAAACCCATCCCTCTGGATTTCTAGTAACAAACTCTGGTGAACTCTGTGCTGGGGCGACGGCGCGTGTGCCCACAGAGAGGGCCTCCTCTGGCACACGTGCCATAGGTTCGCCACTGTCGGGCTAAGGTTTCTATAGGGAGCCAGTGTGGCATAAGGGTTTGAGTATTGTGCTAGGACTCTGGAGACCAGGGTTCAAATCCCAGCACATACAATGGGTTAGTACAATGCCACAGAGCCAACCTGGCGTAGTGGTTTGAGGGTTGGACTGCGACTCTGGAGACCAGGGTTTGATTCCCATCTCACCCATGAAACCCACTGGGTGACCTTGGGCGATTCACACTCTCTCAGCCTCAGGGGAAGGCAATGGCAAAGCTCCTCTGAACAAGTTTCGCTAGGAAACCCCATGATAGGATCACCTTAGGGTTCTCCATAGGTTGGCAACGAAGGCACACAACAACGTACCATAGATTTGGCGATGAAACTGACCAAACATTTGCAGCAGAACTGGGGACTGGGCCCTGCATCGTCTGGACGATGTGTCATAAGGATGTGGGGAAGACGTAGTATTTGGCCCATACGGACACCCCCAGAAAACCTCTACTTCCATTCCCAAAGCATTTCTTTGTGCTTCAAATGATGCACCGGCTTGTCATAGCAGGCATCAACCCAAGGCTATGACACATTTGTGCATGTGAAAAGATATGCACATGGATTTTAACGTAGATGCACACACACACACACACACATTTTGTTTTCCAAACTATTAGTCATCTGCAGATGTATCCCCGTTCGGCTGATGAATCCATCATGAAGACACCTTGGCTTAATCAACTTAACAGTTCTTCCGTTTGGGGGTCGGCGACGGTAGAGAGTCGGGCTCCCTCGGGGGACCGACAAAACAGCCAAACTGGAAGTCACCGAAAGTCTCCCTCTGCTTTTGAAAAATGGGCATTTTCAAATGTGAAACAGGGGGTTGGGGTGGGAGAGATCTATATTAAAGATGAACTGCCGCTGCAAAAAGGAATACAGGGGAGGCAATCCAGCCTTTGTTTTCCAGGAAAAGTGTGGTCTGGGGATGTCTGGGGTGATATCGGCCACAATAATAGCTTGGAGGGACTGTATTTTGCCCACCTTGGCTTTAAATAAAAAGATGCTGGTGGCTGTTTGTGAGCCTGGAAAACCAAGGCTTTGTTGTTGGCCAAAATATAGACGCTGGCTGAAATCTGATCAGTGGTACAGGAACAACATCTGGAATCCTTTTGGTGGATAATGTCTCCGTAAGTGGACTTGTGTCTGCAAGAGGAAGAATTGAATCATTCCATCATGTCTGCTATTACCTTACTACATAGGTTGTCATGTGCCTTCAAGTCATTTCCAACATATGGAGATCCTAAGGCAAACCTATTGTGCCATTTTCTTAGCAAGATTTGTTCAGAGAGGGTTTGCCATTGCATTCCTCAAGAGAGAGTGACTTGCCCAGGGCTGCCCAATGGGTTTCCTTGGCTGACCAGAGATTTGAACCCTGGTCTCCAGAGTTGTAGTCCAGTATTCAAAATACTACATCATCCTGGCCCTTGTGACTACATAGGGGAACCTATAAAGTAACCAATGTGCATTGATCCTGATGTGCATTGGTCCCGTTGTGCATTGAGACACCAGCTAGTGAGTGGTGATGCACACCAGTAAAGCCCAGTGCACATGGGACACTCTTGCTGGTATCCTGTCCCACATCTTCCCAGTTCACTAACAGGGTTTCTTAGCACCTTGCATATGTAGCTAACTCATCCCTCATTATCCATGGATTCGATCATCCATGGCTTGAAAATATTACCACCCCACCAAAAAAACCCAAAAATCATGCTTTGCTTTATTGCATTTTGCTTTGTTGTTGTTGTTGGCCTTCAAGTCGTTCCCAACTTGCAGCGATCCTAAGGCTTTTATCCTGGGGTTTTCTTGGCAAGATTGGTTCCGAGGAGGTTTGCCATGGCCTTCCCCTGAAGCTGAGAGAGTGTGACTTGTCCACTGTGGGTTTCACGGCTGAGCTGGGAATCAAACCTCCAGAGTCACAGTCCAATACTCAAACCACTATGCCACATTGGTTCTGTGCCATTTTACTACCTCGTTATATATAATGGGATTTGAGCATCCACGGATTTTGGTATCCTAGAATCCAACCTTTTTGGACACCAAGTCCCCACTGTATACAAAAGTTAGATAAAATGGACCATGATCGAGGATCTTGGCCATTATTCTGTCCATGCTTAATATTTTCATTTTCTTCTTCCTATATATCTTCCGTCTTTGGAGACTGTGGTGACGCTTTCTAGAAAGTGGTTTCTTGTAGAAATAAATTGGAAGAAGAAAATGCCCATTGTGGGTCTATTGGGAAGAAACCGGCACCTCCTCAAAACGGCACATGTGCGCAACCACAGAGTTTATGGGGAGAATGGATCACCGGGAAATGGGAACCATGGGATCCCGAACTCCATCCAGAGTGGAAAAGGCTGCGAGTTCAAGCCCTTAGCCTTTCTGCAAGAGCCTGTTGTTACTGAAGGTGACAGCTCTCTTGAATTGTGACCGCCCGCACTGTGGGCTTCCATAACTCATCCCGAACTCTTTATAATCACATAAGCACCCTTGCTCAGAAAGAGCAGCCTACAATGAGTTATGGACTGGTTTTGGAAAGGGGGGAGAAATAATTCCAAAAAGCACCAAGAGGGAGAGAGGGGGGGTCATGGATATGATGCACAGGAAGGAAGGAAGGAAAGAAGGAGGCACAGCTGGGCTGAAACCCATCCGTTGTTGCCTGTCAGGGAAACCTCCAGCCTTGCGTTGAATCTTTTATACAAATCTGCAAAATAGCTTGCTCGGCATTCATGATGTCCGCATTCTTATGCACGCCCTGTTTTCAAGTTTTGGAATGAGGCTTTTGCTTTTGCAAACGAAGGAACTGGAGGCGACTGATGTTGAAGTAAAGGAAATTTTGGATTGCTACTCACTTCTTCAGCCCTTTGGACCAAATGGGAGTTTATGTCCAAGCAACCACGATTTTGCTCTGTAATGGTTGCTCTCCGTCACGTCGTAGTGTCGCCGCCCTACGAAGATGAGAAAGGCACCATTAGGAACTTGTTTTCTTACAAATAGGGAGGGAGGAGAGAAATGCACCACCGGATCAATGCTTAGGAGCTCCCCACGGATGCAGGGTGACCAGATAGCCTAACCGCAAAGGAGGACAAGGCACCACAAAATTTCACGAAAAATGTGGGACGTTACCAAATAAAACCTAAATGTAAATCCATGTGTCGTAGTCATGCTCAAAATGGAGGACATGTTCTTCCTGGGCAGGAGGCTGAAATGGAGGATGCGTCTGGGGAAAGGAGGACATCTGGTCATTGTGCATGGAGAGCCCGGTCCCCGAACAAGCTCCCTTTTGCTCGGTGCTCCTTTCTGACCAGGAGGCTGCAGGACGGGATTAATCACCGCTCTGCTGCAAATGAAATTAAGAGGCCCTGATCGTTAGCGTATTGATGAGGCAAACGAGATTAGGCAGCGCACTGTCAACCGGCGGCTGCACCAGGAACTGGATTAAGGGAGGGAGCCATGGGCAGTCATTGCAGCAAAGGAGCTCCGAAGAGCCAAAGAGGGCAGGTAGCGATGGGGAGCAAGGGGAGAGATGGGGAGCCATTGGAGACGCTGGAGCCATGCAAGAGCAGTGGAGACTAGTGGTTGGAAGAGAGGACAGGCAAAAGGAATGTGCTTTGCAGCTTTGTGACCCCAGAATAGAGGAATTGCTCCTTGTGCATGGCCAATTACAGCGGTTGGGGCCTTGGAACAGTTTTGGAAATATCTCCCCTTCTTCTGCACCTATGTGTTTTACTCAGGGGTACATTTCAGTGGTTTCCAAACTTTGGTCCTCCAGATGTTTTGGTCTTCCACCTCAGACAGCTTTGACTGGAATTATGGCAGCTGAAATCCCAAATGTCTGGGGAACCAAAGTGTGGGAGCCACTGATCTACACTGTAGAAATAATGGAGTTTGACACCACTTTATGTGCTGTAGCTTCATCTTATGGAATCCTGGGATGTGTAGTTTTACAGTAGCCTTCTCTGCCCAAGATTGCTGGTGCCTCACCAAACACCAAAGCCCAGGATTATGCAAGATGGAACCAGGGTGGTTAAAGTGGTGTCAAACTGCATTATTTCTACAGTGTAGATGCACTCCTGGTTATCCGACACATAAAGCACTGGCGACGTTGTGCATTCCAACATTTTCTTGTCCTTAGTGTGGGGAAAAAAAGTCTCAATGTTGCATCAAGGGAACAGTGAACTGGTTGCAAGATTTTTCAGGAGCAAGGTGTATGTGTTGCTGTTGTTTTTATATAGTATATACACAACGGGGGTTTTTTTGGGGGGAACTGTGCATTGTGTGCAAGATACATGCTTTTTTGGCACAGAAATCTGGTTTTGTACAACATAAAGGGTTCTATGGAAAACAAAAGGTTTTTTTGCATCAGTACAGTAATGTTTTGCACAAACCATTTGCCTTGAGGGGAAAAGTCTCAGCTTTCCAAATATGAATGAAAACCCTTGTAATGTTGCCCACAGGGGAGAAAGCATTCACAATTACTCACCCCTGTATAAAGTAATAAAATAAATGAAGATTTGCATCCTTAACACTGACAAAAAAGCCCAGGGCCTATTTCCTTGGTCCAGATGGAGGAAGGGTTCTGAAGATAAATTCAGTTTGTGGGAAGGTCCACTTTTTTGCAAAAATGCTCACAACACAGAAGTGTCTCTTTGGGAACACCAGTCTTGTGGAGATGTGAGCCAACATTGCAGTTATTTTGATACCAGGTCAATATTTGCCCAGGCATTTTATACCAATCTGTGTCGCCATTGTTCTATTGTCGCATTCTTTTACTAAATATTGCCAATGTTCACCACCCTGAGCATTTTTAAACTTTTGATGAAGGGCATTTTATGAATAAGTAGATAACTGTATCTTCCATGATGATGTTTTGGCTTAACTTAGGCTTGGTTGACCCCTACTACTCACCTCGACTGGATTTGTTTTTCCACTTACCCTCCCTATGAACCCCTGCTCTGACCCCATTCTCTTTCTCTTTCTTTTCTCTCTCTTCTTCTCTCTCCTTTCCCCTCTTCCTCCTCTCTTGCTTTCAACAGGACCAGGGGACCGTCGGGGTCATTTTCAACGTGGGCACGGACGACATCACCATCGAGGAGAGCAACGCCATGGTGAACGACGGCAAGTACCACGTGGTGCGCTTCACCCGGAGTGGTGGCAACGCAACGCTGCAGGTGGACAACTGGCCGATCAATGAGCGGTACCCCGCAGGTAGGGACTGGCCGGCAACCAGCCCGCCTCCACCTTCGTCCTGCCACACACTCTCACGCATCGTGGAGGTCAGAACCACCCTGCCTTTCCAAGGGGTCCAGGCCTTGCTTCCTAAATTGTTGGGCATCCCAGTCTCTGGGCTTTTCTAGCATGCATTTCCCAAGCAAGGAAGGGGAGCAAAGAATAGACTTGGGAGGACAGAAGATCCCAGGACACTGAGCATGAGGAAATACAGGCAGCTGCTTTGTCCCTGTCTGGACAGTTTCTTCATCCTGGTCTTTATCAGAGGATGTTTTCCAATCTTCTCTGCTGACTGGTTGCAGCTCTCCAGGGTTTCTTGATCACTTGCTAATCATGACAGGGAAAAGTGCAGCAAGACCATCTCTTCAGATCCCCTTAAGGAGTTGCCATCAACCCATCTCCATCCAGTTCTTTCATTTTTATTTTTAATTGATGGGACGGAGGGATGGAACTGGCTCCAAATGACTGATCACACCCCATCCATCTCTGGTCATTTTTCGATGCCTTTCCTCAAACCGGGAAGTAATCAGACTTTCTTTCTCCAAGAGCCTTATTGCATGACAAAAGAAAGCTGAGCTGCAGAGCGAGAGAGAATTGGCTTTCTCCTCATGCTGTCGTAGCACTTCTTTTCTTCTTCCAGAAGCAGACGGAAAAAGCATGCCTTTTGCCAAACAGATTTTTCCAGCACAACAAAAGACTCACTTTTACAACCATCTCCCTCGGAAAGAGAATGGAAATGCTTTGACGTAATGCAGAGAGGCAAGGAGAAAACCACTTCTCTTTCACTGTGTCTCGGCTTTCTTTTGTCAGAGTCAAAGGAAGAGTCTAGAAGCCTAAAGAACCTGAGAAATCCCCAAGCATCCCACAACATAGCAAGATTCTCAGTTTTGCTCCCCAGAAGTTTTGCTCCAGACTGCTTCCAGAGTATTCTGGCCCCAGAACTGGCCCAGATTCTCCCTGTTACCTCTGCACTCTGCAGTAACACCAGGCAGCTGTCTACACATGTGTCCCATCCCACTACTGCCATGAGTCGCTCCCACTGAGACACCCGGGGGCTTATCGCACCATCAAAAAACCTGACTTCTCCCCAACGGGATACAGCCGGGTTGCGGGATGCAGGCGGGTATTACCACACGCAAGTCACCACCAATTCCGCCAGGCAAGTGCAACCTGGCTGCATCCCAGGTCCTAGGCATGCTTCAGAGGCTACTTTTCACAGCTAGGAGCTTTCTGTCTTTGAGAAACAGCCTCCAAAGTACACCTGGGACCCGGGATGCAGTCGGGTTGCACTCACTCAGTGGAATCGGTGGTGTCTTGCATGCGGTAATACCCACCTGAATTTTGCAACCCAGCTGTATCCCGTTGGGGAGAAGCCGGGGTTTTTGATGGTGTGATAAGCCCCCCAGTGTCAACCATTGTTCTGACAGCAAACCCTGCAAGGTGGACTGGTCATTTCCATTTCAGAGGTGGGTAGCAGATGCCAGGAGGCAGGGTAGCTTAACCAGAAGCTGAGCTGAAATTTGAAATTGCAGCTCCTGTGTCCATATATATATTTTATTCTTGATCTCCAAATCTCCCTACCACCACCACCTCTCCCTCCCCAGCGGATGATGAGAGTCCTTGACATTCTTTCAGCAGCTGGCATTTTTCTGGGATCACATAATTTTTGCAGCTCTTTCCAGCAGGAAAAGTGCTTTCGACGCATCTCAATCTAATCTCCTTTATTCTTTTGAAAAGGTTGGCGACGGCAGGGGGAAAAAGGCCCAGGTTGTTGCATACAGTAGGGTTCTAGGAAATGAAAGAGGGCATGGGAAAGAGAGGAGGGGGAAATTCAGGTGTGGGGGCATAGATAGATCTCTCTGTGATGAGTTACATACACAGGGCTGCCCGAGAGAGACTAGAAGGAAGAATGGTAGTGTGCAGGAGTAGCAAGGAAAGAGTGTCTCCATTTCCAAAAGTCCTATCCAGCTAGATCTGTTGAACTTCTCCAGGTATCTTCTCCCCTCCGTGACACATCCCCATGCATCTAAGCCTGGTCAGGTTGCTTATCCCAAAAGCTCAGGAACCTGCCGAGGTCTCCAAAGGGTTATAGCATTACTAGACTGGGTTTGACGGTGATGATCGGAGATAACAGGCTGGTTCTGACCTCCGCTGAGCCAGGGTGGGTGCCTGGGGCTGGGAGGCAATGGGATTTGTGGCTGCATTTGTGCCTGAGAATGCAACCAGCCTAGAAACACCTTGCCAGAAGATCAGATTCCCTCCCGTTGTATGTTGACGGAATCACACACAAGTGCCTTGGTTGGGAGCAGGCAGGAACCATAGAAGCCATAGAAGGCTGAGGAGGGGATTGCATCAAGGTCATTAGTGCCGCAGGCAGGGAAAGGAAGGAGCGCTCCTGCCCGCCTGGAATCTGCCAGACTCTTTGATCCATATTTCCCCCCAAAGTGCCGCTCCCTATGCTGCCGTCCCGCCGGCCTTATTGTGCAGTCTCTTTGATGCCCTCCGCTGCAGAGGGATGAGCTGCCATCTTTCCTCACCACCATCGCTCTCACGCTGCGGCTCATTGCTGGGCTCAGCGTTGCACCCAGATGCATGGCTCCCCTCTCTGGTTGTGTGGGTCGCCATCCGCATTCACACCTAGGGCTGTTCCAGGATCTGAAACAACACCGGTACGTACTCCTGACCTTCCTCGTGTGCAATGCCTCCTTGGATGTCAGCCATCCTCTCTTGGGGGGCAGCTACATGAAAGCAGTTTGATGCCACTTTAACTGCTATGACTCTTATCCTACAGAAACCTGGGGTTTGTAATTAGGTGAGGTCTGTTAGAAAGCTCTGTTGCCTAGCCAAACTACAAATCCCACGATTCTGTAAGCTAAAGCGGTGTCAAACTGCGTTAATGCTGCACTGTGGCTACACTCTAGGCTTTAGGCAGCGATTCCCAAACTCTGGCTCTCCAAGCATTTTGGATTTCAACTCCCAGAAGCCCCAGCCAGCTTGACCAACAATCAGGAATAATGGGAGCTGAAGTCCAAAACATCTGGAGAACCAGATATTGGGAACCGCTGCTTTAGAGGAAGCTAGGCTAGGGAATCTTGGCTCATTCTCGGCACCGTTTCCCATCTAAGCCACCATTTTCATTTAGGAGAATTGTGTTCCCCAGCACTTAAAATGGCTTCTAGATCTTAGGCTTTTGTGGTCCCATTCCTCCGGTGTTGGAGCACATACTTGCCTGGCATGGATGCTGCTTTTTATCAGGGCCACACTACATATCTGTGCCAAGGGTATCTTTCTGGAACAGCTATCATTTTCTCACTGTTTCCTGGTGGTTTCCCAAAGTGTCACAGAAAGCATGATCTATGCAGAAAAGATTCTGCAAATAGGTGTTTGTGTCTGTGAATTGGGCCCAGAAGATGAGCTTTTTTCCTCCCAAGGGAAGCACCCATGGAGCTCTTGTCTTGCAAAACAAGCACATCTTTGTCTGTGGCTCTGGAGCTGTGAACACACAAACTCATCATGCTAGACCGATCGGGCAAAATGGGATATCCAGGGAGGTAAAACCTGTAGCCCTGTCAGCCTGTCAAAATCCTTGGTTTTGCCCAGGAATTTGCATCCTCCATAGACATGTTCGGTGAGCCTGCAAAGTGGTACAACCAAGGGGAAAAGGTGCAACAACGCACAAGCCGTCGTTCGAGAGCTGGCTGGCGAAACGACTGTTCAAGCGGCGTAAAAACCCAACATGGCTGCGTGTGATCTGAGCGGGTCAGTGAGCATGAGAACGCGGCGTTCGCGTCGACCCAAAGAGAGAGGCAGCCATGGTCTCGTCCTCGGAGGCGTTTTGCAAAGGAAGAAAGAATCCGCTCCTGTGTTGAGAAGGAGGAAAGGAGGCTTGCGGAGCTGGAAAAGCAGGAACGCAGCTCTGTCTGCAGACTTGTTCCCGAGGCGCTAGGAGCCACGGAGCATATGAGGTTGCCCCCATAGTTTCATCGGAGGATGCCAAGCGGTAGCGGGCAAGCATAGGCCGGTCTCCAAACGTTTCACAAAAATGGAAGAACAGCAGGCAGGAGACACCCAAGAGCTCCGGAGCCAATTTATTTCTATGCTCCCTTTTCCCAGACACTATATATATATATAATGTTTTTCTTCATTGCCCTGAATGCTTTACACTTCTACACTCCTGTTGGTTTTGCAATGGAAAACAGCGTGCTTTTGCCTTTCAAAGGCACCCATTTTCTTTCTAATGCAAACAAAGTCTGCCAAGGGTAATTTATTTGTCATTGTTATGCGCCTCCAAGTCGTTCCCGCAATCCTAATGCAAACCTATCGCGGGGTTTTCTCGGCAAGATTTGTTCAGAGGAGGTTTGCCATTGCCTGAGGCTGAGAGAGTGTGACTTGACCAAGGTCACCCAGTGGATTTCCAAGGCTGAGCCAGGTCTGATCAAACCCTGGTCTCCAGAGCCGTAGTCAAACATTCAGACCACTACGCCACGCTGGCTCTTTATTTATGTATGTTTAATTTTATTTACGAATGTTTAAAAAAACAAATGGTGGTTGATTCGCAGAGCATAAAATCTTCTCTCTCTTTTTTGGCCATGGACCATATGGTTTTCTGGAGGGAGAATGAAGGAAGGAGAAAAATGTCAAGCTTCTGAGGTTTGCGATGATAAATAGGGCATAATAGGAAGGCAGCATCGATCTGTTGATGGAGGAAGGGGGCATGTTAGAGACCAAGGTGGACAGTGTCCAGCCTTGATGCTTCAAAGTCCAGTTGTGGGACTGCATCCCAGATCGACTTGAGACTGACCGGTCAAATCTGGCCTCCTGGGAGATTTGAAGTCATCACTTTGGGAAAAATCCATATTCAAGAAGGAAAAAAGCCTTCTCTTAAGGGCAGAACAGGTAGTGGATCTGTCATAGGGGTATTAGTTAATCATAAATAAACATGGTTATCTTGTTAGGAAGCACTTTTTTCCTTGAAAAATAATGAATGGCTGATGCCAGATATTTGACATTAAGGCCAGCGAGTTTGCTTAAGGCTGTTTTTATCTTGTTACTGTGTGCCTTCACAAAGATGCTAAGGCAGCTCAGAAAACTAGGGTTCAAATCCTTGCTCAGCCCTGGAAACCCACTGGGTGACCTCGGACAAGTCACACTCTCTCAGCCTCCATGGAAGGCAATGGCAAACCTCCTCTGAACAAATTCATGCCGAGAAAATCCTGCGATAGGTTCACCTGCGGAGCAACAAAAGTCGGAAATGCTCAAAGGCACACAAGAACCATGACAAACATGAAGGTGGCTCCAAAAGGCAGCCACGTCTTTCTAGCTGCATCCCCTCTGCAGAAATAATCCAGTTTGACACCGCTTTA
>CM034711.1:10209122-10225468 GCA_020142125.1 Phrynosoma platyrhinos
CTGCCATGCAGGAACTCACAATCAAAGCCCTCCCTGTGACAGATGGCCGTCCTACTTCTGCATGAAAACCTCCAAAGAAGGAGACTCCACTACATCCAAGGCAGAATCTCACTTCCTTTAGAGGTCCAGGGATGAAAAAGTGGCTCGCCAAAGTGGTCTACCCGTATCCTTGAGGACATCAGCGATCAGAGAGGGTTATCTGCTTGCTAGTCAGGGATGATGGGAGTTGTAATCCAACTCCTCTGGTGGATGCTGGTTTGGAGAAGGCTAATATAGCTTTGCACACTGAAGGACTTCACTGGGGATTTGAGGGAGAGCAAAGAGTGTTGGGTACCACTTGGTGCCTGTTCCTCGGCACTCATCATCCTGCAAAAACCCAACAAATGCTCATCCCATTCCACCCCACAATTAGGAAATGCTGCCACAAAATCACGGAGGTAGGGATGTTTGGAAAGCCCTTTGCACTCCAAAGCATCAGCCTTCTCCAGCCATGTCACCCAAACGGAGCAGCAAATCTAAGCTGGTTTCTGCAACCGCTGCGAATCATGCAAGTCATGCCTCCTGGCTTGCTGTGATTTATTCAACCTTTGCAAGAGCTTTCAAGTTGCGCCTTCATCCCCTCCAGCGTCTGAGACTTCGTTAGGCCTTCCCCCCCCCACTTGTGACCTGGAGTGTGTCTGGACTGCACAATTAAAGCCGTTTGGTGCCACTTTTGATGCCTGGGCTGCATGCGGTGGAATTTTAGGATTGGTAGTTTGGTGAAGGATTTACAGTTCCCAAGGTACTCCGAGTGCCTTAGACAGTACATTACAGAATTAAACTGATCTAAAATTCAATTTCCTTCTTCTCAGGGTACTTTGGCGCTTTCTAAATAACTCACGAAACTATAAATCCCACAGTTCCCTAGGATGGAGCCATGGCAATTAAAGTGGCATCAGATTGCATTAATTGTGCAATACGTCCCAAGTTTCCTTGCCCATCCTTGAGGAGCCAGAAATGTCTTCCTTTCCTTTCCTTTCCTTTCCTTTTCTGTCCCCCCATACATAGTTCCCAAAAGTCATTTAATTCTGTTCCTGATGACCAGGTTGGGTCAGGTCCAGATAAACTCCACTTAATTCTTGCTGAAATCAAACAGTCTCGATGCCATGACTATTATGAATCGATTGACTGGATTTATGAACTCCCCTTCATCCACAAGAGATCTCGCAATGGGGTCTATAATGTTCTGAAATAAATCAGGGATGGGAAGATGTGAGAGGAAATTGCTGAGAAGTCCCTTCCCTCCTCTTTTTAAAATTTCGGCCTCAGCAGGACTTGATGCTTTTGTTCTGAAAAGGGCTTTGTAAAGAAAATCTGGGCCATCTTTCCACAGTCCAAATTTTGCACCTATAAAACAGGAGGACATTATAAGGAGCCTTCAAGCGCCACTTCGAAAGAAAAATACAGTCACCCCTCCGTTTTTGTGGACTTGAAGTCCGCGGTCTCAACTATTCATGGAGGGACGAGCCCCATTGGCTAAAATGGCACGCACGCCCATGGCGCACGCGTAAGTGCGCACGGCCATTCAAGCCAATGGGGCTTGAATATATACGAGTTTCCATTTTCGCGGGGCAAGGTCCGGAACAGATCTCCGCAAAAACAGAGGGGTGACTAGACAAGAATCAATAGGAACGAACAGGAACTTCAGTACAGATTCTTGCCTGCCCTATTTGGACAAAACCCTCAACTTCATGTTCACTCATGTTGTTATTTTTCCAGTCTCATGTTTGTCATGTTTTGCATCCATATCAGTTTTGCAATTTTTTCCACCTGGATCAAATGGAACGGTGTGCACCTTTTCATGCACATTTTTCCTGAGACGTTCTCATGTGGTTTTGATTTCTAGGTGAGAGTTTTGCTTTGATTTTTTTTTTCTTTTGCAACCAGTTTTCCCCAAAACTAGAATGCACATTTCATAGTTCTCGTAAAATACTGTCCAGGATCCTGCTGAGCAGTGGTTCCCAAACTTTGCTCCTCCTTTTTGGACTTCAGCCCCCACAAGCCCCAACTTACTTGACCCAAAAGTCAGGAAATCTGGGAGCTGAAGTCCAAAACATCTGTAAGACCAAAGTTTGGGAATCATTGAATAGACCTTGGAAGAGAATTGCGAACAATATATGCATTTTTTGTGCTGGCTTTACCCAACCTATATTTTCCTGCCCATCTGTCAACCAAAGAACTGCGTTGCAAAGTTTGTAAAAGTGTGAAAACTGATGCTTAACTCTTTCACTTTGTGACATTTAACTGCTTCCATTTATATATGGGGTGAGGAGGCATGCATTTTGCACAGCAAAATGAAGAACAATTTCTTTTCTTTTCCCTTCCCTATTTTTATTCTGCTGTTTCCTACCGGGCGAGATGTTTGTACTCGTTTTTGCGTCAGAATGTTCTGTGACTGGCGATAACAATGCCAAGGATTTGGACAGAAGCCCAAATTCTAGGTGATATCTTTTTTTTTTTTTAACAAACGGATCCAATTTTCTGTTCTTAACTTTGGAACAAATTCATGGAGATACACATTGAAGCAAGTATGGGCAACTACAGGAGGATGCAAGAGGACAAGTCGTCCCTCTTTCTTACCCTTGTACTGTTCCAGTTTGGTAAAGACAATCCCAGTTTTAAAATGCTTTTAAAATGTCCCAGCTTCTCTTTCCTCTTCCCATATTTCCTCCTCCATCCTCAACTTACTTCAGTTGTTGCAAACTGAGTGCAAAGAGGAGAGGAATGAGCGAAAACGTTCCTCGAAAGAGAGGGGATTTTTTACAAAATCCAGACAAAAAGGTCTCCAAGATTTATTTATTGTATTTTCCCATTGCACCCCAAAACTGCAGAAAATCAAACCTCCTTCCTCCGGAATAACCTGGGAATGACTTATCGCCCTTTCCATAACCTCAAGCAGCAGTGAAGCAACCCAGACATTTTGAAAAGAGCTGAAAAATAGATTTCTGAGCATGCTGATTCTGATCTAAACCATTGCTGCCCGCACGGATTCGCAGCAGCCTTCCAAGGACCCATTTGCACAACAAAAATAATCCAGGACGAATCCTTGGTGCTCACACACATCCTGAAGGCATTTGATGCACTTTGGGGAGGTCTGGCAAAAAACCCACTTAACCTAGGATATTCAATACCGAGGTTTTTTTTCCCTTGAGTTTTCCTGAAAGATCCATATTGATCTACATTGTCGACAGTGTGACTACGTTTCCGAATCGATTCGGATCGCTCTGTATTGTTCAAGGGAATGAAGGCGGCTCCCTCTTTAACCCGAAATGATGGCATGTGTGAATAACACAAGGGTTAAAATGACTCTAAGAGATTTGTGAACCCGAAACGTAATGGGAACAACAATCCCGATGTATATCAGCGATCTGCATCTTCTCGGGACAATAAAATGAGTGTGAATGCCCCCCAAGGTTTCTGGTGGGAAGTTTTTGCCCAACTTTCCTTGGGATGCCAGCCCTTGAACCAGAGATTTCCTTCCAGGGAAGGGCATTAGTTGGAGGGTGCATGACCCCCTTCCCATGGGTTTCAGTTGTTGTTGTTGTTGTTGTTGTTGTTGTTGTGTGCCTTCAAGTCCTTTCCATGACAACTCTAAGGCCAACCTATCATGGAATTTTCTTGGCACGTTTCTTCAGAAGGAGTTTGCCATTCTCATCCCCTGAGGCTGAGAGAGTGTGACTTGTCCAAGGTCACCCAGTGGGTTTCTGTGGCAGAGGAGGGATTCGAACCCTGGTCTCTGGAGTCGTAGTCCAAAGCTCAAACCCCTGCACTATGTTGGCTGTCAGTGTCAGATGCACCAGCGATTCCAAGGTGGCCGAGTGAGGCTTTCTTTTGCAACTCACCTTTCTTCTCCAATCCTCTGATTGCTGCTTCTTGCACCATTTATTTTTTAGGGGAAGCACCAAATTGCGGGAGAGGACCAATTATTCATATTCCGTGCCCACCTCTCCCACTATCGCAGCTTTGCAATGCACTCAAAAAATAAAACAAAATCAAGCAAAACTGCATCGCCCTCCACAGATCTTGGGCTTTCCATCCTCTGATGGCACAGATGATGCTCCTCTCTCCTTTTTTTTTGGAAAAAAGAGGGGGGGAACCGCTGACAAAGTCCTCATCCCGTTACTATGGCAACCGTGGCGGTAATTAGGTTGGCCTGGTTTCTCATCTTTGGGAGGGGGGAAAGAGAGAGAGGGTGGGTTTTTGGGGGGGAGGCAGGAAAGAGGCAGGTGGTGCAAAGATGCGAGAGGAATTTACGTGGCGGAGGAAAGGATGCTGATATGGATGGATGTCCTCCCCTGTTTTTGGGTGTGTCTGCTCATCTGGAATAGCCACCGCTGGTTGGATTGCCCTTGCAAGCAATTGCTTGGGTTAGGACCACCATCTTGCACACAGAGACCTGCTTCCGGCTTTGCTCTTGTGCATAAGATGGGGGACACATTGTAGGTATGTGCATGTGTCGAGGATCCCACCGTTCTCCTCCTGAACATGCCTCAATGAGCTTCTTGTTGCTATGTGCCTTCACGTCGTTTCCGACTTATGGTGACTCTAAGGTGAACCTGTCACGGGGTTTTCTGGGGCTGAGAGTGTGTGACTCACCCAAGATCACCCATTGGGTTTCTATGGCCAAGTGGAGATTTGAACTCTGGTCTCCGGATCTGTGCTCCAACGCTTAAACCGCAGTGCTACACTGGCTCCTTGGCATATATTTGTTCTTGTTGTTGTCTGTCTTCAAGTTGCTTCGGTGCCTTGTCCTATATCGTTTCAGTGCCTTGTCCTCCTTTGCGGTTCGGACATTGGGTCATTGCGATATATATATATATATATATATATATATATATATATATATATATATATATATATATATATACTACATAGGACAGAGATAGGGAGGAATGTGGGGTGAATTAGGCAGTGCGGACGACTGATGGCAGGGCTGTGCATCTCCAAAGCGGCACCATAATGGAATTGCAGAAAAAGCACGATAGCGATTGTTTCCATACTTTCCGTTTGCTTAAACAACACAATTCCTGCAAGACAACCGGCTAGTGTGATAAAGCCCTCCGTCTCCCAGTTTGTTGCCTTGCAATTGAACCATTAGAAGTACAGTTTGGGCATCCAGAGGAAAGGATGTGCACAACCCCAACGCTTGCACAAGCGTAACCAAAAGGTTGCAAGTGTGCAAGGAAGACGTTTCCATGCAAGGATGCCTTATATCACGCAGGATTCACCTTCGGCACGTCGGCGTTTGGGTTTGGAAATTCAGCCTCGACTTTACGCCGAAGTCATATAGGCATGCAGAAATGGAGTACTCTCGGCTTTGCAAAGTAACATGTTTGGAAGCATTACAAGTGGACAGTTTTGGATCTTTAATGTAAGCTGACTTGCAAAATGTGCATTCAATCCTAGCCACAGTTATTTCATTTACGCAACTCTCCTGCATGGTGGAAAACACTGTGTTTTAATTGGGTTGCTGTTTTGGAACTTCCCAAGATATTTTCGAAGGAAAACGCTTCCCTTCGGGGCTATGTCTATCATTATCTATGGGGGGAAAAATCCCTCCTATAAATTTTATTTATTTATATTTATTTTATTTCAAAGATTTGTATCCTGCCTTTCTCCCACAATGGGATTCAAAACCTCTTTTATACTGACCAGTAGCGAGCCAGCGTGACGTCGTGGTTTGAGTGTTTTGGAGACCCGGGTTCGAATCCCTGCTTGGCCGTGGAAACCCATTGGGTGACCTTAGGCAAGTCACACTCTCTCAGCCTCGGAGGACGGCCATGGTAAATCCTCCTCTGAAGAAACTTTCCAAGAGAACCCGATGAAAACGCCATAAGTCGGGAACGACCTGAAGGCACGCAACAACAAGAATCGTGACCAAACTCTTCGATCTTTCTGTTCCTCTCTGCACCTCGCAAATGAAAATTGTATCAATGGACTTTCTGGAGGCTTTTGGAAGGAGCCCGAGGCTGTAAAAAACCGTCTTCCGAGGGCCATAATGAGACCACCCAACCTTTTCCAAGTAATCTCTGAGGCTTAGAAAAATGACTCTTTTGAACCAAACTTCTCAGAATAAATATGCACTCAAAGAAGGGCTTTGGTGTAAATTGCATTTCGTTCAGATAGAGAGCTCAGTTTAATTACACACACACATTCACACACAATTCCCAAATGGCTGCTAGGAGGAATTATCCCTTCCTTGCACACACAGCAATGTCACACGCCGTCAAATGGACAGAATATTGTGGGACGCAGACCGAAGGAAAGTATTATGTCTCTCTCCTGTCTCAAAAGTGTATATAGAAAGGGAATTGCAATTCTGTGAGTCGCTTGCAGCGAAAGAGCGACAGAGATCCAGCGTGGCAAGAGTTGCTCAGAGGAGGTTTTGCCGTTGCCATCCTTTGAGGCTGAGAGTGTGTGACTTGCCCAAGGCAGCCCAGTGGGTTTCATGGCTGAGCGGGGAATCGAACCCTGGACCCCAGAGTCCTAGTCCAACACTCAAACTGTACAACAAGCTACAAATCCCAGGACTCCAGAGCAGTTAAAACAGTGTCGAACGGTATTATTTCTGCAGTGCAGATGCAGCCTGTGAAAATAACAGCAAAAATCTTGTGACACAAGAGTTTGAAACAATTAAACAATCCATTTTATTCACATTCTTAAAATGACACCAGTGCGCGAGCCAACGTGGCGTAGCGGTTTGTGTGTTGGACCTATGACTCTGGAGATCAGGGTTCGATTTCTCCGCTCGGCTATGAAACCCACAGGGTGACCTCGGGCAAGTCACACTCTCTCAGCCTCAGGGGACAGCAAGGGCAAACCTCTGCAGAAATCCTGCCAAGAAAACCCCACGATTGGTTCCCATTAGGGTTGCCCCAAGTCGGAAACGACTTGAAGTCACACAACAAGAAGTGCGCAACCACACGTTATGCACTCAACGGGATTCCAGACACCAAGGGAAATGTCTGGAAATTAAGGAAAATGAATTTCCATCCTGGAAATATGAATTTCTATATGCAAAAAAATATGTGCAACAACCAAGTCTCATAATTGCCCAAAAAGGGGATGGAAAGCTGATGGTTTGCAGAGAAAATCAACGGTGAGGTTTTTCATAATATCACTAAAAAATATTACCATGCAACCGATCACATTGGCATGTGATTTTGTTCTCCTGCAATATATTTTTTAATGATATTGCACCATGATATTTTTAGTCTATTGATTTCTCTATTATTGCTACGTTATTAAACATCTATAATCGTTTTTATTTTCTGATTTATGGGGATGCGCTTTTCTGGATTTTCAACTCTCTGTGGCCACGTAATGGTTTTCCGTCGGGGTGTAAATTTCCTGCTCGGTTTTGTTCAGCTGTTTGTTTTCCGACTTACGGCAACCCTAAGGCTTATGGCACCAGCGGTCTTGGGCAGAATAGGAAAAGACCTGTGAAACTACAAATCCCAGGGCTCCCTAGGAAGGAGCTTCAGCGCGGTTGAAGTGCATTATTTTGACAGTGTAGCTGCATCCAAAACATGCTTCTGGAAAAACCAGGGCTGCATCTACACTGTAGAAATGGTGCATTTTGACTCCACTTTAAATGCCGTGGCTCCACCCTACTAGGATTTGTCAATTTGTCGGACAACGGCACACTTAGGCAGAGAAGGAAAAGACTTGTTGAAACTACAAATCCCAGGATTCCCTAGGAAGGAGCTACAGCACTTAAAGTGTATTATTTCGACAGTGTAGATGCACCCAAACCATGCTTCCGGAAAAACCAGGGCTGCATTTACATTGTAGAAATGGTGCACTTTGACTCCATAATCCACGGCTTCATCCTACGGAATCCTGGGATTTGTCAGGCGCCGGCGCTGTTGGGCAGAGAAGGCAAAAGGCTTTGTGAAACTGCAGATCCCAGGACTCCCGAGGAAGGAGTCGCAGCACTTACAAGTGGCATCAAACTGCATTATTTCGACAGATGCACCGTAGGTCTTTCCCCAGCATCTGGAGAAACCAGCCGGGAGGCGGATTTGTGACGCTTCCCAGCATCAGTCAGGTGCAAAACGGAGCAGAGATGCACCTGCCAAGAGCAAGCGCATGGTGCAGAAAAAGCAGCAAGAATCGAGGTTTGGAGACAGAGGGGGCGTCTCTCCTGCCATCATTTGTCTCCAAAGCTACCTCATTTGCAATCCTAGTGATTGATTCCATGCCCTGGGTTCCTGTCCAGGCCTTTGTGATGCTAATTCCGACACGGCTGGGGTTGAGATGCTCTGTGCAAGCTCAGGAATACTGATAGGAAAGGGAGGAACACCTCCCAGGGTCCTTTGGCTTCCCATTCCATGCAAGCCCTGACCACTTCCCAGTTATTAATTCATGTCTGTGCCCTGCCCTTGCTCCAGCCGGCAAAGGGGTGCAAGGACGTTGCCCCATTTTATCCACGCAACTACACTTGGACCGTAAAGACAAAATGCACAGGGATAGGATGGATAACACCTGGCTTGACACCAGTGCAAGCAAAAGGGATCTAGGAGTCGTGGTGGACCACCTGAGCCAAGAGTGTGGTGCAGCAGCTCAAAAAGCCAATGCAATTCTCAGCTGCATCAGTGCAGCCCAGACAGGGGCACCCCAAGTCTTTCCCCATCTGTAGCTCCATCCTACAGAGTCCTAGGATTTGTAGTTTTAACAAGGTCTTTTCTCTTCTCTGTGCCAATGCAATTCTAGGCTGCGTCCCACTTTTCCACCTGCTTTTTAAATGCCTCAAGCTGCATCTACACTGCAGGATTAACACAGTTTGGCATTGCTTTAACTGCCCTGCTATAGAATTCTGGGATTTGCCATTTTGTCGGATATTTTGTCTCTCTATCAGAGAGCTCTGGCACACACACACACACACACACACACACACACACACACACACACACCAAACTACAAATCCCATGGTTTCCCTAGGATGGAGCCACAGTGCCATGCTGCATTAATTGTGCAGTCTGGCGGCAGCCCTAGCCTTGCATTTCATGCTTACTTGTAACACAATTGCATCCTTACATTTGACGTGGAATCAACGCAAAAGCTGGTGCCACATAAAGCAACTCATCATTTTTTGTGCAGCGACGGATTAAAACGCGCCTAGCCCATTCCACCTCTCCATTGTGAGCTGAAAGGGGAGAAAAATAAGGAAACTGTGGTTGAAGTTATATGCTGTAATTACCCGAGCGAACGCAGCCGAAATGCTATCATGCAGCCAGAGGTGGCTGGTCTTATCGTCGCTACCTACAAACAGGAGCAGCTCAAGGAAAGAAGCCGCTGGAAATTGGTGCACTGTCATTTGCCCTGATAGAGTGATCCTGTCTCCTATCTCTTCCTCTTGGAATGGCTTTTTTTGTGACAGCCGGGGAGACACAAACATCCATGCCTACGTCCAAGTGCAAAACGACAACCATATCATAAAACTCAGGCAGCAAAGGTCCTGGAGATGGTCGACCTTTTTTCCTGCTAGGGCAGCAATAAGTGCGACCGAAATTAATGCTTGAATCCACTATGGATTTTAAGCTGCGCTCTAAAGGAGCTGTCCAAGGTCCTGAACCCGGTTTGGGAAGCGGGTTCAGCACTTGGATAGCTCCTTTACATTGTAGAGTTACATCTTGGACAAACCGTTCAAGGGGCTCATTCCCACCAGGGTTTACTTTAATGCAAATTGCTGATCGGGATATATGACCGGCGTTCCTGATTGAAACCGGTTGCAATCCTACTGCGCTCAGTTTTAGTCGTGATGAAGCGAGGTAAATGCAAAAGAACCGCTCTTTCCTGATGCTAGTTTTGAAAAGACCCGAATCCGAACTGTGTTCAACAAGTGGGAACAAAGGGTCAGATTCGCATCGAGGGAGCTATAACAGCTCTCGCTGGCTTTTCTCAGCCAGATCCGGTGCTCTGGTACCTTTTTGGGCTCAAGTATGAATGAAAAAGGGGAGTAAACGGCCCCAGAGAGATTCGATCCCAAAATAACCCGGTTTCCACGCCGGATTGTTTTGTAGTAGGAATGAGCCCAAAGACTCTTCTCCATCTCAGGACTGGTCCTTTCTTTCCATTTTCCGTTTCCCCTTCCTCCATTTCTGTTTCTGCCAACTGTTATCCTACACATCTGGAGAAGATGTATGAGATAACGGATGCCATGCTAGCTTAGGCTGTGTACTATTAATATTTATATGTTTTCATCTGCTTTGAGAAAATATTCTGTATAGCTATAGATACATCTACTATCTCTGCTTCTTTTGTTTTTAATGAAAAGATAATTTTAAAAAATTGAGTTAGATTCACCATCCCGACTGCCATGGAAGCCATCGCCTGCCGCTCATGGATGGGAAGCATCTCCTTCTCCATCCACTCTTTCTGGACCCACTTTTCACTCTCTCTGCTTTCCCTTTCCCTCCTTCTCTCATCTCTCTTGCTCTCTTTCCTTATTCCTTCCCATGCGAAAGGGAGAGAGCGTTCATCCAGAAGTCAAAATCCTGGCTTGCACAAATCCTGAGGTTTGGCCCAGGGTTGCATTACATGTGCCCCAGGATCCTATGTGATTTTGGGGCCATGATTTGCTTCACCTTAATGTAGGGACAGATGGAGATATCAGATGGAATTCATGGCCACAATGAATGGGTGCGTAACCTAGAGTTACAAATATCGTGTGTTGGAGTCTCCTTCTTTGGAGATTTTTTAAGCAAAGGTTGGATGGACATCTATCACAGGGAAGGCTTTGGTTGTGTCTTCCTAAGTGGCAGAACAGGGTTGGACTAGATTGCCTTTGGGGGTCCCTTCCAATTCTAGGATTCAGTCTATGAATTTGTAACTGATTGGTTATCGATTTCTAACCCCCACTGACCACTGGCTCTCTTCTCTCCTTTCCTTCAGAACACAGATGACCTCCTAGTAGCTTCGGCCGAGTGCCCCAGCGACGACGAAGACTTGGAAGAGTGCGAGCCGAGCACCGGTGGGTCTTTTTCCATCCTCTCAGCCCCGGGGCACATAGTCAGAAGGGGGAGGGAGCGGACCGACCCTTGTGCCCAAATCCAGATCCAGACATGCTAAGACAATGCCCATGAGACATGAGAATCAGTTTTGGGGTCCCTGTGCAGAGACACAAGTGTGCAACCTTTTTTGCCCAAACCGGTGCAACACGCTAACAATAGGCACATAATCCCTTCCTCTCTCTTCCCTCTTTCTACCTCTCTTTTCCTTTTCACTTACTCTTTCATTCACTGTAATGCAAGCTCCCATTATGTGCCCCCAGACTTCTCTCCATGCTTTGGCTGCTCCGTAGCAAAAGCACACCAGCCACGATGGATTTTGTTGCAATTAAAATCAGGTTTCTAGTCCTTGCTGATCCCAGCCTGACCCTGGAAAAGGGAAAACACCCAAAATCATGGCAAAGAGAGTTTTTTGCTGAGTGCGACTCTCCTTTTCTCGTCTGATGTGGTTAACTCTCAGAAGCAGACTGGAAATGTCTGTCGTGTTATTTATGGGCCGTTTCCCCAGTCTTAATTTTTTTTCTTTCCAGAAGGGCTTGTAATTATTTAAAATAAAATAAAACAATAAACATTGGCCAGAATCTGGTTGGAGACATAATAATAATAATAATAATAATAATAATAATAATAATAATAATAATAATAATAATAAAAAATTTTATTTATATACTGTTTGCATTGTGACAGCAACTTGAGTTGGCTTACTCCATACATAGACACATGCGCACTTTTCCCACACCGTCTCTCTTAGAGGAATAAAGAGGTTCTTGTTTGAGCACCATTTCTTCTTTTCCTCTACCCCCCCCTCCCAGCCCCCAAAATATATTTCATCGGTCTGGAAGTGGCTCTGTGTGACGGAGCCAAAATCACAACATCAAACAAAACACTCAGCGCCTCTGAAGTCTGAAAGATCTCCTTTTTTTTTTTTTTTTTTTTTTTTTTTTTTTTTTTTTTGCAATGCCCCAGAAAACAAAGCGCTTATCCCAGCCTCCCATTGCCCTGAAGTTTGGTACTTCATAAGATGGAGATTTTTATTTTTATTTTTGGTGTGGTTGCTTTCTGCTAGTGCGTGAGTGCTTTTATTGCACACGGCAGAGTTGGAATTAAACAAGGAAAGGGGGTGGCGGTGGTGGTGGAGAGAGATGCTTTCTTTCTAGTCTAAAGGCTGGTTTATTTTAACGCACCTCTCCGAACGGGTGCCCACCTGCCCACATAGAGCACCTGGCACTACGGTTTGGAAATGGCGTTGTTTGGGGAATGGAGAAGAAGATAATGCCAGGGAAGGACTGGAGTCCCATGGCAGAGCTGTCTTGCTTGCATAAAGCCCCATTTCATGGTATCACCACTTATGGGGGAAGATGGCCCACTTGAAACCCATAACCTCTCTGGACTATTACTCTGAGAGATGGATTTGCCCATTCCTTCCTTTGAAATATTGCCTACAGCACATGTGATAGATGCCTTGGTGGTCTCTCATCCAAGGACTAACCAGGGTTGACCCTTGCTTAGCTTCCAAGATCAGGCAGGATTTGGTGGTACTCTGGACTATTGCTGTGGAGACCGCCGAGGAATTGCAATATTTCAGAAGAAGGAATCTCAGGCGTCGTAAGCAATATTTCAGAGGAAGGAACCGTCAAATCCGTCTCCAAGGATTCCTTGCCTAAGAAGACCCTACAAAATTAATGGGGTCACCATAAGACGACCGGCGACTTGAAGGAACATACTCATGCACACATACCTAGGGCTTTTAGACTAAGGCACTCCATGAGATAAAAGCGTGCGATCACCTACTTGGCTGCGGAAACTTCAAAACCCATGTGTCCCTGCCCTCAGCCATACGACGAGGAGTGAACTTTCGGTTAGCTGCCTGTTTTCTGCTGTTTTCCCAGCTGCTGGACTGCTTGAATTCCTGGTCTTAAGGCCACCCCTTGGTCTTTTCCTGGTGGGTATCCATGCGCCGTTCCATCCTGAACAGGCTGTTTGCCATTTGGGGAGTCTGATCGGTTTGGTTATCAGCTGGGAAGAAAGTCTGGCTCCCTTCTGGCTGAAAGACCTGAAGGTTTTCCTCCGCTGTGAAACACCTGCGGCATCTATTCTTCAGCAGCAGAGCTTATTTCTATCCTACTGTTGTGTGCCAGGTTCGGTACGACACAGAGCCTTTGAGAAGTTTGGGATTAGGACTTGTTCCAGCTGACTATAATTCCTCTCCGCTTTGAGGAACAGAGTTTGGGAAGGTTACTTTGGGAGGACTACAGATCCCAGATCGACTCCCTCCTCATGGCTACTGCAGTTCCCAGGTCTTGGAGCCTAGACCCTCTTCTCCAATTTTCAGGGCAAGAGTGAGAAATCTCAGGGCGAGAACGCTAGCTTGCAAAACATGCCTCTTTTCCCCATTACTTGTTAGACTTTGGCTGGCATTTTGTTGGTTAGTCCAGACCCGGTTTGGACTTTTGTATCTGCATTATGCAAGCAGCACCCAGCAAGCCTAGGAGGAACTTGGGGTAAATCACGCATGTAGACAAGACCTGAGAGGTGACACAATAGCCATCTTTAAATATCCAATGTAGAAGAAGGAGCCGTCTTGTTTTCTGCTCATCCAGAGACTAGGAGATGAGTTGATGGATAGCAACGACCATGAAAGAGAGTCCATGTAAACATCAGAAATAACATTTTTGCTTGGTCTTCCAACATAGAGGAATGGCTGTGGAAAAGTCCCAAAGGAGCATGGAAGGGGAATGCCTCTGCTCCTCGCCTTCCTCTGCCCTTATCTTTCTCCTGAGGCAGTTGCCTCATCCTGGCAAATAGTAGGGCCTGCCACCGGGGCGAAGTTATTCCTTGGCCCAACCAAGTATGAGATCAAGGCTGTGTGCATAAACACCCTCCAGCCTGCCTCGAAAGTTTGCAACATGTATAGTGTGCATGTTGGTTGGCCCAAGAAGGGTATCCCTGTTTGGTGGATTTGGGATGATGCAGTGCGCCCTCCAGCTGCTTTCTTTTTTGCATCCTTCAGCCTTTCCAAGCTGCCTGCACGATCCTCTTTCTGCTCCAAAAAATGATGAATTATCTCTGATGGAAGGATTCAGAAGAGGCAGTTCACCTTTTAAAGAGGCTTCTGCCCACTGGTGGTGATGGTGGTGATGGTGGAAAATAAATGCTTCTCTTTGGCAGAGTTGGCAGATTCGGACCCACAACTTATGGGGTTTTTATGGGGTTTTCTTGGCAAGATTTGCTCAGAGGAGCTTTGGCATTGCCATCCTCTGTGGCTGAGAAACAGTGACTTGCCCAATGGTTTTCATGGCCAAGCCAGGATTTGAACCCTGATCTCTAGAATCATAGTCCAACAACATCACCAACTCTCCAGACTGGTTCCTGGGCTTGAAAAGTGGTCCAAAATGGGGACCGGGAGTGACAGAGCTTCCCTTCTGCTGTGCCAAGGGAGTTTAAAGGAGGTCTCCTTGGAAGCCAAGATGATCAAACCAAGGCTGTCATACTTTGGAAGGCATGAATCATTGGAAAAGACAATGAAAAGAAAATCTCCATGCAAGCCAAGATGATCGAGTTGAGGCTGTCGTATTTTGGCCAGATCACGAGAAGGCATGAATCTCTTGAAAAAGACAATGATACTAGGAAAGGTAGAAAGTAGCAGAAAGAGAGGTAGGCTACAATCCAGATAGATAGACTTTATTAGGGAGGTCACGAACCAGGCCTAAAATCTCAATGGAAGCCAAGATGATCAAACTGAGGCTGTCCAACCTTGGCCACATCATGAGAAGGCATGAACCATTGGAAAAGACAATAATGCTGGGGAAAGTTGAAGCTAGTAGAAAGAGAGGAAGACTGCATATAGATGGATAGGCTCTAAAGGAGGTCATGGGTGTGAATTTGCCCACAGATGATGATGTCCTGCTCCCGTCCTCTCTTACCACTTGCCCACCCCGATGCAAGTGGCTCGACTTGAGCGAAAGCAACCTTATATAAAATCTTCCTTTGGCTGCTGTTTCAAGCTGCCAAAATACCTCTCTCCTCCGCAGCTGTGCCCATCTGCGCTCCAGAAGGTGTTTGCTCCAGGTGCGCTGTCCAAAAGCTGCCTTCCCCAGTGCCAGGGCTGAAAGGGCTCTTTTGTTCAGGGATTTGACTCTGCCAGCCTGCTTCCCTCCCTCTATCTCTCTCGCCTCTCCTTTTCTCTTCTCTTCTCTCCTCTGCTGCTCCTTCCCTTGCCTTCCCCTGCTATCTATCTATTTTACGCCCGCAGCCATATCAGTTCTGGCTGTGATCTCCTTAGATCTTAGCACTTGGTGGCTACTGGGATTCGAGAGAGGGGGCGGCAGGAAAGAAGGGAATGTCTCGAATCATCTGAAGCTGCCATTCCAACCAGCTAAAGAGGGACTGCCCCATCACAGATGGAACAGGAGGGACTTGGAAGGAGGGACGGAAAGGAAGCCAGACAGAAATGGGAAACAATAACCCAGCTGCAACCAGCAAGGATGCCTCTTTGTAGGAGCTTAGTATGTAGAGAGATCTTGCAGCACCTTTGAGACTAACTGAAAGAAAGAAGTTGGCAGCATGAGCTTTCCTAGACTTCAGTCTGCTTCCTCAGATGCATTTAGTGTATGGACTTAGGCTAGTGTTACCTCTCATGCTGGGAAAGCCATTGGAGGCAGGAGTGATTAAGTGCCCTCTTGTTGTCCCCAACTCATGGCAACCCTCTGGAGGAGACATCTCCAAGACTCCCTGTCCTCCATTGCTCGGCTCAGGTCCTGCAAATTCATAACTGTGGCATCCTTTAGAATCGATCCATCTGGGATGTGGTCTTCCTCTCTTTCTACTACCTTCTACCTTTCCTAGAATTATTGTCTTTTCCAATGGTTCATGCCTTCTCGTGATGTGGCCAAAGTACGACAGCCTCAGTTTGGTCATCTTGGCTTCCAAGGAGAGGTCAGGCTTGACCCATGTCCTCCCTAATAGAGTCTATCCATCTAGCTTGTGGTCTTCCTCTCCTTCTACATCCCTCCACCTTTCCCAGCATCATTGTCTTTTCTAATGAGTCTTTGCCATCTCATGATGTTGGCTGCAAAGGGAAAGGAAATGAAGGTACGCTGGTCATGCCTGCAAGGTCTGCAGCTGGCCTTGGCTGCAAAGGGAAAGGAAAGGAAAGTATGTTCACCAAGACCAAACCCACATCTTGGCATGCACCAAGGTTGTTCACCACATTTAGTGCCAATTGAAAACGTATGAAAACGTCCCACCGGTGCCACCTTTGCCAACCCCAGTGGACCCTTCTTTCATTTTGTTTGC
>CM034711.1:10270993-10284316 GCA_020142125.1 Phrynosoma platyrhinos
GTCCCATTCGTGGGTGACCTAGGGTATAACCACACTACAGAATTAAAGCAGTTTGAGACCAACTGCCATGTCTCTATGGTACAGAATCCTGGAACTTGTAGTCTGATAAGCTCTCTGATACAGCAGGCTGAATACCTGAGCAAACTACAAATCCCACAATTTCACAGGATGGCACCATGACAGTTAAAGTGATGTCAAACTGCTTTATTTCTGCAATGCAGAAGAGCTACCAGAGGCAGATCCTGGTTGTGCCACCATTCCCTAGGAACACAGGCTTGTCTTAAAGGGAAGTCTATTTAATGCTCTTTAAATACATAAATACAAGCAATTGCAACAGTCCAGAGAGGAAATGTTATTAAAACACATTAATGATACTCTTTTAAATAAATACAAGCCATTGCAACATTGCAGGGAGAAAGCACTGTTACTGCCCAGAAAAAAAAAACATTGTTAAAACACATTAATATGAAATTTAAATAAATAAATGCAAGCAATTGCAACAGTGCAGAGGAAATGTTGTTAAAACCCATTAAAATGCTCTTTGGATACCTAACAAGCAAGTGCAACAGTGCAAAGAGAAAACATTGTTAAAACACATTAATATGACATTTCAATAAATAAATACAAGCAATCGCAACAGTGCAGAGAGAAAACATTGTTAAAGCATATTAAAATACTTTGTGATGCATATTTTTTTTTATTTTGCTTAATTATACAAACCGGTAAGCAACATAAAGAGAGAGCAAACAATGCACATAACTTAAGAAACATCTTTCTTAATGAATCCGGGTGGGATTTTTGCATTGCCCAAGTTGGAACGGCTGAGCTTTAAAAATCCTGGATGGAAATTAGCATTGCCAAAGTTGGAACGGGAACAATTGAGCATGAGCACAGTATATCATATATACACATTTTGCAATACAAATAACAATAATAATAATAATACAAAAGATAACAGAGGACTTCCTGCTGAAGTCTCTTTGTAGGAAACACTGACTTTCTTGATGCAGCAAAATTGGTAATTTCCCATCTTTGGACTTTTATTGTTTACCCCTCTCTTGGTGCAGGAAAAGAGATCAAGAGGGTGAAACCCCGCCGGACAACTTCTTTCTTCGGTCGCCAGCTTTCAAACCTCCCAACTTCTTACTCCGCTGTGCGGGCTGCTGAAAATCTGGAACAAGGCTGATGATCTTTAGCGGCGGGGAAATTATAGATGGGACCAAAGCAACCTTGCTTTGCAATGGAAGCTGAATCGGTCTTGGTTATCTGTCTCTTTTCTCCCTCTCAAAATTGGATCAGATCATCTCAAGTAGGCAATGTTACTCCAAAGCTTGGAAAAAAATGACTTTCGTTTTGGACAAAAAAGCTCCCTGATTCCGGGAACTTTTATCCAAAAAGGTCATTTTCCCAAACTCTGGATTATTCTGAATATACTCTTGTCCAGCCTGGTTTGTATCAAGCTTGGATCACCTTTTTCTGCCTTGTTCTACTTTATGGAAGTTCCTTTCTATTTTCCTTCCCTCGATCCCCAATTTTTCTCCCCAGCATACAAGGGTGATGCCATGGGAGATCCTAAAACAGGGGTTCCCAAACTTTGATCTTCCGGGTGTTTTGGACGTCAACTCCCAGAAGTCAGGAATTCTGGGAGCTGAAGTCCAAAATATTTGGAGGACTAAAGTTTGGGAACCACTGTCCTAGAAGGTGCCTTATGTTCTCTTTGATGTCTGCTGCTTATTCTTCTATTTTCAGAGTTTGAAAAAGATGTTTGAGGTGTTGCTTGCTTGTTGGTTTGGACTAATGTGGCCAGTAGAGAATTCTTGGAGTTTTGTCCAAAATAACTAACTTTTCCAATCTGTTTCCATGGGCTGGCCCCAACCCTTGCTACCTCTCCATCCTTGCATTTCCTAGAAAGATTTTTCATAATGTGGAGTAAAACCAAATAGGCCCAGGTGGGTTTTGGGGGGATGTTGGGAGAGCCAGGTGGGATTTTTTGCATTGCTCAAGTTGAGGTTTAAAAAGTCCTCGGTGGAAGTTTGCATTGCCAAAGTTGGAACAGTTAGGCTTTAAAAATCCTCAATGGAAATTTGCATTGCCAAAGTTGGAACAGTTGGGTTTTTTAAATCCTGGGTGGAAGTTTGCATTGCAAAAGTTGGAACAGTTAGGCTTTAAAAATCCTCAATGGAAATTTGCATTGCCAAAGTTGGAACAGTTGGGTTTTTAAAATCTTGGGTGGAAGTTTGCATTGCCAAAGTTGGAAGAGGAAAAGTTGAGCTCAGCATCCTTCTGCTGTGCTTGAGTGTTAAATCCAAAGAACACTTTTTGATCCAGGAAAGCACTTGGATTTATTATTCTGGAGCCTGTAATGCTGGGATCCCCCAGCTCTGATCTTCTAAGTATTTTGGATTTCAACTTCCAGAAGCCCCAGCTAGCTTGGTCAGTAGTCAGGAATTCTGGGAGCTGAAGTCCAAGGCATCTGGAGGACCCAAAGTTTAGGAATCACTGCAAGGTGAGCTTTTTCGTGGCTGGATGTTTTTCAAAGTAGCAGCCCTTTTCATCTCCTTTGGGCATTATTTATGGGAGTTGGTTGTCCCATTTTGTTTGCAAATAGAGTCCAACTCTATCCTTGTTTTCCAGCATTTTTCGTGCGGGATTGTTTCGTTGAAAGAAGCAACAAATGTTGTGACCTTTTGTCATCAGGCAACCCAAAAAATTGCAAGAGGTTGTATCTTACCAGTTATCCCAGTGTTGGGTCTCTCTTTGTTTAGGAAAAGTGCCTTTTCCCCCCTTTGGTTGTGCTCTAGAAACAACACTATGCAACATGTCTTTTACCAATCTCTGTTTTCAAGGTGTCTATACTACTGGCTCGCTTTGTATAGTTCCTTGCAATTGTTTGGTTTGCATTTTTACTGCAATAAAATTGCACCTTGGGTTTGACAGTGTGTTTCATGTTATAAAATAAATGTCATTTTTAAGTCTTTGAAGGCAAGTTTCCTATCCAAGTAGGGACCTAAATAACCTAAAAGCACCAGATCCCATTTGTTTTTGGAAACTAAACAGGAACAGCCCTGGATGGGAGACTAAAGCTGCATCCACACTGCAAAAACAATCCAGTTTCACACCACTTTAGCTGCCATGGCTTAGTGCTGTGTAATTCTGGGAACTGTAGTGGAACCGGAGCTCTATGACAGAGAAGGCTAAATGTCTCACAAAACTACAATTCCCAGAACTACATAGCATTGAGCCATGGCTATTAAAGTGGTGCAAAACTGGATTATATCTGCAGTGCAGATGCAAACTATTTAAACTTTTTTTTAAAACCCATGCAATCTCCATCCAGAAGCAATGGCCACTACACATAACCCACTGTTTTTATTCTTTTCTTTCTTCTCACATTGCTGAAATTTACTTCTTTCTGGCCTGGTGAAGCCTTTTGGAGCATGCAAAAGCTTGCTAGATGTGTGACTTTTGAATGTTCCTATTAAAAGTATTTAAGCAACCAGGAATTCCTTTCTTGCTATTTACATTTTAAGCAGACTAGAGGGCACCACTGCGTTGCATTTTCAGCGGCTGTAAATTTCCTAGTACTTTTACGCAGCACTGCCGTTTCTTATTGTTGTCGTGTACCTTCGAGCCATTTTCAACTTACAGCAACCCTAAGGAGAGCCAGATTTGTTCAGAGGGTCTTTGCCTTCCTTTGAGGCTGAGAGAGTGTGACTTGCCCAAGGTCACCCAGTCGGTTTCCATGGCTGAGTTGGGATTCGAACCATAGTCTCCAGAGTTGTAGCCCAGTGCTCAAACTGCTATGCCACACCGACTCTATTGTGGGGTTTTCCTGGCAAAATTTGTTGAATCGCTAAGAGGCCTCTGATTATGGATTATCTGTAATATTTGTCTAGTTTCACACTCTCTCAGCCTCGGAGGATGGCAATGGCAAACCCACTCTGGAGAAACATGCCAAGAAAACCCTATGATAGCTTTGCCTTAGGGTGGCCATAAGCCCAAAAAGGCTTGAAGGCACGCACACAACAACAACAACAAACACACACAAAGACACAATGCGTGTCCCTTGCTTGAGGACACAACTTAATGTTTCTTCACCCCATTATCCATCTTTATTAGTCCATAAATGTTGGTGATGGGGCTGCAGCAGCTTAAATGGGAGATAGATATGTCATCATTCTGCAGAACTTTTATGATTAATTTCTCGGCCCATAAATAACGTAGGCTCCAGGTCATCCATTTCTTTCTCTTGCATTTTATATTTTCAGTTTTTGCCTTTGTTAAATCGGCCGTTCTTTGAACGAATTCCAAAGAGGTGAGATCATTGCAAGCCTAGGAATGGAAAATTCCAGCCTACGCTCAAGTTTGCAATGCAAGGAGCTCAGATTTCTGGGTTGTTCAAGAGCTGGAGTGCGCTTGCAAAGGGAGAGACGACAATCGGTGGCAACTACCCTTGTATGTCTCTGGAGACCTGGGTTCGATTCCCAGTTCCGTCATGAAACCCACTGGGTGGCCTGGGGCAAGTCACACTCTCTCAGCCTCAGAGGAAAGCGAGGGCAAACCTCCTCTGAACAAATCTTGCCAAGAAAACCCCACGATAGGCTTGCCTTAGGGTCGCCATAAGTCAAAAACGACTTGAAGGCACATGGAGCAATCATCTCCAGTTTTAATATGGAACAGGGAGAAAGAATCCTGCCGTTTTGTATGGAACGCGGAGAGCCTTGAAATGGGATGAACCCCATTTGGTAGCAAGCCTTAAGGAAAAGGGGCTTAAGGATGATGGCTGCGGAAGGGATGACTATTTTGTAGGGGGTTACTGTTTTACCCCTCCGCCTCTTTGCTGCGGAGGAGTCACCCCGACCCTCTTCTTTTGGGCAGTGCAACGGCCCTAGGCATCCTCTATAAAAAGGCCGCTGTGGCTGGACCACTGCAGGAGCCGTGCGGATGCTGTTGCAGTGGTTGCCGTGGCAACAAGAGCATCCCTAGACTAGAGCATCTCTAGCATCCCTAGACTCTCCCTGGATGGGAGAAGATGCAGCAAAAGAGAGAAAAAGCAGATTGTGGGGCAGGATTAAGGGAGGAACTGGAGTATGGGAAGCTGACTTTTCCTTAACATGGGTGCTTAGTATCTGGTATAGCCCCTTCTGGGGCTGGTATGGCCCTTGCAAGGTCCAAGGGGCTCTAAGGGGAATGGGAATATTGCCCCCAGAAATGGGGCAGGAGGAAGGAGAAAGAGAATTTTGGTGCAATTTGGAGAGAAGGACCATGGAGGGCAGGGTTAGGGGTTCAGGGCACGCATGCGAAAACTTTGTGCAGTTCTCTTTTCCAGGTGGAAGAAGATCTCTCTCTCTCCACATAGAGACACATTCATCTTTCTCTCCCAGATTCTGGATTCTGACTTTAAAATCCCAGCTTCTACAGGACAGGTAACCCTGACTCTTGGTAAATGGCAGGTAAGTTGGATCCATATAGGTTTTTCTAGCAGGGTGGAACTACAATGTCCAACTGAGGATTTGGGGTGGGGGGGAGAAAGGGCTCATATGGCTCTTTTTTATGTCTTCCAGGTGAATTTGGCCAGCCTGCAATTTCCCGAAATTATACCTGGAGTGCAAATCCAGCCCTGTGTTCGAGGAGTTTGAATGAAGACCTTGAAGAGGATGGGGATCACCTTTGCCCACGTGAGAGACCCAATGAATTTTGTTGCAAATCCTGACTCTATATATTTGGTTTCCAAAAATGGCTAAGCTGACAATGTCCTTTTAAAACACAGCTGTGATTCTGGGGGAGAGAATGATTGTGTTGCCTGGTGCCAGATCGCCCTAGATTGCATCTACACTGCAGAAATAATGCAAGTTGACACTGCTTTAAATGTCGTGGCTCCATCCTATGGAATCCTGGGATGTGTCGTTTGTTGGGGCACTGGAGCTCTCTGACAGAGGAGGCTAAATATCCCACAAAACTACCAACACCCAGAAACGGTGTCAAAACTGCATTAATTCTGTAGTCTGGATGTAGCCCAAGCCTCTCAACCCAATGCATAAACCAAGAACTAAAATGCAACCAGTGTGCTTTTTGTTTTACATCAGGACTCCTTGCTTGTATCCAAAGGTCATCCCTCAAAAGCTGCTCTTGATAAATTTGCTTCTAATAATAAAACCTGCTGGCGTCCGGGTTGTAAAAATAGCAGGTTGTTTATGGCCTGCCCAGTTTGTAGCCTGAGGTCTAACAGCAAATGGTGCCACTCCCCTCAAAGCAAGAAATTCAGGTTATTTGGGCCCAGAGGCAGAGATTAGCAACAAGGGCCTCCTATTCCCCTCTATGGCAGTGAAGATATAATTGTCCAGTTGGTTTCAACCCAATGAATGAAAGACCTCCAAGTCAACCTGAGACCTGCTCAGGTCTTGCAAACTCAGGTCTGGCAAACTTGGGTCTGGCAAACTCGGGTCTGGCAAACTCGGGTCTTGCAAACTCGGGTCTTGCAAACTCAGGTCTTGCAAACTCGGGTCTTGCAAACTCAGGTCTTGCAAACTCGGGTCTTGCAAACTCAGATCTTGCAAACTTGAGTCTTGCAAACTCAGGTCTGGCAAACTCGGGTTGTGGCTTCCTTATTATTATTATTATTTATTGATAGTCTGTCCGTAATGCAATCTTCCTCTTTTCCTGCTTCTTTCTACCTTTCCAAGTATTATTGTTTTTCCTAAGGCGATATCTTCTCATGATACATCCAAAATATTTGGACCAAAGTTTAGTCAAAGATGTAACAGCGGTATATTAAACAACAGAGAGACAGTGTGGTGACGTGGTTTGAGCGTTGGATGATGACTTTGGAGTCCTGTTCGGCCATGGAAACCCACTTGGGTGATCTTGGGCAAGTCACACTCTCTCAGCCTCTGAAGGAGGCAGTGGCAAACCCATTCGGAGCAAATCTTGCCGAGAAAACCCTGTGATAGGTTTGCCTTAGGATCAAGTTGGAAACATCTCGAAGGCACACAATGACAACAATATGACACAAGACAACAAGCCGTCATGATGCCCAAAACTAGCCGTTCCAAAGCCTGGCTTTAACTAAATGTCTGGTCCTATCACATCCAGGGGTTTCTGCCTGCCTCTGCTTGGCGCAAGCATTAAAAGAGTATAATAGACAACATTGTTAAAAATAGCAATTGTACGAAACAGCAAAGAGCATTGACTCATGTTGTGTTAAAGCACAATGGGAAGCAGCTGCAATTGTTAACAAAACTCACATTCTCTGCAATGGTCCTGCTCTGTCATCAAAATATATCCCTGGGTTGTTCCATTTTTTAATTTAATTTCTTTATTATTTTGCCTTTATGTTGTCCCTGGAGAAGGTTTTATTGAGCTACACTGCAGAAATAATGCAGTTTGGCACCGCTTTAAGCGCCACGGCTCCATCTCACAGAATCCTAGGATTTGTAGTTTTAGATTTGTGTAATATTTGTCGATTTGTAGTTTTATGTGACACCAGCACCCTTTGGCAGAGAAGGCGGACCTTGCAAAACTACCATTCCCAGCGTCCCATAGGATGGAGCTGCAACACTTAAAGTGGTGTCAAACCGCATTATTTCTATAGTGTAGATGCACCCTGAGAGTCTGCATCCTCAGGTGCAACCGACTGCTGTCGGTTGGAGGATAAATGACACCAAATTTAAGCAATTTAAAGACCAGGGTTCAAATCCTGCTTGGCCATGAAACCCACTGGGTGATCTTGGGCAAGTCACATCCTCTCAGCCTCAGGGAAGGCAATAGCAAACCCGCTCTGGATAAATCTTGCCAAGAAAACCCTACAATAGGGTCGCCATAACTCGAAACGACTTGACGGCACAAAACAACAATGACAACAAAGACAATTAATGAAACAGAGAGCCGGATAGTCATCCTAGGCTGCAATTTCATAGCCCAGCATCCCCAAATGTTGGTCTCAGTGGCTGAAATTCAAGCCAGGTGGTAATTTATAGGATAAAGACGAGGAAATGAGATCACTAGCCCTGGTGGCAACCGAAATCAGCCAGGAACCGGTCTGAAAACTTCTTCCAAAGATGGCAACTAAAAATCCTGCTGGTTTCCGCCCTATTCTTGCAATTTGCATGATTTTAGATCTTGAAAAGATCTTGAAAAGAGACGTTCCCATTGCATATTCGCCTTCCCAGGTGCATTATTGTAATTGGTAGGTAAAACCTGGCATTTCATTTTTCAAAGATTTTCATGAGAGGCCCTTTAGTTGACTCAGCTTGGACATGAATCAGTGGCCCTTCGCCTCCTGTTTTCTTCCTGCGCACATTTTTTCCGGCGCCGTGTGACGTCGCCAAATCTTCGCTCGCGTGGCTCTGAGCCGCCTTCGTAATGACCTCTCTGTCTCAGAAGAAATAAATTAAAATAATGCCTTCCTTCTCTGGAGGCATGCAGCAGAGATAGCATCATCCGTCCCCGGCGTGTGAGCCATGAGCAAGGTAGCATTACCGCCCTGACTCCTTCCTTACAGGGATGTCATAAAATAGCTGCTGTCTCTTTTGCCTAGCCCATCATCCACTCATTAGGGAACCAGCTCTCCGTTCTGGCTCAGTGCTATGGAATCCTAGGAACTGTAGTTTGCCTGGGGCCATGACACAGAAGGCGAAACATATTGCAAAACTACAAAGCCATATACCATGGAGCCATGGCCCTTAAAGCAGGGGTCAAGCTGCATTCATTCTCCGCTGCAGATGCAGCCAATGCTATGGGGAATTCTGGGATTTGTAGTTTGGCGAGGTGTTTATCCGCCTCTGTCAGAGCGCTCTGGGGCCACCACGAACTGCAAATCCCAGGATTTTGTAGGATGGAGCCCTGGCAGTTAAAGCAGTGTCAAAGTGCATTATTTCTGCAGTGCAGATCTAGCCTTTAATTCTCTGTTCTCTGCCAAAGAAAGGCTCACAAAACTACAAATCCCAGCATTCCATAGCATGGAGCCATGGCAGTTAAAGCAGTGTCAGACTGGATTATTCCTGCAGTGCAGATGCAGCCCAGGAAGATCTAAATTCAGATCTGTATCCAGATTATAAATCTCACTCGGTAACCCGGTGAGCGCCATTATGGCATAGCAGTTTGAGCATTAGAGTATGGAGACCAGGGTTCGAATCTGGGCTCAGCCATACAACCCACTGGGTGACCTGGGACGAGTCACACTCTCTCAGCCTCAGAGGATGGCAAAGGCAAACCTCCTCTGAACAAACCTTGCCAAGAAAACCCCAGGATAGGTGCACCTTAGGGTCGCTATTAGTCGGAAATGACTTGAAGGCACACAACGAGGTTACACTCTCTCGGCCTCAGAGGATGGCACTGGCAACCCTCTTTTGGAGAAACTTGGCAAGAAAACCCCATGATAGGTTCTCCTTAGGGTTGCCACAAGTCAGAAATGACTCGAAAGCACACAACAATGACGACAAAGAACCAATGTTCCCTTTAAAATATGTTCAGCTGCCACCGGAAGATGATGGGAGTGAAACCCTAAAAGGAATTTTCTCTCCCCAAAAGCTTTTGGCAGGAAAAGTGTGGGTGCCATTCCCCGATGCCAGCTCTTTTTCTGTTGCGGTCACGGGTTCGAGTCCCACGCCGAGGTAGGAGCAGGTTGGGCCGCGTGCGGAGGAACCATTTTGGGCCCCGTGACTCATGCTTTTCATGCGCCACCTCTTTCTTCTCTTGTCTAATCTGGAATTCGTGGCACAAGCGCCGCTTCCGTTCCTCCGCACCGACCGACCTCGTTGTCGCCGACTTTGAATCCTCTTCTGGCTTTCCTCGGAGGGCTTGACCTCTTTCTCAAAAACCGAAATAAAACTGCAAATTCATGTGCTCAGGGCCTTTGGAGAAATGGGGAAATTTTTGCAGAGGCATCCATCGGTTGCTTTAAAAATCCAGTCTTGCAACGAGAATTTTAATTGCTCAAAAATGGAAACAGCAGGATACACCAATGATAGAAGAATGGCTCTTAAAATTATTAGAAATGAAAGAAATGGATAAATTAACGAAACTGTTAAATAATAAAAATTTAGATTTGGTGAATGAGGAATGGGCTCCAATAGAGGAATATATAAAAGAAAGGTGGAATATATGAGCCAGGAGAAAGAGAAATAGGTGATTGGTATTGTTTTATTAGCAAAAATGTTATATATGTGATGTTTGAGGTGGATAGATTAACCATATAAATTTATAAAGTGTACTCAGGGTGTTCGAACTAAAGGAAGTTATGTATAATTGTAAATAGGAAAATACAATAGGACTAAGGTAGTTATTATTTAAGATTTTTTTTAAGCATGTATAAAAAATCAGTTTTAAATAAAAATAAAATGGAAAAAAAAATAAAAAAATCCGGTCTTGCCTTTGTGTTACGATTGCATCTGCACTGCAGAAATAAATGCAGCTTGACACTGCTTTAACAGCCGTGGCTCAATGCTATGCAATCCTGGGAATTGTAGTTTGGTGAGATATTTAGCCTTCTCTGTTAGAGAGCTCCCAAATCCCAGGATTCCATAGGATGGAGCCGTGACAGTTAAAGCGGTGTCAAACTGCATTAATTCAGCAGTGCGGCAGCAGCCTTGTTGTTTGTTGTTGTGCGCCTTCAAGTCCTTTCCAACTTAATGGTGATTTGCAGTTTGTGGTGGCTCTTCAGAATCAGTTTCCCATCGCTGTCCTCTGAAGCTGAGAGAGTGTGACTTGCCCAAGGTCATCAAGTAGGTTTCCATGGCTGAGCAGGTCTGGATTTCTTTGAAAGCAATAAGGAAAACATGATGGGATGTCTGAATGAAATAGCTCTTCTCATGTTCTTGAGCCTCCAGTCTCAGAGGCAGTCTATCTCTAAATGTAATTTGGGGGAAGCCAGGTTGGCACCGTGGTTTGAGCGTTGGACTACAACTTTGGAGACCAGGGTTCGATTCCCAGTTCAGCCATGATGAAACCCCTGGGTGACCTTGGGCAAGTCACACTCTCTCAGCCTCGGGAAGGGAAGGGCAACAGAGGCTGGATGGCCATCTGTCGGGAGTGCTTTGATTCTGAGTTCCTGCATGGCAGAATGGGGTTGGACTGGATGGCCTTTGGGGGTCTTTTCCAACTCTAGCATTCTATGATTCTAAGAAAACCCCATGATAGCATTGTCATAAGTTGGAAACAACTTGAAGGCACACAACAACAAACCACAACAAACGACAATTCTTGCCTGACTGTGGGCTTAAGGCCATTGCAGCATCTTGGTCAGAAATGCCAGTGCCACACTGTCTCGGCCTCCTACTGCTTTATAAATGGGGGTTGTTGGGTTGCCTTTATGGAAGCGACCAGACAGGAGTTGCATAAGGTCCGCTTTTGCACAGGTCCTGCATTTTGTGCCAGTCCCATGACGCAACCACAAAACGCACAACGCCACCAAATAATCAGATTTATAAAAGTGTGTCTTTATCCGTCTGGCCTGACTGATCTCTCCAAAAGCAGCCCCAAAGGCAAGATGAGTAAAAGAGAAAAGGACAAAGGGATGGGAATGGGATGTTGTGTGTGTGTGTGTATATATATATATATAACACACCGACACACCCCACAAAGCTTGGAAATTTCCACTCAGTTCTGGAAAAGGAGAAGCAAGAAGATCCGGCTGAGCTGTGTCATCCGCTCCTCTCTTGCAGATTGGAGGCTTTTGTGCTGACTGCAAGAAAAGAGGATTTGCTCCAAATAAAGTTACACAACTTGATGCAACAACAACACCGACAACAATGGCTCTCCCATTTCTTCTTCCGGCTCTCTTATTTTCTTTTGCTGCAAGGACAGGAAGGATTGCATCCGTCTTTTGCTTTTCAGCCCTTTGAAAGAAAGAAACCGAACCGAAAAGGGAAACAGAATAAAAAAAATACATTGCATCTTGTTATTTGCTACTCCTGGCCTTTGTTACTCTTTATCTGTTTAATCCATTCATAAATAGATAAAGATAGCTTTTATCTGTTTGTTTATTTTTCAGGATGGGTTTGTGTACATTCCCACTGCAAAGTTATAGAGGGATAATATGCCGAAGCCAGGGTGGATTTAGTAGAGACCAGGGTTCGAATCCCTGCTTGGCCGTGAAAACCCATTGGGTGACCTCGAGCAAGTCACACACTCTCAGCCCCGGAAAACCCCATGATAGGTCTGCCTTAGGGTCACCGTAAGTTGGAAGCACCTTGAAGGCACACAACAACACTGTGTTGGATGACTGGAGACCACGGTTTGAATCCCTGCTCAGCCATGGAAACCCACTGGGTGACCTTGGGCAAGTCACACTCTCTCAGCCTCACCGGAACGACTCTTGCCCTGGATGCCCTGGGTGAAACTTGATAACAAGGACAATTCAAGGAGAGCAATAGGCCTGACTTATCTCGGAGATAGACAGCATGACCTGAGAGTAAATAGGATCCTGTTTATCAGATACACAAACCCGAACTCAGCTCCTACATGAGGTTCCATCTTTTGAGAAACGGAGGCTTCCACCTTTGCAAAGTTTGGAAAGAACTGAGTGCAAGGATGGGCATTTTTAAAATGTGGAAATTTTCCATATAATACTTTTATTTTTATCCTGCTCCGGTTCTTCTGCAATGCAGTGAAAAAATGAGTCAGCAAGCTTGCAGTTGAAGGGAAAGAAAAGCATGATGAAAGAAACCAAATACAATTTTAATATTTATAGTTTATGAAAAGATTCAACCTTGATGGACAATAACGAAAGGGGGCATTATTTTGGGGTACGACACCCGCTTTGAATGCCAAATGTCCTGGGTTTCATCTATTATTAATAAATAATGATTTTCACATCACGGCTCGGCCATGGAAATCCACTGAGTGGCCTTGGGCAAGTCACACTCTCTCAGCCTCAGAGGACAGCAATGGCAATAAGTCAGAAATGACTTGAAAGTACACATCAATTTTAAATTTTAAAGAATTAGACTGAAAATGAAAAGAATGCTTATTTTTTCTGCTGGCATTCTTGGACAATGGTCAATATCATGCTTAATGGACAAATAATCAATATTATCTTATTCCCACCCCCCTTTTTATTGTACTTTAACCTTTCCTAATTTTCACTTTACAGTGCTTTAACTTTTCTGCTCTTTTCTGTTTCCTTTTTCCTAATTTTCCCTTTTATAGTGCTTTCAGCTTTCCTGCCCTTTTTTTCTTTCTGTATTAAGGTTTATTTGTAACTCTTTTTGCTGCTTTAACTCTCTATTTTGTTTTCCTTTTCTCTCATTTTCACTTTATTATGCTTTCAACTTTCCCTGCTCTTTTCTCTTTCTGTATTAAGGTTTATTTGTAACTCTTTTTTTT
>CM034711.1:10288136-10298429 GCA_020142125.1 Phrynosoma platyrhinos
GGGGGGTGCACCATAACTATATTCTCAAATTTTCTCTCCAGAAGACCCGTAACTTTAGACCTGGGGGAAAAGTAAAGAGTATTCAGCTTCTAGCCTGGATTGGCAAGTAACTCTCAGCCATGCACCTCGGAAGGTGTTCACTTGGCCCATAAAATATTTCAGAATATTTCAGTGTAAATATTTCAGAAAAGCCCCTTTCCCGTGTAGCGAATGTGGGTATATTGTCTCTCCAACATTCCCTCTAAAAGGGAGGAGAAGGCAGGTTAATTCTGGGCTCCCGGCTAAGAAGGGTACTAGCGCAGTAACATCCAGAATCCACAAATGCTACTCGTGTGTTGTCATATTTGGGGAGGAGAAGGGGCTGTCGGGTGTAGGCAGGAGTGGCGAGGTGGGTTGGAAATCCTAGTCCTTGAGATGCCGTAGCCTGTGGTTCTCTTTTGACATTTTTTCCAGGTGCTATAATATGCCTTAAAGCTCCTCTTGAGGCTTCAGGGAGAAGGAAGGAGCTTAAATGAGCCTGGTGTGTCTGTCATTCCTTCTGATGGTAGCTTGTGTAATGGTTCAAGTAAGATTCTGCTTTTGATTTTGCTTTTTCCCTTTTTGTCAATGATGAGTCATATTCAGCGCATAGGCATGATGATGATGATAATAATCTGTTGATGCACATTTATTTCTTGTACCATGATAGAGTCTGTAACCTACTAGAAAAACCGGTCCTCGTAGCAGATGTAGTAGAGTCATGACAATAATTAAAACTTGAGCAACTGCCTTGAATGCACCTAGCTTGGAATGTCTCTTTGTCTTGTTGTCTTTTGGGGTGGCGGTGTGTGGGGTACAACTCTTGTCTAGACCTTTTTCAGATCCGTCGCCAGAAGGCTAGCAGCCTCTTGGAGCCTGGGAAAAAAAGCATGGCATCCTATAAAGCCGAGGGAGCAGCTGCTTGGGAATGATAAGTAAAGGCAGAAATCAATGCCCTATGTGACCTCTTGTGTGATGGAAAAAGGTCCCAGATGTAAAAACAATGGAGGTGGAAAAGGTCCCAGATGTAAAAACAATGGAGGAAAAAATTTAAAAAGCCAGTCTTGGCCGGCGGGGGGAGAACCCACCAAGCCTTAAGCAAAAAAAGGAAAGGAGGAGCAAAAAAAAAAAAGGCAAATTGAATGTCATGAGAATTGAGAAATGTTCAATACAATGAGAGGAGCAAGTGCTAAAAGCTATGCGAGAAATCCAATTTCTACCATTAAAATAAAAGCGAATCTTCAGGGGAAAAACCAGCAAAGATGATACCCAAAGCTATGATGTGAATTTAATCCCTAAATCTGAATGGAAATGGGAGAGAGAGAGAGAGAGAGAGAATAATGCAAAGTGATGTAATAATGTCGGATCAACTGTCATTGGATTGGATTGGAGAGGAGGAGGAGGAGATGGAGGCTTGTTGTGTGTTGTTTGCCTCAAGACAGGTGCTCAGCCCTACTAAGGAGAGGAGTTTGGCCTCGGCCACCCACCTGGGAGCTACCTAAACCAGCAGGCACCTGCGACAGATAAGTCTTACTACTTCTACTGGGATTGCATGTCAGGGAACACTGGGTCACCAAGGCATATATTTCAGAGTTGTGTTGCCAAGTGATAGGACCCCCAAGCCTTTTTCACTCTGGTTGCTCAATATTGGGCAGTGCTGGGTTGCCCATGGCTCCCGCTGCCCTTCCGAAGGAGAAGCTCCTGCTCTCCCGGAGGCAACTTTCCTTCCCTGGCCTCGATTGCCATGCCCGCACTTCGGACATCCATCCGGCCCGCTTCAAGCGGCGCTGAGGAAAGATGCCAGCCAGTGAGCGCCCCTCTTTGAAGGAGGCTGCTATGAAAATTTCCGTTACTGAACTTTGTGTCCGAAAACATACTATAAGTAAATGCGCCCTTGTGGCGTTCGAGCGTTCGCACCAAACGTGCAAGAGAAAAGTAAACACGATACCCTAATAAAACATTCCAACGTTAGCCACATTGAAGACTAGGAAGTGCTGTCTTTTACTAATTTCTGCATAAAATAAAATGTGCTGCTGCTGTTGTATTATTATTATTATTTTTTGTGAATGGTTCTGGGGCATTTGGTGCGGTGGGTTTGGGGGGCCTTCTTCTCACTCTTTTCAGACGCTTTCTTCGTGAGCCACGTGGCCTTTGTTGGACAAGAGCAGAGATTTGAACAGAAGATTGATTCTCTAAATCAGGCAGGAGTCTTTGCAGAATCTTATTTCCTTCCCTTCCTCATTCCACTGAGACCAAATGTAGACCCAGGCAGCCGTTGGGCAGAATTAGAGGCATGTAACTTAAGGAAAGTGAGATGGCAAACAAACCAAAACAAAACAAAAAAAGGGATGTCTCTAAAAGGCTTTAAAAAGTAGACCAGAGAGGGGTAAAAACACACTTAAAGCAGTTTGGGGTAAGTAAAGTACTTATTAATTTATTCCGGCCAAAGAAAAAGCGCTCTTCCCTTGCAGAGCTTTTTGAGCCTTGGTGAGCTGAACCAGGCCAAGCCTAAACTAAGGAGGATCAGATTAGTAGACGTCTGTCTCTCTGTCCCTTGAGCTTGAATAATAATAATCATAATGATAATAATAACCCTTGCCCTGTTTGGGACTCTGCATGCCCCTCCGGTCCGCTTGCCTCCATTTCCCGCAGTGCTTGTGGTGTGTCATCTCTCCCCAGCTAACCTTGGGGCAGGGCTTTTTTGGGGGGGGGGTCCGTAGGGGGCAACGGTGTCAGTGTTTTGTTTTCAGAGGCTTCATCCCCTAATGCCGCCGCTAGTCCATCACTTGTGCAGCCGCCCGGGATTGACTCCTTTTGCCACCCCTGTGTGCCCATGTGCATCCTTCCAAGGCCTGCCTTAGTGAGTTGCACTCCTTGTCATCCTACACAACAATAACGTAGCAAAGATGTTGATATTTTTGGGGGGGCCCGTAACATTGTGGGGGGGGGAGGCGGGAGGGCTTACCTTGTTCCAGCTCTTCTTTTTTTGCAGACAAGCTCCCAGAGAGATAACCCTGTCAGAAGCAGATCTGTTGAGTTGGCAAGTAACATTGGCTGCAAGTGTGCTTGATGGATCTGCTTGCGTAGAGAGAATCTGAATCGGCTTTTCTCTTGGGTTGGAGTAGTGATTGTTGGAGGAGAGCGATCCCCGCTGAGTGACAAAAAATGCCTGTGGTTTGAAAGGAGGAGCTCTTTGGTGCAGCTTTGGATTTAAAAAACAAAAAACAAAACACACAAATCTGTTGGTCCTTGTATGACTGTGTGCGTTTGTGCAGCTTTTAGGTAACAATGCTTTATTTTTTGTTGTTGCTGTTGTTGTTGTTGTTCCTCTTTGGCAACGGTGGGAGGGGAGGAAGGGAGGGCACTGAAGCCTTTAAGTCTCTTCCAGATGCATCTTGAGATCACATTCACACAAGAAACCAAACCTTCAAGAAGCTTAAACTGGCAAGTCCCTTCACATTTGATCACTTAGTGACCTTCTTTTAGTACGTTGCTTTTGTATAGTTGGGACGGTGGGGGGGGGGGATCTCTCCTTCTCTGGTTTTTTAACAGTTGCTACCAAGAACACACGACCCTCAAAAAAACCAAAGCCCAGCTCTCCACGATCAGCCACAGAAGTCACACCAGTAAGACCAGTTGCATTCAGAAGCTTTTTTTTCTACCCATTTTCTTGGGGGTTACTGGGAGGGACTGGGGGAGCCACCCGTGTCTTGAGATTGCTTTTCACAGATCAGGAGGAGGAGACAGTGTCAGACACAAAGGAGCTCACACTTCAATGGACACAAAAGAACAGGTGAATGGTCTTTTCTCTCTCTTTGCACACCCAGTCTAACACGGGAAAGGTTTACTGGGAGACTTAAATCCGTATCTCCCTCTTCCGCTTCCTCAGATTCAGAAGGCTGGCCCCAGCTTCAGGCTGATCCGTGCCGTTTCAGAGTTGCAAAATGGAACGCCTTTGAGTTAGGATCGAGGCAAGTTTGGGTTGAGATCCTTGGCGTCTTCAAGGCGACGGGAGATCCCCAATTTTTTAAAAAAAATATTTTATTTATACAAAACAAGTAAATACACATTCTTACAATGAGATCCCCATTTTTTAAGGCCGGCTTTATGCTGTGCAACCTCATAAAGACCTCTTTTAAAGAGGTGGCCAACAAACCTTGCCTTCTACAGCCTTGCTAATCGCTTGTAACTCAAGTTGGAAGCGGAGTTAATGCCGGCCCTACTGAAAATATAGGGAGACTGGCTTGTCCAGTGTGTAAGTCAATATGCACTTACTTAGCCAAGAGTTAGTTGTATCGCAAACCAAGAGCGCCCTTTGTAGTAACTCCGCATTGGGCAGCCCATAAGAGGCTTCTTATAATCATGACTGTAGTAACCTTGACATCATGGTCTACTTTTCGTAACCGATTCGTAGTAACCCTGACATCATGGCTTACCTTTCATAAACCGATCGTAGTAACCTTGACATTATCATAGTCTACCTTTAGTAAGGGATTAAAAGACAAATGCCTAAAGGGGAGGAGGAGGGCAGGGATTGTCTTGCAACCCGGTTTTTCTTGCTAAGAGTTTTCCAGGAACAGCCCTTCAGTACATAAACTCAGACAACACAAAAGCATTTGACTCTCCCTACTAAAACTCGGATCCTGCCCCGTGCTGCTGCTCTCAAGGTAACCCATTTAAAACGCCCGCTTCAAAAACTAGACTTACTTTTGCCTGTAACTTTCTCACTTGGAAGCTTAAGGAAGGTAACTATATCTCTCTAAACTTTTTGAATGCTCCTAGATACATAATAACCCCACGCTGATAAAAGTGTGGCAGGCACAAATCTCTCTCTTTTTAACATGCCGAAAAGTCTCGATTTTGTTGCATCTTTTCAAATAACCACCATCAAGTATGTGTTTTGACTTTTGGGGGATGCTGGGGATGGGTACTCTTTAGTTAAGTAGGTAGGAGGCTTTGGGGAGGGTGTCTTGCAACTGTCTGCTAAGACTCTTTTCAGGTCGCAATAAAACGATTGCTCAGAAGTGGAAGCTTTATGGAAGAGAAAATGTCGTCCTCACTTGAAGGTTTTCTTTTCCTGAGAGAACAAATCTGTGTTTTCTCAGGTTTTGCTTTTCTCCTTGCTGCATTGCCAGAAAAAAAAAAGCAAAAGGCGCCGGTGGTTGGCACTCCTGGTTCCCAGGATGGGGTTCGAATCCCTGCGGTGTCCTTGCTTTTTATCTCCAATGCAGCTCCGGCGTGTGTTCACATTTCATCTCTTTCTATCAAATTCTGCACTAATGTTTTGGGACTCGGCGCCAAGGAACCGAGATTGTAGTGGTCTAGGACTCCAGGAGACCAGGATTCGAATCCCTGCTTGGCCACAGGAAACCATTGGGTGCCCTTGGTGCAAGTCCCACTCTCTCAGCCTCAAGATGGAACGGGTGGCGAAACCCCATTTGACCAAACCTTGCCGTGAAATCACATTAGGGTTGGCGGAAGTGAGGAGCGACAAAAGCACAGAGCCAAAAAACTGCAGCAAAACGTGTGTTCTCATTGTGTTTTTCTCTAATTTCTGCCCCAAGTAAAATAAAATACTGTGTTATGTGATGGTTGGAAATAAATTTTGGAGTTATTTTGATCTGCATCTGGTAAAGGTTGTTCATTATTATATTTATAATTTCAAAGGGGGGGGTGCACTACATAAAATAAACAACGAACAAGACACTCTTTGACATCCAAGACTACACAGGTTGTACTACACATGGAAAGTTTGCTTAAATATAATAATAATAATAATAATAATAATAATAATAATAATAATAATAATGTTTTATTTATAGCCCGCCTCTCTGCATAGCAATATATTTTAACACGTATTGAAAGCGGTAAGAATGGTTGGCGCAGCCTGATGCTTTAGGGGTAGGACATTTCCCATAAATATGTGCCATTACCCTAAATAATCCTGCTCCAACAACTTCCAGGGTTTGTAAGAGAAAAGACAAAGGTCCTGAGTTGTTGTGCTTTTTCAGAAAGGTTTCCAGATTTTGGGGTCAGCCATCTCTGGGAAGGAGATTCTCCAGTTTTGGAAGTTTCCGCTCCAGGCTTTGTGCAAATTGCCATATATAATATACCCGACATTCATAACACGTCATGGATCCCAGCCTAAATCTCTTGTAAGAATTTAGGAGGACGTTTCTCCTTCAAACCATAGGACCAGCTCATCAAACTATGTTTCTGGTTTTAAAACAACACAACCCACAAATGTTGGAAGAGCCGTAGAGTTAGATATAAGAAATTTGCTAACTCCGAAGCAGAGGCTGGATGGCCATCTGTCAATGGGGATGCTTTGATTGGGAGTTCCTGCATGGCAGAAGGGGGGGTTGGACTGGATGGCCCTTGGGGTCTCTTCCAACTCTATGATTCTAGGAGTCTATGATTCCAGGAGACATACACACACCATTTCCTGGGCTTAAAAGTGTTGTGTGTATGTATGTTGTCAAGATGTCCCCCTAGTAGATGCATGGAAGCCACTAACTTAACCATTTCAAAGGGGAAACTAATAAAATCAACTTCAACAGGGAGGCACGTAAGGTACTGCAGAAAAAAATGAAATGCACAAATATAGGATGAGGGACACCTGGCTTCACAAGACGACTTGTGAAAGGAATCAAGGGGTCTTAGTGGACCACAAGTTGAGCATGAGCCAACGGTGCGATGCAGCAGCTAAAAAGGCCAATGCGATTCTAGGCTGCATCAATAGAAGTATAGTGTCTAGATCAAGAGAAGTAATAGTGCCACTCTATTCTGCTTTGGTCAGGCCTCACCAGGAATAATTCTGTGTCCAGTTCTGGGCAAAACAATTCAAAAAGGATATGGACAAGTTGGAGCGTGTCCAAAGGAGGGCCACTAAAATGGCGAAGGGTCTAGAAACCATGAAGCCCCATGAGGAATGACTTAGGGAACTGGGTATCTTTAGCCTGGAGAAGAGATGGTTAAGAGGTGATATGATGCCCCTGTTTAAATATTTGAAAGGATGTCCTATTGAGGAGGGAGCAAGCTTCTTTTCTGCTGCTCCAGAGAACAGGACACAATGGAGCCTCAATGGATGCAAGCTACAGGAAAAAGAGATCCCACCAAAACATTAGAAAGAACTGACGGTAAGAGATGTCTGACAGTGGAAGATGATCTAGACCAGTGGTACCCAATCTTTGGTCCTCCAGAAGTTTTGGACTTCAGCTCCCAGAATTCCTGTTGGTCAAGCTGGGAGTTGAAATCCAAAACACCTGGAGGACCATACTTTGGGAATCACTGATCTATTTGGGAATCACAGTCTACTTCCATTGATGCGGCCTAGAATCGCATTGGCTTTGCTAGCTGCCGCATCACTGTTGGGCTCATATTCAACTGGTGGTGTACTAGGACTCCTGGATCCCTTTTACAGGTGTTCTTGTTAGGACTATGACTTTCCTTGACCTACTAGAGCCAGGGGTAGGCAACCTTTCCCCTTTAAGGGCCAAGGAGGGACTCCAGCTCCCAGAATCCCAGGAGCTATTATAGGCCAACATGGGACTATTGGCCAACATGGCTGAGGCTTCTGGGAACTGAAGTCCCTCCTTGGCCCTTAAAGGGGAAAGGTTGCCTACTAGACGCTATACTTTGAGGCGCCGTGAGGGAGAGGCCCTGGGTCTCTCAGCTCCTCCTTCGCCATGGCCAGCGAGGGAGAAAACGTGGCAGCCTGAGGTAAGAAAAAGGGAGGAGGAGAAGGAAGGAAGGGTTTCCAGAGCCGCCATTTTGGAACCGTCGACGACTCCTCCTCCTCCTCCTCCTCAAGCCTCTTTCCTTCATTATCCCTGAAGGTGAGGTGAAAGAAATGGGCAAAAAAGACACCTTTTCAAACAAATATTTTTTATTATACTGTTATAATTTCATTACTTTCTCCCACTCAAGCGAAGGAGTGAAGAGATTGAGGCTGTAGGCCGGCGACGCGTGGCAGGCGGGGTCTGCGCGTGCGCGGAGTGTATGTGTGGGTGTGTGTAGCGCGGTGCAGTATGGGAAATGTATTGTGGCGGCCTGTTTCTGCCCCGTCGCAAACATAGCCGCTGCGGACAGACGTGGCATAGGGCGTCTGCGCGTGCGCGAGGCGCGGCGCCCTATGGGAGATGTAGTCCTGCAGCCCCATTCCTCGCCTGGTTCCCGCTGTTGGAAGAAGTGTACTGTATTTTTTAACGGGATTTTCGAGAAGGAAGCCGTTTTCTTTGCAACGTTTGGGGCTTTTTCTTTAGCGTGGTGAGTAAAGTAGTAAATGGGGTAACACCTACCCCCCAAAGATTTAATCCTTGTTTACTAGTTCTGTTGGGTGCATCCACACTGCAGAATTAATGCGCTTTCATACCGCTCTAACTCTCACTGTTCGGTGCTGCTGGGATTTATTGGTTGGTGGGATCTTTAGCCTTCTCTGGGGTAAGAAATAATGCAATTTTGACACCACTTTTGAGTCCTGGGATCTATAGTTCGACAAAGGTCCCTTTTGAGTGCTGTAGCCCCATCCCTATGGAATCCTGGGATCCATAGTTCGACAAAGGTCTTTTTTAGTGCTGTATTCCCATTCCTATGGAATCCTGGGATTTGTTTCTTAATTATTATTATTATTATTATTATTATTTATATCCCACCCCTCTGCAGAGCAATCGGGGCGGCTTACAACATTACAATTTCCATACAGATATATTAAACAGAACATAAAATCCCGAATCCCACCCATCCTTTAAGAAGTAAGGGTTCTTCTTATTCCAGGGCAGATGGTACTTTGATTGAGAGTTCCTGCATGGCAGAATAGGGTTGGACTGGGTGGCCCTTGAGGGTCTCTTGCAACTCTGTGATTCTATGATCCCTTTCCTTCCAGCTCTGCGCCGTCGAGGGAAAATGATGGAAGAGAGCGGCATCGAGACGACTCCCCCCGGCACCCCTCCGCCAAACAAAGCCGGGGCTCCTCTTCCCACAGCCGCTCCAACCTCAACAGGTATCGGACTGGGAGTGACTGGGGCGTCTGGGTGCGTCCCAGGGCTTGCCGGTTAAAGCACATACTGCCCTCCGCTTAAATATGGCATACATAGGACGTTATCACACGGGGAGTCACAGGGAGAAAGTGGAAACAAACGGGCACGAGCGGAAGTCTTTAATTTACGGGATTCGTCCCGTTCCGCCTCGTCTGATAACTAAATTCGAATTTAAAAGGGGGTTAATTTGAATGAAAACCTGATCTTTTCAAATCCTCAAAAATCCCGAAAATGAAAAGATCAGGTTTTCATTCAAATTAACCCCCTTTTAAATTCGAATTTAGTTATCAGACGAGACGGAATGGGACAAATCCCGTAAATTAAAGACTTCCGCTCGTGCCCGTTTATTTCCACTTTCTCCCCGCAACTCTCCGTGTGATAACGTCCATACATAGGTGGACCTAAAATGTTGAAACATTTTAATGCAAAGGTAGGTTTACCATGGACCATGGGGAAAGGCAAATACAAGAGGCCCTCCATGGTCCAAAAGACACTGCAGAACTAAGACAGCTCTTGAAATAGTTTTCTTATTTCAAGGGGTGTTTTTTCTGTAAAGTGAAATCCTCCAAACTCAGAAGATAGAACAAGGGTAGATCCACTTCCAAGAGTCCACTTTATCCGCTTGTTAGTCACACATTTGTTGCTATTAGAAATGAGCTAATAATAATAATAATAATAATGTTTATTTATAACATCCTTTCCACCAAAGGGCAGAACATCAAACATATATAATTAAAAAAGGGACTACTGGAGCTGAGATTTAACCATTTTATTTGCATCTTTCCTTCCTTTTAGCCATGCTGTTTATATTTCTCTTAGTATCTCAGCTACATTTTCAACCAGACCAGTCTTATTTGCTTCTTACATCCTTTCAGCTCTGCTGTTTATATTTGTTTTTTGTATCCCGGCTACATTTTAGATATTTTAGCAGTAAGATTGTTTATGTACTGGCGTTTGCAAACTTTTGTGCGGCTGGTTTTGTAGGGGATGGCATTGGTTACAGTTGCAGCTGCAGTTGCCTCAATTGCAAAATCGGACGGACTAATTGGGTTCTCTCTTTTCTCTCCTTCTCCCCAGCTTTAGCAAGCCCTCTCGTGCCTCCAAAGATACCGGCGGCCTCCACTTTTCCTTCTCAAACCTTCGCCTCTCCTTTGCCCCCAACGGTTTCCACCTTTCCTTCTGTGGGACCCTCTCCCCCGTTGCCCTTTGTGCCTTCTGCACCCATTTCGACGGGTAG
>CM034711.1:10377554-10391398 GCA_020142125.1 Phrynosoma platyrhinos
AGATAGATAGATAGATCCCTTTGCCAGGATATAAATTTTTAACATTTAATAGATGACAGATAGATAGATAGATGATTGATAATGATAGATAGATAGATAGATAGATAGATAGATAGATAGATAGATAGATAGATAGATAGATAGATAGATAGATCCCTTTGCCAGGATACAATTTTTTAGCAAGAGGTAGGTAGGTAGGTAGGTAGATAAGTAGATAAATAGCCTTGTTGTTTTGTTGTTGTTATCGAAGGGCCATGACAACCCCAAAACAGCCCTTGGCCTGGCCTTGGGCCCAATCCCAATAGAGGTCTCTGGCCCTGTGCCGAGTGCGAGAGGTGCCTGACCTGAGGGGCCTTCATCCATTTTAGCTTCCGGCTGTGTCCTTCCTCTTCTTCCCCACGGCCGGACCGGACCGGACCGGACCGGACCAGCGGTTCCAGAGCCCCGGTGTCTCCGGTGGGCCGGAACCCCTCTTTGTGAACCGATGTCAATGGGTTCTAGAATCCCTGGGAAATTCCATTGCAAGGCTGCAGAATGGATGCAGTTTGAGACAGCTTTAAATCCTGGGATGTGCAGTTCGCTCTCTAAATATCTCACAAAACTACAAATCTCAGGGTTTCCATGGCGGTCAAAGAGGCGTCGAAGTGCATTAATTCTGCAGTGTATTTGCACTTCCAGTGTGGCTTTAACTCTGGTTGCGTCCGCACTCTGGAAACAAATGCCAGTTTGACACTGCTTTAATTGCCGTGGCCTCCATCCTATGGAAACCCTGGGATGTGCGGTTTGCTGTGGCTCTGAGAAAGCAGGCCAGAAAATGTCTCACAAAACTGCAAATCCCAGGATCCCATAATATGGAGGGAGGCTGAGCTGTTGAAGTGGTATGAGACTGATATACGTAATAATGTAGATGCATCTCCAAGGAGTGCTCTGTCTGCATTTATAAAGTCTGGAGGACTGATGCTTTTGCTAATTCCATGAACCCCGATAAATTGCAAGGACGCTACGTCTCCCATCTTGTGACCCTGGACACACAGAGAGAAAGAGTTTCCCTTGTTCTCTGCCTCCGAGAAGAAAAAGGTCTTTTTATGCAAGCCATGCGCTTCTTTTAACTCACATGACCAGCATCCCCGCCGCCGGAGGAGGAACATGAGCACAGGGTTTCCATTGTCCTTTTGCTGGAAGAGAGAGAGATTCCCAGGGATGCTGAGAATCACAGAACCAGAGAGCTGCAAGAGACCCCCAAAGGTTTCCAGACCCTTCCCCATTTTAGTCCCCTTCTTTTGGACGCCCCCCAACTTTTTGACATCCTTCTTGAATTATGATGCCCAGAACTGGACACAATATTATTCCAGGTGAAGTCTGACCAAAGCAGAACAGAACATCCCTTGATCTAGAGACTATGCTTCTATTGATGCAGCCTAGAATCGACTTGGCCTTTTTAGCTGCCGCATCACACTGTTGGCTCAGGCTCAACTTGGGGTCTATTAGGACTCCTAGATCCCTTTCGCATCAAATGTTGTCTATCCAGGTGTCCCTCATCGGATATCTATGCATTTCACTTTTTTTCCGCCCTTACATTTTTCCCTATTGGAATTCATTGTGTTAGTTTTTGGCCCCAGTAAATTCCTTCCTCCCAGTTCAGAGAAACCACATCCTTCTCTCCATCCTCCATATCAGAGGCTTGCATTGCTTTTATTTGTTAAACTCTGGCTAATCTTGTGGTCTCTGCCTTCCCCTCCAAACTGGAAAATGTGAGTTTTGCAAGAGGCAATCTCCAGTCCCGGGGAACGGATTTTGCAAAGGGATCTTTGCCATCTCTCATCCTTATTTGGGAGCTGACGTTCGTCATCTTTTCCCTTCCCTCTCGCTCACGGCTCTGGTTTTCCGAGGCATTTAAAAAAAGAAAAAGAAAGAAAATAAATTATTTTAAAGCCTGGCTTTTTAAACCTGACGCAGCAGATTGGAATCCCTGGCCAATGTGTAACTGAACAAACAAGGAGGGAAGCTTAGCAACCGCTGGGAAGGGTTAGTTAGCAAAGTTTGGGAAGAACCAAATCCAGAGGAAAAGAGGTTTTAGGGTTGGAAGATGCTGGAGAGGCCTAGCTCTAGTTTCCAAAAAATCATCTTTAAATGGGCAAAAAGCATTGGTTGCCAGGGCTTTCTAAAGCTGGCACAGTTTGCCCAGTTTTCAAAGTTCTGTCCAAAGGGAAAAGATGCATTAAAAATATTGGGAATTATGGTAGGAAAACAGGACTCTCAAAGGTCCCAATCTGTGCTCAGGTTGCCGGATCTCAGGGTCTGGCTCCATCGTACGGAATCCTGGGATTTGTAGTATCGTTGTTGTTGTTGTTGTGTGTCCTGAAGTCGTTTCCGACTTACGGCGACCCTAAAGGGAACCTATCCTGTGGTTTTGTTGGGAAGATTTTTTTCCAGAGGGGGTTTGCCATTACCAAAAATGACTTTTTTGGCACACAACAGCAACAGATGCACCCTTAGCAAACCCCAGCAGATACCAAGGGCCCGATGTACAATGTTGAAGCTGATTTTATCAACACAATAAAACAAATGTTACGGTCTTTTGATATCAGACCAGACATCACCATAGTGGCCTTATGCATCTGAGGAAGTAGACTGAGGTCTAGGAAAGCTCATGCTGCCAACTTCTTTCTTTCATTTAGTCTCAAAGGTGCTACAAGATCCTTTTGCATACTGATTTTACAGACCAACATGGCTACATCTTTGAATAGTGGTCATGACTGATCATGGGAGCGCCTGAGCATGTCCAGAATGCTGTCTTGGATTCCTTTGGGAAATTATAGATAAATATCGATATAGAAATTTATTCCGGCACATTGCCAGCCTTTGGAAATTAGAACCAAGAAGCTTCTGACCAGCACTCAGTGACCGATAGATAGCCCAGGAGAAAGGCAGTAAATAAATAAAATAATAGCAACAGGTTATCCTTGAAGCCCTGGGTTTGGAGACAACCATGGCAGCCCAGCATAACCCTGAGGTCATATGAGCTCACAATGGGAGAGGTCAGCTGCATGGCCCATAAGCTTCTAGAATGCCTTCAGATGGCCTTTGGCAACCCAAAGATGGCTGACTTCGGTGTCTATTGGCTCCTGATGTTGGCGTTGTTGGCGCTGAACGCAAGAGGTCAAGAGCCGCCTCCTCCGGAGGAGGAACCTTGCACCCAGCACCTACGTTTCCGCCAAGGGGCCACGGAAGTGGAGGGCAACTGGTTGGCCACCGTGACCACGCTCAGCCGCGTCTGCGCCATCTGGTTCTTCGTCATCTACGCTCTCCATTGCCTTTGCGCAAAGAGTCTCTGCGGCCCCAGGGCAGAAGAGGAATGTCACACCCAAGGAGAGGTGAGTAGCGGCCGGTGTCTTCCATCTCCATCTTTGGAGAGTAAAGAGTTCAGCACCTTGGATGGCTCCTTGATACTTCGGACCCGCACCCGGACCCAGAGCAGATTTGGACTTGAACCCGTAGCTCCTGATGCGGGTATGTGCGGTCTGACGATCAAAGGGGGTCACAGCATTGGTTCTGGTTCTGGAGACGGAGGAGGCAATGTCCAGGCAGCTTCCAGTATTGCAATGGCATCTGGGTTTGCAGGGTCGAAGCACAGGGATTTTTTAATTTGCAGGGATGAAGGGCGATGCAGCCTTTCCATGTCCTAGGTTTAGATGATATTCACTGAGCAGAGATGGCCAGAGTTCTCCATCACAGTCTACGTCCCATAACTGTATGTATGCTGAAAGGTTGCAGAGATGGTAAGGAGCCCTGTCAATGAATTGTGAAGGCGCATGATGGCCAGAGAGTCTCAATGAGCATCAGAAATCGCACTCCCTGGTTGTAGTACAGAATCATGGAGGAGGAAAAGAGAGCCCAAGGGTCATCCAGTCCAACCCAATTCTGCCATGCAGGAAGACACAAAGCACTCCTGAGAGATGGCCATCCAGCCCCTCTTTAAAAAACGTCCAAAGAAGGCTCAGTGCTACTGAAATCTGGGAATTGCAGTTCTATGAGACACTTAGCCTTTTCGGTCAGAGACCTCTAGCGCTGCAATAAACTACAATTCCATAGCAATGAGCCACAGGAGTTCAAGTGGTGTCAAACATCCCTCCCTGTCCATCAGTTGCAGGTCCCAGCACATCTTAGCATGCCCAGTCCTTCAGCCTCAGGTCCCAGCATGTCCACTGCTTCAGGCTCAGGTCCAAGCATTTGCTAGCATGTCCACTGCTTCAGTTGCAAATCCCAGCATGTCCTCTGCTTCAGGCTCAGGTCCAAGGATGTCCCAGCAGGCCCGTCCCTTCAGTTGCAGGTCCCAGCACATTTTAACATGTCCAGTCTTTCAGCCTCAGGTCCCAGCAGGTCCTCTGCTTCAGCTGCAAGTCCTAGCATGTCCAATGCATCAGTCGCAGGTCCCAGTAAGTCCCAGAAGGTCCATCTGTTCAGTTGCAGGTCCCAGGATGTCCATCGCTTCAGTCACAGGTCCAAGCATGTCCCAGCATGTCCACTGTTTCGGTTGCAAGTCCCAGCATGTCCAATGCATCAGTCACAGGTTCCAGTAGGTCCATCAGTTGCAGGTCCCAGAGCATGTCCAGTGCTTCAGGCTCAGGTCCAAGCATTTGCAAGCATGCCCACTGTTTCAGTTGCAAATCCCAGCATGTCCTCTGCTTCAGGCTCAGGTCCAAGGATGTCCCAGCAGGTCCATCCCTTCAGTTGCAGGTCCCAGCACATCTTAGCATGTCCAATGCATCAGTCGCAGGTCCCAGCAGGTCCGCCGCTTCCATCTCTGAGCCAGAGTCCATGACCTTGTTATGGGAGCAGGGCATGACACCGGTTTCAGACATCAGGTCGGCGACTCTGTCATTTCCTTCTTCTTCTTTTCTCTTGGGCAGGGGAGCCGGGGGTCTTGCGGAGAAGCCGAGGAGAGCAGTGTGGCCGTGTGCCCCTTGTCTTCCCATATGCCCCGATGCGGCTCTTGCGCACCCGTCAACACTCGGGCCCAGAGGGCCTATGCGCGGCAACTGGCCTGCATGGAGCAAGAGCTGGAGGCCTTTCTGCGCGAGATCCGGACCCGGCGGTGCGCTTTGGGGGAGATCGCCTTGGAAGAGCCGTGCCCACAAAGCAAGAGCCGGGAAGGGGAGAAACTAAACATCATGGTCTACGAAATCGCTGACCAGGAGGTGGCGGCTGGCCAGGGACTACGGAGAAGCCAAAGGCAGAGAGTCAAATATAACTAACTTTTATATTTATAAGGAGTTGGTTTTGCACGCTCATCGGTTTGCTCCTATTGATAAGCGGGACAATAAATTGATCAATAATTGATGATACTGTGTGGGGTGGTTTTTTTGGGGGGGGAGAGGGGGATAGATTATTGAATTTTCATTGTATTTTCATGTAATATAAACAAATAAAACCTACGGAAATTTAAGTCCCATATGTTTAATGGGAATCTTGCTTCCAGTTTGCATATGTCTCTTTCTCTGGGTTTCATGGAGCCAACTATAACTGAACGCAGCAGACCTCTGCCAAAGAAGCTGCTCTTTACAAAGTCTTTTTATACATCCTATGGCATCCTGGGATTTATAGTTCGACAAGGTCTCCAGACTTCTCTGTCAAAGAGTGCCGGTGCCTCACAAAACTATAACTCCTGGGATTCTGTAGGATGGAGCCGTAGTGTCAAAACTGCATTGCTTGCACAGTGTAAATGCACTCACAAGCATTATCAGGTTGCAGCAGTGCAGTAAACAATGCAATAAAGTTTAATGAGATAATTCTCAATGTGATCCTAGCATAGCCATATATGCCTGCCTACAACAGGCAAGGTAAAGAGCAGCTGCCTCCAATATCCCTTCCTAAGCATTGGGCAAGGTCACACTCTCTCAGCCTCAGATGAAAGCAAAGGCAAACCTCCTATGAACAAACGTTGCAGAGGAAACCCCATGATAAGGTCACCATGGGCTGGAAAGTACTTGAAGGCACACAACAAGAACAAGACACATCATTTTGTTAAATGCCACTAATAAAGGTGTTTATAAATCTTTTGTCCTACTCTGATAACTTCAAACCAACTACCTTAATCCGATACACAAATATATGTTCAATAAGAGGCTATCTGCAATGCACATTTATGGCATTTTGCTATCTCTTTGCCAGTTGTACTGGTACCTTATGAAATCCTGGGATTTGCAGCCTAGGGAGGAAATTGGTGTTGCACTACAAATCCCAGGGATGGAGACAGTACCCAGCACTCAGCCTTTCCCCTTTTCTAACCGTTCTGATCTTAATTCAGCATCGTATGGAAACACAAAACTGTTTGATCAAGTTATATAATGTCACCATATTCCCTTCCCCTATTCGTTTGTCAACCTCTCATTGCAAGTCAAAGTGCAAAACTAAAGTTATCTTGACGCACGAAATGGAAAATCCCTCCATAACTTCCCATAGCTCCCTGGTAGCACAAATGCAATAATTTGAAAAAGTAAATTATGAACAGTTTGCAAATGCCTCGCTCCATTTTACAACGGAGACAGTCCTGGCTTCTGGGGCTTTTCCTGGTATTGCTATCTAGAGGGGATTTTACTAAGGTTGCCATACTTCCATCCTTCTTTCCCTGGACATGTCTTCTTTTTTGGATCTAAAACTTTTCAAAACCCACTGCAGAAATAATCCAGTTTGAGACCTTGGCTCAGTACTAGGGGATCCTGGGAATTGCTCTGGCCCCAGAGCTCTCTGATAGAGAAGGCTCAACGTCTGATGACAAAGCCAGAGTTCCCAGGACTCCCTAGCATTGAGCCAGGGCAGTTAAAACGGACTATTTCTGCCGTGGGTTTTGGACCGTCATCGAAGGGTTGGGAATCTCCTTTCCCAAGCTCTCTGGCCTTGTAAGTCATGCCAAGATGGCTCCTGGGGGTGATGACACAATGGGGTTGTGACACAGGGCTGGAGGTGCAAGAGGGAGCAAAGGGCAGACAGGGGCCTCCGGCTTGCATGAAACACCAGGCAAAGCCGGGCTCTCCACCTTGGCCCAACATCGGGTTGCCCAAAGCTTCTAGCCATGGCTACCCAACGCGTCATCTTCGTGGCCACCTTGGCTTGGTCCCTCCTGGCCATGCCCTTTTGGTTCGGGGCGGCCGATAGTCTGAAGCCCTCCTGCCAACAGCAGCCCCGTCACCGCATCCCTCCGCACCCGGACACCCTTTTGTGGCAAGGATATTGGGTGCCTCTCATGATACTTCTGGGCGGGTGCTGCGGCTTGGCATGGTGCATCCTTTTCCTTGCCTATGATGTCCAGCAAAGGGGGGACAAGGAGTTGCCGCAGCTGCCCAGCAAGGAAGAAGCGGCGCCGGTGCTTCGCGTGAGTCTCAGGGAACGGTTGGCATGGGAAAGGGAAGCCATGCCAAGGCTTCGGGTTGGGTAGGGGAAGAGGTGCCCCGCGGAGAGAGCCGTAAAACTGAGAAGGTATTCAAGATGTTGAAAATAATCCAGGTAGAATCAGGGGCCCCATTCACACCAACAATTGATAAATTGATAGATTATATAAAGGTTGACAAACTTACCTGTTTGTTGGGAAGAGATTCCCGGGAGGAACGTCAGGAAGATTGGGAACCACCGGTAAACTTTCTGCAAAAAGAAGGGAAAGGGAATAAATATATATAAGTTTGGGGTAAAACTCTGCATGCCTCGAATGTGCTACAAATACATTTGCATCGCCGACTCCATCTTTATTCAAGCGCTGAAACGTGGGAGCAACCAGACTTGCACAGATGCGCAGAAATGTGTTTCCATAGTGTGAACAACAAACCTGAAATGATGTGTGAATGAGTTTATTCACATCGCTGTGCTAAAAAAACCACACAACCCAAACTTTATTTATTTATTTCAAGGATTTCTACCCCACCTTTCTCCCACAATGGAAAACTTAATCGGATGCATTTGAAATGCAAGTGAACAGTAAAGTTTCAACCCAGATTATTTTGCTACAAGATCCTTTAGTGTAACAAGGAACAAGTTGGGTTGTTGGGGTTGTTGTTTTTAAAAAGCCATGTTCCAAACACTGCTAAGTTAAGCCTGACCTATTTTCTGCTTCGGACAGGAGGCCCAAAGAGAAACGAGCCGGCTTTTGTTCCGAGCGGAGAGCAAAATGTCAAGCCTTGCCATTGGGAACCAGCCGTGGATGGAAAACCAACAAGAGGCAAGAAGCGAGGGATGGAAGAGCATGACTGAGCTGGAGAGAAAAAGTAAGAGCAGCAACCTGGTGGAGGAAAGGGCCAGAAGCGGTCTCCAACTGGAAACCAAAGCCACAAGCCAGAACCTAGTTCCCGAGAGGTCTGCAAGTATTATCCAACTGGAAAAGAAAGCCACAAGCCAGAGCTTTGCTCCTGAAAGGTCTAAAAGTATCATCCAACTCCAAAAGAAAGCCACCAGCCAGAGCTTAGCTTCCGAGAGGCCTCCGAGCGTCATCCAACTGGAGAAGAAAGCCACCAGCAAGAGTTTAGCTTCTGAGCGGTCTCCAAGTATCATCCAACTGGAGAAGAAAGCCACCAGCAAGAATCTGGTAAGCGAGAGGATCCCGTCCGTGACCCAACTGGTAAATAACATCACGGTTGAGAAGGTTGGGAGCTTCACGCAACTGGGGAGCAACCTCGAAAGCCAACTGGAAAGTCAAGTCCTGGCGGAGAGGAGCAGAGGAGTGACCTTCTTCCAGGAGGAACCTGAGATGGTTCCTCAAAGGCCAGTCCAAGCTGAAGAAGACAACAATCCCTCGCTGTGGAGCTTCGTGGAGAAGGAACTGGAGAACCTCCTGCAGGTCCTTCGCCTTCGGCAACCCACCCAAAGCATGGTCCCGGTTGAGGAGGAGACTCCTGGTCCATCCACCGAAGAGAAGTCAGTGGGAACGGAGCCGGAAGAGATGTCGAGTCCCTCGGCTCCGGAGACGTCGCCAAGGCCTCCGATGACGTTGCCTCCAAGCTCTCCAAGAATGGAGGAGAACCAAACTGTCATGCAGTTGATCATCTGTGAGATCCCCCGAAATCGGAGCAGAAGCCGGAGTCCCACCAGAGGACGCGGCCGGGGCCGGAAGCGGAGATGCGCCAGCCGAAAGCGCAAATAAACTCTGTAAAGAGAGAGAGAGAAATAGTGGCACATTTGTTCTCGAACAAGGGCACTCCAAAAGGGCACTCCAAGCGTGGGCCCTTCCCCACATCCCTCTTCTTTTTATGGATTATTTAAATATTGTATTCAAACAAAAATCCACCAAACAGTGGTACCTTTATCGGCCCACCCAAATGCACCATAGACTCGTTGCAAGCTTTCAAAGCTCCAGTGGCTTCTTCATCAGGCTTCGAAAGCTTGCAACAAGTCTATGGTGCATTTTGGTGGGCCGATAAAGGTACCACTGTTTGGTGGATTTGTCTTTAAATTTGCTAAATGGCCAACACAGCCACCGTTGCATGTTTTTCAAATATTGTATCTTTAGGAAAAGTTCCTTTGAGGGGTCTAGGATCGTTCCATTGCTGATGTTCGGAGAGGGCACAGTTTGTTGTCGTTGTTGTGTGCCTTCAAGTCATTTCCGACTTACGGCAAGCCTAAGGCGGTGAACTTATCCTGGGATTTTCTTGCCAAGTTGCTTCAGAGGGGATTTGCCATGGCCAAGTCACACTCTCTCAGCCTCAGAGGAAGGCCAATAGATGCCTCACTGGACAGAGCCTAAGGCTGTTTCCTATGGTTATTATTCAAGTCGTTTTCCAACTTATGGCATGCCTAACCTAGGGTTTTCTTGGCAGGATTTTAGAGGAGTTTTCCCATTGCCTTCCCCTGAGGTTGAGAGAGTGTAACTTGTCCAAGGTTAGATGGATGAGCCAGGATTAGAAACCTGGTCTCCAGAGTCACAGCCCAGCACTCACACCACTATGCCAAGCTGGCTCTCTGCAGAGGGCACAATGCCTATCCTCATATCCCCAGCCCCTCTCCTTTATACTATAGTATATAGGATATCCTATATCCAGAGCTGAAGGGGTTTTCCCAGCATCCTCCATAGCCAGTCAGCTCCTCCATTTTTGCATTGAGCAGCTCTGCATTGAGGAGCTCCTCCATATTTGCATTGAGGCAATGGCACTCTGCACATGCCCAGGGGGGTCACTCAACTTCTTTCTGCTCTGCTCTCTCTCTGCCTTTGCAAGAGAGGGATGCAATCCCCCTTATTCTCCAGCAGGGGGCAGCACGAGACAAGGTTTTTCCTGGGGATTTGGGGGGTGCCAATCCGTCAGCTGTCCCTTCCCCTTCCAGATATAGCTATATATATACCTGCCTTTTGGGGGCTCAGCAAGCCAGATCCTTCCTTGGAGCAGGGACCCTAATAGCCCAGGCTGTGCTTTGCAGGTAAGGATTTGGGCATGAAGGCTGGTGCATGGAATTGGGGCTCAGGAGGGACCCCAAAAAGGAAAGGGAAACAGTGGGGTCCAGTGGTTAGAGCAGAGCCAGGAAGGGGAGGCTTGGGAGGGGGGTCATTGAAGCCCCCACACAAAAAAAATTGCAGATTCTGGTCTAATCTGCACTGCAGAATTAATGCAGTTTGACACCCTGCTATGGAGCCCTGGGATTTGCAGTTTGCTGGGGCACCAGAGCCCTCTGAGAGAGGAGTCTTGAGCCTCTCACCAAACTAGAAATCCCAGCATCCCGTAGCATGGAGCCATGGCAGTTAAAGCAGTGTCAAGATGCATTATTTCTGTAGTGCAGATCAGACCTCAGTTGGTTGCAAAAGGCTGACAGAGAGGGAATAAAGGGTTCTCCATTGTCCTCTCTTAGGTCCCATCCACATTGCAGAAATAATCCAGTTTGAGACTGCTTTAGCTGCCCTGGCTCAGTGCCAGGGGAATCCTGGGAATTATAGTTTGTTGGGGCACCAGAGCTCTCTGCCAAAGAAGGCTAAATATCTCCCAAAATTGCAGATCCCAGGATCCCATTGCATGGAGCCATGGCACTCAAAGTGGTTTCAGACTGCATTAATTCTGCAGTGTAGATGCAGCACTAGTCTTACAAGAAACATCTTAAGCTCTGCTAGATAGATAGATAGATAGATAGATAGATAGATAGATAGATAGATAATAGAGGTAGATAATAGCGATAGATAAATAGCCGCTCTGAATCCCAGTTCTGGGGAAAGAGCAGGATACAAATTAATAATAATAATAATAATAATAATAATAATAATAATAATAATAATAATAATAATAATAATAATAATAATAATAATAATAATAATAATAATAATAATAATAATAAAGATAGATAGACAGACAGACAGATAGAGAAAGATAGATAATAGAGATAGATAAATAGCCAGTCTGAGTCCCTGTTCTGGGAAAAGAGCAGGATACTAATAATAATCATAATCATAATAAAATAATTTGATTGATAGATGATAAACAGATAGATAGATAGATAGATAGATAGATAGATAGATAGATGGGAGAGATGGGAGAGATGGATGGATGGATGGACGGATGGATGGATGGATGAAACACTATTGAAGGAAGTAGAGCCTTCCCCAGATTTTTTGCTGCCCAAGGCAAAGCACAAATTGGTGCCTGCCCTTCCCAACCATAAGGGCCACTGGGGATGATGGGATGGTATCCTCCACCAACTCTGGAAGGGGGAAAGAGACTGGTTCAAAGGGGTGGCATTGCCCACAGGGACACACACACACACACACACACACAAAGTCTGGCAATGCTGCCCCTTCTGTGCCAGCCAAGGTCAGCCCCATGAAGCGGCCGCTTCACTCACTCTGCCCGAAGCAAAGATCCCTTTCAACAGCTCTGGGTGAAGCGAGGTGTGTTTTCTGCAAGGAGAGGACGTTGTGTGACCAGCATCCACGATAAGTTGTTTTCTTGGGAGTTGGCATTGTTCAGTGCCCTGGTTGTTCGGGAGAGTCCAGACCGTGCCAAAAAAGTGCCCTGCGGTGCTGCAAACTCCATTTTGCAACTGTGTTTGTGTTGCATTTTGAGCCCTGAATGCAAATGGACAGCCTTGAGACAGACTGGCAAAGCAGAAGCCGATGATCCGGATGCCTTCTTGTTGCATCAGACTTCTTCCATTTCTTTGTGGTTAGGACAACCCTGTGGTGTAGTCCTTCCTCGCCAGTTACAGTTTTGCCTTTAACAAAAAATATAGTTTCATTTTCATGCTCAGGTGTCATGCACATAGAAAAAGCAGTTCCAAAAATATATATATACGGTATATAGGCAGGAGTTTTGCATCACCTACTGAATTGTTTTTAACTTTATAGCAGGATCCTCACTGCAGAAATAAACTCTGAGTAACACTCCTCTTTGCATGTCTTCTGCAGCAACCTGCGGATGAAATGACGCTGGGCGAACAACCGCTGTGTCCATTTGCACCCGACTCTTGAGCCAAGGATACATCTCCCATATCCAGGGAGTAGCCACCAAGGAGGCCTTCTCCCATAAACTCAGCCAACGCTTGGGCCAGACTGACCCTCAGAGGTCTGCATGGAAGATTGCAGCACCTTGGACTGGGCATCTCCATCTTCCGGACCTTTGGTTCGGCCTTCGGAACCCGAGAGTTGGGAGGCTCCGGAGGTCACTCTGGAACCCGCCGAGAGCGAAGCATCTCTGAGTGGAGAAAGGGGGAAAGGAGAGGCACCCCATTTTGGCGTCCCCCCAAGAAATGGCCTGCAAGATCCCCAGGCCTTGGCTACGATCTGCGAGGGGGCCGATCCCGAATCCTCCCATCCGTCGGGGGTCCATGCGCCCACCAGGAGCACCCAGGGACCCAGTTGCCTTCCTGACCGCTCGATCTCTGGGTCATCTACTTGCTCCTCGCTGGCCGGGTCTTCGCAGGAGTCGGATGAGGTCTTCAGCGATGCGGAGAAGAGCCCTTCGGAGAGGAAGCGGGTGCTGCGGAAGGTGAGATTTTGGGAATTAAGAAGGCAAGGCAAGGCAAGGAAATTGGGAGCAATGCCTTCCGGAAATGGGATGCTTTCTTTGGAAAGGAAATCTTAAAACTTACTGGAAGGATCCTTGCACAGCAAAGGTGAGGAGTGTATAGCTAAGATAGTTCAGGTGGAATCATTGCACTATAATTATGAAACCCATTGGGTGACCCTGGGCAAGTCACATGCTCTCAGCCTCAGAGGAAGGCCATGGCAAACCGCCTCTGAACAAACTGTGCCAAGAAAACTCTTTCATAGGATCATTATTTTAAGGGTAAAAAGAATGTAAAAGTCTTCTGCAAAGAGAGAAGGTATTCCCAGGCTTGTCCGTTGTGTACTTGTAGGTATTATATGGACTGCAAGGTGTCCTCCAAGTCCACTTTATTGCTTCTGCTTTTGTAACATCATATTCTCTCTTGGTTTTCCTCCTAGACCAGATCCTGGAAGACCTTTTTCACCATGGTGCATTGGTCCCTGCGGAGACGCAGCTCTTGGGTGCAGCTGGCCGGCCACGAAGGTTCGAGCATTCAAAATATAATGACCAAAATGGAATGGGTCCGTTTCTCTTTCCCGAGAGCAAAAATGCTGGGCCTTTTTGGGAATCAGTTCCAGGCTTTAAAGGGCCTTGCCTCTGAGCATGCACAGAGTGTCTTTCCTTCTTCCTTTCCCTGCTTCCGGACAAGCCAAGCCGTCTGAGCCTTAAAAAGAGGGATGGCGGGTTTAAGATGCAATGCTCAGAATGGCCTGTCTCTCTCTTCCCAGACTTGGAATGATCTATCTGTTTATTATTTTAAGCGTGTTTTAAACTGTCAACTGTTTAATAGTATTTTAAGAAGGGGGTGGGTGGGATTGTGGGATACGGAATGTATATATA
>CM034711.1:10391498-10423735 GCA_020142125.1 Phrynosoma platyrhinos
TGGAGGTGGCCGGAGAGCGCTACATCCAGATGGACGACTTGCTGAGCGGCCTCGATATGCCCAGCATCATGGACTGCAAAATGGGCACAAGGTTAGGCGGGTGCCTCCAGCGTTGGGGGACTCTGGGGGTCCATTCAAAAGGACGCTTCGATGACCAGGGTTGAGGATGCCATTTTGGAGGGCCACCTTGAAGGTCCGAAGGGCAGTGGGCTCTCCATCTTTGGAAGTCTTCCGTAAGAAATCGAGTACTTGGTTGTCCCTTCTCTTCCCCATTCGCCCAGGACTTACCTGGAGGAGGAATTCGGCAAAGCGCAGCAGCGGTCGACGGCGCGGCGGGACTTGTACCAGAAGATGGTGAAGGTGGATCCATTCGCACCCACAGCCCAGGAACACAGCCTGGGGGCCGTCACCAAACCCCGGTACATGCAATGGCGAGAAGACATCAGTTCCAGCGCTGCCCTCGGCTTCCGTATTGAAGGCATCACAGTAAGTTGCTGGACAAAGTTTGGCGAAACATGGCCTTTGGGGACTGCAGCGCCCAGCATCCTCTCCCCTTAGCTTTGCATGTAAGTGGGTGAGACCTTTCTGGAGGTTGGTGTTGGTGGGTGAGATCCGTGCCTAGATCAGAGTCGGCGTTGGCCCTATGTATCTCCCCAAATCTTCTCTCTCTGTCTCCAGATTGAAGGGGGAGCCGTACAGAGAGATTTCAAGCAGACCCGGACCAAGGAGGAAATTGTCGAAATCTTCCTGATGTTTACCAAAAGCCGCCTGGATGTTCTGGTGAGACCTTGGATCGGAGAGGTTGGGGAGCCAGGGAATGCCACTTCGCCAGGTTACACATACTCACGCAAGCTCCATCCATCTGTCTCTGAATCAGAACCCCAAACATGGAAGGGGTCCCTAAAGGCCATCCACTCCAGCCCCTTGCTAGTGCAGGAGATCCACCGCTAAATCTTTGGGATTTCTCTGCCCTTGGGGGACTTCTCCATTCCTGTCCTGAGTATCCCATTTCCCATCTGATGGGTTTCCTTTCTTTCTCCCTCGGTGGGGAAATTCCTCCCCAGTTTTGGCCAATGGGGACAAAACATATTATATATCATATTGCAGCAAGGGGCATGGTTTTTCTTCTTTGGGAGGGTGTGCTATGTTTCTTTTGCCTTTGCAGAGCACCTACCTGGCCCGCCTGGAGAGCATGCGGACAGCCCTGGAGGAGTCCACCTTCTTCAAGACCCACGAGGTGAGAGAAGTCCCCTCCGCTTGCCTCTTGTCCAGGGGGCAGATGGACATCGGAGAAGCTGGGGAGGCAAGCAGATCCACATGGAGTTGATCCCATAGAAGAGCTCCCTGATCTGTGGCACCTGGAGGCTTCCTTGTTAGTGAAAGGAGGCAATTAATCTGCTCCGGCACCTAGTCTGAATTTTAAAGAGACGACGGCTGCATCCACACTGCAGAAATACTGTCCTCCCTCCGTTCTCGCAGGGGATCCGTTCTGGAACCACCATCCCACAAAAATGGAAAATTGCATGCATTCAAGCCCCATTGGCTTGGATGGAGGTGCACCCCATGGGCACGTGCCCCATTTTATTCCCCTCCATTCGCCCTCCTTGCAAGATCTCAAGTCCACAAGAACGGAGTGACAACTGTAATCCAGTTTGGTGGCGGTGGTGGTGGATCATCAAGTCGTTCCCGATTTATGGCAACCCTAAGGCGACCCTATAATGGGGTTTTGTTGGCAAGATTGGGTCAGGAGAGGTTTGCCATGGCCTTCCCCTGAGGCTGAGAGAGTGTGACTTTCACCAAGGTCACCCATGGCTGAGCTGGGACTCAAACCCTGGTCTCCAGAGTCATAGTCTCTGGTTCCAGTTTGATCCCGTTGTTCCAGTTTGATCCCACTTTCCCTGCCATGGCTCACTACTGTGAGGTTCTGGGGATTGTAGTTTTTGTGAGACATTTAGCTTTCCTTGTCAGCGAACTCTAGGGTCACCACAAACTATAAATCCCAGGATACCCTAGCATAGGCCCACAACTGTTAAAGCGGTGTCAAACTGGATTATTTCTGCAGTGCAGATGCAGCCTATATCCCATGTACTGAACCTTTTCCACCAAATAGTTTAATCCCCTTGGGAGAACTCCTTTACAGTTCGGGCTAAAGCACAGAGCAGATTCACACATGCACCCACCCCCTGACATGTCCCCAGTTTTTCCAGATGGCTTGGATTACAACACCCATCGTCCCCTCCCCAGCCCAGAGCTTGGAAAATCACTCTATAAAAGTAATTTGGTTTTTTGTTTTGTTTTGTTTTCTTTGTTGCAGTGTCCAAAAAGTTTTCTGTTTAATAGTACAGTCTTTTAACAAAGTAACTTTGCAAGAATTAGCAGCAATTTTAAAAAGGGGAAATGGGATCTTGTTACATTTTATCCGCCACTCTCACAACTGTGTAACTTAATACAATCTGCCTTCAAAGTAACTTTTTCAGCGATTCTGAGGAAGTGAATGGAGACCCACAAAAACTCATGCCAAAAATATCATCCATTTCGTTGTAAAAGTGCTGCTAGACACCATTGTTGACTCCCTTATTGGATGCATCTGCACTGTAGAAATAATGCAGTTTGGCACTGCTTTCAGTGCTGTAGCTCCATCTATGGAATCCTGGGATTCGTAGTTTTGCAACCGCCAAGCTATATGTGGTATTAATTTTTATTTCCTGCAAATTTCTGCTGAGCATTTCTGCCAATGCAAGACCCTGAATTTTTCCATTCCCAGGAGGAAATGACGCTCTTCCTTTCTGGTTTCCGTTTTGCAAGATTGCCAAGGACTTCAGTGGGGAAGGCACATTTTATAGCAAGGGGTGGGTGGAAATGATATTGGGCTACAAGTCCCATCATCCCTTGGCTGTGTCTGATGGGAGTTTGAGTCCAGCCATACCTTTAAGGCCTGCAGATTGCATTGTCACTATTTTTGCAAGAGGAACAATCTCCCAGGCAGCATAAATAGAACCAACTCACTGGAAATCCCAATGTTTCTGGAAGTACAAACTGGACTGCTGAATATCAACTTGTTGTTGGACTCCAGATCCCATCAGCCACAGACAATGGTGAGAATGCTGGGAGATGCAATGCAATAATGCCTGCAGAACTACATACATGATCCCTTCCTCTTCCTCAGTCTCTTGATTTACTGAAAATAGGATTAACAACAAGATTCAGGGCTTTGATTTTCTATTCCAGGGATGGTTCTTGGACTGCAGGTCCCAGTCTTCTTCCTCAGGCTGGCTAGGGTTGCTGGGCACTGCAGTCAAAATGAAATTTGGGAGGCTGCACATTTCCCCACCAAGTCATAATTAATTTTATTACTAATTCTCAACTGTGGACCCAGTTTCCAATTTCCTTTGGGTTTCCATTGCCAATAATGTGCATCGTGGCCATGCTGCCTAGGGGATGCTGGGAGCTGCAGTCACATTTGGAAGGCTGCACATTTCCCCACCAAGTTATAATCCAATTTTATTCACCTCATTCCCAGCTGTGCACCCAGTTTCTGGTTTCTTTGGGGTTTCCATTGCCAATAAATAATGTGCATCGTGCAGCTTTGGGTCCCAGTCTTGGGAAGAAAGTGGGATAGAAATCAATCAATCAATCAATCAATCAATCATAATCATGGCCATGCTACCTAGGGGATGCTGGGAGCTGCAGTTACTTAAAAAGGAAATGTCCCCAAACTCCACTCTTTGCACCATCCATCCTAAACCTACCGTTCTTTCGTGTTTTGATCGGCCAGGTGATCGGCAGTTCCTTGCTTTTCCTCCACGACCGGAAAGGACACGCCAGCGTCTGGATGATCGATTTTGGGAAGACGCTACCCACCCCTGGTGGGCTTCTCCTCCACCACGACACGGCCTGGAGCCACGGAAACCACGAGGACGGCTACCTTGTTGGTCTGCGGCATCTCACCGACACGGTGCAAGCCACCCTCCGTAAGGCCGAAGAAGGGCAAGAGTCGGAGGTGGCCCATTCTTGAGGTTTCCAGCCCTTCGTCCGGGAGATGAGAAGAAAACTACCCGCTGGGCAAATTTGGACGGAGTAGAAGGGGATGCCACCGAGGAGACCCTGCAATGCCCGAGGCCGTACCAACCATGATGACCAGCATTCAGATGATGGTGAGAGACTTATGGAAACGTGACACTCCAGGGCTTCGCAAAAAGGTGTGCATTTGCTGCCAGTTTGGGCCTAGCGTCCAATGCTTGCCATGATGGAGAAGGCAACCAGTTGCCTTTGGGGACTGGGGAGGCCCCAATTGTGTGTCACGTTTTGTCAAAGAACAGCACAGGAAGGTGGATTTGGAGGAACGTATGAATAGGCTGCTAAATAGCTGTGGAACGGGAAGGCAAGTTGTGAGTTCGAATGCAGCAATGGTGTATCCCTCTCCGCCGGCCAAATTGACCACTGGTTTCCCTGTTTTGTTCTGGTTTCTCTATAGCAGGGATGGGTGAGTGTGGGAGGCCAGGGGAAAGCATTGGAGGGTCACCCTCTCATTGCCAAGCCATAAATAAAACATTTTTCCCCCAAATGCCCCTTTCTCCATGTTTTTGCCCGCTTGCATGGCTAATAGGAGTTGGAGTCCAATGCCTGCCCTCTGTCCATCCTCAGGGTCATTCAAGCAACAGCGACTGATCCTGGCATAGCCTTGCTTTTCATCCTCTGGACATCTTGGTTTGCAATGTTACCAGAGAACTTGGGCACAAACATGTCCGTTCCCAAGCTAAAGGGGCAAGCTTCCCCTTTGCCCACTATACCCTGCTGCCCACAGCCAATACCAACCAGTTTTCTCCTTCCTTTCCTCTCCCAAAATAGACACCACTTTCCCATCCACTCATTTTCACTAGCATCCTTCTGCTGCCATCTCACAACTCCTTTTATAATAAAAAAAAAAACAGGTTGCTGGGAGACTGTTTGCAATGAGACGGAGTGGGAAGAAAACCTCACAACCGGGTGGATGCGGGGATTAAATTAGAGAGGATGGCAGAGACATGATGCCATGCTGCCCAACAGCAGAGTCAATCTGAGGCTGGACATTTGGCCAGCGCATTTGAGCCCCGGCACTTATTATTTCTGAGAAATTGTGGCAAGACAGCTTTTGCATGGATTTTCCTAAGACCGTAAATAGTTGCACTCAATCTCTTGAGGCCCAAGACAGGAGGGGCTTAATTTTTTAAAAAAGATTTGGCTTTGCTTTCTCTTTCCTGTCTGTCTCATTCCGGAAACCAGATACTTCCCCTCAAGTCGGCGCATGAGATGCCCGGGTTCAGTGGCCTAAGCTGGCCTCCTGCCGGACAGAAGGAGCATTGCTACTCAAGACAAGTCTTCTTTTTGTTGTGTGCCTTCAAGTCATTTTTGACTTGTGGCGACCCTAAAGCAACACTATCCTGGGGTTTTCTTGGCAAGATTTGTTCAGAGGAGGTTTGCCATTGCTTTCCCCTGAGGCTGCTAGCATGTGAAATGCCCAAAGTCACTCAATGGGTTTCAGGGCTGAGTGAGGATTCGAACCCTGGTCTCTAGTCATAGTCCAACACTCAAACCATGACGCCACGCTGGCTCAAAGACCATTTTGTTCTTATTTGCCATTCAGTCAATTTTGACTTATGGCAACCCTGTGAATGAGGGATTTCAAAGATTCCCTCCTTGCTCAGGCCTTGCAAGGTGATGCCATGGCATCCATCCACCTGTAGCATGGTCTCCTTCTTTCCCTACAATCTTCAATTAAACACAACTGTTCTTTCCAATTAAGTCAAAACATTTATATTCCTGCATAATAAGTCTGCCAAGGCTTTGGGCAGGAGAGGCCCTTCTCTGAGGCTACATCCGCACTGCAGAAATAACCCAGTTTGACACCACTTCACCTACCGTGGCTCAAAGCTACAAATTTCCAGAATTATAGTTTGTTGTGGCACCAGTCACAGATAAGACAAAATGTTTCACAAAGCTACAATTCCCAGGCTTTCATGGCAGTTAAAGTGGCATCAAACTGGATCATTTCTGCATTGTGGATGCAGGCTGAGTCGTACCATCTACACAGGTGCATTTGTTGGGAATGCAAGACGGGGACTTTTGGGTGGTAGATTCTGGAACGTACTTCAGAAGGCAAAACCATATTTCTATTTAGGTAGGCCTTCTGCTGCTCCTTGCCAATATAAAGACCTAATGCCAAGACACCAGGCTTCTGATATTGCCTTCTTTCTTTCTTTCTTTCTTTCTTTCTTTCTTTCTTTCTTTCTTTCTTTCTTTTTTAAATACCAGAATAGTTAAGATCCAGAAACCAAAACCACATGCAAAATAGTGGCTTGGGCAGGGTGAACATATTCAGCAATAAGGTCCCTCTGAGAACAGTCTCTGAATGAGTGATCAGTACCAGAGGCATGCTCACCAGCCCTTTGCAAAAAACCCTACTCCTTTTCCTCTGATTTTTATTCATCATCCTGATCTGTTGGGGTGCAAGGAGCATTTTAAGGGGTTTTCCAAAATCCCTCCAGACGGGTATACTCCAGATCACCTTGACGTCTACCTTCTGTTTTGTGCCTTCAAACCACTCCTGAATTCCCAGAGTCCAGTCCAATGCTCAAACTGCACATGCTGATTCCACTTTTAGCAACCTTCTGCTAGGGATTTCTAGGCTAAGAGACGGCAGGTGCTCTAGTTCACCCAGTGAGTTTCCACAGCCAAACAGGGATTCAAACTCTGGTCTCCCAGAGTCCTAGACCCACACTCAAACCAAACACCAACCTGCTTTCAATATGGTGATGCGATCTGAGGGCGTTTTTCTTTAAAAAAAACAAAAACCAAGATTTATTCAGATTGAGGGTTACAGTTGCCTTCCTCTTAGGCTGAGAGAGTGGGACTTGCCCAAGGTGGATTCCTAGGGCTTCAAATCCCAGAGTCATAGTCCAGCATTCAAACCACTACACCACACATTACTTTTTAAGATTTAGAAGATTTATCTTTAGATGGAGGTTTTCCCTGGCCTTCCTTAGAAAGCATGTGACTTGCCTAAGGTCACCCAATGTGTTCCCATGACCGAGCAGGAATTTGAACTCGGGTCTCCCAGAGTCCTAGTCCAATGTTCAAGCCACCAGGCTCTGACATTGAACTAGTAGATCTCAATCTACCTTCTGTTCAGCCTGGATTGGCGATGTCTTTACCTGAAAGAGGTCATTTCTGCACCGCAACTGACTTCCTACGATCATCAAATATGCTTTCGGAGGAGAGGGAGGTCTTGCACCCAACCCCTGCACGCCGTAGACATCCATGCAAACCAGAGACTGGAAACAAGTCACTGCCTTTAATGGTTCCACCGCCTTTGCCGTCCTCCGCCATTCCCCCAAAGTTTCCGCTAGGAAGAGAGCGCAGCTCCGTGAGACATGCACCAAACTGATGGCAGACAAAGAGTTTTGAAGGGTACAAAAAGAAGGGCGAGAGGCAATGTTGGATGGCAACACACGCACACACATACACACACGCAGATGAACTTGATGCCATGTTGGGACCCCGCTGATCCCCAAAAGTTTGGATGATCTCTTAAGCTCTCCTCTCTGCGGTTCTTTACATGGTAAGACTGGCAAAAGAGGGAGGCGGTGTGTCCTCCTGGCGAGCTCTCAATGGGAAAACCAGCCTGATTTTTTGGGTCCATGGAAGTGGTCAGTGCCCTCATTCCTGAGTCTCTTCTGACCGCCATTTCAGTGACTCTTCCTTGCGGGCGTCAGGCTTGATCTGGTTTCGCATCCCTCCCAGGAGGTTGGAGGTGGCTTCCGAGGCCACAATGAGGGGCTTGACAACGGTGGGGGGGATCTGGCGCAGGACACCCCCCACTGCCCCCGTGATGCCCTTCTGTTCATGGCCACGGGCAGCCACATCGCAGATGGCCTGAGCAGTGTCGATCACACCCTGGAAGAAGAAGAGGAGAATGAAAACGTTAGGGACAGAGACATAAAACAACCTTCCTCTTAGAGTAAGATTGTTGTTGCTCTTGTGTGCTTTCAAGTCATTTCCAACTTATGCCAACCCTAAACCAAACCTATCATGGGGTTTTCTTAGCCAGTTTCTTCAGAGGGGAATCTCCTTTCTTGGAAAAGTTACAGGTACTCCACCATCCCGCTTAAGCATGGAATCTACAGAGAACTCCCTGCAGCCTGCCATACCTCTCGCACGGTGTCATAGGCCTTGGCTACCCCCTCACGCAGGTCGGCCGGTTGCTGGCCACGCTTCAGCTTACGGGTTTGCTTCTTGTCCAGAAGCGTGCGATTCAGAGGGGGAGCTGTCGGGGACAGGATGTCATATACCGTCTCCGCTGTGGCCTACAGGGCAAGAACAAGGGAAGATGGATCTGAACGACAGAGGGACGTGCGGCTCCGATTCCACCCTTCCCATTTTTCTTGAGAACCCCACTATCCTCAGGAGACAACACAAGTCAAGGATTGTACCCAGTGCATCGCTTGGAATCTGCTCAATAGCAATAGCATTTACATTTCTATACTGCTTATCAGTGAACTCAGCACTCTCTAAGCGGTTTACAATCTGTAAGCCAATTGCCCCCAACAAGCTGGAGACTCATTTTACTGACCTATGAAAGGATGGAAGGCTGAGTCAACCTTGGAGCCCTCTGGGGTTGAACTCACAACCTTTTGGCTGCAGTACCGGCATTTTTAACCACTGCACCATCAGGGCTCCCTGGTGTTCACAACCACACAAGATCCTGTCCCATTACTGTTCCTCTTCAGTGGGAGTTTAAGATAGATGGGCAACTGTGGGGGTCTAGTAGGCCATATTAGCCCTGTAGGAGATGTGGTGTGGGTGTGTACATCCCCACCACACACTCACTTTTCTTTCAAAAGAGGAAGTGCCCAGAAGTCATTGCTGGTTTACTTCTGATTTTTAAAAAGGCCTTTCTTGCTCCAGGAGGATCCCAAAATGTGATAACACCAGGTTTAATGGGAACTGCCCCATCTATGTCCCCTCCACACAGCAAAATAATAATAATAATAAAAAACCCTCCACATGCCCCAGACCTGGATGGCTTGCACCAGGCGGTTGCTGAGTTCGAGAGCAGCAGAGGCAGTTGAGGTACCGAAGGAGGCGGCCCCCCGCTGCAGCCCCCGTATGATCCGTCCGTCCTTTCGGTACTGTTCGATTGGCAGCCAGAAGAGGTCTCGGAGGCCGTGGACTGGAGAGAGGGGCAAGAAAGAAGGAACAAAAGAGGAAGGTGAAAAGCATTTTTAGTTACGTGTATAAAATTTGTTTGTACTTATTTAATAAAAATAATTAAAGGAAAAGAAAAGGAAGACCTCCAAGTCTATCATTCTGGGAACAGTTTCTTCCACTGTTAAGCAACTTTTACATTCTAATACTTAGGAGGAATCTCTTTTCTTGCAACTGGAATCCAATTGTTTTGTGTTCTGATCTCCAGAGCAGCACCGAACAAGCTATGGTTGTTTCATTCTCCTGTCTGGTGGATACTTACAGAGCTGCACCACAGAATGCATGGGTCCCACGCCCCCTAGGATGCCTGGGAGCTGGTTCTTGCGGATATCTGTCAGCCACTCGGTCAATGCATAGCTCACCACTTTTTCCACACCCAGAAGCCTTGGAGGATAGAAAAGAAGAGCTCATGGTCAGATGTCTGGCTCACAGGATAGTAGTACCTGACCCTGACCCCCTTGTAATCAAAATAAACAGCCTGAATGAGCCATGACTCCAGGACTCATTGAGTACAAGGATGGGGAAACAGGCATGAGGGTCACATGTGTCCTTTAGAGGCTTTTCTGAGAATGATTGAAATCCCTTCTCTCACTGACTCCCTCCCTCCAAGAATGGTGGCACCTTACCCATGCCGACAGCAGAGTCTTTTGAGTTTGAGCTCGGAGCAGTTGAGCTGAGCCAGGCCGATCAGAATGCCAGCAAACGTTCCCTGCAGAAACAGGATGAGAAGTTATGGGGGGAGGGATGGATCTGTGTGTAAGAGACTGTACTACCCCTTCCCTTGTTCCTGTACTGATTTTAACCTCCTCCTCTTGACTGACTTTCTGGAGCCTAGTCCTAAGGCTCTGGAGCCTGATTCTAAGATATCTGGCTACTCACCACTTGATCCACAGTCACATGCTTGCCATGGTAGTCGAGCCAGATGGGCACTTCAGAGGTGAACCGGAATTCCCTGTAGAGGAAGGAGACAGGTGGGTTGATGGAAGAGGTGAAAGCCCCCATTTAAAAAATTGCTGTCCGTTCCCCTAAGAAACCACCTTCCATCTGGGACCTCATCTGTCCAGTTCCTGTTCCTAGGTGCCCTCACAGGCACTCGACTAGCATCATAACTCTGCTGCTACTACTGATGGCTCCAAGTCAAGATGGCTAACACATTTGAAATGTAAAGGTAGATTTTTGTAATGGTACCAGAAATATTTTTGTTGGGCATTATTTTTGTTGGTCCAACCCTAACAATGTCACTTGGGCAAGAGAGAGTCTGTGGTCTCTTCCAGTGTGACTCTTAAGCTAGAATATAACCACCATGGCCAGAACAATGACCCCATCTGTCTTCTCTGTGGTGCTACTTACCGGAAGTAAATGGGCTGGTCAGAAGAGGAAGAGGAGGCATTGGACAAGGAGCTATTTTCGCTGGCTGTAGTCTCCATTGACGCCATCATCTCCCCCTCGGTTCCCTCGGGCTCCTTCCCAGGGGACTCTGCACGACCTTCCAAGAGGAAGGAGAAGACACAATTTTTTATTATTGTGTGTCTTCAAGGAAATCCTGACTTGCAGTGACCTAAGGCAAACTTATCATGGGATTTTCTTGGCAAGATTTATTGAGAGGGCTTTGCCATTGCCTTTCGAGGATGACAGAATATGACTTGGCCAATGTCACCCACTGGGATTCCACAGTGGAACAGGGATTCAAAACCTAGTCTCCCAGAATCCTAGTCCATCACTCACACCACATCACAATGGCTCTCAAAAGATACAAGAATGAGGAATGACAAAGAATGGACCTTCCCAAGATCTATCCCATCCCGTTCCCTTCCCCAGCTTAATCCAGAGTCCTCCAAATGCTCTGGAGTATAACTCCCGTTGGCCCCAGCTAACATGGCTGATAATCATGAGATGATGGGAATTGTAAGCCAACAGCTTCTGGAGGTTGGAGATGGCTGATCTAAGGGACGGTGGCACAGGAGTACCACTAGGTCAGAGACTCACCTTCTGAGCCAGTCTCGATGGGCACTACTGGGTTAATACTGGCAGCCACACTAGTGAAGAAGTCTTTGAGAAAGAACAAGGCATCCTGGTGTGAAAAGAAAGGGAGAAATGGAGTCATGGAAGAATATCTTTTTTTGGATGTACTTGGATGGACAGGTGATTGTAACCAGGAGGAGATAAACAGGAGGAATCTAGAAGCCATCCATCTCATGTTTGCTTGGTCCATCACAACAGAAGGCCCACAAAACAACCCACAGCTACACGCAAGTGAGCAAATTCAACTTGTAGCCAAGCAAGCCAGCTAAGCTACTAATGCAAAACTTTTTTGTAGAACGATGATATAACTGAAATTGGAGTTATTTTACTGGGACTGCCCAATGAACAATTTAAATATTGAAGTATTACACTATATGATTTTGGTTGCTAGACTGTTGTATGCCCAAAACTGGAAAAAAACAAGATACCTACAATGAAGGAGTGAATACTGAAGGTATGGGAACCATTTATAAATTATATTTAAAAACGGAGAAGAGGATACTTGTGGGGTATGAATATTATGTTTTCTGCCAGATGTTGAGCATAGAAACATTCTGGAGGATGTAGGCTGCGTACACACTGCAGCAATGATTCAGGCTGAAACCTCTTTAACTGCCAGGGCTCAATGCTATGGACTCTTGAGACCTGTAGTTTGTTGTCCCTCATCTGTGCTGGCACTACCTTCAAAACAGGGCGTCTTCTGCTCCCCCCTTGCAGAGATGGCAGCATGAAAGCATCAAATCCCCACCTCTTACCTGGTCAATGTTAAGCCTCAATGGCATGAGTGAAACACGAAGGCAGCACTCAGGGCCCCCCAAACCAGCCTCAGGGCAGATGTGCAGGGCTTTGATGGTGAGCTATGAAGGAAGAGATGGGATCAGCCTTGGGCCTCAGGAAAAAAAACACAAGACCTCTCTGCACCAAGGCCACTTTGGGCAGAACCCCTCCCCTCGGTTTATATGGTATTCTTATCTCTGGAGCAGCAGAAAACAAACTTAATCTCTCTTTAACATCATATCCCTTCAGTTATTTAAAGATGGCTGCCATGCCTCACCTGTCATATTCCAATCCTCAGTTGTCAAATCCCTACCCAGTCATTGTACTTGATCACTGCCTCCCACCTCCAGCCCCGTACCATGTTGGAGTGGGCACGACGGGGCATGCACTCGCTGCTGTACAGGTAGAGGAACTTGTTGATCTGTGAGGAAGCCAAGCGGTCCCGAATCTCCAGCTCTTGGACAATGAACACCTGCCGGGCCATGGGTTGTTCCTCCACTTCCAAGGATGGTTTCTCAGGTAGGCTGCTGGGATATGTTTCGTGTTGAAAGCTCACCTGGGGAGAAGAAGAAGCAGGGTGGCATCATTGGCATTAAGTAGACTGTTGAGACCTGAGGTGGGCAAACTGAGGCCAACCAGGGACATTTTTGTGCCTCCTACCACACCCTTCGGGGTCAAAAACATTTAACTTTATTAACTTCCCCACAAAAATCACACTCCTGTTAACTACCTGTAAATTGCTGCTTCCAAGTTCTTCGATTTGAGCCTGCACCTCTCCAGTTCTAATTTAACTGTAACCTAACTGCTACACCACACTGTTTCCCATCCTGTTCCTTTCACCTTCCTCCTGCTTGCCCAAAACACATGCAGGGCCCATTCCTTAGGCAGTAAGAGGTATTTGCACTGCCTTACCGACAATGCAGGGATTCAATTCTCACAAAGAACACCAAAGGAAATAAGTAAGCAGAGGGCTCACCAATGATCAGACCCCGCTCAGTTTAACCTGTTTCCTTCATGATTCTCAAACTCCTGCCATGTCCCACCTTTGTCAGCTGGATCTCCATCAGAAGGTCATGAATGCGGCTGGCACCTCCCTGGGCCCGCCATGTGTTCTGGGGCCGGTTGGTGATGGAGGACCTGGAGGGTGAAGATCGGGCACTGGAAAGGGATGGCTTTGCCCTGAAAGTGGGTAGGTGAGAGAGAGAGAGAAATAAGAGGAGAGGGATGAAAGCCAAGTCTGCCATTGTTTTCAAGAAACTCCTTTCCATCTTGAAGCTACTGATCACACAAACATTTCCATTTGCCAATGTTTACCAGAAGAAGCCCCCCCCCTTGAACAAATCTTGCCAAGAAAACACACTGATACATTCACCTTAGGGTAAGTTGAAAATGACTTGAAAGGATATAATAAAAGGAGCTCACCTGGGTGAATGGGCATGTCCTGATCCTGATCGGCTGGTTCCAAAGTCCCTGCCTCCATAGAGGTGCCAGACCACTGAGATCTCCCGCATCATCACCCGGCTCTCTGGCACCGGGAAGTGTGAAGGAGCCTTCAGTAAGTCCGTGCTCCCCAGGGGCCGGGAGAAGTGCCCCTCTTGGATGCGGATGGGCCCTTCTAGCAATTTTGTCACCACTGGCTCCCCATCCCGGGGCTATAAAGAGCAAGAGAGAGGGGGAAAAAAACAGTGATATAGAATTGAGTTCTGTTGGGACTCTGTCCTGGGCCAGCTAAGGACTTCTTGCCATATTGGTTCAAAGAAAGCAAGGAAAATATTGGTACTTGATGACTTGGAAGCCTACTTTCCATACTCCACTAATATAATTTGCCAGTCTTGCCCACAAAATTATTGTAGACAGTTTAACATAGAGGTGAGAAAAGTGCAAACTGAGATCCCTAGGACCCCATTTTTGTGGTCTCTGAGGCCCTCATAATTCTCCCATGGCTACCCCAACCTCCTAACAATTTTTAAAAGGTGGCTAGGGGGTTCAGGGCCCACAAATGTGGGATCCAGAAGCCATACACAGAGCCATTCTCTGCTTCCCCCTGCCTTACCGGGATTCCTGTGCCTGGAGCATCCAAGATGCAGAAATCATCTGTGGCTTCGCTCTCACCCTCGCTGTCCTCCGAAGGGCTGAAGTCCAGCCCCTCTCCTATAGGGGCTGCCGGTGGGGCTGGAGTCTTTGCCTTGCCTGCAGCACCATTCTCTCCAGGGAAGAGGTACACCGAGACAGGAGATGGTTGCCGTCTGAGCCCAGAATCACCTGGAAAAAAGAGGACAAGTTCAGATCCAGCAGGCAGCACTCAACCCTCCCCAGATATTAAGTGAAAATGAAAGATATTAAATGAAAATGAACTCCCCCATTCCAAGTTCAAGGAAAGTACTTTTTTGGACTACGGAGTCCAGAATCCCCTAACCACCAAGACCCCTAGCCAAGCTTCCAATGGGATTTGAGAATTATGAGTCCAAAAGACATTTCTAAGAGGGAAAGCTAGCCTGAGCTAAAAGGGATTTCTCCTGGTGCTGCCCATAAAATAAAATAACATAAAATAAAAAATAAAAGATGAGATGCCATATCAGAGAATGCTCTGTTGTTGTCATATACCTTGCCTCAAGGGGTGGCTGGACCTCAGAGCCTCATCACCAGGTCCAGCCAAGTTATCAAGGGATGGGCAGTCTTTCATCCTATCTGCTCTAAAGCCACTTCAGGGGTTTACAAAGGAGAAGCCAAATTGTTGAATTATACTGGGATGGAGACCATAAGCCAGTCAGCGTAGCTCTTTAAGGAACTGCAGGATGGCTCAAACTCAAAAGCCCATGGGTAACTGTGCTAATACATTTTCCTCCAACTCTTAGTAAAGATCTTCTACCAGGAGTTGTCTCTTACCGGTCTCACTGGCCAGTTCCTGCAGGCTGCGCTCTGTGTCAATCAGGGCATCCGTCAGGTCACGTTGGTTAATGGCCGCCGTCTCAGCAGGGGGACATGTAGGCAGAGATGCAGGACTCTCAGACAACTGCCAGAGAACAAGAGGGGATGCTGAAAGGAGGTGGGCATGGAATAAGGCCTCAAGAACACTGTGGGGAAAATGCGACCCTTGGAATTCCAAAGCCCTTCTGACCTCCATTCCCCCAACTTCCCAAATTCTGGGGCCATTTTCACCTGAAAAGCACACAGAAACTCCCTTCCACACACACACCTGTCTAGCATGGCAGGAGGTTGAACTGGATGGCCCTTGCAGATTCTTACAACTCTTTGATTACATGAAAAACTCCCTTATCCCACCCACACACTCATCCAGTACCACACACTACCCCCAAACACTTCCATTTTCCTCTGTAGTCCCTCTTAAAATGGCAACAGAAAGTCAATGTACAATGTCATTTCTTGCCAACATTTTTAGTAAGACTATAGAGGAAAACAGAAGTATTGGCGCTTGCTATTGATATTCATGTCTTACAGTTTTGGAAGGGAATGAGCTCCTGCCTCCCATGTATCTGTCTACCCTCCACTACAAGGAGATAACCCTCCCAATAAGGGACTTTATGTTTTAAGTCATGACAGTTCCACTTCATGTCTAGTGTGGCTGGAGAGGGCTACCTCTTGGGCTCTGCCCTCCTGCTCCGCTCCAGCTACTCACCTGCACCTTCTGCCCTGCAATCTCAGTGGGGCTGTCATGCCGGGGTGGCGGGTGCAAGTCACCATTGTTGACCACGTACTGGATGAGGTTGGCAAGAGCTGCACAGGAGTCTGCGCAGGTGTGAACATGAACCACGTTGTTGGAGCAGCGCAGCTCAAAGAGTGGACGAGTCTGTGCAGAGGGGGAGTGTGTGTCAAAAATGAAAACAAGCATTGACCAAGCTTTTCCCCAGAAAACAGTGTTTTGAACAACATGAATAATACACAAGCCATCAAAATGAATTACATTCCTGGTGACTGAACCGGGTTATTTAGGTTGCTTAATTAAGACTTGTGGTTGGGAGCTGTCATAGTTGAAAGGAATGGAAAAAATTGCAAAATAAAACATAAAAGCAAAAGCAAAACCCAAAAACAGAAACAGAGCCTCTTGCTTGTTAAATATCATTTCCTCTTGTGCTGGCCAGACCAAATGCTGTGGGATTTCACTCTCCAGAGCATCTGCATGGAAAGAAGGACCCAGCTGCCTTTCAAAGGTTGGACTGAAGACGCCTTACCAGGGCCAAGTGAACTGCGTTCGACTAGGCCACAAAGAACTCACCAGCTTTCCGGTGGTGGCTCCCTTCCACGTGGTGATCACTAACTCCAGGAGGTCCACATCCACTACACAAACATAGTCTGAGGCCAAGAGAGAAGAAGAAATTTGACCTCAGTGGGAGAGCCTGGGTTTTACTTGCCCCAAATCCCAGGGACTCCTTTTCTACAGGAAAAGAGATTCCACTTCAACAATAGGAAGAATTTCCAGATAGTAAGAGCTGTTTGACAGTGGAACACACTCTCTCGGAGGATGGTGGAATCTTCTTCTTTGGAAGTTTTTAAACAGAGGCTGGATGGCCATCTGTCACAGGGAGAGCTTTCATTGTGTCTTTCTGCCTGGCAGAAGTGGGTTGGACTGGATGTTCCTTGGGGCCTCTTCCAACTCTAAGATTCCATGAATGAAGGAAACTGGAGTTTAGCAAAGTTACCTTTCCTCAAGTCTCCTGTCTCAGAGTCACATTTGTTTGAGAGGTAAAGGGCTGAGTCATCCAGAATAAACCTGTTCAGAGTACAAAACGGTCAGTGAGCATCTTTCCTGCTTCTCTTTGTGTGGACACTAGAAAAACAGGCTTGGCGATCGATTGCGGTCCCAGACCTGGGTATGCTCCTTTCCTTGCTAACCACGAGGAAAGACATCACAATATCATTCCTTTGCCTCAGAAAAGCATCTGCATTATTGTCTTCTGAGCACAGGCATGGGCAAAATGCTGTCCTGGGGCCACATATGACTCCCTCCTGGGCTGTCTTTGTAGGCCTCAGCTCCAGTAAAATCCCCAACTTGCCATGTCCTTGGCAAAAAATGAGAGTGAATTACAGCTTCTAGGAGCCACAATTCACTTCTGAAAGAAATTGCAGACCCCCAGCAAAATAAAAAAATAATTATTTTTTTCATTTTAGACTGGGGAAAAAAAAATCACTCTTAAAAAGCCTTCTGGCCCACCAAAAGACTCACAAAAGTTCTTGGAAGCAGAGACCCACCGGAGGAGGAAGACTGATGTGTCCACAATTATGTTGCTTGAGAGGGTGAAGGTCTCGGCTGTGATGAGGACACGGATGGGTAAGTAGAGGGGCCTGCGGTGGAAAAGAAAGAATGGATGAAACCCCAGCAGTGTCCTCTGGATTAGACTGTTTCAACCCTGGATTGCCTCCACCTCTGTGCACAACAAGATGAGTCTGGCCCTCCACATCTATAATGCTTCAGAGCTTCTGGGACAGGCATGGCCTACAAGTCTCCAGAGGCCAGGTTCTTAGACCTATTCAGAGCTGCATTGGCCTGTATCATTCAGGATTTAGCATTGTATAATAGCCCCACATGTAGAATCATACTACAGATGGATGTTCACTGACCACGTTCCTCATTTTATACCTGTAATCCACAGCACAACTGAAGAGGTGGGTGTGCAGGACTGTGATGACTGTGGGTGGCACAAAACCCAGGATTGGGTCATCCAGGACATCCAGGAAGTCCATCATCTGGGAGAACAAAATGGACAGGGTAAGACCGGGATGAAATATCCATGCATGCTGTAACGTCCTTTCTGAGTACCCTCCAGAGGCAGGGACCTGAAAGGGTTCCACCTTCCAATCTCAGAGCAACAAAGCATGTCCCTACTCCACACTGGTCTACTCCATAGCCATTAACTGAGGACAGGCCCTACTTCATACACCCAGAGCAAGAGAGAAACCTGGGCAGTTCTGGGGCTGGGAGAGTGACTTTCTCACCTGTGAGTACCAGCTCTGATGGGCCAATGCCATATAATGGCGCATGGTGGCACCTTCCAGACGTAGAGTCACCAGGAACTCCTGACAACAGAGAAGCAAGAACCTGGATCTTAGATTTTCTCTTCTAACCCCTGTGTTGTATATCCTCACAACAACCCTGGCAAGGTAGGAGATAGAAAAAAGAGGGGAGAGAAAAAGAATATGCGGCTGGCCCATGACTACTTAGTAAGCTTTGTGGCAGAGGGAGGATTTAAACTCAAGTTCTATCCTAAAGATTAGCATTTGTGGCCATATGAATGTATCCTGTTATGCAGACAATGGATTCAGTTCTTGAGGCAGGCAGGCCATCTGTAGGCACCTTGTGGTGCATCCACACTGTAGAAATAATGCAGTTTGACACCACTTTAAGTGCTGTCGCTCCATCCTATGGAATCTTGTATGTACTTTTACAAGGTCTTTGTCCTTCTCTGCCAAATGTGGATGGCAAGATGGAAGAGTACAAATACCAGGATGCTATAGGATGGAGTCAGAAATGAAGCAAAGAGGAAGTGCAGAACCAAGCAAAGGAAATCGAAATGCCAGCGGACATGGCCTCTCCTCCTAATAGCTATGACAAAAGCACAAGCAGATTGTTATCAGGGAAGTTTATTCCCTTCACCCATTTGTTGTTGTGTGCCTTCAAGTCCTTTCTGATTTATGGCGACCCTAACACAGGATTTTCTTTGCCAAATTTCTTCAGATGGCCTTTGCCCTTGCTTCCCTCTGAGGCTGAGAAGAGGGTGACTTGATTTGAACCCTGGTCTTCTGGAGTCCTAGTCCAACACTCCAAACCCCATGTGCCTGGTGACAGAGGCCATACTCACTATATGAGGCTCTGCCTCCCATCCTCACAAGGCACTCTTAAGGTAGAGCAGAAATAAGGCTTTAAAAAAATCATCCTTTGAGTCTAAGCAACAAGGCTGGGAGAAGAAAAACAACCCCCAGTCGCTACCAAAGTCCAAATCAATTATCATCTCTTTACTGAAAGAATCAACACCTTGATGTTCTTTTCCAAGTCCAGGTTGATCTGGATGGCCAGGGAGAGCATTTTTAGGGGCCCTTCCTTCTTGCTCCCCAAGGGCCAGGTGATGGGGCCCTCTTGGGAGGCATAGATGGTGGGATTCAGCCCCTCTGGAGGCAAAAAGCTGGGGATTTCCAGGTGACCAGCCATGAGGTAGTCCTCCACGACAGCTGCAGGGATCACAGAGAACATCCTGGATTAATATCGCACAACAGCCACCTCTGTGCATCATTATATTTTCAGCCCAAAGTGATCCTACAGTGAGAAAAACTAGATTGCTGTGCCTTGGATCCAGAGACCAGTGAGAAGCCCTCCCTTCATGCCAACTGCCACTGCTGTGGTCTCTGAGGGAAAGAAGAGCAGACTAAATTCAGACTAAAACCCACAGTGCATTTGCTACCCCATGGAGATGGAATCCACCAGCTTCCACCTGCCAGAGCTCATGCTGCCTGGGAGATTGTGGGAGGTGTATGCCAAAAAAAAGGTCTCTCTTCCATATTTTGCTGTTGGACTGCAACTTCCAGAATCCCTGTTCATTGATCCAGCTGGGTGGAGACTCTGGGAATAGTTACCTGACATCAGGAGATGCAAACTTGGAAATCACAGTACTGGAGGGTCTGCTTTTGAGACCAATTCTTTTTCCAAAATCCAAATGGTTGGAGAGGGTTTGGTCTGCTCAAAGAGGCTACAGAGACTAATCCCCTCTCTATCGATGTTAAATGCTACTGAAGCCATCCAGTATACACTCTGCTCCACTTTTTGCCACAGTCTGTGGAACAGCCAGTGCCTTACCTTTGTGATAAAGTGCAACTTTCTCTGCTTCGATGCAGAAGTAGCCGAGGTCATTGCGCCCCTTGTACTGGGAGACGCTAAATAGGCAGCCATTCTCCACATCCAAGACCAGCTCCCCATGACAGCCCTCCAGTTTCTTGCCCCCTTCACCCTGTGCCAGCAAAAAGAGAGCATGAATAATAGGAAGAAGGGAACAAAGGAAGGAAAGAGGGCAGAGAGAATGGAAGGAAGGGGATGGAGGAGGAAGGAGGAAGGGAAGGAAGGAAGAGAAGTAGGAAGGGGAAAGGGGAAAGGAGGATGGATGGCAGGATGGAAGAGAGAATGGAAGGAAAGACAGAAAGGAAGGAAGGAGGGTAGAGAGAATGGAAGGAAGGATGGAAGGGAGGAAGGAACTCAAAGACAATGGAAGAAAGGGGATGGAGGGGGGAGGGGAAGGTGGAAAGTAGGGAAGGAACAAACAACAAACAATTTGTTACCTTGGCATCACACAGAGCTGTGATACGGCCCTTTCCCACACTTAGCAGAACAGAGACACAGCTCTGAGGAAAGGGGCTTCTTTGCTCCCCCTTTTTTCGCTGTGCCTCATCTACCGAATAGAAGTGAGAGTCTTCTTCCTCAGAGTCTGAATCTGGACAGATGAGAGAAAAGAGTGTTTTCATAAGTCTCAGAAACTCTGCCAGTCCATGCAGACTACCCATAAATCCATAAAACATCACTAGCACCCCAGCCACGAATCCTGTGTCCTGTGTCTTGCTCTGCTCTCCATCAGCATTGGTGTGCAGTGCCTCATGAGAGCGCCGTCCCTTACCTAACTTAAAGGCAGATTTGCACATCTTGAAGTTTTCCTGCCAGTAGATGGAAGTGGGCCCTTCACTGGCAAAGGGGCTTATTGTCGAACTGGCACTCCCCAGAGACTCAGAGGGGCTGGGAGGTGGACTGAAGGGCACCCACATCAAAAGGTCATTGTTGATCCTGGAGGGAAAAAAGAGATAGTAAACATTCCTACACTTCTCCTCGCTTTCAATCCTTAGGTTCTCTCTCATCCCCATACAACCTGGCCCACCATCTACCCAAAACCCAAAAACAACCACAACCACATTTTGTGCAAATTAAGTCCCAAACTACAAAGATTCTCATCAGTCCAGGATTCTTCCCCATCAGGATTTCTCAACACTTGAAAAAATGTTTCGGAACATTTGGAATAAAGAGTATTTTTGAATATTCTTTCCATCTCCATTCTAGGCATTGTCTTCCAAACTTAGTAACATTTCCAAGACCTGAGAAAGACAAGCTAACTTGCATAACAGAACCTAATGGCATCTGCTGAATTGCCCTCATCCATCCCCCCAAAAGGCTAATGGAGCATTCATGTGGGATGGAGGAATCTCTGACCTGTTGTAGATGTTCTCATAAAACTCTTTGCTGGGGAGGAAGATGTGCATGGTGGGGAACGTCACCGCCAGAGCATACTGGGAAGCCTCCAATGTCTGGGTCTGGAACATGGCCATCTCTTCCGGATCTCCAGGGATCACCATCTGTAGGGGGATCGGGTGAGAGTCAGTCAGGGCAGATCAGAATCTAGTAGGGATAGCAGAGGTGGAGAATATCAACCCAGGGGCTAAATCCCATCCTCTGGTCTTCTCTCAGTCACACCACCTTCCACCATAATGCTTTTCTTCCATGTACTGTGTCCCCCCCAAATTCTAAAAGAACAAACTGCCTCTTCTAAGGCTTAACTACTGGCAGGAAGAGTTTTAAGCAAAAATTACACCAATAGCTATGGTTCCACCCCTTTTGAATGTGGCCTCAGGCAAGTCACACACTCTCAGCCCCAGAAAACCCTGTGATACAGGGTTTTCGCCTTAGGGTTGCCATAAGTCAAAATGATTCAAAGCCACACACCTTGTGGGAAAGAAAGATCACCACGGTGACTTGGAAACAAGGACCAAATAAGCCCAAAAGGAACACACACACTACTGCTGTCACTCTCTGTTGCAACCAACCCCACTAACCATGGCTACTGGGCCCTGCAAAACCTCTCACCTCTTCTGTTTCATACATGGTCCGCTTGGAGGAGAAGGGCGAAGGCTCTGGCTGCTTCAGCTCACAGGGGCTTTCAGCAGATGAAAGCTCCATCTCCTCAGGCTTTGGCAAGGTCGAGTTCCACTGGATGTCACTGACTCGGGGGCGGAGGGTCAGAGTGATCCTAAAAGGGAGAAGGACCATGCTGGAGGAGAATGCCAGAATCTCTCACAACCACTCACCCCTACCATTCCCACTAAATTGCAATCCAATGCTCTCATCAGTATTTCTCAACACTCGAAAAACATGTTTTCAAATATTCCTTCCATCCCTACCCCATCCATTTGGCCAGAGTTGCACTGAAACCCATCTTTGGTGATGGTGGCAGTGCACCTAAAGGGGAAACAAGGAGGCCAGACTTACTTTGGAAGGATATATTTCTTCCCTGTTGTTTTGGTCGATAGGTCAGGGGTTTTGCCAACCCGGAAGCAGGGCACTGAGAACTTCTCACCGTCTTCATACACACCTACAAAACAGCAGCATATAGTATTATGTATTACACATTGCACAGAGGCAGGGCATGGAAATCTTCTCGCTGTCTTTGTACACACCTGTAGAGCAACAGCAGCCAGACTCAGACCCCCATCCCAGTGAACACCAGAAGGGGCCAAAGTACATCCCAGGGAGTCCTCCCCTACCCCATGACTTCCATACCATGTAGGTCACTGAAGGAAACTTCTAGCTGGGTGGCACCCGCCGGGCTGAGTTCTGTTCGGAAATCTACGGTGGCCAAGTCCAAGAGCAGACTCTCCTTGCGTATCGCCTTCTCGGTTCCAGGCCGCCTCTCAGGCCAGGGGCGCAGGTCTGGGATGGGGAACTGGAGCCTGAGGGTGGCTTTTGGTGCAGACAAGTGGAGGCTGGCCTGCCACTTGGCAGCCAGGGGAGAATCTGCCTGGCACCCAGGAAGGAAGAGGAGAAGAAAAAGGAACGAAGAAAAAAAAAAGAGGTTAAGGCAGCTTCTTCAGACAAAGGGCAGTGACAAGGGGGGCCATGGTGTCATGGACTGTGACGCACCCCACTTACCAAGTGTGCCTCAGGAGGAGGCCAGGCAGGCGAGGAGGGCACAATGGCACAGTGGAGCAGCGAACAGAGCCGGTCCATCGCTGCCAAGTCCACATCGGAGCAGAACTCTGCCAATTCAGCTTCCAGCTCCATGGTTTGTTTGGCTGAGGCTTTGGCAAGACGGCTCTAGTGAGGACATTTCAGATCATTGCAAGCTTATTTCTCTCCTTGCCAATATTTTTTGTTTCCCCCCCAAAGTTAAGATCTGCCACGTTTTCCCAAAATCTTTGGATCTTAAGTTCACAGCATGAGAAAATAACAATAAATTTATCACTGTATTACTGTTTATATTATTGTGCAATCTTCTTCCACCTGATGCCTTCAAAACATTGGGGTCTCAAACTTCTCTTTCTCTCACACACGTCTCTTCCATGATACAAATTCATAGCATTTTAGTGCCACTTTATGAGCTATAGCTCCATCCTACCATGAGATACTAAAACTCTCTGACAGAGAATGCCAAAAGTGTCACAAAATGATTAATCCCAAGATTCCACAGGATGGAGAAAATGGCAGTTAAAGTGGAATCAAAGCACTATTAACTGCTTAGTATGGATGAGACTACATACTGCAGAAGAAGCTATACAGTCTCTTGTCAATATCCTGAAGAAAAGCTAAGGCAAGTCATCCTGCAGACCTCTCCCTCAAAAAGATTTGTTCCAGCATCTGATGTGTATGATAAGTCACCCATCCTCTGCTACACTAACCTTGGAAGATGGCACCTTTTCTGAGTGCTTGGAGCGAATGCGGGCACAGGGTTGAGGCGACTGGTTGTAGGGGAAGGCACTAGGGGTGGCAAAGACCAGCAACTGGGAAAAGAAGAAGCAATGTTAAAAGTTTTGCTTTAGAAATATGCCCTTTGACAAAATGCCCACTTCCTGACACTCCCTGGCTCCTTAGCCCAGGATTGGTGGCTTGTAAGATACCACGGTGGATAAAGGACCATGTGGGGTTTGTGCTGGCTTTGGGGCAACCAAGGTGGTATAAAGTCTGGAAACCAAGTCCTATGAGGAACAGCTTAGGGATCTGGGGTTATTTAGCTTGGAGAAGAGACAATAGAGAGGCAAAATAATAGCCATCTTTAAGTATAGCCAGCCTTCCTGTATCCATGTATTGCACCAATCTACAGCTTGAAAATATTCCCCCCCCCCAAAAAATCCCAAAAAAGAAACCTTGGTAAGGGTAACCATTTTACTACACCACTATTTATAATGGGACATGAGCATCCACATGCTCTTAGCCTCAGAGAAAGGCAAAAGCAACCGCCTCTAAGAAACTTGAAGAAAATCCCAGGATAGGGTTGCCATAAGACAGAAACAACTTGAAGGCACATAACAACAACAACATTTTAAGTCCAATTTGCCAAGGATAAATTGAGTTTAAAAGGAGGGAGGGAGACGCTGGAAGAAGGAAATAAAACGAGACCCAGTCTTTTTCCTCTTCCTCCCCATTCCTCACATCAAGCAGGCTCAGCCCTCACCTCGGTGTACTCTGGCTTAGTTTGCCCACCGCCTCGTGGCCACAGGCACTCCAAAATCTCCAAGAGCCTGAATGATGCATCCCAGCTGAGCATGTGTAGTTGCCTAGAGGCCTTGTGCTCACAACTGATCTGCACAGCAGCCCCTGTGAGCCTGAAAGAAGGAGAGACAGAGGGAGAGAGAGAGAGAGACCCTAAACTAGGGCAGCAAATTTGAGTAGTGTCCAGGGGCTGGCTTTCTGGCTGCGGAACCATTTGAGGATCATAGTCTGCCCATACTGCCCCACCATAAAAATGAAACAAAAGCAGAAGTGATCAGAAATATGCATTATTACAAATTAGAAACATGACCATGATTCAGCGACAGGTCTCTAAGCATTATTTTTAGGGTCCAATGAATCTATGTAGGAGCTAACTGGTTCTTCTGCCTAACACCAAGATTAGAAATAGCACACCACTGGGAAATCACATCTTGGAGGTTGGATGGGAATATTTCAGGGGTGCTTTAGTTGTGAATTCCTGCATGGCATTAAGGGGTTGGATTAGATGGCACTTTTGGTCCCCTCCAACTCTAAGCTTCTAAAACAACCCAGAGAGGCAATGGTGGCCGTTGTATCCAATGTCAGAGACGTCATGAACCCACTTAAGTGCTTTAGTCCAAACATTAAAGGCAGCACCCCAAAACAGCTCCTTTGACGTTCCGCTTAAAATCCAAAGTGGATTCGCAATTCTCAGCATGACCAATGAGCTCTGGGTTTGATTCTCAACCCCTTACCTGACATTACTGTGGGGGCAGGCCCCTTCAAAGCATGGGCGCAAGAGATGGAAATCTGGGCCCACAAAGGCAGAGTCTTTCAAGCCCCCTAGATGGGAGAAGAATCGCTGAGCCAGGAGGAGGTGGTGGTGATGGGAATGATCAAGGGCCCCGGGCCCTAGTGCCTGTTGTAGCAATGTCAGAGTCAGCCCTCCGATTGTCACCCGCAGGAGCACCTCGGGGTGTTGGCTTTCCAAAGAGGGGGGCGGTGGATGACTGGCTTTACCTGGAAAAGAGGAAGAGACTGAACAGGAAACACTGAAGGAAAAGAAAAATTCCATTTTCTAAACATCCAACATGGCAAGGAACTTTTCTCAGCTCTGGTTTTGCAGATCTGCTCCAGAGGACTCCTCTAAATTGCTCTGTCACCCTCTTGCTGATCTCTTTCTCTTTCCCATACCCCAGAGAGCTCTGGACAGTCATTTTGCTCCTCTCCTCACCACTAATCCTTTTAACTTGTGATGCTGAAGATCACATCTAGGACACAGAACACCAGAGAAGCATTCCAACCTTTTGGTATAATTGTGTCCAGCATTACCCCCACAACCTATGAGAAAACTGGTTCTCCAAACAAATTTTTAGGATCCAATGAATCTAACCTACATTGATCAGCAATCAAATCAAATCCCTATCACTAGACATAATGGGGTCCCTTTTGGGTTGGGGTGGACATACACACCCGATGAAAGGCCGATGGATGATGGTCTCTCAAGGATTATACAGGGGCTTTTTGCAATCACCCAAGAAAATCCCTTCAACAACGTGGGAAAAGGTTTCACAATTTTTACCAGTGTCCACTGAAATGCACATTATCACACCTGCAGCCGACTGTCTGCATTGCATACATTCGGATGGCTGTGCATTTTCAGCAGAGGGAAAATGAATGGATGCTAATTTGTACAAGAAAGTGAAGACAATCAAAAACCCGCCTACCTAGTGACAGAGGCCCAGCTCACTACACCCTCCCACTTTCCCATACTCTTCCTTCTGGAACATGGTGGAAACTCTCTCTTACTTGGTATCTTGCTGAGGCATGGCAGGGTAGCAGCAAAGGGAGAGTGTCCATAACGTCTGGGACTGCTCAGGATAAACTGTGGGAAAGAGAGAAGGGGCATGAGCAGAGAATGGAGGAACATTCTATTGGGAGAGTCTCACCCGACCTTGGACAGACAAAATATGGCCTGCTTCCACCTCTCCTTCCTCTCCACTCCCACTGATGAAGTGTAGTAGAGAAGCCCCAATCTGTTTGGCCAATGGTCAGAGATTCTGGGAGCTGAAGTGCAAAACATCTGGAGTAGCAAGGACTGAGAACCACTGCTCAAAATTCAAGCCTTTGGGTGGGAAGGATGTGGGTGGGATCCCAACCTATGATAGCATCCTTACCCCTGGTGTGAAGGGTGGCGCCTGAAGATGGCTGGTGCTGATGTAACTGTGGGTGGAGGATTCGAGGTCAATGTCAGACAGTTCACTGACCGAGCGTACAGACGTCACACTGCTTGTCATGGGTGCCATGGAGAAGAACATCTCTGAAAAGGCAAGGGCAGGTCTAGGGTGGCAGGGAAGAAGAGAGGAAGAAGAGAAAGCCCTCACCAGCTCCATCTGACCCTTCAAGGTGGGCCACTGACCACAAGCATTTACCTCCATTTTCAAGTCCAACATAGGGCCCCGTTCCCTCCAGGCAAGTGGCAGCTGTCCTGAAGCCTGAATGCAGCTGCTGGCTGAGGTCCTGCTCAATCAGCTTCAGGTCCTCTGAATCTAGGGGTCGGTTTTTGCTCAGCTGTTCCTGAAGGAGGCTGGACTCTTTATGTGGGGAGAGAAGGGAGTCAAGAGAGAGAGGAGAAAGGAATTAGGAAAGAGAAGCAAGGATCATCGGTGGCCTTTCCAAATGTTTTTTTGGACTGCAGCTGCCATAATTTCTCAACTGCTGGCTCCTTGAGAGTGGATGGGAGTTGTAGTCCAACACCCTCTGGAGGGCTATAAATGGCCCTGTCCTGAGTTGCAGAGGCATGGAAGCTCCTGATCCTGAGATGTCATGTGAGCCCTTCTCAAATTGGTGACCTCCAGATATGTTGGACTACAGCTCCCATAATCCCACTGCCAGCATAGCTGGAGTGGTAGTCCAATGCAACTGTAGGGTGAAAGTTTAAGAAGGGAAAGAGATATGGCAGAATATCAGTGGCGTCTATATCAGGGAAGGGTCCATTCCTGAATTGAGTTTAAAATTTAAAGGAGATAGCCAAACTGTTAAACCCTATTCCACCCCACCCATATGTTAAGCATGTTAGGGTGCTCACCTGTAAACTTTAGACCAAATCCTGGAGCAGATTTGCCACTCCTAGTGACATGAGAGCCCCCAGCCACCATTGGATTCTGCTCCATTGGCAAAGAATCCACCAGCAGGTTCTTACTCTCCACCCCACGCAAAGACCATCCCACAGGGCTTACCTGAGAGGTTGAGGGAACACAGAAGGTCCAGCAAATAAGAGATCTGCCGTGGGGCCAACAAAAGATGCAGCGATCCTATTTTGCCATCTAACTCCAGCTGCAGAAGAGAGAGGCAAAGAATGTGGCTTCAGCTTGAACAGAGAAGAATCCCCTTCCACTCACCCAAGGGAGTGATGCAGGGAAGGGGGTGAAAGAAAAGGAGAAAGGAGTCCCATGTGGAAATCTGATTTCAGTTTTCAATAAGAAAATCTCCCACATGTGCTGTTCCCACCCCTTAAGATCACTCCAACCTGTTCTGGAAAATCAAAAGAGTTGGAAGGGATCCCTTGGGATACCAAGGGCAATCTAGTTTGACCTTGCAGTCATCCTAGAATCTGCGGCTACAGAATTCCTGAGACGGCCATCCCACCTCTGTTTAAAATCCTCTTCCCAAACATCAACCCTTTTTGCTTAGTAAGAAGGAGAACCTATGACTGGACGTTGGGAATCTCAGTACTTGGGGCATATCTGGCTCTCCCCAGAAATCCTCAAATGGCCACAGCCTCTTTCTTAGCATTCTGGTTTCTCTCTCTTTCTAAAAGGTTGAAACCCTTGTCCTAAGGTTTAATTCCTAGGTAACCTTGGACTTATCCTACTGTTTTATAGTGGCTACCTGCTCTAGCTGCAGTTCCTGCACTGAGCAGAAGGTTGGACTCAATGGCCTCTGGGGTCCCTTCTAACTTTCTATGGCTCTGTGATTCTATGAAGTATGGTATGGTAGGTGATGGTGGAACCTAATAAACAGTTTGGAGAAAGAGACAATAAAGATTGCAAGGAACTAATCAGCCATAACCTCAGTGGGACTGACCTTGGGTCCGGGAAAGGCCTCATTCTGCTTCAGCCTGATCCTCATCTCCGTGTATCCAGAGCAGCTACCAACCTGAAGCAAAGGGCTGGGAGCAGCCTCCTCCTCTTTGGAGCTGGGAGACTCAGCTGCCTCCTGGATCGGAAGAAAAGAGAAAGACAGTTACTCAATATAAGGAGTTTCCAAAGATCCTAGGAGCAAAACAGCCATGACTTGACTAAATTAGCAAGACAAGCAGAACCCTTGGAAAAGCTATTTTGGAAAATGCTTGGAAAAGGTGCTGTTTTCCCAGAATGCTCCAGGGCTCTGTTGGTTGGATGGTATTCAGTCCTCTAATTCCCTCCAAATTATTTCAACTTGTGGTTTTGATATTCCCTTGGGCAGTAAACCAAAACAAAGGATAGAGCAGACCTCCCGAATTCCCATCATTCCCAGATGGCCAAGGAACCACACGGTGACATAAGTAGGAGGCGCCAACTCAAGAGAGAAAGCTGGAGCAGATGCAGACTCCCACATCCTTTGGGTCTGTACCTTTGGGACTGGAGACGGTGTGCGGGCGCCGGCCTCTGCAAACTCCTCATAGTAAAAAAGTACACCACTAAGCTGCAGGATCTTGTGGACAAAGGGAGGAGGTTGGTGGATGTCCACAGCCAGAGTTTGCCCGGACTCTTTCACTGCTTCGTCACAGTAGTCCAACCTGGGATGAGAGAGTTTCAGGACAGGCAAGATCAGGTTTTGGAAAACTGGTTGTTTTGGGCTCAACTCCCAGGATTTCCCAAGTTACTGGAAGCAACATATCCTCCCTTACCAACCTGCCCATGTTTTGAGATCCACAGGGGAGGAACTCTCTATCCCACCATCCTCACAGATACATATCTGGTGGGAACAGGGGCCTTCTCAATGGCTGCCCCCAGGCTCTGGAAGTCTCTTCCCAGAGAGATTAGATTGGCATCCTCTTTCTCTTTCTCAACATTGCAACTTTACAATACAGTGCAACTTTACAATACAATACAATTCATTCATTACAGCAAATAGCCAGCATAATAATAAACAGAATAAAAGCACTACAAGACAATCAGCTGGGTATAATGTATACAATTTAAAATCATTTTAGCCATTGTCAAAGAGGAAGTCATGGGAAGTCTAATAAGCAAATATTTAACAATGTTGCTCTTCTGCAACTGTAAAACTGCCTGCAGGGATTCCAAAAAGAGTGTTCCCAGAGCAGGCAGTTTTAAAGTTACATTGTAAATAATATCTTTTTACTTGCATAGTTTTATTTGGGCTAATGGGTGTTTTCAAAACTGAGACATTTTACAAGCACCCTGATGCAAGATATATGTACACAAAACTGATACTACATTGCAAATTGCAAACTGTCTCCCTTGTATAATATTTGCTGTTAATGTATTGTCATTTTTCTTTCTTTTAGCTTTTTTCAGCCCTTGAAGAAGGCCATTAAATTTTACTAAGCTAAATGCAAGAGAAAATAATCTTTTTTCAACACTCAGCACACCTGATCCAAGATCTGACCCACGGCCTTTTACACAGTCTGGGGCTGAGCAGTATTGGGCTTTGTAGTCCTAACCAGCACTCTCAATAATTCCAGGAAATGTGCTAAAAACAGCCTGCAATTTCTTTGGGGTTATTTGGAAAAAGCATTACCTTTTGATGTGCACCTCTAAGGCTATGCTGCTCTGAGCCCCAGTGGGCATGTGCTCAATACGTATCACTGTGTCCAAAAAGGTCACTTCGATCCTCCGCAGAACTGACAGAGAAAGAAAGAAAATAATCCCAGACTATCATGGGGCTGCACTGGACCCTCAGAGACCCATGCCAGTCTTGGCCATTTCATGATTAGGGATAGGTCTACACTTGCCAGAATATTCTGAGCTGCCCCCAGAGTATTCTGGCCCCACATTTCCTACAAATGCAGCAAGCCCAGGGGGAATTCACAGCAAATCATTCATGTAGACTAGTGGTTCCCAAACTATGATCCTCCAGGTGTTTTGGACTTCAGCTCCCATAACCCCCGCTCAGCTTGGCCAACAATCAGGAATTCTGGGAGCTAAAGTCCAAATCTGGAGAGCCAAAGTTTGAGAGCCACTGACAAAGTGTAGGAAGTGTGCGGTTTCTTATATCCTACTCCAGTAGGCTGTTGCTTTGACAGGTCATTCCCCTCTGCAAAACCCACTCACCAGTTTCGATGGTTTGGGCAAACATCTCAAGCCCCTCCAGCGGCTGAGGGGTGTCGGAGGGCTCTTCGGTCTGATCCTTCAGGCACTCTTGCGCCAGCTGCATGCTGGTGGTCATGCATGATGCCCAGCTCTGCGACTGTGAGTCAGGAGCAGCTGCGAAGACAGAAAGGATAGGGAGGAGAAGGTCACTGAGACCAGCAGGCCTGGGAAGGAAGAGGCACATGGGGTAAAATATCACAAGTTTTTCTGAGGCTGAGAGATTATGACTTGCCCAAGGTCAACCTGTGGGTTTTCATGGCCAAGCAGGGATTCAACCCTGGACTCAGGAGTTGCAGTCCAATGCTCAAACCACTATGCCATGTTGGCTCTCTATATGTCGCAATATATTCCCCCTAAAATAACGGGATATCTTGGAGATGGGACACAAAATTCATTTGTATTTCAAATATACCTGATACACACTGCCTTTCATATGCAATATTTTAAAGTAAGTTTGTGAATGAAACTATGTTTGTGTGCACTGAAACATTGGAAAGCAAAGGTGACATTATCTCAGCCACTATCTCAGCCACCCATGAAAAAAGTTTTGGTTTATGGAGCATTTTGGATATTGGAAATCCGGATATGGGAGACTCAATGTATAACATGTGCATCAGTATTCTGCACTAGAAGAATTTCTGGAGGTGGCCTGGAACCACATTCGGTTCTGGATGAAGATACCAAGGGACCTCCAAGCCATTCTGTAAAATCTCACCACTTCGGTACTTTGGACGGCACGTGATCTGCAGGCCGCTCACTTCCACAGTACAGTTCTCAGTGACTAAGGCAGACCAGGGGATTGTGACGGCAATGCTGTCAATAAAGCCATCCACGATTTCCAGCGGGGCTCCGACGGACTCCAGGAATTCATTGACAGACTGCGGAGACAAAAACAGCAAGGTGTGTGTTTAAGGGGGATGTCAGGCCAGCAGCAGGAGGAGGTGGTTTGCATTCATACTAGCAAGGTAGACCAGAGAGATACTCCGCAAAAGACACACAAATATGCAACAGTAGGAAGGGTTGCATGCCTTCTTGGCTCTCCTCTAACCACTGCACCACACCACCTCTCAGTTTAGATCAAAATTCCCAAACTTTGGTCCTCCACGTGTTTTGGACTTCAACTCCCAGAAGCTCCAGCCAGTTTGCTCAACAGTCAGGAATTCTAGGAGCTGAAGTCCAAAATATCTAGAGAACTAAATTTTGGGAATTATTTGTCTAGATTGAACTCCACCTTTTGTTGTTGTGTGCCTTCAGGTTGTTTCCAAACTATGGCAACCCTAATAATTCATGGGATCTTCTTGGCAAGTTTTGTTCAGAAGGGGTTTACCTCTGCCTTCCCCTGAGGCTGAGAGTGTGTGACTTGCTCAGGGTCAGCCATTAGATTTCCATGGCCAAGGGGGGATTACAAATCCTGGTTTCCAGAGTTGTGG
>CM034711.1:10446624-10457335 GCA_020142125.1 Phrynosoma platyrhinos
ACCCCTTCCCTTTTTATTTTTTATTTTTGCAAAGTAAGCCTCAAAATGAAGAAGAGCCTCCCTGTTTTGGAGAGCCCCAAAACAGGGGTTCAATCAGGGCCGGTGGTCTCGGTGCCAATTTTGGGGTCCGAAAGGAAAACCAAGAGAGGAGACTGCTCAAGGCACTTTTGCATTTGGGACATGGGTGCCCAGTGGGCAGAGGAGGTGCCCGAGGATGCGGGATGCCACCCAAAGAGGATGCAGGATGCTGTGCAAAGATGCCAGTCAGAGGTGGCATGGTCTTCCTCTCTCCGCTTGGACTATCGAAAAGACCAAGGGCAGAGGAAAGATTCAAGATGGAAGGGAAGGGAAACGATTTGGAGTCTCAGCTGAGGAGGCAGCCCAAGGAAGTGGAGAGGGAGCTTGGTTGTGCCCACCATTGCCAACCTTCCCAACTCCGACGGCACCCCTATTCCCACCTCAAGGGGCTTTCTTTCTCCCCGACCTCAAAGAGAGGCAACAACAAAGAGAGAAAGAGGCATGGAAGGAGGAGAAAAGGAGGAACGAAGAAGGATTCAGAGGATGAGCAGAGGCAGAGAATAACAAAATAGGGCCGGGGCATTCGTTCTTCCCGCAATTGCAACCTTCCCTTCCCTGCACCGGAAACCAGCGTCACCCTTGTTCCGCCGCAGGACCTTCCTCCTCCTCCTCCAGTCAGCGCATGGCAAGTGAGGCGGTCGCTTCAGTACCTAGTACCACCGCAAATTACGACAGAGGAGGATTGGGAAGCCTTGCTTTTAATATCCGACGTGGGTGGGAATGGAATGGCGACCTGTCCAAACCCAACACCGCCGTTCGGAAACCCAGCTGGCGTCCTCCCATCGTCCCACCGGCCATGCCTTCGACCTCCGCCGGACCTACAGATGAACCCACACTTCTTCACAGGAAAAGACAAGATCATGCACATATCTCTGGCTGATGCCTCTCCTCGATGCCCAGAACAAAACCTGGGCAAAAGCCGCCGCCTCTGCCTCCTCTTCCTCCCGGGAGGAAAGAGATGCTGAGCCCCAGTCCAGAGAGGCAAAGCCAACCTCCTGGGGCCATCAAGGGAACCACCCTGGGAGGAGGAAAATGAGGAAAGAAAGGTCCTGGAGTCTGAAGAAGGGACTCAGGCAAGACCCCCTGAGATGAGGAATAGCCTGAAGCAACCTCATGGCACTCTCCCAGTGGAAGCGTCGCCCGGATCCAGAGATTTGGACCTTCGACTTTGGACCAGCCCTAGAAAAGCCAGCACCGTTCAGGATGCACCTCAGAGGCCTTTCTTTGGAGTCCCCATTGAGAAGATCTTGGGCACCTTCTCCTTCCAAGCTGAAAGAGATGCTCAGCCCTGTCGGGTCTAGAAATCCCAACCTCATCGAGGGAACCATCCTGGAAACAAGGAAGAGGGGAGAGCGACCGGAGGAAGGAAGGTCCCAAGTATTCCCATCGGACGGCTAATCTGGCCAAAGAGCAGCCTTGCCGCTCATCCCACTAAAAGTCCTGTTCGCGGTTCCTTCCTCCCATCAATTTTTTTGGAATAAAGAAGCCAAAGATAACTGACTGCCCTCCGGCCCTTCAAGGCGATGAACAGAATTGCCATAATGACTGGCACTTATGAGTTCCTCAAACTCAGGAAGGTTTTATAATCTCATCTAGGTTTTACATTCCTATCTACTGGGATATTTTAATTCATCTTCTACTTATTATTTTTATACCCCACCTAAACTTTTGATTTGTGACAACCTACGGCCGTGTACAATAAATACGATTTCATTGATTGATTGATTGATTGATTGATAATGGGTGTTTCCCTAATCTGTGGGCTTTTTCTTTTCCATATTTGTTGACAGACTTTTTAAAAGTTTGAACTAGAGTAGATTCTGTAGCTTGAAGCAGCTCCTTCTGTTCCTGGTGATTTATTTCACCAGAGAAAGGAAAGGGCAACTCCATCTTGGAATAAATTCTGCCAAGAAAACCCCTGATAGGTTTGCATACCGCAGGGGTTATTCACATGGTGAAATTAATCCAGAATTAAGCTGGGATGAATCTCTGTTGTTCACATGCCTCCTAAATGCACCCAATTCATATTTAGGTTTACTTTAGATGTACTCATGTATAAGTCTAGAAATTTAGGCAAAAAGATGTCCCCCCCAAAAAAACAACTGGGTCGACTTATCCACAAGTCAATGTAAGTAGAGTAGTTTAACTCTTATCTATCTGAAAAAAGGAGCCATCCCCTTTTATCTGAATAGATTGGTAAAAGGCAAGAGCTTAGTCCATCCTGGGAGCACCCTAAAAAAGAGCATAGATCCCCTCTATTCTCTCATCGATCCAGCCTTTAGGATTTTGCAAGTTCTCTGGCGCCCTTTTCCTTTGCAGCATCCTTTACATCCTTTGTTAGGTGCCCCTAAGTTTTACCTTTGACTTATCCATGGGTCGTATCAAAATCCATAATTTTGACCCCAAAACTTGCCCTCGATTTATACATGCGGTCGACTTATAGTCAAGTATATACAGCAATTGTGTGTGTGTGTGTAATTCAAATCCATTGCTTCTTGCTCTAGTATCTGGAGTAGCCAAAGACAAGCTTGCAACCTGGCAATGGAGGTGGGATTGGGGAAAGGAAGAAGAGGCGGGTGAATTTAGACTGGAAAGGGTTGGTACCCGAAGCGCTAATATCTGGAGAGGCGGCATATGTCGCATTGGCAGGCCTTGGCTGTGAAGATCTCTATGGTCTCGCGCCAGTTCTCCCCGCAACGCAGACGCACCTTGACCTGGAAGAGAAGGAAGGGAAGGAAAGGGAAGGTCAGAGGGATGGTGTGGCTTTCCTGACTCTTAAATAAATTTTTTCTTATTGGCGTTGGTACGTAGAGAGATCTTGTTGCACAGTTTGAGACTCAAGGGACTTTTTCACACGGCAGACAACACTATGCTCCCGACAAGATCGCGCAATCACACAATGATTTTCACACGACGTCGTCATTATCGCGCAATTATCCCATGAATAAAGCGGCAAAATACGCGAATGCAATTTTGCCGCTTTATTCACGGGATGATGGCGCGAGAATCATCCTGTCATCGGACGATATTGACAGGATTTAATGGCAATTGAATGATGGGAGGAGGAGAAGGACGCTTGCCTCCTGTGCGATCAAGTCCCATGATGCACAATCCTGGGATTTGTAGTTTGGCGAGGCACCAGTACTCATGGGCAAAGGGAAGGCCGAAGACCTTGCAAAACTACAAATCCCAGGTGGTAACCTGGGTGCCGCTGGCACCAGTGCTCACCTTCTGCATCTTGGTGATGGTGCAGCACTGGGAGACGGAGGTGATGTTGTGCTTGAAGCCGCTGGCCAAGAGGACGGAGTGCTTGGAAGGGAAGGCGCTGGACTCGCAATACCCGACGCAGGCCTGGAGGGTGTGGGTGCTGCGGCACGTCCCCCGGCGGTCACTCTTGATGGTTGCGTTGAAAGCTGAAAGGAGACAAACGGAGGCTGCATCTACACTGCAGAAATAGTCCCTTTTGACACTGCTTTAGTTACCGTATGGCTCCATGCTATGGCTTTCCGGGATCAGTTTCGTGAGATAGTTCACCTTCAGAGAGCTCTGGGGCCACAACAAAGTACAGGTCCCAGGATTCCATAGGATGGAGCCCTGACAGCTAAAGCAGTGCCGAACTGCATTAATTTTGCAGTGTGGCGGCACCCAGAGATGGATGAGTTTCCAAACCTTGAAGTCAATTGTATGCCGGGGGTTCAGCGTCTATTATAGGGACTCATGGGGCTGGAAAATTGTGCTTGGAGAATTCCTTGCTAGCATTCACTAATAATCTCTCACCAGTAAACCCAATATCCCCATAAGGCTTTTCTATTTTGCAAATTGCAATTATTTACTATTAAAAAAATACATATTCTGAGAACATTTTACTGGGCCATCCCAAAAGGCACAAAAGACCCATGGAATGGAATCTTGGGATTTGCAGTTTGTTGTGGTACCAGCGAAAAGGCTAAATGTCTCGCCAAACTACCATTCCCAGAATTCCCTAGCATGGAGCCACCTGCAGCTAAAGTGGGGTCAGACTGCATTATTTCTGCAGTGCGGACGCAGCCTCAGAAGTGTAGGTGCACAAAAGGTGCTTTCAATTGTGTCTGGAAACAGACCGGCATCTAGCAGAGCTGTTGCAAGGATCAATCCACGATTCAAAGAAATATGTTTTGAATTATTTAAAACGAAGAGCAAAAGTGGCCTTTTGTGCGAGGTTTAAAGTGCCTTTTTGAATCCATTCCAGTAAAAATTTAAAAGCCTCAGAGTTGATGGGGAGAAGTCAGAGGGAGAGGGATGGGGACCATAAAGCCAGCGTTTGCAAAGCTAAGTTGCTGCCTTTACGATTATAGCAGATCGTTGCCTTCCTCTGAGGCTAAGAGAATGTGACTCGCCCAAGTGGGTTTCCATGGCAGAGTGGGGATTCGAACCCTGGACCCCAAGAGTCGTAGTCCATTGCTCAAACCACTACACCACGGTGGATCTGGAAGAACTTACGGTGAAGGTGGCAACCAAGTCCGGCAGCTTCATAGCTCCATCCGCTTGTAGCCAAAAGGAAAGAGAGGACAGCGGCATGGATGAAGGCCACCATTGCCTCTGGAGTCTCTGGAAAGACAACAATCCCATGTTTGCAAAGATACGATGCATGCAACACGACCGTGTCTAAATGCAAAACCCCAAACTCAAGAGCTGCACAAAGTTGTCCTTTGTAGGCCCAGCTGTTGTCTTAAATTCTGTCCTCTCAATGTGGAATTGAAAGGAATGGCGACATGACTCGAACCCTGTGCTCCTCTCGCTGTTCCTAAAAGCACAAGATGTTGGGTTTTTGTTGCTCCTAAAAGATTTACTGTATATACTCATGTATAAGTTTACAAATTTAGGTTAAAAATTGACCTGAAAAAACCTGAGTCGACTTATCCATGGGTCAAGGTAAGTACTGTACTATATATATATATATATATACTGTATATATATATACTGTATATATATATATATATATATATATATATATATATATATATGAGCAAATAGTTATGCCTGATGGAATTTTGTAAGCTCTTTGGCCCTGTTTTCCTTTGCTTTGTCCTTTATATCCCTTATATCCTATATTGTCCATGACTTATCCAGGGGTCAGATCAAAATCCATCATTTTGGCCCCCAAACCTGCCCTCGACATACATAAGGTCGACTTATAGTCAGGTATGTATGGTATATAAGCATACCTAGGACAGTTACGGGCCTTTTTACAAAGCCTTTTAAATGCCTGCCCGTGCCTCCTTTCCATCTCATCCTCTGTCTAAACTGGAAAAAAATTTAGCAGTTGGTCAACACTTCAACTGCCACGGCTCAATGCAATGCAATGGAATTCTGGGATCTGTAGCTTTGCGAGACCCGTCGTTCGCCTTCTCTCCCAGAGAGCTCCGGCGCCACAGCAAACTACAAATCCCGGGACCGCATCGCATTCAGCCATGGCATGGTGTGGTCCGCATTTCCTTGCACATTTCTAAGGCACCTACCTTCCTTAGCCAGCAATTTGGAAGAGTTTCAGCTCTCCAAAGGCTCCTGTAGCTGCTCTGCCTGCTTTTCCCTTCTTCCCCAGGTATTTATTTCTAGCCCAGGTGGGCGCCTCACCTTTCCTAGGCTCAGCCCTGGGGAGTTTCCATCGTCCTCCGTCTCCCCACCCACATCTTGGAAAGAAAACAGCAGCGCTTATGTTCTCATTGCAACCAGAAACTTTGAGCCGACCCGACATGGCCTCCACAGTGAGAAACCGTGACTTATTTCGAGGTCTGAGCGTTGGATTAAGACCCTGGAGACCAGGGTTCGAATCCCTGCTCGGCCACCAAAGCCCTTTAGGGACTTTGGCCAAATGGCTCTCTCTTTGACAGAAGAGAAGGCAAGCTATCTACCCACAAGGAAGCTCCCAGGTCTGATCTGCACTACAAAGATAACCCAGGTTGACACCGCTTTAAACTGGCATGGCTCAAGGCTCTAGATGCCTGGAAGGTGTCCTTTTATGAAGCCTTTCGCCTCCTCGGTCAGAGAGCTCTGGAGCCCTTGACCAACTGCCCTTTCCAACTGTCCAGCCTTCCAACTGTCCAGCCTTCCAACTGTCTTTTCCAAGGGTTCCAAGCATAGTTCTGAAGGATTGCAAGGGTTTGCTTGACCAAAGCTCAAAAACTGCAACGCTAGGAATGCCCTGCCATGCAAGGAAAAGTCCTACGGTGCTAGAAATTTGGGGACCATAGGAAAATGTCACTGGCGGGGCAGAGTTTGCACAGGGAAGGCGATGCCCACCTTGTGCCAACGTCCCCATTGCTATGTCCTTCCTTGCAAAAACGATGTCAAACCAAGCGCCAAGGCGGTTGCGTGGTTTTCCGTAATTCCACCCAGACCCTTTATTTTTGCACTCTGAAGGTTTGGCATGGAAGCTTCTCTGGCACGGCGTCAGGGTGGAAATGGACCATTAGCCCCGAGTTCGGGTTCTGCGTCCACAGGGGCCCCCAGAGAAGTCCCTCCAAGTAATGCAATAATGCAAAGGAAGCTCTCTCCTGATCAATATTTCCGAAGGGGGGTGTAAGGTGGAACCATTGAGTTCCTTTCCCATGTTTTTAGCTCTGGAGAGGGTTGCCTTGCAAAGAGGAAGACAAGGCCTCCTTTTCCCAGGACACGTCCTACATTTCCAACTTCTGTGCAGGAGGCATCCCAAAATACCTTTCATTTTGAGCACAACGAAAGAAGACCATTGAAGAGCACCACTGTTGGCAGTTTCCCTTCAAGAAATGCTGCAAATAAGGACATAGGATGGATCCTTATAAAGTTCTTTATCCCAGGACCAGCAAATGACAAGATTCGCACCCAGAGCTCAAGACGCATTTGTTTCTCGGAGGGGGGAAAAGGACAGCAAACATATTAGGCAATGGCTGGTTGAAGACACAACACAAATATTGGAAAGGTTTCCCCCCCCCTTTAAATTTCAGCACAACGGACAAATGAAAGGAATGATTTAAATGTGGATTCGGTCAAGGGTTTGTGGATAGTAAAGTACAATTTTAAAGCCTTTGTCTTGCTCTGAGTTCTGTAAGAATTTTGCAAACCAACCAGGCATTTAAACAAAGATTGGAAAAATACGGTTCAGTACACAATAAAATACAGTACATGTATCGCAAGTTGGAAACGCCGTGAAACCACACAGAAACAAAAACAACACATAAAGTAGTTGCAAATAAACCATAGGAAATGAACTTATATTTATAGTAGTGTTTTTAGTTCTTAGTTTGCAATGCACTCCATTCTTCTTGAAGGTCCTACTACGGTGTGTGATGTCTTTTTCTCCTTTGCAGTTTATGCGGCTCCTGGCCTTGTTTGGGTGAGTCAAGTTTCTCCAAAGGGGTGAGTGGGTTGCCCTTGTGGCTGAGAGAGTGTGACTTGTCCAAGGTCACCCATGGTTTTTTTAGGCTAGAGCAGGGATTTGAACCCTGGTCTCCGGGAGTCATAGTCCAACACTCAAACCACTACTTATGATGGCTTATGATGGATGAAATTTGTGTTTCTCGCACGTTCATCCGCCGGGCGCTGGATTTATCCGTACTTCCCAGTCCTGCTGCTCTCCATCCTCCAGCCGAAGGTGAATTATTCACTCAGGAAAGATCAATAGCCGTTAAAAGGACATTATGTTTCTTACGTTGCATCCCTCAGGCATCCAGAAAGTAGCATTAGTAACACAGCCTCATTCACACTCACTGGACAGTTTCCAGAGAGGTCCTTGCATTGGTCCATTGCAGCGAAAAACATCCTAGGATTTAGCAGCACCTTAAAGATCTCTCATGCATTTATTTACCTTTCAATTTTTTCATGCATTTTCCTTGAAGATCTTCCATGCATTTACCTTACATATCTTCCATGCATTTACAGTTGCATCGAAGAATTGAAGCATAACTTTACACTCCCAGATGTCTATCTACCTTGGCTGCCCAGTACCACTTCATTGCAGAACAGGGATGTTGTACCATTAAATGTGCATTGCTCATTGATGTGCAATTGTACCCTCCAATTTAGCAGGGACAGTCCCGGTTAATCCTCTGCCTTCCCACTTTTCCAGCTGATTTTGAAATGTCCCGGTTTTTCTCCTTCCCTTCCTCTTTGTCCCCAGTTTATTTCAAGGGCTGCAAAATGAGTTCCAAGTGCAAAGAAAAATAGTTTGCATTCACTTAGCTAAGGAATCCAGGGATGTATAGTTAACTGTGGCACCAGAGAAGGCTAACCATCTCACCAAACTACAAATCCTACAAATCCCATTGCACAGAGCCACGGCACTTGGAGCGACGTCCAGCTGCATTATTTCTGCAGATTCGACCCAATGTTTTTTTTTTGTGAAACATTGGAGAATATGGGAGACCTATTGAGTGACTTGTTGAATGGGGAGTCGACCCATAAGTAAACCACATTGCTTGAAAAGTTGGATCGGGTTCCAGCCAAGAACAATGATGGGTTTATTTTTCTGGGTTGGCCTAAGATATTTTGCAAATAGTTTCCCTCTGCAGTGTTGGATACCAAAAGGAAAACTTCATGTTTTGGCTTGTCCTGGAAATGAGTTGTTTCTGTCCTTTCTTTGCAGGGGGAGAAATGATCTAATTCAGAAATGGAGATTAGGTGGGATTTCAAGGATGAAGAAATGAATATTGTTCCAAGCCAGGTTGGCTTTTGTGTTATGTTTTCTTTCTATTTGTAGCTATAGAGACAGCAAAGGGGGACCACCAAGACCGTCTCCAAAGAATCACTCAGCACAACAAAAAGGATTTCTTGCATTGGTGCGAAAGAAAGTTTTTCCAAAGTGTAATGGAGCTGGTCAACCGGACAGGCCAAAACCTGAAAAAGGAAATTTCCACACCCAAAAAGCTCCCCTATGAGTGGAATCCAGAATTTTAAATCTCCATCTATCTATCTATCTATGCATCCCTGGGCATTGCTTTGTTAAAAGATGCAGAAATTACAAAATAATGTCATTTTGCAAAATATTCAGCCTCTGTTGCGGCACCAAATATCTCACAAAAGGCGGCTAAATATCTCACAAAATGGCATTATTTTTCGCAGTGCAGAACCAGCCTATGTTTTGTTAACAAAGCAATGCCCAGGAATGCATATACTTTCACGTATTGTTTAATGGTTTTTAATTGTTCCCTGCTTTTAATTAATTTTTAATTTTACCTATTGTTTTTGTGTCTTTAAATTGTACACCTTTGGCAGGTTTTGGTTTATTTATCCTAATGCTTTGATTATCTCTCTGTGCAGTTGTGTACATTGACAGCGCTTTAGAAATAAACTTTAATAATAATAATAATAATAATAATAATAATAATATACTCTATTAATGCATATTAAATGGGGACAGATAGATAAATAGAGACTACAAAACCCAGGTTTCCATAGGATGGAGCCATGGTAGTTAAAGAGGCGTCAAACTGCATTAAGTCTGCAGTGTGGCAGCAGCCAGAGTTTTACTACACAAGCACCGTATAGGATCTTGGCAATTGTGTGTGTATGGAGGTCAGGCATGTGTGTTTCAGTGCAAATCGCACAACAGTTTGCATTTTTGGACCTTCCTTGCAAGTATTGCAGGTACGTAAAAACAAACAAACACCTCCATCATTTCCCCATTGCGTCTTATTATGGCAGCTGACTCTTTCTTTCTTTCTTTCTTTCTTTCTTTCTTTCTTTCCATGCCAAGTGATCTGTTGTCACCTCTTTGGGCTTTTTATGAATCAACTGGCAGAAACTTTGTACATGTGTGTTTCTGTGTGTTACACCGGCGTAAGCCATCTTGGGGAGACCCCAGCCTTGGAAAGGCATCCAAGAAATGGATTAAATTCCTGTTGCATACCAGCGACTCCTGCAAAGAATTCACGTATTTTTGGGAATTTTATTTCTCCTCCTGGCCTTCTCTCCTGACCCAAAGAAAGGTCTACTAGCTCTCATCCTGGATGGTGTAGATCACCAAATCAGTGTGAGGGAGGCCGCGCTGGCCCACCTTGCTGGCCTGACCTCCAGCCAACTGACCGCCAGCCAGGGCCATCTTCTGCTTGTGGAGCTTGTAGAGCAAGGCCACCAGGTCCTCCTCCGTTTTCCCCAGCGAATTCAGGGTACATTTCACGGGGCAGCCGTGGCGGGAACGGTAAGGCAGGTGGCCCAGGTATGCATCGTGGTCGAGGACCTGGGTGGAAGAAAGCAACGCTAAGCGGTGGTTTTGGGAAACGCAAGATGGTGCCCTCTTAAAGCAAGGGTTGGGGGACCCAGGATCCGAGAAGGACGTCGTGCAACGCAATTTAATTCAAAGGCATACATAGCCATGTCAATCTGGAAAGTCAGTATGCAAAGAGATCTTGTAGCCCCCTTTGAGACTCACTGGAAGAAAGAAAGTTGGCATCATGAGGAGCTTTCATAGACTCCGGTCTACTTCCTCAGATGCATTTGGTGGAGTAACCAAATTTGTATTTTTTATATATTTTTAAAAGGGGGGGGTGTTAATGGTTATTTATTAATATTGTTTATTTTGGGCATGTTTTATTTAAATTTAATTTTATATCTAAGCCACCTTGATTGCCACGGCAAAAGGCGGGATATAAAAATAAATTATTATTATTATTATTATTAT
>CM034711.1:10527087-10553624 GCA_020142125.1 Phrynosoma platyrhinos
TGTGTCTTTTTTGACAAAGAAGGGGAGGTTTGCAAAGATGACCATGGAAGGAGTCTCAGTCGCAAGGCTGCCTTGGCCGCATGCAAAATGCAAAGCTGGGTGCGCCACATTCCCACTCCAGTTTCTTGGCAAAGGAGAGGAGAGGAGTTTGATAAGAAACAGACTGAAGTCGTTTCGAGAAATCCATCATTTCTTCTTCAAACCGCCTCCTTCGGGCCTCCTCTTTCGGAGCAAACCTTCCCTTCTTCGCCCACCCAGTTTTTGTGCTTATATCAGGGATAATAAATGCTCCAAAGGCTTAAGCCCTCTTGGAGCATTTATTCTTTCTTTTTTTCTTTCTTTCTTTCTGTTTCCTTCCCTTTTTATCGCAGCTCACCCTCCCCTAGAAAAACCGCAAACCGCAGCTAGCTCTAGTTCCAAAACTGTATATCTTCTCTTTTCTTTAAAAACACATATATCCAAATTATTTCGCACTCGAAAAAGAATTAAAAAAGAATTCAAAGTACCTTGGCATAGAATGAAACCTGCACCAGTTTTGCCAGTCACAAAGGGTCAACTCAAGGAATCAAAGCACTATGTATCCCACACGTTTTTTACATTTAAAGGAAGGGAAGGAAAGTGATTTTTAAAAGAATGTTTGTCTGTGTCTCCTGTTTTTAAAATGTCCCAGTTTGGCAGAGATAGTCCCGATTAATCTTCTGCCTTCCCACTTTTTGCAGGACAGATGCAGCCTTTGCATTCTGAACCTAGATGCCAATTTTTGCTCTGGGTGCAAAATACTTGCAAAATGTACCCAGATCTTTCTCTTTCGTTCCACTAGCATACCCTCCAACATTGCACAGACCGAAACCGGGATATATAAGAGTAGCCACTTTTAAAAGGATCTCGTATCCGGTGCTAAGAAAAATCTTTATCCAACTCCTAGGAACTCTTTCTGTCTGAACAGACAAGACAAGCCAATTGGGAAACGTCTCCCTTGGGATGAGGCGGACTGTTATGTTTCTAAGACCTCTCTGTGCAATAGCATACTCATTTAAAAACCCTTTTGCCTGCTTGGCAGGTTTCGAACCTGTGTCTCCAAAGCATTCCATCAGATACCAGGCTTGTGCCTGGACTTGCTCACAGCTGCAATGATGAGGCAGCTCACATCCCAAGGATTTCATTAGGGAGCAGTCGCAAAAAGCGTTTGCAAAATTACTTTTTTTGCAATTAAAAAAGTGTGCAAAATTGCGAAGGCATGCTCTTTGATCATTGCTGGAAGTTTACACACACACACATATATATATATATATATATACAAAGTCAGAGATGGACAGCAGTTGTTGGCAGTTCAAACACCCACAGCTTCTATATCACCAAAAGCAGAGATAGTCCTGATTAATCCCCCGCCTTTCCACTTTTTCATCTGCTTTTAAAATGTCTCAGTTTGGCGGAGATAGTCCTGATTCATCCTCTGCCTTTTCACTTTTTCATATGTTTTTAATATATCCCAGTCTGATGGAGATAGTCTTGATTAATCCTCTGCCTTCCCACTTTTCCAGCTGCTTTTAAAATGTCCCAGCTTCTCTCTCTGCCTCCCGCTTTCCCCTTTTCTCCTCAAGCTTGCTTCAATTCCTGCAAACTTTCAAAATGCAAAAGGAATTTACAGTCGACTCAACGGGGGAGAAAATAAATGTACGGGTGGCATCTTGCCCTTCTTCAGTCGGCTCAGGCAAAAGCAAACTGCTGCACCCTTTCCTAGCTTGTGCATCCTTCCTCATCCATAACTTTGGCCTTCTCGAGTGCATTGTGGCCACATGTGTCCTGGTTTTAATCCATTAAATGTTGGAGGGTATGCACTTCCAGTTAGTTACTGGTGTTTGGAGGCACCCAAAATATGGGGGGAGGAGGGGAGGAGTTGCCTTGTAATTACAACCCTCCTTTTCTGAATCAAAGACATACTTCTCAGTCCCTCTCCCTTCCTCCATCTCCCATCCACACCCAAGAAATCCAGCCCTATTATCATCGGCAAAGGAGGCTGGCAGCAAGACTGAACCTGCATGCAAGAGGAGACAAGGAGAAAATGGTAGAACAGGTTTTCTTTTCAATTTCAGGGCAAAAAGGAGGCTTGCCCCAATTTCTTAGCCTTACAACTCTTGAAATTACTTTGCAGAAGGATAGGAGGTACTACCCAAACCAAGTCCATCCCCAGTGCATCCCTCTCTCTAAAATTCCCACTTAAAGCCTCTGAATTCTGCAAAACAACTTAATTTTTTTGCATCTACAAGATTGTACTTGAACGATCAATTCATCTTGCAGTGCATCTATGTTGCAGAAATAATGCAACCGTGGCTGCATCCAAGACAATGTTGGGATTTGTAGTTTGGGAAGGCACCAGCACGCTTGGGCAAAGGCGGCTCAAGGCCTCATCAAACTACAAATCCCAGGATTCCACACAATGGAGCCACAACAGTTAAGGCAGCGTCAGACTGCATTCATTCTGCAGATTGGCTGCAACCTAACGCACGAAGGAAATGCAGCTCTGCAGACTGGTTCGGTGGCTTCCAAGCAAGGTATTTATTGTGCAATGAGTTTGCCACATTCATTACATTTTAGGGGGGAAGAGGTTTGTAGGCAAGTCCCAACAGCATCGTCTCACGTTTGTAACCTGGGTTTTCCTTCCATCCTTTGACTCAATACCAAAAAAGCTCCAAAATCTGTTTACTGGCCTGTCGAGGGAGACGGGAGACAACTTCGATGACTATGATGAAGCGTCTGGTCTCAGCTGCAAGGGGAAAGGAAAGGCGGGTGGTCTCCCCAATGGAGCAAAGCCTAGTTTCCCTTCCCCTTGCAGCCAAAACCAGCCGCGTCTCCATCATCTGAGTGCCCTTTCCTTCTAAAAAGCAGCAGGAGTGCCCCCTTTGGTTCAGACCAGCCTGGAAGGGAAAGTTTTGGATAGACCATACAGGGCTAAAGACTAGTCCTCCAGATATTTTGGACTTCTGCTCCCAGAATCCCTGGCTATTGATCAAGCCAGGGAGTTCAAGTCCTAAAACCTGGACAATCAAAGTGTTGGGAACTCTTGTGTCTGGACTAAAAAGCACTGGTATCCAAGCTGGTGTTGGGTCCTTTAGAGCACCACTGGAGGAAACCGGTCTTTTGTTTGCCAATGTCATCATCCTCTGAGGCTGAGAGATTGTGACTTCGCCCAGTGGCTTACATGGCTGAGCGGAGATTTGAACCTTGTTCTCCAGACTTAAATAGTCCAATGCTCGAGACCATTGGCTTGCAAAACATAGGCAGGTGCAACCCATGCATTGTGCATTATGCTATCGGGATCCTAACCTACGTCCAGAAGGATGCGTAGCATGCGTCTCCGACACCCTCCACAGCAAAAGAGAAAACCAAACATGGCACGCGGCTCCATATCAGCAGCCATGGAGGGATGGGCACTTCGTACGGTGGATAAGGGAGAGGAAGTGGGCGATCCAAGCCAAGATCAGCAGCGAGAGGAAAACACGGTTCCTGCGGTCAGAGCGCCTGATCCTTTTTCGTGGGTGGAGATGGTCACTGGAGGATGACTGTTTGGTTTGGCTGGCTTTTCTGTTGCTGAGGCCTCTTGCTCCCTTCCCCACCTTGCAGCAAATGCATTTCTCCTTGCAAAACTGCACGCACCTCGAAGGTCGTCCGTAGAGGACCGGCCCAAGCGTTGCAGTTTCTGTGCCAAAACCCGAGACCTACGGACAGCCCCTGGTGATGCGCATGAAGTACCCACAGCTCACAGCTTTTAATTCAGAAATACACATACACAGAGAGAGTGTATTCGCCTTTTGGGAAATTGGGGCAGCAACTGCACCGTAGAAAATTAATGCGGTTTGTTGTGGTTGTTGTTCTTCTTCAAAGATATAGCCGTGTTAGTCTGGACTGAATCAGTATGTAGAGAGATCTTGCAGCACCTTTAAGACTAACAGAGTCAGCAAGATTTCATCAGAGGAGGTTTGCCACTGTCTTCCTCTGAGGCTGAGAGAGTGTGACTTGCCCAGGATTCCTCCAGTAGCTTTCACGGCTGAACTGGGATCCAGACTTTGGTCTCCAGAGTCATAGCCCAGCGCTCAAACCACAAAGTCACATGGGTTCCTAATCATCTATGAATATTTTATCTATCTCAGAATATTTTAATTTTTAAGCACTGCAAAGGTTTGAGCAATTGGCATGGCTGCTCCTTTTTGGAAAGAATTGAAATACAGAAACTGGACAAAAGCAAGGCCAAAAGTTCTAGGCAAAGGTTGGATGTCGAAAGAGAAGATAAGCCCACGGCCGGCCAGCCGGCCGGTCACCCCAAAAGTATCCTCAGTTGGTGATAAGACAGTCTTCGGAGCCAACTGAACACCTGCGGTGAGTCTTTGCTTGGGATAAAGGGAATCCTCCAGTCCAGGAATGCTTGCAGATAAACTGGTTAGCCTTTAAGATGCCAGGAGAGTCTTATCAGCAAGTCTCCAAGTCTAAATAGAGACAATCAGACTCTGATAAGACTTTTGAGGCACTTGAAAGGCTAGCAGGCTTCATCTCTGGCAGAAGCTTTTTTCATCCCACAAAAAAACCCATTAAAAATTAGCATAGGAAAGCCCAAAGGATGCCTGGCCTGACTCATAGCTTGGAGATTCCCAGCCTGAGGACACCGCTCAGATGCATAGAATACTATAATGTGGGGTTTGGACTATATATGGCCTTATGCAACCTCTTCCAACTCGAAGATCCAGTGACTTTTTGGATGCTCATAATCATGGCCGTCACAAAATACTGATGCCCTCCTAATGCAGATATGAAAACAATCATTTATCAAACGCACATCTCAGAATATTTTTATTTTTAAGCATCGCAAGGGTTTGAGCAATTGGAAGAGCTGGGGTTTTTTTTGGAAATAAAAGCATTGACATTGAAATGCAGAAATTGGACAAATTTCTCCTTGCTTGGAGGGAAGAAAGGACATGAACGAAAGGGAAGGAAGTACTCTCCCTTCATCCTCTGTATATCATCCAAATATCCCAATCTCAGCAGAGAGAGTCCCAATCAATCCTCTGCCTTCCCAATTTTTAAAAATGTCCTAGTTTCTCTCCTCTCCTCCTCCTCCTCCCTCCTTTATCCCCAGCTTACTTCAGCCACTGCAAACCGAATGCAAAAGTGCAAACGCAGATCACATTGAATGAACTTGGGAGCTTTTTTCAAAACTTTCCCAGTTGCAAAAGCAACTTGCTGCAATTTTTCCCCCTAGCTTATCAGTTATCTCTCATTCGTAACTTTTGACCGCGCTCGGACGCCGCTTGGCTTTTCGCCACTGAAATGTTGGAAGGAGTGGACGGGGAGTAGATTTTGGGTGCAAAAAAAAATCTCAGGAGCAGCAAAACATTCTCGCATCGCTGTTCACAATTTGGTGGAGTTTCGGGCAAGCCATTGAGGAGGAAATGAATAAAAAGCAAGGCGAAGCATGCACTTTGCATGTGGGTCCCCGGAGACCCCGGTTTCCAAAGAAGCCAGTCATGAAAGCTGAAATTAATAACAGCAGATCCGGCCAACTTCCTTCTTTTAAAAGGCGGGTCCCGGCAACCTAGCGGTTATCGTCTTGGGATATTACTGTTGAACCTTTTCCTTTTGTCAGGTTGACGGAAAACAATAGAAAACGCCATTTAGGAACAGAGGATGTTGCATTATGTAGAAACCCAACCAACACCTTGGAACACTGTATTGTTTTAGCCCCACTAATGCATTAGTGATATGTTTTTAAAAATAAGGGAAGTAGCTAAAGTAGAAACTACAATTGTCCCGATTTGGCAGGAATGATCCCAATTAATCCTCTGCCATCCCACTTTTCCAGATGCCTTTATCCTCAGCTTACTTTGGTCACTGCAAACTGGATGCAAAGTGCAAAATGCTTAGGAAAAAATGTTACTGGAAGGGTTGGAGGAGGAAATGCCCAAGCGAAATACGGAGACAGGGCCCTGCGCTGAGCAAACTGCTGCAAAAAAAAAAAAAAGCAGGGTAGCGCTGGCAAGCTGGACAGATGCCCGAATGGAAGGAAACGAAACTTATTTTTTTTGCAAGGAGGTGGCCATAGAGAGCAACACTTGCAACAGAATGGGTGGCACAGGGACAATGGAAAGGGAGCCAGGCATGCCCATAGAGAGACATACAGGGCTTGCCAAGGTGAGGGCTGGCATTTGCGCCTTTCCAAATGGCCTGAGCACATAATCATAGAATCCTAGAGTTGGAAGTGACCCCCAGGGCCATCCGGTCCAACCCCATTCTGCCATGCAGGAACTCACAATCAAAGCATCCCCATTGACAGATGGCCATCCAGCCTCTGTTTAAAGACCTCCAAAGGTCTTTAATGGTTGGGCCGACTTCCTTAAGTCGAGAGGGAGGCAAGGTTTGCTCTCCTCCCTTGCTTGCCCCCGTCCTTCGTTCTTTCGAGTGGCTCTTGCACCCACGACCGGCCGCCCAGCCTTGGCAAAGCGGGAAAGCTGCAAAAGGGCTGAAGCAGCAGGGAAACCGATGCTCTCTCACATGACAGCTGCGCGCCACTCCAGAGACATTCCAACAAAGGAGGACATTCAGATGGGGCAGCCGTTGCCATCGCCACCTCCTTGCAAAAATAATAAATAAATAAATAAATAAGCCCCTCTGCATTTTGTTTCATAAACAAGCTGGCCTGGGTTATGAAAGACAGGAGGAGGCAAGCAACTAACATGGGCCCAGGCTGGAAGCGTCCACTTTGTAATGCCTACCTTGCAACCTTTTGCACCTGAAAAGCCCAAACAGGTCTGACCATGCAACCGCTGAGTGTGATCCAGAATGCAAAAGTTAGGAATGAGAAAGAACGGAGAAGCTAGGAGAGGCTGCAGCAGTTTGCTTTTGCTTGAGTCTGCTGGGAAGGGCAAGATTATGCCCCCCCCTCTTCTCTGCTCTGCCAAATTTAATTGGGTGCAAATTATATTTGGACTTTAAAAATAACAAGAGTATAATTGGATGCAAACTATATTTGGACTTTAAAAATGACAAGAGTCTGCCCCCTCTTCTCCTCTCTGCTGAATCTAATTGAACACAAACTCCATTCAGTACGCCTTTGGGTGAGTCACACTCTCTCAGCCTCACACAATGAAGAAGGCAAACCGCTGTACAAAACTTTCCAAAAAAAACCCTTGGAAAACCCCAGAAGACGCATAACAACAACAGTTCTGATCTGTTGTGGTGTAACAGTCCAAGTGCCGGACTCCAGCATTCAAATTCCTGCTGGGCCATGGAATCCACTGAATGCCTTTGGGCGAGTCACACTCTCTCAGCCTCAGAGGAAGGCCTCAACAAGCCTCTTTTGCATAATCTTGCCAATAAATCCTCTGAGAGAGTCCCCATAAGTCAAAATCAACTTGGAAGAGCCATAACAATAATAGACGGAGGCAAATCTCAGGGCCTCCTCCTGGAAATGCAACTGGGAGCAAAACCGTCCCAGCAGGATGGGATTTTTTGGTTGTTTTGAGGGAAGGACTCTGGAATTTAGGAGAGCTCATATTGCTGTAGCAACAATCCAATCTACTCCAGATGTGGCTTTGTGCGGTGAAACCATGGAAAGCCAGAAATACTTCCATGGCTTTGAAAGCCGCTCATGTCCGGTCAGGGGCTTTCCTCTCCCTTCTAACACAAAAAAGCAAACCAAGGGAAGGAAAATATTGCAGAAAAGCAAGGAAACGTCCCATTTCTTGGCTAGGGAGACAACCGGCGACAACTTATTGTCCAATGCGGCACCCAGTTTTGCCGCCAAATGTGAAGACTAGGATGATTTGTTGTTGCTTTTGTTGTTGTTTCGTACCTTCAAGTCATTTCTGATTTATGGTGACCCTAAGCCAGTATGCCGTAGTGGTTGCGCGTTGGTCTAAGACACAAAACAAGGCTATAATATACTAAAATAATAATACTAATGGCTCTAGGAACCAGGGTTCGATTCCCAGCACAGCCATGAAACCCACCGGGTGTCCTTGGGCAAGTCACACTCTCTCAGCCTCAGGGGAAGGCCATGGCAAACCCTGGATGAACAAATCTTGCCAAGAAAACCCCACAACAGGTTCACCAAGTTGGAAATGACTTGAAGGCACACAACACAAACAACAAAAGGCAAAGTTTTCTTGGCAAGCTGGCAATCCCTGCTCAGACACGGAAACCCACTGGGTGACCTTGGGTGAGTCACACTCTCTCAGCCTCAAAGAAAGACAAGCCTCCCCTGAACAAATCTTGCCAAGAAAAGACCCTGATAAGCTTGCTTTGGGGTCGCTCGAAGTCAGAGATGACTTGAAGGCATACAACAACAGCAACAAAAGGCAAACTTCTCATGGGGTTTCCTTGGCAAGCTGGCAATGTACGCTCAGCCATGGACTCCAGCGGATGACCTTGGGCAAGTCACACTCTCTCAGCCTCAAAGGCAAACCCTCTCCGGAGAAACATGCCAAGAAAACCCCGCGATAAGTTCCCTTTAGGATCACCATAATTTGGAAATGGTAATAAAGGGCAATGTACACTCAGGGCAGGTTGCGTTATGCGCTAGGGCCATTGTTCCACACACAGCTTGTGTCACCTTAACAACAGCCGTTGGAAATGAATGTTTTTAGGGGAATCCGCGTGAGTAACTTTGCAAAAGCCGCGTTGTCCCTTGCATCCTTCCCGGAAGGCAAAATGTGTGTCGCTGTAGCAACCGGAGGCAAAGCATTTTTGGGGCAGAAATAACAATGATGTGCCCAGCAGCCTGGCACAGGGTTTCGTGAGTCACTGCTAGACCGGATGTGCCATGTTCAGCAGCAGCAGCAAAACTGGCAAAAGGAAAACCTCTGAGCAACACACACATGGCAACAACCCTCGGGGGAAACACTGCATGGCCACAAACGGAAAAATGTTTGAAGAAAGAGTTGATGCGTCAGGCTTTGGACCCGCATGGAATGCACCTCCTTGGATCCCGGTTCTCTGGGAGCCCCCTGAGGATGAGGTGGCTTTCTGCATATGCTCAGAGGCACCCTGTTTCTAATTTTTCAAAATAAATTTTTGGCCAGGCCCTTCTCTCTGGCTGCGTCTGCACTGCAGAATGAAGGCAGTTGGACTCCGCTTTAACTGCCAAGGCTCAATGCAAGCTTTTGCCAGGAATCTTGGGGGGGTTGCAGACTGCCAGAAATAGTGCAAATTGAGTCCACTTTTAGGGTTAGGGTAAGTGCTAGGGAATCATGGGAATTGTTTTATTTCTGAGACATTGAGCCTTCTCTATCAGAGAGCTCTGGTGCCATAATAAACTACAGTTCCCATGATTCCCTAAGCCTAATCCTAAACGTGGACTCAATTTGCACTATTTCTGGCAGTCTGCAAGCCCCCCTTGGTTGCTGAAAGGGATGTGATTTTAGAAGAAGATCCTTCCGCATTTAGGTTCAGTGGCTGCAAAAGATTGAACAGCTTGCTTCTTGCAAAACTTACCTGCTCACAGGTTAAACTTTCCAGGAAGCTTTTGCCAGGGGCTGCGATCTTAGAAGAAGATCCTTCCACATTTAGGTTCAGCGCCGTGCAAAAGGTTGACCGCTTGCATGGAACGGCTTGCCTCTTGCAAAGCTTATCTGATCACAAATTAAACTTGCCAGGGAGTCCTGGTTGTTCAAGGCCTCTGTGAACTTAGAAGAAGCCACATTTAGTTTAAGTGGGACATAAAAGATGGACCGCTGCTGGCGTGGAACAGCTTGCCTCTTGCAAAGCTTATCTCGCTCGGCCTAAGTGCCACTTTCTTGCAATCAGGAAAGCTCTTTGCAACGTAAAGTGGGGAAAGGCAAGGCAAACAAACCACAAAGGGCAGGAGGGGAGGCCCCAGGATTGTTAGGGAAGTATTAAAATCCTTGTTAGAGGTAAGACCACCAACCAAAAAGGCTGGATTGCCAAACCCCAGGCTTCCAAGGGCTGATAGATGCCTCTCCCAGCTTCCTTAAATCTCATGGTTTTCTCCTTCCTTGTAAACAATCCAATGGCGGTGAGTGACTCAACCCAGATTGGCCAACGTTTTTAAGGCCACCGCAATAACTGGTTCTGCATTTTGTAGAGGATTTTTTGTTCTTTTTATAATATATATATATATATATATATATATATATATATATTCTGTGAGTGACAGTAAAGGCTGCTTGTAGGCTGTGTTGCAAAAGCGGAAATCTTTCTGGAAAATGTGACACAGCAAACTATTATTTCTGCAGGGCAGACGCAACTTATAAGTCTACTTCCCTGGTTGCATTGTAGACCATCGTGGCACTAGAGCTCTCTGACAGCGAATGCTAAATATCTTTTTAAAAACCCTACATATCCCAGGATCCCATGGCAGTTAAAGCGGTGCCAAACTGCAGTGTTTCTGCCGTGTAGATGCAGCCCCAAGTTGCACAACTTAAAAGTCCATGTTTAGGTTTTCCCCCTCGTCCCCATTGCAAACTGGAAGGAACGGTGGTGCTGCAATGCCGCCCAAACCGGCTGTCCTTTTCCCGTCTCCCGTATAATTATAATTGTGCAACATGTGCAGCCAGGTTTAAATATAGCCTTAATAAGGATCTGACAAGTTCAAGGAGAAAGAAGAGGCAGAAGCGAAGGCATTGGGCAATATAGTTCAGGATGGAACCACCATTTCCATGGCTGATCTCGCTCTTGAGTGAGAAATTCCTGGGTTGAAAATGAATTTTAGTCCCCCTTAAAGGAGAGCCATGGATAAGAAAAGGATGCAAGTTGCTCCAAAATACCTTCTAAAGAGATATGGAAACCATTTTCACCATGAACTCCCAGACCAATTTCCATGCTCTTTAATGGAAGCATGGGCTTTATATGCCTTCAAGCCGTTTCCGAGTTATGGCAACCTTAAGGCAAACCTTCATGGGGTTTTCTTGGCACAAGTTGTTCCGAGGATGTTTGCCATGGCTTTCCCCTGAGGCTGAGAGAGTGTGACGACCAAGGTCACCCAGTGGCCGAGCTGGGAACCGATCCCTGGTCTCCAGAGTCACAGTTCAGCTATGTTTTGTTAAATGCATCTGGATCGATTGGTCTGGTCACCAAAAAGGACATCATAACAAAAGCGGAGAATGGGGGAAGGAAAAACATCACATCCCTCCTAGATGCATTTTGGAAGAAGGTTTGCAATGGTCTCCTTATTCTTGTTATTTGACATCGCTTGGCCACATGCATCCCAGATTTCATTGGGGAAATGGTGGAGGTTAAGCTGTCTTGTTTGCTCCTTTGCAAGGGTTAGACTCCCAGCTAGCAATGGATGCTTTCTGCAAAAACCTCCTTCCGCTTAGGGCAGCACTTTGTCCGAACCACCCAAAACCCAGCCTCCACAGTTTCCCAAGGAAAACACACACAGAGAAGCATGAGCTTTTCTTCCAGCCTTGCATTCCTCTCTAACTCTGGCTTTGCTTCCAGGGCCAGATGCCTGTGGGAATCGGTGCCAGACCTGGGCCTTTGCTCCCCATAAAATGGAGGAGTCCGTCCTCCCTGGCTCTGCATTCTCTGGTCTTCCAAGATGGGAAGGAATTGAATGCAAACACTCCAGTTTCAAAGCAAGAACTGGCAGGATGAGAAGGTTCAAAGATTGTGTTTGGGTGTGTGTGTGTGTGTTTTGTATTATAGAGAAAGAAAGACTCCTTTAGACAACTAGCAGAAAGATCCCAGCAAAGTTATTCATCACTCCATGAGAGAAAGCAAAATGACGTTTCAGAGGGTGCATCTACACTGTAGAAATAATGCAGTTTGGCCCCACTTTAAGTGCCTTGGCTTCATCCTAGGGAACAGCTACAAATCCCAAGATTAGCAGTTAGTGCCTCTGCTACATCACCTAAGTACATGTAAAGTTACATAATGCAGACTGTCCTAGAGTTTTCCAGCCAATGATTTAAATAATAAGAATAATACAAGGCCTAAAGGCACCCAATCCTGTCTGGTTTTGGAAGCTAAGTAGGGTCAGCCCTGGTTAGCCCTTGGGTAGGAGACCGCCAAGGAATCCCAGATGATGGAGGTGATATTTCGGGGGAAGGAACTGGCAAAACCACCTCCTCACTTAAGAAAACCCCATTAAATTCATGGGGTCACCATAAGTCGACAGGCGATGTGAAGGCACATATACACACAATATATAAAATATATACCCTGTATACAATAAAGACCCTAAAGGCACCCAGTCCTGTCTGATTCTGGAAGCTAAGCAGAGTCAGAACAGGTTAGTCCTTGGATGGGAAACCGTCAAGAAATGCTAGGTGCTGTACCAGCTATACTACAGAAGCAACTGGCAAAACCACCTCTGAGCCTTCCTTGCCTAAGAAAACCCTATGAAATTAATGGGATCGCCATAAGTCAACTTGAAGACACATATACGCACATACCCTGAAGGCACTGGTCCTGTCTGGTTTGGGAAGTAAAGCAGGTTCAGTCCTGGTTAGTACTTGGGTGGGAGACCGCCAAGGAAGATCTGGTGCTATAGAACAAAGAACAGGCAATGCTACCTCTGAGCCTTCCTTGCCTAAGAAAACCCGATTAAATGAATGGAGTCGCCATAAGTCAACAGGCTTGGTCAGTTCCGGACACATACACACATGCAAAACACCCCAAAACATGGCAATGTCACGTTTTTTGGAAACAGAGACACAGTTATCTTGCATGGCTGTCTTTCTCCTCCCCAAACATGGTGCCTGCAAAGCTTGATCTCTTGCAGACGGAGAGCAAGCATGCTTGGGTGGGGCGGCCCTTGCAAAATAAAATTAAAATTAAAATGAATTCCAGATGTGGCTGGAGAGAGGCCAACATGCCCTCCTCACCACTCCGTTTCTGCAGCTGCCGTCCATCGCTGACCGAGGGGACTTGCTTTTTTGGCATTGGGGGGCCGGGGAGGAAACCCACAACATTTGTCTACCCATGCAGTGGCTGGATGGAAGCAAAGAAGGCAATGGGGACTTTAACTCTTTCGTAGGCACAAATACACAACACACACACAACGCACACTAAGGGGACTGGGAAGCGGAGGTAACGCTGAACTTGACCCACCCAGCGTTCTTGCCAAGAAAGCCCTGGCTCTGGGCCCAGATTCCACAACCAGCCGCACAACTTGGTATGACAGCAAAGTTGTGGAGGGGGGAAAAACAGAAAAGAAACTTCAGCGAGGAGATGTTGATCCTTGCTCGTATTCGCCTTCCCCTCCTTCCATTTATATTTTCCACTCCAAGCCAAAAGGGCTGGGAGAGAAAAATGATGCCACCGCCCTTGCCAAACCACAATTCTCATTTTGATTGAAGGTCTCTATTTCCAAACACCTCTGATCTGTACAGAAAAGGGCATTGCGTACCCTCCAATTACTCTTTTGCCGTCCCACTTTCCCAGCTGCTTTTTAAACATCCCGGTTCCTCTTCCCTCCTCCCGCTTCTGTCTCCAGCTTACTTACATTACTGCAAACTAAGTGCCAAATACAAAAGATGTTGGCACTAATTTCAATGGGAGACACAAACGAGGGCAGAATCCTGCCCTTTTCCTGTAGATTCAGGTAAAAGCAAACTGTACTGCTGTGAAAGTAGTTTGAACTCAGTTAACTCAGCAGTGGGAGGAGGAAATGGAGTCTTGCCCTTCCCAGTAGACTTAGGCAAAAGCAAACTGCTGCAACTATTCCTAGTTTGTGTAATCTTGCTCACTCATACCTTTTGCAATTGCAACTATGTGCTGAAGTTGCTTGGCCACATGTTTCCCAGCAAATGCAAAAAGCAAAAGTAGTTTGCACTCAGTTAACATAGCAATGGGAAAAGAGAGGAGAGAACTGCAATTCCCAGGATATTGTAGGAAGGAGCTGTGGCAGTTAAAGTGGTGTCAAACTGCATTATTTGTACAGCGTAGATGCACCCAAAGACATCCTCTGATGGTGTCATTGGGTAAACAGAAAAAGGTGTTTTCGCTCCACCTCTCTTACTAAATGGAAATAATGACTAAGGGAGTTGCAAAGATTAGAGGAAGGAAAGTGTTATTTGCAAAGCTGGGAAAGTTACTTTTAAAAAATAATTAGCAACTGTTACCCCTCCAGTATGGTTACTGTCTCAAATCTGACTGCAACATGTAACTATCCGCTTTTCATGTTTTGCAAGAGTGACTAGTTACTTGGAACAACAACATCCTAAATCCACAAAACAGTGACACCTTTTTTTTAGGGCAACCCAAATGCAAGAAAAATAAATAAATGTTGCAATGTTGCTTTCAAGCTCCACTGGCTTTTTTCTTCATCTGCAAAAGATGTGAAAAATCAAAAGGGGAACTTAAGAAGTCAATATCCCAAGCTTTCTTGGAAGTTAAGCCAGGACTTTTCTTGAATCCACATTGTCGGCTTGTCCGATTCAGTAAGCTCTTTAAAAAGAGAGCAGGATCCTTATTTGGGGTTTTGATAATGTTTGTAGTTCTCTCTAGTTTTGCAGCAGTGAGCTGTGGGCCGTAAATAAGCTAAATAAATCCATACATACAGTCAACCCTCTGTAGCCACAAATTCTTTATCCACGGCTTGCAGATTTTCCAAAAAGATATAAATACCCCAAAGCAAACCTTGATTTGGCCACTTCGTATAAGGGACTCCATTTTACTTTTGCCGTCGCCGTTTGCCTCCAAGTCTTTTCTGACTTATGGAAACCCTATCATGGGGTTTACTTGGCACGTTTCTTCAGTTGCCATGGCCAGCCTCTGAGGCTGAGAGAGTGTGACTTATTCCCCAAGGCCACCCAGTGGGTTTCCATGGCCGAGCTAGGGTTCGAATCCTGGTCTCGAGTCATAGTCCAATGCTCAAACCATGACGCCATGCTGGCTCTCAGTATTATTTTTAACATTTTACTATACCATTGTATTTAATGGAAACCATACCTTATGAGGAGAAACTTAGGGAGCTGGGTATATTCAGCCTAGAGGCTTAAAAGGGATATGATTTCCCGGTTTAAATTTTGGAAGGGGTGTCATATTGAGGATGGAGCAAGCTTGTTTTCTGCTGCTCCAGAGAATAGGACCCAAAACAATGGATGCAAGCTACAGGAAAAGAGATCCCACCCAAACCTTAGGAAAAACTTCCTGAGAGTAATAGCTGTTGGACAGTGGAAGATGATGTCTTGGAGAATAGTGGCGTCTCCTTCCTTGGAGGCCCAATCAAAGCACCCCCAAAAGATGGAGGATGGCCATCTTTTGGGGGTGCTTTGATTGGGAGTTCCTGCATGGCAGAATGGGGTTGGACTGGATGGCCCTTCTTGGAGTTTCTTCCAACTCTAGGATTCGGTGATCATCTCTCTGCCGTATTTATCTCAGCATGATAAACACAGAGTAAAATTGCGGGCGATCTCCACCCGCCAGCAGGATGCCGAGATGATTCACGCTTCCTGTGGGCCTCCGAAAAAGCCAGAGGAAGGCGGTTATTCACCGTGGCCATGCCTCCCCTCTTTCCCTCCTCCCCAAATCCATCCTCTCCCTTCCCCGGCCACTGCCCCAAACAAGCTTCGGTGCCAAAAAAGACAAATTCCAAGCTCATGACAAGCCCAGTTGGGCTTGCAAACAGCAAGGGAAAGATTGCAAAGCAGGGAGATAAAATTAAAAGAGCCGATGGCCCAAAACACACTGCAGAAATAACCCAGTTTGAGACCGCTTTAACTGCCATGACTCCATCCTATGAGATGCTGGAAGTTGTAGTTTATCATGGCACCGGAGCTCTCTGATAGAGGCGGCTAATTAAATGTCTCACAAAACTACAGGGCAGTTAAAGCGGTCTCAAACTGGATTATTTCTGCAGTGTGTTTTGGACCCGAGTCTAGTTGCGGCTTTGCTAGAACAAAGCCATTTCTTTGGGATTCCTTCTCCATAAATGGGCCTTGCTGAAACCAGTCAGTCAGCCCTGAAAGGCAGCCCAAATTTTGTTGCTGCTTTGCTAGAACAGAACTTCTTTGGGATTTCTAGTCCACAAGAACAGGAAAGGAGACGCAGCAGCTTCGATTCCTCTAAACCTGCCTTGTTTGGGAAGGCAGGGCCTGAATCAATACTGAAGGTGTGGTTTTCTTTGTCCTCACAGCCTTGGCCCTTATACCTAGTACCCATAAGTATATTTTGGGGGAAGGAGAACAAGGACACACCCCGCTTCCATTGACTTTTTTTGCTCCTGCATGTCTTTGGACCCAGGATCAAGGCATCCCTGTTTCCTCCCTTTAAATAACTTGGCACAAAGACCTCCGAAACCAGTCCAGCAACTCTGAAGATGCCACCTCCACCTATTTTAAGTCCTGGCTCAACAAGACTTGTGTAACCCTAGTAGGTCCGACTCTGGTTTCTTTCTGCAGAAGGACCAATTGCCCCGAATCTCCCATTCAAAAAGGGATTCGGCAACACGTGCTTGCATTGTTTTCTTTGTGCTTTTAACAGAATTGCTCAATTTTTAAAGAAACCCTTTGCTTTAGGATATTGAAGCAGAACATGGTACTCATTTGTTTGAAGCTCTCCTTTGTCAAGAGGAAAGCAGGATGTAAATGACTAGGAAATTAGTACAAATTAGGTTGTCCAAAACCCTGGAGAGCAGCTGCTGCAAACTGGTGCAGACAACACCAGAGACGATGAAGGGAAGTCCAGTGATATATATGACCCAAGAAAGTTCACCTTGCTGATTTGGGTCGATGAGAAAACAGATCATGCTAGAAAAGATGACCCCGTTGACTATGGAAACTTGCAGCCTTCCTGCTATGGCTGGACTACAACTCCCATTGTGACACTACAGCATATGGAGGGATGATGGGAGTTATTGGCTCACAGTTGTTGGAAGGGGTCCCAACTCACCCAGACCTGAAGCAAAAGGCATAGAGCAACAGCAAATGAAACCAAGTTAGTCTTTTCTTGGAAACTCCAGAAAACCTTTGAAAGCACTAGATGAAAAAAGCCCCTTCTTGGTTATCGGTGAACCCAACAGGACTCAGAGGGATGAAAACAGTGCAGCAGGAGTGAGGTGACCTCCAAGGCACTCAGGGTGCAAATACACCGTAGAAATGATGCAGTTTGAGGCCACTTTTAAGTGTTGTAGCTCCACCCTATGGACTCCTGGGATTTTTAGTTTCAAAAGGCCTTGAGCCTTCTCTGCCAAAGAGTGCCAAACTACCAGTCCCAGCATTCTGTAGGATGGAGCCATGGCAGTTAAAGTGGTATCCAACTGTGTAGATGCATCCTCAGACCCCTCATTCAGTGGCAAAGGGATGTGATACACACGCTGGATTCCAGAAATCCAACTGCCTCAGCCTGGGGCAAGAAGGATGGTGTTCTGCTAGTACCCCCATTTTCCTCACTTGTGTCAGCATTTGTTTTTTTGGGTGCCAAAGTAGGGAAGGCAGAGAGAATAAACTCTGACAGAGCCCCTGAAGACCCATGAAAACAACTACATACCGCCTGAGAAGAAACAACAACATCGGCCAGAGGCAAAGCTCTGGGGCTTCTTCCAATCCCACCCCTGGGACCAGGATGCAGACAGAGAAAGACGCAGGGAGCCAATAGCACACCCAGGCTTTTAATTCATGACTGAAGACTGTTGTGATTTCTCTCCTCCTGTTTTGTTTCTACTACAGGCGGTGGATGCCGCTCTGGAAATACGTCCCTCATTAGGTCCATGTTTGGGGAACAGTTCCGAGCCGCCCCCGGCCGGAGCATCACTTGAAGATCTTGCCCTGATTGACGGGTTTGCCGACATGCTTGAACTCCCCTTCCCACAGGAAGTACTCCTTCACCAGCGTCTTGCACTCCTCACTGTCTGGGTTTAGCTTCCTCCAAGTGTAGGATTCGTAGTCCACCTGCCAGTCAGGGCTTAGCTAGGGAAGACACAAAGAAGACGCCTCAGTTAAACAGCAGCTTGGTGAAGCAGTATAAACAATGTAACATACAAGTAAATCATAATTAGCAAACAATTATAAATGCTTCCCAACTGAAAGCCCCATTTGCCACTTAAATTATAAGCCAGATAGGTGCCTAAATAAAAAGGCAAGAAAAGAAAAGAGGGGGCCAAACTTTCCAGAACCTGGCAGCAGCCACTGCAAAGGCCCTTTTACTAACACTAAGGGTGCATCTGCACTGTAGAAATAATGCAGTTTGACACTGTTTTAATTGCCATGGCTCAATGCTATGGAATTATGTAGTTTTGTGAGATATTTAGCTTTCGCTGTCAGAGCTCTGGTACTACAAACCCCAGGATTCCACAGCATTGAGCCATGGAGTTTAAATCGATGTCAAACTGCATAGATATGGCGTAAGATGACTCGGTGTTGCTTTACTACAAGAAAAGACAACTTGCTTGAGATGGAACCACAAATGGCCTCTTTTCTACTTCCATTTCTACCCGTTTTTGCAGAGGTGCACCCTCAACCCCCCATGCAAGCTGACTCCTGGCCCAAACTCACCGGAAAGGCCAGCTCCTGCCCACGGAAGACCCAGAGGCCTGAGATGCTGCTGTCATTGTTGGTGCCAAAGAGGATGACGGACGCAAAGGCATTCTTGCGCAGTTTGTCCAGACGCTGGAACATGCCTGTCAGAGAAGTGGAGAGGAGGCAATGATGGTAGTTTGAATGCCTGGCTGAGGGGAGAGGAGGGCAGGGGAGAGTATCAGGGCCACCTTACCAGTGATTAGATTGCAACTCATGAACGTCTGCGCGAGCTCCTCAGGGAAGCGGTACTCCGCGTACCAGATGGACCAACCGTCCTTGTCAAAATGCTCCCAGAAGTGGGGAAGGGCCACAGTCAGGGTGTCTTCATTGGAATACTTCCGCTTGAACTCATCCATGACAAAGGAGCTGGAGAGAGACAATACAGCATCTAGCATCCAGAGAGGGAGTCCGTTGCATCTTTGACAGAGGTAGCAGTCTTCTCTTTGCTTTTATCTAGCTCTTTTAGGATAAGGCAGCTGATGACTCTTGTTGGCCAGAATCCTGTTAGGGACTTGGTAAGTGGACTTACATTTGTGGGAATTAGAATTGGGCAGCTCTAGTTCCATTATGTCTGTATCCAGCAGAGGGCTGCTGTTACTTTACTATATAGAGGAGCCAGCAAAGTGACCGATGCACAAGAGCTTGGGACGCTCTTGCCAGCATCTTGTTAAGCACCTTCGCAACTCTCTAACACTTCAACCATCCACGGCTTGAAAATATTCAATAAGAACATAAATTCCAACAAGCAAACTTGATTTTGCCATTTTATGTAAGGGACACAATTTTACTATGCTACTCTATTTAATGAGACTTGAGCATCAGAACCAAACCCCAGCCCTCTGTATAAAGTTACACTGAGTAAAGGTGATATAAGATTGTGGCCCCATTGTTATTATTATTAGCTTTACTTACATCCTGCCTTTCCTCCAAGACTGGAGCTGCATCAACACTGCACAATCAATGCCGCTGCTTGACACTGCTTTAATGGCTGTGGCCCAATGCTATGGAATTATGGGATTTGTAGTTCTGTGAGCTATTTTGCCTTCTATGTTGGCCATCTCTCCCTCTGTCCAGGATTGGAGGGGCTCTCACACAAATGCTTTGCATTTTCAGAGACACCCACAGAGAACCCTGAAGATGTCAATTCCAGCTCCCCACCCCACCCTGTACACACTCCCTGCTAGGTTAAAAGTCTTCCCCCAAACTGGTTTTTCCAGAAGGCATAAACCCACAGGTGCTGAGATCCATCCGTTCTGAGATCAAACACTACAATTAGATGTACCTGGCAAAGGAACTGGGGTGGAGGGGATTTTTTTTTAAAATGTCAGCTACTGTTTAGGACATTATTGCCTCACAGTGGAACAGTCCATTTCAGACACAGCTGAAGCATTGCAACACAGTTAATGTGAGCTGCATGTGACTGCTGAGGAACATGGGACAAAAATATGAGGATGGGGCCATGGGGTGGGTGTGAAATGCGCCCCTTCCAGCCCATCTAAAGATGACGAGTCCAAACTGTGGCTCTCCTATATCATCCCTTTGCCTGAGAACAGAAAAGTGTCTATTGCCTTGAGACATCCATCAGGGAACACGTAATATGCAGGATTAGTCCAATGATCCAAGGTAGACATGGTTTCCCAATCCCACCTTATCTCTCACAGTTGCAAATACGTCTCCTTGTTTTGCATTCAAACATTAGTGCACAGACAAACGGTCAAAACAGAATTTCCCTTCAGCTCACAACCTCTTGCAGGCCATTCTATGACTCACAGGCATGGCCAGCAGTAACTGTGAGGCACCCAAAGTTCAGACAAACAAGATCCTGCAGCTCCCCTCGACCCCTCCCTGTTCTCAGCCCAGCAGGGAATGTGGGTTTGGCCTGGCTGGAATGAAGCACAAAAGCTGCCCTGGGCACGTGGCAGGGCGTGGGAGAGGGCGGACGGACAGAGCCCTGTGGCTTCTAAACAGTGGCTACGGACTGCCCCCTCGTGGCTTCTCCTGATGAACACAAGCAGTTATGCCTACTTCCAGAGAAAGTTACTGCTCAGGCTGAATTACTTATGCTTTGGAATGCTACAAAGGAGGGGGTGGAGTGGAGGACTAGGACTCCAGACCAGAATTCGAATCCCCCTCAGCCATGGAAACCCCACTGGATGACTTCAGGCAAATCGCTTTCTCAGATGAAGACCATGGCAAACCTCCTCTGAAGGACTCTTGCCAAGAAAATCCTAGGATGGGGTCACCATATTGGGAGTCAGCATTATGTTGGGACTAAGACACCAGGGTCAAAATCCTCACCCAGCCATGGAAACCCACTGGGTGATCTAGGTCAAGTCACCTAGGTCAGCCCTAGAGGAAGCCAATGGCAACCCTTCTCTGAAGAAATCTTGTCAATAAAGACCTAAGAGAAGGCCACCATAAGTCAGCCAACTTGAAGTGTGAAATACCATCACAAGGAAGCATTACAGGCTGCCATTTCCTCTCCATACTTTTAAGCATCTATATGAAAATAAATAAATGCTAACAGAATATTGAAAGTCCCCAACCAGTACTCAGTTTCTGAGGATAAAAGCTGAGATGGAGGTGCACAGATGTCTGGAAAATACCTCATACAGTTCAATATGTTTACATAAGATAAGCAGTATGTGAATTTATTAAACAAACTACACAAATTGCATCCACAAGACAGATGCATTGACCATTCACTGAAAAATCTGGAAGCAACGTTTAAGAACCTTGCAGGATCAGACCAAAGGTCTATTTACTCCCACATTTTGTTCCCACACCAGCCAACAGCTGTCCCAATAAGAAACCCACAAGCCAGACATGAAGGTCTACAGCCCCCTGATAACTGGTACTGAGAAGCATGCAGCCCTGACACTGGAGGCCATATATAGGCATTGGGACTAGTAGTCAAGTCTTCACCTCCAAGAATCTGTCCAGCCCCTTTCAAATCTTGCTCAAGCTGGTGACCATCACTACATCTTGTGGTCAGGAAGTGCACAGTTTCACTACTTGCAATCTGGAAGTATAATTATGCCTAACAAGCAATCTGACCTTTTTTGTTTTTCCCAGTACTGCAAATAGGGTCAGTATGGTGGCCAAACTATCAACCATACCTGTGTTAAGGGCAACCAACAACATATGCACATAAGAAAGGCCTATGAATGCACAACTGCTATAATGAAAAGTACATACATTCTGACACTCCCCAAAACACCTCAGTGTGCCAAGACAGAAAGGTTAGAACTTCCCTGACTTTTGAGGAGAGATTGCAGAGTCCAGAAGTTTATCTAATTTGTTCACTGTGAGGCCCATTTTCCTTTGCTGCTATGAAAATAAAAATGGGTGGCCAAGTTAACATTCCAAGTGCTTGAGTAAAAGGGGGACCTGGCACCTGCTCTCTACAGCTCGCAGACTTCCCAACCAAAGCTGTGTGTCACAGATGAGGAGACGCAGGCCTGCTAGGGCTCCCCATCTACAGACCTTTGCCCAGCTGGTCTGAGAAGCAGAAGCCCATGACTCCCATGAGGACCTTTAACACCATGATACAACACCTCCAGCTGAAGGCTGGGCCTTACCTCTTGGGGAGGTGAGCAAAGGGGTCTTTGGATTTCGGCTCAGCTGCCAAGGCCTGCTCACACTCGTCCATCTCCTCCTCAGGCTCTGGTTTCTTCTCCTCTTTTTTCTCTGCCTTCTTCTCCTCTTTGGGCTGCTTCTCTTTTTTGGGTGCTTCCTTTTTGGGCTGATTTTCAGCAAACTTCTTAGCTAGAGGAACAGAGATGGCAAGTTAGACACTGTACAGAGACAAAAGCCAGGTTTTGCACACAGAAGATCCCTGATTCAACCTGAGATATCTTGAGGGTTCAGGTAGGTGCGTTGGGAAAAAAATCTTATTGGACTGCAAATCTCAGCATTCCTCATTGCTGGCTACACTGGTCAGGGCTGCTGGAAGTTGCAGTTCAATAATACCCAGAAAGCTGAACGATTCCCACCCTATACTAAGCCAGACAGCACTGAATACTAGACTATGTTTTAAAAGCAATGCTTGATTTTCAAGTCTCTATGCCTGTTGTCAGCAAATCTATCTCCTCAATTCTCAAAGGTTCAAAGGGGAAGCCATCCAGCTGCTCGTAAGAAATTAAGATGGCATAAATATGAAAAGGCAGGTCCATCCATCATTAATCAGGTGAATGAATTTGCAGAAAAGGCAGTGTGCATTTTAAGAACACTGGCACAGCTGAAAGCAACACAAGAAGAATCCTGCAAGGCACTGAATGTCCTTGAGAAAAAAGAAAAGGCTCTTAAAACAGCAGACCTGTCCAATATTTCAAAAGGCACAAAGGTGGGTGTAAGAAAAATATGGGCCTTTTCTTTATCCTGGGCTCACTTCACAGAAACAGATGATAAAGTACTTCAGAATAAGCATATTTTCTAGGGACTCCCTTTATTTTGTAAATTAAGAAATTTAAACTTTGTTTCAACTTCTTAAAACAAAATGCAGATTGCTTAGAGCTTTTCAGCCCCCTTACCATCAAACTGTGCCATTTTCTCACACAGCTTCACTTCTCCCAGAACAGTCTTGAACTGTGGCTGGTTTATGCAGGTCACAAACCAACGGTTCACATTTTCATAAGGTTGGCGGAAGGATGGCTCCAAAACCTAAAGAGGAGGAGGAAAAGCCAGAAAATTTCAGACAGGGAATCTCAAGCCCGCCTTCCAATTTGATCTGACCTCTGCATCAACAATAGGTTTGGGTCTTGTCACTGAACTATGGTTTAATATAAGCTGGAGAAAACCTGGGCTTTTGTCTCTAAAACAAGACCCCCTGCAAAGCAATTAGAAGATTTTGCTTTGAAGAGTTTGCAGTTTCCTGTCATGCTCAAACATGGGAGATTCTGGCCATTCCAAGCAAGCAGAAGCCCAAACCTGTCAGCCACTAGAGTGAAAAGCACTCTCATCACCTGTACTGAGCAGGCCAGCAGTGCTGGATAAGGGCCACCCCTCCACCCCATTAGATTCCAAAAACCAGGCTCCCCACCTGCTTGTACAGCCAGAGGAGAGTGCAGACCACTGTAATGTCAGCCAACGTGACACGCTCGCCAACCAGAAACGTCCTGGTCTTCAGGTGGGAGTCCAGGAGGCTCAGAATCCTCTTCACTTCCTCCTTTGCGCTCTCTGTGGCCTGGGAGGAGACAGGAAGGGACCATGCCATTATATACAGTACATGAAAAAAACCAACAGTCTACTTTCATACAAAGACATCATCATCTATGATCATTACTCACCTGCTTGTTATAATGCATGATGCCCAGGGTTGGGAAGACCCAAGTACTGGCTGGCGGCACAATATCACTGTCAGCAAAGCTCACCCATTGGATGATCTGGGCAGCAGCCTCCTTGGTTGCTCCTCGCAGCTCTTCATTGCTGACTGAAGCAACAAAGCATATGTCAGAGGACTTGAATGGTGCTTGATGAACATTCAGTCAAAACAGAATGTCCTAGAAAACTGATTTTATTGGTGGTCCTCAACTAGTACTTTGTCACCTGCCCCAGCAGCCAGCCAGCCTCACCTTTTATGCAATTTAATAAGGTACTGCTTGCTTGTCACCAAACCCAAATTCCTTAACTGAATTACCATTAACTATGATTCTCCCACACCCCCATTTTATGACATTAACAGTAAGACATTCGAGAGGTCGAAGTTACCGTAGTTTGCGATAGCATTGCTCTCAAACACACAGAATCCATCATCCCCTTCAAAGGCTGGGACCTACAAAGAAAGAGAGCCTTTTAAGCCACCGAAAGGACAGAACTTATCTTTGCACTCACCCAGTTCATGAGTGCTCAAGCAGAGATAGGAAATGCAAACTGGCCTTCAATAATGCTGTAGCTTCTGATCTCCCAAACCAAGTAGGGCCCTAACTTTGCCTGTTCTGAAAATGTCACCAAGGCCACAGGCTACAGCAGGGCAGGCTGCTGCTGGCAATCTCACCAACTGCAGGAGAATTGTGGGTGGCATTACCAGACACCACAGAATGGCATCTCAAGTCAACTTTTGTCAGTACGCACGCAGCTAATGTCCAGCAAGCTGGAAATACCCAGTGTTCTTCCAGGAAGTTCATGTGCAGTTGATTCTCCGAGGGAGATGAGTGGGGAGTAGGATAACCCAATGGGCACAGCAACTTACCTTCCCAACTGGGAATTTCTTCAGGAATTCAGGGGTCTTGTTGGTCTGTCCAAAGTGGAACTGGGGCGGGGTGGAGAGAACCTTAACCTTGGCGCCACTGTACTGGGCAGCAATAAGGACCTTGAATGCCCTCCAGTTCTCAGGGTAGGTGTAGAGAGTCTGTGAAATAAGAAAAGTATATGAGAAGCCAGAAAAACATAGCAGCCCAGCAACCTGAATCCCAAAAATGGGAGTTGTGGTTTAATGCATCCAGATCCTCTTATTCATGGATTCAAGCATCCATGGCTTGAAATATAAATTCCAAATAGCAAAGCTTAATTTTGCTAGTTTATATCAGGGACACCATTTCACTATGCCACTTTAATGCGACTTGCATGTCCATGGATTTTGGTATTCATGAGGGCTCCTGGAACCAAACTCCAGTGGATACGGAGGGCCCACTATATATCCCCAAAAGTCAACCTTGATTTTGCCATTTTATATAAGGGACATTATGGAGAAAACGCCATGTGTTGATGGTTGTAATGTTTTGGAGCCAGGCTCACTGATTTAACGGCAGATTGATTTTTAAAGTGGTTGTGCTCAGTCACTGCAACACTGGCACTGCAATATTTCCAAGCGCCTGGCTTCCCTGCCCCATCCATCCCATCCTAATGCTCTCCTTATGCAGTTGATTCTCAGAGGGAGATGAGTCCCATCATCCTTCTATTCCTGTGCGCTCTCTCCTGCCAAGGTTCAGCTTAACTTAAGCCACTCTCGAGATATGCCAAGAAATCCTTCATTACACAAGTGAACACACCTACTTGCCACACGTCACCTCAATGATGTGGCATTATAGGTTACTATTCTATCAGCTTGGCCACTCCACAAACCAGAATCCACTTCTGCTGTAGAAAGTGGCTTATACTGAATCAGCTGGTGCTATTCTGGGGGTTTTGGAGGTGTGTCTTTCACACTCTTGCCCTGAATTTGAATCTGGGGCAACACCAGCATGGCTGCAGCCTTCCCAGCTCTGCAAAACACTCAGACTCCAGATGTTATGGATTACAAGTCCTAGTGAGCACTAGGGAGAGTAGCAGAACAAGGTTATGGGATCTGCAATCCAAAATATCCAGAGATCGAAAGGCTACCTGGCCCCAGCTGTCATAGTATCTACACTGCAAATTTAACACAGTTTGACGCCGCTTTAGCTGTCACGGCTCAGTGCAATGGAATCCTGGGATGTGTGGTTTTTTAGGATATTTAGCCTTCAGATCCGGTGGCACCACAAACTCCAAATCCCATTATTCCACAGCACTGAATTGTGACAATTAAAGTGGTGTCAAAGCAGACTAACTGTGCTGTGCGGCAGCAGCTTTAGGCACCAACTCCATTTAAAAGTAAGAAACATTTACCAAATTTTCCCTTACACCATCTACACTGCAAGAAGTAATCCAGTTTGACAACGCTTTTAACTATCAAGGCTCCACCTTATATGGAATAATGGGATCTGTAGTTTGCTGAGGCAGCAGTAGTTGCAGTTTCTCTGGCAGGGAAGGCTGCATAGCTGACAAAGCTACAAATCCCAGGATTCCATCGTCTGGAGCCATGGCAGCTAAAGCGGTACGAAACTGGGTTATTTCTGCAGTGTAGACGCAGCCCCAAGATGAAATCAGAATGGGCTGCCCACCCCACAAAGGCCTTTAAAGCTCCAGGATCTCACATTCCACAGTTTTTGGACCAAAGGAGTAACTTCTTTCCATTCGCCAAAGCGTGGTAAAGTAACTGGACACTCCCCCTCAGGCCCTGCCTGCCCTCGCCCTTCTCCCGCGTCGATATCGCGCAAACCAGGCCCCTCTCCCCCCCAAAACGGCCGCCAAAAGAACGGCCAGGGCCCC
>CM034711.1:10557925-10576698 GCA_020142125.1 Phrynosoma platyrhinos
GGAAAATGGTGTATTTTTAAAGTTTATTTTTCCTAACAGCCTCATACTTGACCTTCAGATAGGAAAGGAAATAGTCTTTTCCAAAAAGGCATGACCAAGAGGCATTTTTCTGAAATGAGAAACCAGAATTGATCACGCTCAGTTTAGGGCAATGAGCTCTGAATTACTACCTGTAATCTAGAATTTAATTATTCTAATTGCCTGCCTATCTCCTCTTTATTTCATTATTTCATATTGGCCTCAATTTCCTTTTTCCGGCCATCTGACGAACATGGAAAATTGCATCCTTATCCCTGAGATCATCTGGGGCAATAACCTGGATTATCCCCTTGTGTGTTTTCCTTTTCTGTACAAACATAATTTTTAGAAAAGCCCTGATAACAGGTGTGGGTTTTTAAAAGAAACATTAGGTTTTATCATTTCCTTTGTGACAATTGGAAAGAAGAGAACAGGATGATCTATACTGAGATGCAGTGGTGTCTTTGTATTTAGTTTTTCTTTTAATGAGATCTGCGGAACTTGCTACCACTGTAAAACAATTTCTAAGAATTCACACATATCACTTTTTGGAACTGGGACAACTATGGAAGAGGGATATACTGCAAAAAGTGGTGGTCCATTGCAACTAAGTTGGAAAATGTCCCTTCATAGCTTAGACTACCTTCCATTCTCCTTACTCCGTAGGGTAGCATTTGTCGTTATTTTTCCCTTTTATTAATCTTTCAAACTACTGCCCCAATGCAGAATTAATGCAGTTTGATGCCGCTTGAACTGTCATGGCTCCATCCTATGGAAACCAGGGATTTGTAGTTTGCTGTGGCAGCACGGCTCATTGACAGAGAAGGCTGAATACCTGACAAAACTACGAAGCCCAGAACTGCACACATTCATTGAGCCGTGGCAGGTAAACTGGTGTCAAACTGGGTTATTTCTTCCAGTGCAGATGTAGCTTCTGTCATTCCATAAACCAACATACAAAATTCTTGTTCAGGTTCATGTTAGAGATGAAGGAGTTATATTGCAATGTATTGCAAAGCCAGTGGTTTCAGTTTTGGACTAGGACTCTGGGAGACCAGGGTTCAAATCCCTGCTCAGTCACAGAAACCCATTGGGTGATCTTGTGCAAGTCATGCTCTCTCAGCCTCAGAGGAGTACAAATCTTGCAGAGAAAACTCTAAGGATTACAAAAGAGGAAAAAAAGAGACAAAACCAGGCATTGCTGGCTATACCTACCCACTGCTGGCTTCACCCATTTCCCTGCCATGAAAGTAAACAAAATTGGTCACTATATAAACCTGGTGGGTTATGGGTTTACATAACTATAACCTTTGTTTTGATATGGCTTTTGGACCAATGAGGTTGCTCACAACAGCCTCCAAGTATTTAGCCAATGAATTATATAATAGCAATTACCGGCATACTTTATTTTGTCAGAAGAAACTTTGCGGCTCATTTGAGAGAGAGGTTGTTTGGGTTTTATCGGGTGGAAAATAACTCTTGCCTGCTGCAGCCTGTCTTCTGTTGGTTTAAACGCCTGAAAGATTATTTAGGCTAAAAGGCACAACCAACAAAACCATAGCTTTAGTCTTGCCATACGGCTACATCTGCATTGCAGAAATAATCTGGTTTGGCACCGGTTTAGCTGTCATGGCTCAATGCTATGGGATTCTGGTATCTGTAGCTTGGTGAGATATTTAGGGAGCTCTGGTGCCCTAACAAACTACAAATTCCAGGATTTAATAGCATGGAGCTGTGGGCAGTCAAAGGGGCGTCAAACTGCATTATTTCTGCAGTGCAGATGCAGTCCTGAACTGCCTTCATCAAGCCTTTGTGAGGTTACAACCCTTTACTCCAGCCTGACAATGTACTAAAAAGAAACGTCTTCCCAAAAAACCCTGTTTCTTCCCAAACCCCACCCCAAATTTTTATAGCCAACTTTGTGAAATCCATGGGGACTCCATAAATTGCCGCATGGATACAGACACGCATGGAGGACCTCACCATCAACAATCACTTCTGTGACGTTTTGCACGAGAGATGGGTGAGAAAAAAGAAAAGAGAATATACAACAACTGGATTTATTTCCAAACACTGTTTTGCCAGTAGTGTTGTCACAACCGCTGCAAATATAGGGACACTGTACATTGCTGTGGCAGAAGAGGAGTGGGTCAGTGGGTGCTAGGTATGAGCCGAGTTGGACAGAAAGGCGTCTGTGTGGGTCCTGATGCTGCTAGCTGCCTGGACTGGGAGAAGAGGAAGAGCCTTTTGGAGGAGGAGGAGGATGTTCTGCTTGGTCCAGTTTTTTCCTCTCTTGCCGGGAGAGGAGGATGTTCATGGACTCCCGCATGTCTTCCAAGAGGGAGAGTTGCGCCTGGGCAATCTGTGTCTGAGTCTGGAGGTTGTTGTGCATGCATTCAAGGAGACCAAAGCATTCCTGGGGCTGGTGGTCTGGTGCTGGGGAAAGAAGTGGGAGAGCTCAGCAGAAGAATAGTGCATCCAAACAGCTGTGTGAAGCCATTTTAGTTTAGAATTATAGAATGAGACAGTTGGGTGAGACCCCAAGGGCCATCCAGTCCAACCCCCCTGCCATGCAGGAACTCCGAATCAAAGCATCCCCAACAAATGGTCATTCAGCCTCTGTTTCAAAACCTCCAAAGAAGGAGACTCCACCACTCTCCAAGGCAGCATCTTCCACTGTCAACAGCTCTTACTGTCAAGGAAGTTCTTCCTAATGTTTAGGTGGAATCTCTTTTCCTGGTTTGCATTCATCGTGCCACCACTCTAACTCCCATGTGGAAATCTAGGACTGGTAGTTGAGGAGAAGGAACTACAGGGAGATGCATCAGTGTTTTGTAGTGGTTTGAGCGTTTAACTATGACTCGGAGACCAGGGGTCGAATCCCTGCTCAGCCATGGAAACCCATTGAGGACCTTGGGCAAATCACACTCTCTCAGCCTCAGAGGAAGGCAAAGGCAAACCCCCTATGAAGACATCTTACCAAGAAAACCTGGGAAAAGGTTCGCCTTAGTGTCGCCATAGATAAGAAACGACTTGAAGGCACACACACCACCAACAGAAAGGTGATGGTAAAGCAACTAGTTCCTACTAAAACAATAACATCAACACGCTGCTGAGTGAATTCCAAGTCCTTCTCCAAAACTACAGATCCCAACACTCCCTTGGAAGCAGCCATGGCAGTCGAAGTGGGATCAAAGGGCCATTTTTTTACCAAGGGCCCATTGTATTTGTCTCTTCTTTTTTGTTTTCTCTTTTACTTTACATACATTTTACATTTTTTTCTTTCTGAATGCTTGTGGTTTTGGTTTGTGTTAAAATGAATGAATGAATATATAATAATAATAATAATAAAAATAAGCTGGGCAGCCAGCTTTGCACCACTGCTTCTGAGAGTCTGGTTGCGTGTGTGTTCAGGCAACGCATATGATGAAGTTTCTGCAACTTACAGAAATGTCTCTTTCCTTTTCCTATCCGGGCTGCCTGGGAATAAGGCAAGCCTTGGCTGGGCTTCCATTGAGAGGATGGGAGCTCCAGAAAACTGGGGGAAGGCTTGGCAGGACAGAGAGGCTTAAAAGAAGTGGGTGGGGGACCATCAACGTCTTCTCCTGTTAAAGAAAACAAAGAGAGAAAGAGAGAAATTAAACATTTTGCAGGCTTCTCCCAGATGTTGGCCATAATAGAGTTGTAATGGAGGACCTAGAAATTCCTAGGAAAAACACTTTTCTAGTCATTTGTAGATCCTCCAATGCAATTCTATAGTCAGCTTCCCCCAGATGTTGGTCATTGAGTTGCATTGAGGAGCTAGAAATTCTTGGAGGAAACACTTCTCTAGGCATTTGTAGATCCTCCAGTGCAATTCTGAAGTCAACTTCTCCCAGATGTTGGCCACAGAGTTGTACTGGAGGAGCTAGAAATTCCTAGAGACGTGTTCTCTTAGGTAATAAACAAGTAGTTTTTGATTTGCATTCCTCCCCACTTTCCTAATCCCAGCAAATGTGGAAGGCACACTGTATTTGTCTTTTTAACAGTCTATGGTATATGCAGAACTCTCCCCTAGTACCAAATCTTCCTATCTGCTTTCTTCATTGTCCAGCTTTCAGAGCCATACGCAGTAATAGGGAATACAATGACATGGACCATCCTAAGTTTAGTATTCAATGATGAATCTTAGTACTTCAGGATGTTATTCTTTCATAGATGCCTTTCCAAGTCCAAGGCTATTAAAAGCAGCTGAAAAAAGTGGAATAAAAGAGGTTTAATAGACACTCTCTCAGCCAAACTGCGGCAGTCGGAAGGTATGGGCACAACCGCGGTAGCCGGTAGCTAATGAAAACAACAGATTATGGCCAGATAGTTCACAAAGTGTGAAGGTTATTTAAAGACAGCAAGGATTAAACTACTTACGTGGAACTTGAGAGGATCGTCTTGGTGCATCTGAAAAATATAACAAAAATGGGAATTTAGGGGGCTTCCGGATTGTTATTTTAATTGTGGGCAAATGTTCTTCTAAAATGTTATTTTAATTGACTGGGTAAATGCGCATGTGTCTGTGTACATTGCTTTATCTGAAAATATCATTCTTTACAGCCAGGCAGCCGAGGGCTAATGGGAGTTGCCAGAGTTTGTTTTTCCTAGGGCCCTTTCATACTTTAAAAATAACAGATTTATATCCCACTTTCCTCCTGAATGAGACTCAAAGTGGCTTACGCTATAAGGTATTTATAGTGCTACGATTCCACTTTTAACTGTCACGGCAAGACCCTTGGATTTGCAGTTTGGGGAGGAGGGTTCGGGACTCTCAGCCAGAGAGCCCTCAGCAAACTAGACATCCCAGAATTCCATAGGATGCAGCAATAACGGTCAAGGAAAAAAATCACAGCGCCATGTAGTGTGAAACGGCTCTAAGAAAAATAAACTTCAGACCAATATGGTATTGACCAATAGGTTGGCTACTAACAGGGGGCCACCAGTTGGCCACTTCTCATTTAAAAAGCATTGGCAGGCAAGGAAAAAGCCTCCGACCCGCTCCTCCGACCTACTTTTCCGGTGCTGCTTCTCATCTTGGGGGTTTACGTCTGGCTCCATCTGAACAGGACTGGAATTTGTGCCTAGAAAAAGGAGGATAAGAAAATAAATAGGGTTGTGAATTGCAGAACATGGGGGGAATGGCTCAGGAGTATCCCATGTGGGCATTTATTAAAGAAAGAAAGAAAGAAATCCAAAACTAGAAAACAACTCCCCTTTGATATGAACGGGAGGAAGAGGCTTAGGTTTCTTATTTAGGGCCAAGCGGGTCTTCCGGGGTCTTGCCGGTTTCATACTGCTGTGGTTAGAAATAAATACAATAAATGAAAAATTAGAACAGGTTCAACAGCGTTCTCGGCTTTTTCGCCCAGGGCTAGTGGCCACTTAAAAGCATCAGAAACGAATCCTTTGTATTATTATTATTATTATTATTATTATTATTATTATTATACTAATAATATTTTATTTGTATCCTGCTTTCCCCCCCAAAACTGGGACCCAGAGCGGCTCACAATATTGAAAGAATGGTGCATTTAAAAACACAATGAGAGCATTGTATTGTATTTTAAAACTTTGTCTGCAAATGGCCTTTGGTCTAAGCATTAATAAATGATTGATTGATTGATATTGGATTGATACTACACCAATCTGGCTCTTCTTATGTACGCATATGCAAATATGTGTGTTCCAAAATCCAAAGAAAATCCAAAATATGGCCCTGGTGGGTGTCTTTCAACTGTAGGATTCTATGTAATGGGTCTCTCCAAGCAAAAGCTGCATCCGCACTGCAGAAATAACCCAGTTTGAGACTGCTTTAACTGCCATGGCTCCATGCTATGGGATTCTGGGATCTGTAGCTTTGTGAGCTATTTAGCTTTCTCTGTCAGAAAGCTCTGGGGGCCAGAATGAACTACAAATTCCAATATTCCATACTGTATGGAGCCTGGGCAGTTAAAGCGGTGTCAAACTGGGTTAATTCTGCAGTGCGGATGCAGCCTGGGAGAATGGGAAATGAGATTTAGTGTACGGAAAATGCTTAAAATGTGCCCCAGGGCCTTGCTCTTTCCTGCAACAGCCCTGTGAGGTAGGCCAGTGTGTTGCTGTTGCTTTTAAAGCCATCTCTAGATTGCTGCCATCCCTCCCTGGTTCCAATGCATGGCTTAAGAGGCAGGGAAACTACAGCCCCCATCATGCCCTGCGGCGAAAAGGGGGCGTGGCTCACACTGGGAGTGACTCAGCCACAATAGCGCCTCTAACTCCCATGATGCTCCTGTGACAGGAGCCGAACGAAGACTACAAATCCCGTCACGCACAGCAGGCCGGTTGGGGGCCTCCGAGGCTCTTTCGTGAGGGTTTTCCCCCAAAAAACTCGCCTCTGGGATGCGCTTGGTCGCGGGCGGTGCGCGGCAAGTGCTGCAGCGACCGCCGGTGTGAAGGCTCCATCCATCCAACCGCTAAAAACTCCGCGCAGGCGCACTTTCACTCTCGGGCGGCACAGCCCAGGCGGATCCCTGTAACGGCTCGGCGCATGCGCATAAGAGGAGCGGGAGACGGGAACTGCGCATGCGTCCCTGCGCGAGGCGAAAGGAGGGGCGGAGAGAAGCGTGGCCCGTTGTCCTGTCAACCCATCTTGCTGGGAGAGGAGTGGGCGGGGTCGTTCCGAGGGGAGGCGGTTCCTTATTGGCTGAGGCCCCCGCGGCGCGGCCTCTGATTGGTGGAGGGCGGGTTAGGCTGCGCGAGCGCGGCGGAACGGCGCCTCCGTCGTCGCCTCCCTTCCCTTTCTCCAGGTCCTCCAGAAGGTTCCGCGCCGGCTTCGCGCTCGCCTCGCCGAGGAGATGTTCGGCCAGCGTCCCGTCCTCGTCCTCAGTGAGTCCGGGGAAGAAGCCAGAGGGACCGGGAATGAGGGACAGAAAGTGGGGGGGAATTCCCACACCGCCCTGAGTAACGAGTAACGAGTAACGAGCGCCTTGGACGTCGGGAACTTGTCATCCTATGGCGACCCCGTGACTCTCACAGGGTTTTCTGAGGCCTCAGAGATGGTTTTTTGACAGTCCCTTCCACTGAAATCGAGCCTGTCGGTCTCCCTTCCAAGGACCATCCAGGGCTGTCCCTGCTTAGCTCCCAAGATCACTTCATAGGGGTTTTCAGCCCTGTAGGGTTTTCTGAGGCAAGGAAGAGTCAAGAGGCGAGTTGGGACAGTCCCTCCTTCTGTAATATCGGTCTCCCCTCCAAGGACCATCTAGGGCTGGCCCTGCTTAGCATCCAAGAGTAGTTTTGTATTGCTATCCATTTTATATTATTATTTTATTTTTTTTAATTAAAAAATGGATAATAATGTGAAACTGATCTTTGAAGCTAAGCAGGGTCAGCCCTGGATAGCCTTTGAATGGGAGACTGGTATTTCAGAAGAAGAGACTGTCCCAACTCTCCTTATTGGATTTTCTGAGGCAAAGAAGACTCAGATGTTTGTTTGTTTTTGACAGGTCCTTCCTTTGAAATAGCACCTACAATACTTGGGATTGATTGGCAGTCTCCCACCCAAGTCCTAACCAGAACTGACAGTGTTTAGCTTCCGCAATCAATTCATATTTACTGATATTATTCCCCATTTTCACAAAAAAAACCCCCAAAACCAGTGTTGCGTACATAAAAGACTGTTCCTTTTCTGCTGTATCTTCAGTTGCTTTCCCTCCTGTGTGCTCCGCAAAACAGATCTTCGTTTCCCCCCTGTTTTTATTTTTATTTACTGTCTTTGGGAGTAGAGTTTTGGATGTTTTATTCTGCCCCCGCCTCCTGTTTTATGTCAATCTTCCGTTGTGTCTTCCTTCTATTCATAAGAAGAGAATCAGAGCGAGATCTGAAATGTGTGGACTTATGGGAGTGGACAGAGAGCGGCAGAGGAAATTGCCTAATACGGGTGCAGATCCTACTAGAGAACAACAAATGTGTGTGACAGATTACGGGTTGTGGCGATGTTTGTGGGGAAGATCTGAAATAAGTAAGGTGGCTGGGCATTATTTGTTGAACGGTGTGTTGAAATAGCTTTCTTTTGCAGGCAGAAATACCATAAGATTAATAATCTGAGTTAGGTTTCTCATAGGGCCCTCCATAGAACTGAACGAAATAAAATTTTGTGTGTGAACAAGTCCCACCAACCTCTCTTGGGTTATCCTAACGCAGGGGTAGGCAACCTTTCCCCTTTAAGGGCCGAGGGACTTCAGCTCCCAGAATCCCAGGAGCTATTGGCCAACATGGGACTATTATAGGCCAACATGGCTGAGGCTTCTGGGAGCTGAAGTCCCTCGGCCCTTAAAGGGGAAAAAAGGTTGCCTACCCCTGTCCTAATGATTGAGGTGATTCTGTGTGCGTTTATGCCTTTTGAGGGAAATGAAGGTTGTTCAACATTTTTAAAGCTCCTCCTCGTCCGTGGGGAACATTCAGATTTTGAAAGAAACCAATACTCTGCAATGAGTGGCTTTTATTGGGGAGGGATGGGGTTTGATAAATGTTCCAGTGGCAAAGTGCCACTTTTATTCTGCTGCAGAAAAGATATTCTGCCAAATAAGTATTACAGGGGACTGACGAGAAGTAATGTGCCATGAAGTACCTAGAGAAGTAATAAGATGAGAAGTAATGTGCCATGTAGTGCCAAGAGTACCCCAAGCTATGAACCTGATTTTTCAGAGGGAGAGCAACCTCATCCAATCCCAGGTTGGTTTTCCTACTGACCAGCAGCAGTTCCATCTTGTCTGCATTTAGCCTCAGTCTCTTCACCCACTTCCAGTCATTTACTGCATCCAGACAACAAGTCAGTGCTACTACAGCCTCCTTGGCATCAGTTGTGAAGGAGAGATAGAGCAACATCCTGATGACACCCAACCCCAAAGCTCCAGATGACCTCTCCCAGTGGCTTCATGTAGATGTTGAAAAGCATTAGGGGACAATATTGACCTGTGGAACCCTCCCAGACAAATGCTAGTACAGTTTTGTGGATTTTAGTATCTTTGTTCCTTGTTTGGTATTTTTAAATGTAACTTCTCTGAATAAGGTGGGGCATGCTTCCAAGTAAGCATGCACAACATTTGCATTATTGTGTACACATTATTGCAGTTAGCAATGTTTGTGACACTTTGCAATATAAGCAAATGTAACACATCCTGCCTCAAGCAAGATTTATTCTAGATTCTGATGGGTGACAAGGAAAAGACTGCTAGGGAGAATCAATGTGAGCAGATACAGTTTCGCATATTGGATTGCAGTTAGTGGTGTAAATGGGAGATATGAGGAGAAAATTTAATGTGAAAGAATTAGATCAGATTGTTCTAATAACTGTTTTGCCTGTTTTTCTCAGGTCAGAACACAAAGCGTGAGTCTGGAAGAAAAGTCCAGTCTGGAAACATTAATGCTGCTAAGGTACGTTGTACAGTGATTAAACCTGTGGCGAGATCTATTACATATTGACTTACATGGTTAATTGCTAGCTGTCTTAGAATTATTCAGCTGAGCTTTCACCCATTGCTGTCTTTCATTCTTTTCTAGCTGAAAGTTCCTCATTCTGTAGACTATCATGCTGTTCTTTTTCTCAGGCTTCTGGATTTTAGAATTAAAGGCACTGGATTGGATTGTGGGGCTGTCAGGATGTCACTCTTTACAGCTATTGGACATGTAACAATTTGTTATGTGGTTTTTCTTTTAAAAAACATCTAAAATTGAAGCTTTACTGGCAAGAATAGTGAGAAAACCATGAAGTAGAAAGTGGGCTTTGGATCTGAAAAGACTGAAGACTTCTGATCTGATATGTGGTGAAATATACCTGGGATGCCTCTGCCCCATAAAATGTAATCTCTTTCCTCTCTTCCCTGAAGTCTCTGACATCCCTTGCCCTGTCCGTTCTCTTTCCATCAGTAGCACACAATTCCCCTTTCCTTAAAAACTCTGGTGTGTGTGTGTGTGTGTTTTGTAACCAAACTGGACTTTTCCTTTCCTGTTGCAAAAGCTACTGTTTGTCAGCCTTCTCTTGATAACAGCTTCCTTTTGAGCTGTTGGACTATTGATGGAATATTCTATGACTATCCAGTAGCTTAGCCAATAAGAGATGAGATTATTATATTGATAAATTGCAGCTCCAATTCAAGCTTAGGTTTCTGATCTCTTTTTTCTTATGCTTTTATTTTTTTAAATCACCTTGCCTTATAACTCCTTTTCATTTCAGACCATTGCTGATATTATCAGAACATGCTTAGGACCAAGAGCCATGATGAAGGTGAGAGTCCACTTTCATTGCTTCACAGAGTTTGATTATGCTTGCGCTGCTGTCTGTGGATGCTAACATAAGTATTCCCAAATCCCCAATGCAGATGCTGTTGGACCCAATGGGTGGGATCGTCATGACCAACGACGGCAATGCTATTCTCAGAGAAGTAAGTTTCCCTGAAGATGACACCAGGTTTGTGATGCTCAGCCAGAAGGCTGGAATGACCTGAAAAATAATAATACAATGAGCCTTGTCTAGTATTAACGACAAAACTCTGTAGGGTGGAGATTTCAATGAAGAGGCACCAGGTCTCCTTGGACACAGGGGTGGGAACTGTGTGGCTCTCAAGATGTTGTTGAAATGCAACTCCCAGCATTATTCACCAGTGGCTGTGCTACGTAAAGCTGCTCCAACTTGAAGCATCACCTTTACTCCCTCTTCCTTCCAGAGCCAGTTGTTTCAGGTTACAATTACCATTCAGTTATACCTTGGAGGGCATCAGGCTGAGAAAGCTGTTGTAGTGTTTGACTGGTAATGGTCAATTTGATTTTCATGTTGACTTTTTCTGTGTTTTTAACTGTAATTTTTTAAACGCATATGCCACCTTGAGTCCTAGCCTTGGAGGGAACAAAGGCAGGATATAAATAAAATTGATGATGTTCTTATTTCCTTCCAGATTCAAGTCCAGCATCCAGCTGCCAAGTCTATGATTGAAATCAGCCGCACTCAGGATGAAGAAGTGGGAGATGGGACCACATCTGTGATTATTCTTGGTAAGAAGGAGCTTTTAATGGGGAGTGACGGGCAAAATGTGTGGTGAAAATATCCCTCATGCTACCTAGTAGGCATTAGGGGGCAACTCCCCCCCCCTTTTTTTTAAACCTTTGATATCCTTGGCTATGGAGGTGGCATGTATCTCATGTGCTGCACTTTACATTGTGCCTATAATAAAAGGCATAGCAGTTCAATAACTGTCCATTGTTTGCTTTTCAGCTGGAGAAATGTTGTCAGTCGCAGAGCATTTCCTAGAGCAGCAGATGCACCCAACGGTTATCATTAGTGCATACCGGAAGGCCCTGGATGACATGATCAGTGCTCTGAAAAAGATCAGGTGAGTGGGGTGCCTAGTATCTAGAAAAGAGGGTAGCCTGTACCCTGGTACCATGGTGAGGACCTTTCGGTGCACATCAGGGAAGTGGAGTCTAGATCAATCACAGCTCATAAAAAACTGCCTTAAACTTCTTCATGGGAGGTTCCAGAATTGATGTCTCCTATCTCCAGTTTGTGATCAGGAGAAGAGCCATCTTTGGCTGAGGCCTTGGTGAACAATTGTCAGTCAGAATAGACTCTCTTGGTATAAAGCATCTATATATCTTTGGTGATAACGTGCCGCAGGTGAAAATCAGTTTGTAACCTGAAGCCACAATGGTGGCAGTTTTGTGAAGATGTTACAACCTTCTAACAAAATGAACAAGATATGCATGGGACTACAACTCGCAGCATTCTCTGGAAGAAATTTTATGACAACCCAATCATTTTCAGATACGTTTTGGTTTGGTCCCTAAATGCGTCTAAAGTTACTTTATGCTCAGCAGTTAGGAATGCAGATGAAGTTCTGTTTATCTTTTTCTGTCTTATGGCTAACCTTTGCCCTTGGTTTCTGCAGCACCCCTGTCGACGTTAACAAACGTGAAGTCATGCTCAAAATCATCCAGAGTGCCATTGGCACCAAGGCTATCAGTCACTGGTCCGACCTTGCCTGCGGCATTGCCCTTGATGCAGTCAGGACTGTGGAGTTCGAAGAGAACGGTAGGAAGGAAATTGACATCAAGAAATTCGCCAAAGTAGAAAAGGTATGAAAGGGGAGCAGGGAGTATTTCCTTACCTGGGGTTGGATTTTGAAGATCTAGAAATAAATGAGATGTGAAACAAGAAATGGAGAGAGTGTTGGTCTCTTCTTGCTTTCCTTTGTGGGAACAGCCTTTCAGGTTATGTAAACCAGAGTGTTAGAACACAGTACAAAACGTATTTACTGTAAACACAGTGGGGAGGTTATGAGCTATACAATCACTTGCTCTTTCCATTTTAAGAGGTACTGCAAAGAGACTCTTATGTACAACTGCCTAATTTCTTTGAGGGAGGTCAGTGTGTTGGCAAATTAAACTAAAAGGCTCCTGGTTTCTCTCCTCCCCTCTTCCCCCACCTCAAGATTCCTGGTGGATTTATTGAGGATTCATGTGTCTTACGTGGGGTCATGATCAATAAAGACATCACTCACCCCCGGATGCGCCGCACCATCAAGAACCCCCGCATTGTCTTGTTGGACTGCTCCCTGGAGTACAAGAAAGGCGAGAGTCAGGTAGGCCATTTTGTGAGACTCCTCTGCCCCTCAGTGCAGAGGGCTTCTGAGCCAGTTGAACCTGCATCTCACTGACTTTATCTGTGTTTCATGTGACTTTTCAGTTATTACGTTTAAATCCCCTTCATTGAATGCTGTCACTTCCGCCAATCTTCAAGCCTTCAGCTCTTGTCAGTTTCCTCTCCTGCTTATTCTAGTATAAGAAGTGCCATGTCAATTCATTTTGAGATTGCACAGCATTGGAAATCTGCAAATCCATCTTGCCCTAGCTTAGTGTTACTTTCAATTGCAGGACTTAAGGAGTAACCGAAATGGCTCTAGTTTTTATGCAACATAAGATCTGTTTATTTCAGTAACATGATGATGATATTGTGTGCTATGACCAGATATATAAAATGGACTGTGAATCCCCCCTCAGTGCATTTGTTTCTTTTCATGCAGACTGACGTTGAGATAACCCGTGAGGAAGACTTTGCTCGCATCCTGCAGATGGAGGAGGAATTCATTCAGCAGATGTGTGAGCACTTGATCAAAGTCAAGCCAGATCTCATCATCACAGAAAAAGGAATCTCAGGTAAGCAACTGGAGTATATTTGTACAGAGGCAATGATGGCAGTCTTACTTAACTGCATGAACATAGTACTTATGGAACGTTTTCTCATTTCAGACTTGGCTCAGCATTTTCTGATGAGAGCCAACATTACTGCAATCCGACGTGTGAGGAAAACTGACAACAACCGGATTGCAAGGTGAGTACACTTGGATTTATTTTGCAAGATGAGCTGGTTAGCCCTTAAGGTGAACAAGAGGAATATATATTTTGTATTTGGGCTGCTGCTTCATTTCCTGCACCCTGCTACATATATTTAGTCCCTAAGGTTGGGCAAGCTGGAGTCTCAGCACTGGAGATTTGTGTTTCTTCTGTCATGGCAGGGCTTGTGGGGCCCGTATTGTCAGCCGTACAGACGAGCTGCGTGAAGAGGATGTTGGGACAGGTGCTGGAGTCTTTGAAGTGAAAAAGATCGGGGATGAGTACTTCACCTTCATCACTGACTGCAAGGAGCCCAAAGCTTGCACCATAATGCTCCGGGGCGCAAGCAAAGAGATCTTAGCGGTGAGCAGCCTCCACTAGGTCCTTGGAGATAAAGGCCAACTATGGACATCCAGTTTTAGTTTCCCCGGTGGATAGTTCCCAGGAGCTGCCCATACATTTGTATCTATAACCAGTTTCCATTGTCCTCTTCCCAAATTGCTCTCTACTTGACTAAACAGCTTGCCTCAAGGTGCGTACCTTTGCCTCCCCTTTCCCTGCAGGAGGTGGAGCGGAACCTCCAGGACGCCATGCAAGTCTGTCGCAATGTCCTGATCGATCCCCAGCTGGTGCCCGGAGGCGGTGCTTCTGAGATGGCTGTGGCTCACTACTTGACAGAAAGGTCAAAAGTCATGACTGGGGTGGAGCAGTGGCCTTACCGTGCTGTGGCCCAGGCCCTAGAGGTTATCCCCAGGACGCTCATTCAGAACTGTGGTGCTAGTACCATCCGTACACTGACTTCACTACGGGTAAGGATGGTCTTTCTGCTCACTGACGGCTGGGTGAATGTTTTTCATTTAGATTATTTGTTTACAGTTGGCCTTCTGTATCCATGGATTCTGCAAACACAGCCAACCATCCATGGCTTGAAAATTTATTTATTTATTTATTGTGTATCTCTCTTTCTCTCTCTCTCTATGTATATGGTGTGTGTGTGTGTGTGTATATGTATGTGTATAGATAAATAGATATAGATAGATAGATATAGATAGATACATACATACACAAAATATATGTTTTGGGTTTTGGGTGGGCCAGTAGTGGTATTGGAGCATTTGGTGTCCTGACACTTACTGCAACTGTGGCTTACAGGCAAAACACACCCAGGAAGGGAGCCAAACCTGGGGTGTGAATGGGGAGACCGGTGCCTTGGCTGACATGAAAGAGCTGGGGATCTGGGAGCCTTTGGCTGTCAAGCTGCAGACCTACAAGACAGCGGTAGAGGTAAGGCACAAACTGCAATTCCACAATTCTGTGGAAGCTGAAACTTGGGCCTCAAGACACTTCCTTCTCTCCTGAAGCCAGGAAGGAAGAGGATGATATTGTGTTAATGGGCAATAAAACTTCAGTTCTTTAAAAATATTTTCTGGTGCCTTTCCTACATGCTGAGAGACTTTTTGTATTCTGATATTCATGCTAGAGTACTGTGGAATTTCTTATGTTGCTGCTCCATGGTATCACACCTTGCTTTTCCAAGCCTGTACTGCACATTGTAGGAAGTCCTATAATATGCTTTGGGCTGCTGCGTTTGATGCTACAGCATTGCTACTTCAGCTAGCCTGACCTCCTTGAATGCATTGAATTTTAATGTTAGATCCAGTTCTTTTCTTCCTCCTTCTCCCCCTCTCTTGCAAACACAGTAGAAGAGCACTGAAAGCCTTAAAATATTTTAATTGCTACTGATGGCTGAAGTGAAAACACATCCCAGAATTAGGTACAAAATGGAGTTGACACATTGCTACACAGCATGGACTTGGCTGTTTGGCCAGAAAAAAAGGTGGGAATCATGCAGCCTACCAGATGTTGTTGGACTAGAGATCCCAGTAGCCTTAGCCAGCAGAGCCAGTGATGAATGATGCTGGGAACTGTGATCTGGCAATATCTGGAAGCCACATGATTCCCACCTTTGGGGACAGTCTTATGTTTCACAGAGTCCGTGGAGCCACCACTTGCACATAGCAAAGTTGTAGCCCTTTGAGAGCCTGACAACAGCTTTAGTTGTCTTTTGTAAAATTGATCGTATCTCCTTTCTGGTTCCCAGCCCTCACGCTCCACTTCCCCAAACTCCCTCTGCCATTAGTATAGTCATCCATCCCTCTGCCGTTCATATGGTCTCAGGCAATATCTTTCCTTCTGTCTTTGTCTCTTAACAACCATAGTTAAAACTGGACTTGTCATCTCATAACCAGACCAGTAGGTTTTGCATTTCTGTGGTGTTCAACAAAGTCTGATTATAAAAGTCCTTCCTGGGCACTTGTTCGCTCCAGGTCTCTGAGGAAGTAGACCAAGTCTACGAAAGCTTATGCTACAACTTCTTTTGCTCATTTAGTCTCAATGGTGTTACAAGACCCCTTTGCAGAGTGATATTCTATTCTGACCTGACTCAATTCTATCCTTTTTGACAATAATTATCCTTCCTTTCCCCTAGACGGCTGTCCTTCTCCTGCGTATTGATGACATTGTTTCGGGCCATAAGAAGAAAGGGGACGACCAGAGCAAACAGGCTGGAGCCCCCGACACAGCCCAGGAGTAATGGGGGTTCAGGAAAGTCCTGAATCTTTGGATGTGGAACCAGCCCGAGTGAAATTTCGACCGTCGAATTCCTCCTCCGTCCCCCGGTGTAGGTGCGGTTCAAGAGTCCAAATCCCGATTTGTTTGAAAGTTGGCAGGAGAGAGAGAGAGAGAGAGGACGAAGAAGGAAGACCGACAAATGCGTTAGCTCCCTCTTCTGTTAGGAGACACTGATGCTTAACTTAAGTGTATACTGTAGCTTCTTTGTGGCTTTATTAATAAAAAAAACACATCACATTCATAGATTAATCAATGTCGCTTTCTCCCTTCTCTGTCTCTGTCGCCTGGATGAGCGTTTGAGCATTCCCAAACTTTGGTTCTCCAGATATTTTGGACTACAGCTCCCAGAATTCCTGACTCTTGGCCAAGCTGGCTAGGGCTTCTGAGAGCTGAAGTCCAAAACACCCAAAGGACAAAAATTTGGGAATCACTGGTTCTAATCAATGTGTTTGCACATCGTTTATTTTGAATACAGGTGTTCCTCCATTTTTGCAGACTTCGAGTCTGCAGTCTCGGTCCTTCATGGACGGACAAGCGGGGAGGGTTAAAATGGTGCGCGCGCCCATTCAAACCAAATGGGGCTTGAATACTGTATTTGCGAATTTTCATTTTCTCTGGGGGGTTCGGAACGGATCCCCTGTGAAAGTGGAGGGATGACTAGTTTTTTACGACTGCAGTGTATCCAAACTGCAGAAATAAAGCAGTTTAATATCACTTTTAACTGTCACAATACTCTGCTACGGAGTTATGGGATTCGTAGCTTGGTGAGGAACCAGAGCGCTCTTGACAGATGAGGCCAAACTACAAATCCCTGGATGAAGCCACAGATGGTTAAAATGGAGTGAAGTTGCTTTATTTTGGCTGCAAATCGGGAATGAGAATTCAAACACCTATCATCCTTGGGCAGTATGAGTAGCAGAGATGATGGGAGTTGTACCCCAAACTCTAGGGGTCAAAGCAGCCAATATTATTGAGAAACGAATATCTAAAAATGTCGAAGCGATGGATAAAATAACCAGAGAAGTGGCAATCAATGAATTTCCTAAAGAATCGAATTGACCAGGCCAAGGTGGGCTTCTTTAAGGAAGGTATTCCAGAACATTTGTTCATTCAGCTTAGACCAGGACCAGAGGAAACGAGGGCCTCTTGGACTGCAACTCCCAGCACTCGTCAGTAATGAGGATGCTGGGATTTGCAGCCCTGCAAGAACTACTACATGGTCACTGCAGAAGCCCTCTTTAACCTGTGCAGCGGCCCCTTTAAGTGTGGCTCCGCCCCTTGAAAGCATAACCGGCAAAGTCAGCTGACCAGGGATCACATGACTCCAGGCAGGCTGGAGTTTGGAAGCAGGGGCTGCTGCAGCCATGCAGGCAAAGGCAGGGGGATTCTGGGTGTTATTGTACTGGGCGATGGGGGCATCCTGGGCAAAGGAGGGTCCGGAGGGTTATCGGAGGAAGGTAAGCAGCCCCAAAATTCATGGTTATTCATATTTATTCTCCCCTAAAACTCATAATTATTCATATTAATTCTCCCCAAAATTCATATTTATTCATATTTATTCTCCCCCCAAAATTCATAATTATTCATATTTATTATCCCCAAATCCATATTCATATTTATGCTCTCCCCCAAAATTCATATTTATTCTCCCCCAAAATTCATAATTATTCATATTCATTCTCCCCAAAATTCATATTCAAATTTATTCTCCCCCCAAAATTCATATTTATTCATCACCCAAAATTCATGTTTATTCCTATTTATTCTCCCATAAAACTCATATTTCTTCATATCCATTCTCCCCAAAATTCACACCTATTCTCCCCCTAAAATTCATATTTATTATCCCCCAAAAATTCATGCTTATTCATATTTATTCTCCCCTAAAACTCATATGTATTCATATTCATTCTCCCCAATATTCAGATTTATTCATATTTATTCTCCCCCAAAATTCATATTTATTCTCCCCCCAAAATTTATATTAATTCTCCCCCCAAAATTCATATTTATTCTCCCCCAAAATTCATATTTATTCATATTCATTTTCCCCAAACCATGGGTTGGCTGCCCTTGCCATTCTCTGAGGCTGAGAGAGTGTGACTTGCCCAAGGTCACTCACTCACTCAGTGTGTTTCTATGGTTCTTAAAAGTTGTTGTTGTTGTTGTGTGCCTTCAAGGGGCTTCCTTGGCAAGGGGTCTTCAGAGAGAGTTTGCCATTGCCTTCCTCTGTTCATCTTGGTAACTTGATGTCCAGAGAAAGTTCCTTTTTTTCCAGCTCTGTAACATTTCTTTTTTTTTTTTAAAAAATATACTTTATTTGGTAAAAACAAATAAACATCAAATTCCCATAAACAATAAAGACAAACAATCAACAAAACCTAGTCACTACTTCTCAGCCTACAGCCACACACATACATACATACATACAAACAAACAGAAAAGACAACATAAACTACGAACTTTAAAACAACTTCCTAGTAAGCTCCTACATATTACAAACTTTTTATTTGACTTTGGATTTCAGTTTCCAAATCTGGTGCTTTTCTTATAATTTTCCGTTCAAAATCGTATCGCAATATTTACTGTTTTTTGTGTTTGTTTACAATCCATCATTCTATCTTGGCAACTTATTACTCTATATATATACACACACATACACACACACACATACATGCATATATATATATATACACATGTACACATATATACATATATATATACACACACACACA
>CM034711.1:10591630-10610179 GCA_020142125.1 Phrynosoma platyrhinos
ATATATATACATATATATATATATATATACATATACACACACAAAGCACACAAACTCTCTCTATATAAAAGCTAACAATAGTATGCATATATATGTATATATGTATATAAATATATGTGTGTGTATGTATATGTGTATATATATATATATATATGTATATATGTATATATGTATATGTGTGTATACACAGACATACTGCTTGTTGACAATAGTCCCGCCAGTATTGTATCCATGGGTCACTCTTTCATTGTTATTGTTTCCTAGCTCTACGTCTGCGCCGTCTCGTGACGCTTCCCCTCCGTCTTGTCTTTCGCTCTCGCGAGAGCATGGAGAGAGAAGGAGACAGGCGGGGCGGGCGAGGTCTCGCGAGACTTGGCGGAGGTGGGCCTCCCTTGGAGCCCGAGGCCGAGGTCTCCTTTGGGGCTGCCTCCTCCTCCTCGTTCTCTTCCTCAGAGCGAGGCGGGAGTCCGGCGGAAGAGGAAGCGGAGCCGGAGCGCAATGGCGGCTGAGCGGGGCCGGCGCCAGGAGGAAGACGACGCGCGGCAGCCCGAGGAGGAAGAGCCAGAGCCAGAGCCAGAGCAGCAGTATCCGGAGCGAGGTCGGCCCCTGAGGCGGAGGCGGAGGCGCTGCTATCGCTGGGCGGCTGAGGCTGAGGCTGAAGCGGAGGCGAGGGCGTCGGGCTGGGCCTGGAGCATCACTGCCCTCGCGGGCCGGGCCTCGCCATGAGCCAAGGCAGCGGAGGCGGAGGAGGAGGCGGCGGCGGCGGCGGCGGGGAGCCGGAGGCCAAGGCCCTCCACACCAAGAGGCTCTACCGGTGAGGAGGAGGAGGAGAAGAAAGAGGGGTTCCTCTTTCCAGGGACTGCACCTCCCATCGTCCCCCGTAGGCCGAGGAGGGAGAGGGGCCCAGTGGGGCTGGACTGCAACTCCTATCGTCCCCAGACAGCCCAAGGGACAGGGAAGGGGGGCCCAGGAAAAGGTGGACCCCTGTGTGAGGCCTCGCACGTGGGTTAGACTGCAGCTCCCATCGTCCTCAGGGCTTACATGTGGGGTTGGACTGTAGCTCCCATTCCCCCCAGGGCTTACATGTGGGTTGGATTGTTCTCTCATCCTCCCCAGACTTACATGTGGGTTAAACTGCAGCTCCTATCGTCCCCAGGGCTCATGTGGGGTTGGACTGTAGCTCTTATGCCCCCCCCAGGTCTTACATGTGGGTTAGAGTACAGTTCCCATCGTCCTCAAGACTCATGTGGGGTTGGACTGTAGCTCCCATTCCCCCCAGGGCTTACATGTGGGTTAGAGTGCAGTTCCCATTGTCCCCAGGGCTCATGTGGGGTTGGACTACCGTGCCCATTGTTCCCAGGCAAGAGCAGAGGGGGCACACAGTCACTGTAATGTTGCCCCGCATGCAGCCTTCCTGGATGTTACTGGACTACAATGCCTATCGTTCCCCAGGGCAGGGAGGATGATTGTTCTGTAGTCCGAGCATGTGGCCCCACACGAGGGTGCAGACTGCAGCTCCCATCATTCCCAGGCAAGGGCAAAGGAAAGAGATGAGCAGTCACTCTATAAGGTTGTCTCACATTCAGCTTTCCAGGAGCTGGAGCACAATTGCTATCATCCCCAGGCCGCACAAGAGTCAAGGGCAGAGAAGACTCAGTAGTCCGACGGAGGGGTGGGTTATGTCTAGGCTTCTGGATTGAGCTGGACTACAACTCCCATCCTCCCCAGGCAGTGTCGGATGCTCCTTAGGCCAAAACTCATGCTTCTTTGTTTGTGATTTTTTTCGCAGAGCTGTGGTAGAAGCAGTGCATAGACTGGACCTAATTCTTGGAAACAAGGCAGCTTATCAAGAAGTATTTAAGCCAGAGAACATCAGCCTGAGAAACAAGTAAGCAAGCAAGCGGAGCTTTTCTTGTCTTGCCTTCTCTATTTAAACCTGGCAAAGGGAGCCATCTTGGAAGCCCATGGTGCTGGAGTCTGAATCAAGCAAGTTTGGATGGGAGAAAGTAGCCCACCTCGAAGATATTAGGATAAAAAGAGAATAACATCTTGTAGAGACTTTACATGACTTAGATGCAAAAACAAAGTTGTTGTGATCAGGTCAGTGGCAGGCTCTTGCTTGTCATGAAGGATATATCTATGCTGTATCCTATGGAATCCTGGGATCTGTAGTATTGCAAGGTCTTCAGCTTTTTCTGCCAAAGAGTATGGGCACCTCTCTAACTTACAAATTGCAGGGTTCTCTAGGATGGAGCAATGGCAGTTAAAAGTGGTGTGAAATGCATTATTTCTACAGTATGTAGAGAGATCTTGTAGCACCTTTGAGACTCACTGAAATAAAGACGTTGGCAGCAGGAGCTTTCCTAAATTTCAGTCTACTTCTTCAGATGCATTTGGTAAAATGCATACTGACATTGCCAAATGCATCTGAGGAAATAGACTGAAGTCTACAAGAGCTCATGCTGCCAACTTCTTTCTTTAGTGAGTCTCAAAGGTGCTACAAGATCTCTCTATATAGTGATTCTACAGATTAACACAGCCATATCTTTTATTTCTACGCTGTTCTACAGTTATGGCAGAGAAGGCTAAAGATCTTCTAAAGCTACAAATCCCAGGATTCCATAGGATGGCGCTACAGCACTTAAAGCGTTGTCAAATTGCATTATTGCTACAGGATAGATGAACCCCTGCTTTGCCTTTATTGAACTGTTTATTTGCCACAACAGATCTTATGAGATTTCTTGTGCCTTTCACTCCAGAGTTTAAGGTGCAGGAAAGAATGTTCTTGTTTGGGTAGGCAGAACTCTTTGGCTAAAAGGGGCTGCATTAATTATACTGAAAATTACTTTTCCCCCCTTCCCATTCCCCAACCAATTTCTGACCACAGGCTCCGTGAATTGTGTGTGAAGCTGATGTTCTTGCACCCAGTGGATTATGGGAGAAAAGCCGAGGAACTGCTATGGAGGAAGGTTTACTACGAAGTCATCCAGCTCATTAAAACAAATAAAAAGGTATGTCATTCTACCCGATCCTTTTAGTCTTAAGGTGTGTTAGATCTGTAGGCGCAGCAACATAGAGTAGTGTAGCTCTTTTCTATCTCGTGGGTACAAAGTGGGCTGTAGCAATGTTTTTAAATTGCTGATTAGTCTTGCCAGTGAGTGGCACAAAAGGGGCAAGCCTCTCTCTGAAGCATCTCCCCATTTATCAGGTTCATGGAGGGGACGTTACCCCATTGGTCTGTATGGAAACGTCATTACTGTGGGAACCAAGGGGAGGTGGAGGCAGGAAGGTCAGGTCTAAAAAACCCGCAAAATTCTTTTATATTGCTGTAAATATTGTTCTGTAAGCAGTTGAATGGTTGTTTACAGCTGAATTAAGATATGGCTTTGGTTACACTCCTGTTGGTGATTTACACTGGCATAAATACTGTTCTGTAAGCAGTTGAATGGCTGTTTATGGCTAAATTCATCTCTGGCTTTGGGTAGACTCCTGTTGGTGATTCCTATTTGGTAAGCAGTTAAATTTTTTGGGCGGAGGTTGCACACAAGTCCTAGTAAGGGTTGTACAAGAGGTGTTGCATTAGTGGAACCATTGAACAGCAGGCAGGCACAGGGTACTGCTGCCCACTGCATGATCAGTGGTGCTGCCCCATGTTGCTCTAATGTAGCTCTCTTATATTACTCAGTGGTGCTGCCTCATGTTACTTTGGGGTGACAGTGCTAGTATAGGTTTATGCTGCACAGTTACTAAGCTAGATCTTAGCTGTTACCTGTTTCTAGGGAAATAGTGGAAGTGATATGGAAGCAACTTGAGATGGCGCTTTAATTTTTTCTTCATCTCTCCATCCCACAGCACATTCATAGCCGCAGTACCCTGGAGTGTGCCTACAGGACTCACCTTATTGCCGGCATTGGGTTTTATCAGCACCTTCTTCTCTACATTCAGTCTCACTATCAGCTAGAGCTACAGTCTTGTATAGACTGGACTCATGTTACGGATCCCCTGATAGGTCAGTACACATTTTGTATTCTATGCAGCGGCTGCTTGAATTGGGTGGGCCACTGAGTCGAACCCAGGGTTTTGGGTTTTTTTAAGCTTACAAATGTATTTGGGCCATTGAAAATGTAAATAACACACTATTTACCACTTTTGAATGCATGACAAAGCTAAATTAATACACACCATATATATACACAACTGCATGTGAGTGGCCCCAAGCAAGCCTTGTATAGAGGAAGAATTACTGAAAGAGTAGAACTCCTGTCAAATTAATGAAACTTGTCTGTGATTTGCAGGGACTGGGAGACCAAATTGTCAGAAAATGAGGTGCCAAAAGTCAGGGGAGGCCTGTAATTTTGTATGAACTGTACTGGAAGTTAATGTAACTTACTGTATTAACTCCTTTTGCTGAATGTGGCGTAAAAGCAGGCCATGGTGGGCAGCTGTGGCAGGTCTGGGGGCCACTTTTCTGTCCTTGGAGACCTATCTTATTATCTTACCTTTCATATGGTTATTCTTGATTTGTGCTGGAAATTGTTGAGAGGTCTTGCAGGCCATGCATATTAGACATTTACAGATGATGATTCTGCCTTGGGGAGGGGATGGCAGCAATTTGGGCTGGGATTGGATGACCACCTGATTTGGCTGCGTAAGGGATGAGTTAGCCATGATGTTTTTGTACTGTCATGCATGCTTCATTCTTGGCTGGTGGGAGTGCATGAGGGTTTCCTCCGGCAAACTATCTTGTGTCCTTGGCAACGGTTGCTGTGGGAGTCGAGTGGTGATCGCTGTAGGAATGATGGAGCCCTTAAAAACCCATGCTAAGATTGTGTCACTTTTGACATATTAATTGCAGTTTAAAAATCTCACTGGGACTGCTGTGGGGGTGGAAGGAGAGTTAAAACACACAGTTCTTGAGTTTAACAAATGCCTGTCCAGAAGGCAGAGTGGAGAGGAAAAGTCTGTCTATAAGGATTCTGTACAGCTTGTATGGGGAACTGCAGCAGATCTAGGGGCTAAGGTCTATAGCCCTCTGGGGGCTGTTTGGACCACCAAAAAGCAAAACAGAAAAGCAGAAGTGTTCACAAGCCCAAGTTCTCAAAAAATTGGTGTTTTCTCATGTTAACATTTGCTTATCATATGTTTCCTCTGTGTGGTGTATTTGTACAAGAGCAGAGCATATTCCCAAAGCTGTGAGGCTAGTTCATTCTTTCAGCCATCCTCACTCCAGGATGTCCCCTTGGTTGTTTTCTCTGTAGGTTGTAAGAAACCTGTGTCTGCGTCAGAGAAGGAGATGGAGTGGGCTCAGATGGCCTGCCACCGGTGTCTGGTTTACCTGGGGGATTTAGGTGAGAACTGGTGTGAGAAGGTCTTTCTGGAGTTGGATGGAGGAGTTGTTCTCTCCCTGTATATCTGTGGTTTTTCTTGGAATGAGGAATCCATTAACTAACCAACCGGCAAAAGCCAAAATGATTGGGACCTTTCAAAAAATTGTCTGCATAAATTCTGTCCAGACAGCAAGGACGTGTTCACGGTGGCTGTCTCATACTTTTGCGGGACTCCTCTGTAGAGACACTCCAGAATCTGAAAACATCTCTTTCACATTGTATCATGATAGCACTTTGATACCACTGTAGCTCACATGGCTAAAATCCAGTGGAATTTTAGAATTTTTAGTTTGATGAAAGACTCAAGTTCTCTGGCAGAGAAATCTAAATATCTCAGCAAACTACAAACCAGGATTCCATAGGATGGAGCCGTGGCAATTAATGTGGTACCATAGTGCTGTAAGTTTCTGGTGTAAAAGAGATCAAAGTCTCCAAAAGTGTTGTTCTAAGGCAGGACTTTGGAGAACAAGATTCCCAGAGTAACCTGAGGCATTTAAATATCTTGTACATTTATGAGAAAAGTTTTATATCCTTATGCGATCCCTAGAGAGCCAACATAATGCAGTGGTTTGAGTTGGACTAGGACTTTGGGAGATGTGGATTCCGCTCAGCTATGGAAACACAATGGGGTATCATGGGCTGTGATAGGTGCAACATAAGTTAGAGTAGGCTTGAAGGCACATGACAGTGTGATCCTTAAACTTCTTATGTGTGTGGTTTTTTCCCTCCCTTTGTAGCTCGGTATCAGAATGAATTGGCAGGTGTGGATACAGAATTGCTGGCTGAGAGGTTCTACTATCAAGCCCTTTCTGTTGCACCACAGATTGGTATGTGTTTAGGTCCAAGTGTTTTGTGGCTCTTCCCCAAAATTCATGCCGATCAACCAGAGAAATAACATCCTAGCATTCCTAGCTTCCAAAGTTTGCTGATCTACCAATTTCACGTTAGACAATCATAATACTGCACTGGTGCTGTTTCTGGCTCTTGTCAGGGATAGTGGAATGATCGGCCATTTCATGGATCTGAATGTGAAGGCCTGGCCCACAGTACTAGCTCTTAGGTATGATACTAACTTCTAGGTCAGGGGTGGGCAGCTTCCATAGGTCTGGACTGAGCTTTTTGCTCCTGGCTACACTTAAGGGACATACAGATTGCCAATCAACAGGGTAAAATCAGGACTGTCTGAGAGTTTAGTTTTAGTTCTGAAAAAAATATTTTTTCAAGTTAAACATAGTAGAAGCTCCTTGTGAGTTACTTGAAAACTGAATCACTGCTCCTTAAGGCCTCTAGGCTTAGTAGTCCAGGTGTTTCTGCCAAAGGGAAGGGCATTGTGACCAAGTCTGTCTCAGGAGCTGTAAAAATAGCCTCAGATGTGGAAAGAATGCAGTCTGAGGGCCATACTTTCTTCACCCCCTGCTTTAGGGGAGGGTAGTTTTACTCTTTGGACAGGCTTGGCTTTGCATACCCCCTCCCCTCCATGACTAGCATAATGTGTGTGATAGAAAACAAGGCCAAAGGGAGTCAGCTGTTGAGGAACATTACACAGAGAAACATCTGCCAAAGCATCTGTTTTCTGCTTTGGCTAAGCAGGGAGGGAGTGTTTAGACACCCTTTCTCCTCTGTCTCAGCCAGCATGGCAAGGAGCCAATGCTGCCAGCACAACTGCTGATTCAGAATGCAGGCCTAAGCATGCCAGATTCAGCATTGCTAAAGGTGGCAGTGAATGATGTTGGTGTACTGCCTGGGAGACCACTGGAGAAGCCTATGTACAATCAGTGTTGTAATAGAATTTGTAACACAGGTTGAGTATCCCTTATACGGCATTCCAAAATCTGAAATATTCCAAAAATTGTCCACATGGGTGGCTGTGATTGTGACCTCTTTTGCTTTCTGATGGTTCAACGTACACAAACTTTGCTTCATGCATAAAACTATTTAAAATATTATGTATAATAAAAAGAAGCCTTCATCTGGTTTTGAAAAACTGGTTTTTAATTTTTTTTAAAAAATGTTAATAGTAGTTCACTCTGAAAACTCAGTCATGGCTCCTAGGAGCAATAATTTGCCCTTATCAGGAAAAGACTGGTCCAGAAAATCTGGAGGAGGGCCACAAGTTGCCCCAGGGCCACACACATTGCTCATCCTTGATTTAGAGATAAAGATGGACTCGTGCTCACTTCTTTGTTTTGTGGGGGAGCAGGTATGCCTTTTAACCAGCTTGGGACACTGGCTGGGAGCAAATACTACAACGTGGAAGCCACCTACTGCTATTTGCGCTGGTGAGTACTGCAGAGTAAGGAAATCTAACTTGTCCTCTGTGTGGCTGCTAGGGAGAAGGGAGCAAATATATCTCTGCCTTTTCCCTTTGCAGCAGCCTGACCTTTTCCTTGTATTGTGCTGCCAGTGACTTCTTGCTGTGCATTTCTGCCTTTGGCACCAAATTTTCTGTTGAATGAATGCCAGGAAACACATTTGCTTTGCTAACTCAGGTATACCTGTACAGAATAAATTATGCAAAATAAGTTCACATTTGTTTGCTAGATAGGTGTATGCAAAAGGCAGACTTCAGCTCTTCTGAGCTTTAAAAAAAAATCCACCTCCCAACCTACATATACACATGCACACACACGCATGCATGCACAGAAACACACATTGCTTGTGTAGAAGAAACAGTATTGAAAAATCACTGTTTCTCCTTTGTGCTTGTTCAGTATCCAGTCTGAAGTGTCCTTTGAAGGTGCTTATGGGAACCTCAAGCGCCTATATGACAAGGCGGCCAAAATGTATCACCAGCTAAAGAAATGTGAAACCAGGAAACTGTCACCGAGCAAAAAAAGGTAATGGCCCAGCACCTTGTCATTTATGGAGTTAACTGCCTTTGTAGTAAATCTAGTCTCTGCTTGGCACATTTAGACTCAGAGCAAGTGGTGTGAGCTGGAGAGACATTAGTTGCTACCTTGGCTGGCCAGCTGGACCTGTTCCAGCTTTCCAGGCAACCTTAAGTACTCCTAAGCAGAAAGTAGACAAAAGTTTGTTCTCTTTCACTTACACCAAAAGAAGCTCCCTATTCATTAGGATACCCTTTCAGATATTTTGGGGGATTTTGGTGCAAAAGATTGCTTAAAATTTGTCTGGGGGCTTCAGAGGCCACACTTGGACAGCCTGTGCCTAATTCTAATATAGAGGTTAAAACCTGACCTACAGCCCTTAGGAACCTCATTTATCTTTCTCTCTGGGGGGTCTCACCTACTTTCAGTTGTACCTTTACAGCCACAAAGTCTAGAAATATGCTGCTCGAAGAAAGCATAAACACACACATAATCTGAGATGTGCTAATTGTTTCTCTCTTCCATCCTGACTGTTAGGTGTAAAGACATTAAGAGGTTACTGGTGAGCTTCATGTACTTGCAGAGCCTCCTTCAGCCAAAGAGCAGGTGAGTCTCTTCCATCTTTAATCTTATTTTGCTGCTAGTCCTTAGTGAATTGTGTAGCTGAAATTAATCACTTAGGTGTCAGGAAAACCACACAGGATGAGCAGATTGAAGGATGTCAGAATAGCTTCCCAAGGAGAATTCCTTGTTCCAAAACTTCTTTGCATATGTCTGTTATTGCATAATGAAAGAATTGCCCATTATTCTGAATATATTCTGAGAACCAGTGTGGTGCAGTGGTTTGAATGTTAGACAAGGACTCCAGGAGGCCAGGGTTCAAATCCTTCTCAGTCATGGGAATCCATGAGGATTTAATTAAATAATAAGATAAATCATGACTGATTTGCCTCTTTACTCACTTAACTCCTCTTCTCCAGTTCTGCAGAGTCAGAGCTGACATCTCTCTGCCAGTCAGTCCTGGAAGATTTCAACCTCTGCCTCTTCTACTTACCCTCCTCACCGAACATGAGCTCCACCAACGAGGAGGAAGAGGAATGTGAGAATGGGTACTCTTTCCTGCCAGACCTCCTCATCTTCCGGATGGTCGTTGTTTGCCTGATGAGTGTCCACAGCCTCAAGAGAGCAGGTAACCTCATCGAACGGGTAATAAAGCTTCCCCCAACCTGGCATCCTCTGGGTGGGTTGGACTATAACTCCCCGATGCATCTGGGAGTTATATTCCAACCCATCCTGAGGGCAGAAGGTTGAAGAGCCCATGGGAAAAAGCCTCAGAGGTTCCCAGAGTTTGGCTCTTGCAGAGAATTGTCCTCTCTTGCCCCTTCAGTTCCAGGCTTGGCATGCCAATTGCCACCCTTCTTAAGAAGGCCTGCCTACAGTAATAACAGTCAAGTGAGCTATGCTGACATCTTCTCTCTCTGGAATAATTCAGTCACCAGCTCATTCTACTCCCATGGTAGCCCACCTCCCAAACCAACCCAATAAAAAAATGGTATGAATCATAGGTATACAGATAAATTGGAGGTGGAAGCAAGTTGTAACAGGACACTACCTTCCTTTCTCTCCCTTTGTAGGCTCCAAGCAGTATAGTGCAGCCATTGCATTTACGCTGGCCCTCTTTTCCCATCTCATCAACCATGTCAACATCCGCTTGCAGGCTGAGCTGGAAGAAGGCGAGAGCCCAGTTCCAGCCTTCAAAAATGATGGCATAGGTAAGGGCAGGGAATCACCAACAACAGTTACTGTGTTTGCCTCTTTGTTTTGCTCGTAGCTTTGTGTGTCCTCAGCTGCATTTTGCCTACGGGATGAGACAAACATTGAACAGAACCTGTGGTGCCAGACAGTAGGCAACTCTTTTCAAAACAAAATTCTTCACCTCCTTTTCTGCACATATGTGAGAGCCATTGCATTAATGTGTGTGTATTAATGTGCCTGCAAATCACCTTTCGTCTTATGTCATTCCCCTGAATTTTGTAGTCTTTCCAACAGAAACTTCCCCCAATTATGGTACCGTTTAGTAGTCTAATTTGGACATTATTGGAATTTAGATCACTGGTGAGGCTATCTGTTTCCAAAAGAAGCCATGATAACTGGTGCAAAAATTTCAGGCAGTGAAAGGCATTTTATGTCACAGTTAATGGCGAGATTAAGAAGCTGCAAGACATGGACAAAAGCACCCACCAAAAGAACCCTGCTTGTCTGTTCTCACTTAACTTTTTTTTTTTAAGTCCTTATCTAATACATTTTCTTGCTTTTCCTTGACTTTATTTTCCAAAGGTGTTTGGCCGTCCATCAGCAAATTCTTGCCATCAACAGGTATTCTCTGTGTGGTTTAGGGTCTCTGGACCAGTGTTGGTCAAGTTTCCAGGAAATAAGGAACCAGTTGTATGGAGTGGGCACAAATTTTTAAGTGCTGCTCCTTGGCATGCAAGAATTGCCAGCCCCCCTCATCTCATAGCTTGGAAACACTGGTTTAAAAAGTGCAAAGTGCAGAAAAAATTAAAATGTAATATATAGGAATTGAAAGCCATTAAGGACACAGTTATAAAAATTTCCTTCTAACAGGTGGGATTAAAGTAGTTACAGGTCTCACGCAGATATTGAAAGTCTATGCCAGTGCTGTTAATCTTGGTTAAGCCTCTGAGCACTGTTGATCTAACATAGGTGGATTATAACCACCACATTTAAGATTACTTGGGGTAGAAGTTGCCTTCTTTTTAATTAAGTCTTTTGGCTGGTGCGCACAACTTTCTCGCCGTCTTTCTAACCGACTGGACTTAGAGGATCAAAGGTTTCAGGCTTTGCAGGGATGTAGAAAACCCTCTTTTTTTTTTTTAATGACTCTTAAGAGGCTTTCAGAGTTAAGAAATGTTGCTGGCATCCGATCAGTGGAATGTATCCTTACTGTTTGTATTTTTCAAGCTCCCATGGCTTGCTGTGTATCCTGAAAGAATGACTGGGCCAAGAGTAATTGTTTGCCAAGAAAAATGACCTCTGTATTTAAACAGGGCTGTTTCATTTGAGCAGACTTGTTGTGGTCCCTTCAGCTGTGCCTTCTGATTTTCTGACATGATCTCAGCCTTACACACTTTCAAGGCTAAATTTCTCTAGCCAAAAGGACCACAAGCATATTCTTTTGAAATATATAAATGACGTGGGCCCACTTGCTATCATCCAAAAGCTGAAGGCTGTGGTCATTTCCTCTTTCTACAAAAGCCCTTTTATGGCATGGGTGGGCAAAGGCAGAGATCCCTGATTCTTCTTTGGGGATAGGCATATTTAAGATTTTCAACTTGATTGTTTTTCCTGCAGAGGATCCAGAAGCCCGGGAACCGCTGAACTCGATTGAAAGAGAAGCCGAGGCTGACCTGGCCAATCACCGGCCCAGCGAGGAGCAGAAGAAGAGCGAGAGCAAAAAGGGAAAGAAATATTCACGTCTCTCTTGCCTCCGACGCCGGCGCCATGCCCAGAAGGTCGATGAGAGTGATCTGAGCGAGGGCTTCGACTCTGACTCCAGCCCCGATTCCACCAAGGGGAGCGATGGCTCAGAAACGGGATCGGAGAAAAGTGATGAGGAGGCTGAGACAGCATTTGATGTGGAGACTGACTCGGACATGAACAGCCAGGAGTCCCGCTCAGACTTGGAGGATATGGAAGACGAGCCAGAGGCTGATGGGAGTGGCCAAGCCAGGCCCATGAAAAATGGTGCCAGGGAGGCTTTGGGAGGTGAAGGCGGGGGCAGGCTGGTAGACTTGAAAAGCTCTGGCGTTGCCAAGACTGAGGCCCCAGAGCCTGTTGCCAATGGGCCGGGCTCTATAGGGACCAGCGATGCCAGCATAGCCAGCAACCTCCAGGCTATGTCCACCCAGCTCTTCCAGACCAAACGTTGCTTCCGACTGGCCCCCACTTTCAGTAACGTCCTTCTCAAACCGAACTGTGAACTGCCAACACAGAAAGAGGTGGCCAGCAACAAACCATGTGTTAATGGAGATGTGGATAAGCCCACTGTGGCCGAGCCAGGTGAGAAGCAGGGGCAAGGGGGTGTGGGTGTTGTGATTGGAAAGCAGATCTCTTATCTGGCCTTATAAAGACTGCACAGAAGAAGATGGCCAACCTTGTCTTCAGGGATGAGCCTTCAGTTACTTCTGAGCCATTTCTAACTGATGCAGTGCCTCTTTGCAAAGGTGGGAGATGGGAGGGGCATGCAAGATGAGTCTTCCTTCCTTATTGCCTCTCCTCCCAGAACAGTGACTAAGATTTTACTTGTGTAATGCTGCATAAAAGTTCTGCAGGTGGAACTTCTTTATGACTCCACAGCTATTTAATAACCATAGCAGCTGCTGCCAGGAATTCTTGGTTGCAGGGGGAGAGGGGTTTTTTGGTGGTGCACAAGGAGTTAGTGTAGTGGTACCCAAACCTAAATGTTTCAGGGGCTTGGGACTTCCACTCCCAGAAACCCTAGCTGACTTGACAACAGTCAGGAGTTCTGGGTGCTGAAGTCCAAAATGCCTGGAAGACCAGTATTTGGGAAACACTGCCCTAGTGAGTAGCTCCTCTCAACTCATCCAAAGCAAGATGTGTGTGTGTGTAACCCCAGGATGAATAGACATGTGCCACTAACAGGATTCTGACCATAATCAGTTTATTTGTTTGCACACATTCTGCTTAGAAGGGAAGTATTTTTTATTTAGAGGTTTTTCTTTAAAAGTCTTGTGTGTGTGCTTCAATGGTAGTATTCCATACGAGTCCCTCTGAATTGCAGGTGCCAACCTGGGCATGAAGGGCAGCAAGCGGGAAGAGGGTTTGGAAACCTGAGAGCTAAGGTGCAGGGATATAGCAGTCAAAACCCTTGGCGCTCAGACAAGTTTTTAAGCAGATTCAGATAATCCTTGCCATGAGAACTTAATTCATCTAGGAGAAGCTGTTTAAATGCCACACTCCCATGCTCCTATTGAAGCTGAATTTACAAAAAGTAGAGAGCGTTGCTAAAAAAATTACTAGCCTTATTTGAGGAGAAGCCTGTATGGTCCTCAGATTATCTCTGTTCACTCCAGTTCACAAGGTCTGTCAGATTTCTTTACCTTTATTTCTGCAGACATGGCAAACAGAGTAGGGGTGGCAGTTTGTGGGATGTGTGTGTCTTGGAGGAAGGCCCTGCTAGCTGGCAGGAATCTTAGATAGGAGCACTATGCATATATGTATGTGTTTAATATCCTGCCTTTGTGCTGGCATGGGATTCAGGTAGGCAACAAGACAAGGATATACCATAAAAATGTTTGATGTAGGCCTCACTTGTTAATATTTAAGACCTAAAAGGGGACAGCACAGCATTAAAATGTAGTATATCTTCTCCCCCTGTTCTTTGGAAACAGTCTTCTTTTCCTTACCAAAAAAGTATAGGCAAGGTGTTTTTCACCACACCTCAAATTAAATTTCTCTAGAGGGAAATCGCCCAGTTTTCTTCCTGTCCTGCATGTCTTTGCCCTTTGCCCAATTATCCAAATGTCATGATCTAAATGAGCCCTTTCTTTTGTCAAAGATGACGTTTCTGAATCAGAAGAAAGCATCTCCAGTAGCAAATCCTGCCGGAATGAGCGTTCTCTCCAAGAGAAGCTGGAGATTATAACCAATGAGGGGTTGCTCCCTACTGTCAAGGTGTTTCTGGACTGGCTGAGAACCAACACTGACCTCATCATTATGTGTGCACAGGTAAGTCTGTAAGGGACAGCATGGCAGAAGCAATGAATTCTATGGTGTGTCTTATTTCAGGCTTAGGGATAGTTCCCATGAAACCCCAAACCAAAACAAATCAAGCCTTGAGCTTGTACCAGAAAACTCTGGTTTCTAATCTGATTTGTAGGAATGGGGGAACATGAACATCAGTGGCTGACTGAAATTTTTGTAGAATCATACAGTTGGGACAGCAAAGACCATTTAATCCAGGCCCCTGCCACACAGGAATTTGAACCTGGATCTCAGTGCTCCATGTTCTAACCCTCCTTTTGTGATGTCTCCTCCTGTCCCCCTGTCTCAGAGTTCTCAGAGTTTATGGAACCGACTCTCTGTCCTTCTGAACCTCCTTCCTTCTGCTGCAGACGTGCAGGATTCAGGTAATGTGACAAGAAAATCTCCCTTTCTTAATGCTTTCCTCCCCCTCTTTGTCCATATTCCTCTATCCTTGCAGTGCAGTTTGAGCTCCACAGCTGAGCTCCATACTCATTTTTCCACCACCTTGTTTTTCAGCAGTTGTTAAGGGGGTGAGCCCTAAGGGCACTGCATCTGACTGGGAGGTTGTACTATGCCTGCCCCTGGTTTATGCTCAGAGTTGTTCTGTGGGATTGGGGGAAAATAAGAGTTACTTTTCTCAGTTCTCCCAGGACATGCTAGAAACTGAGTTGGGGATCTGTTGAGTACAAAGCATGTCTACCACAGAGTTGGAGCTGGCAAGCTAGTTCTGACAAAACGGGTTCCCCGCATCTGGAAGCCTCTTCAGTAATTTACTTGTCAAGCTGACTGATGTCCAGTTAGTGACAAGGAAGAATCACATGGGCTAAAGGCAACCCCATAGAACTACAGCGCTGTGTGTTGCTTTCTGGTGAACCTGTACCCATATAGCTGCTGTTGGGTAACTCTTCCCTCCCCTTCTGTTCACAATTGCAGGACTCTTCCTCTGCAACGAGGTGAAGAGCATGCTGCCTGGGAGTGAACATCCAGAACTGAGTGCCTGCCTGCTTCTCCCGGAGGACGTGGCCCTCCGCAACCTTGTCCCATTGAAGAACACACACAAGAGGTTAAACTTTGAGCAGGATAGACCTTCCCTCACGGAATTGGAGGAGGTGAGAGGCACTGGTTGCCACTGCTTTAAGCCTGCAAATCTATATCTCTTAGAATGGCACAAATGCTGGAGAGGTTATAACTGTTGGCCTGTTAGGTGGCTTCAAAGGTGGGCAACTGGTACTTTGGCTCCTTCTTGTGGAATCCTGGGCTTTGTAGGTTGGTGAGGCACTGGAGCTCTTTGGCTGAGAATTCTAAATACCCCCCTCCCTTAACTATAAACCCAGGATTCCACTGTGCAGAACCATGGTGTTTCAAGTGGCATCATAGTGTTTTGATTGTATAGTGTAGAACAACTCCTAGTGTTCTTGCTGCCTGCACATTGTCCCCTCCCACCTCACCCTGTTCTCTTCCTTGCAGTCCGTGGTTCGCATCTGTTGCATTCGAAGCTTCGGCCACTTCATCACCCGCTTGCAGGGCAGCATCCTGCAATTCAACTCTGAGGTTGGGATCTTCATCAGCATCGCTCAGTCGGAGCAAGACGGCATGCTTCAGCAGGCCCAGGCTCAATTCCGGATGGTGAGTGTGGGTTCCATGGGGGAGGGAAGTGGGGGCAGAATGAATGTGTTTCAGCAGAGAACCAGGGTTAGTGGGAGTTTGGATCAAGGATGCTTGGTTTTTCTCCCTTCTTTGTAACTTACTAATGAAAACTTCCCTCCCCAAAACACACAACACAAAAGGAAGAAAGGGTTGGAGAGGGGAAATGGAAATGAGAAAATAAAATCAACAGCTCTTAACATCATATGCAAATCATATGAAGACAAGTTGTCATGAAGCTCTAACACTAAGACGGCTGCCGTGAAAGCAAACATTGCAGGATTGTTTAAAACATTTGCAATAATGGTGTTTGTGATGATAGAAATAATTAAGATTAAAAACACCAACTGCAGTGTTCTGCTCTATCCCTTCTTCTAGGCTGCTGAGGAGGCTCGCCGGAACCGGCTCATGAGGGACATGGCTCAGCTTCGACTGCAGGTACAACAGCAACAAGCAAGTTGTTTTTGAGGCAGGGTGAGGGGTGCAGAGTTCTGGGTGGCTGGCAGTCTGTGAAGCACCTGAAAGGTTAAGACCTGTTGCAGTTACCACCGTGTGTGTTTGTTTATATATTGTCACAGTTTTACTCTCTTGTATCTCTGGTAGCAAGTGCCAGGGTAGATTAGTTGCCTTGGATCCTGTACAAGGAGAAAGGTGGCTTATACATTAAATAAATAAATAAGATTCCTGCCTGAGATTCTGAGTTTCTGAACTTGCTTGATACTGAGTTTAACTCTTGATCCATCTGGCCTAGTATTGTATAGCCAACAGGGCAGTAGCCTTCTTCAGGCTTAGGTGGGGATCTTTCCCACCTTTGCTACCTACAGGTGCTGAGGACTGAACTACCTGGAGATGCTGGAGATTCATGCACCTTTCAGCATGAAGGGCTTATTGTTTGGACTCTAGTTCCCATGGGCGTAATCCAGTGTGTCAGAATGTTGGGAGAAGCTGGGTTATCATCTTGGAGGTTACGGGTTCTCCTTTCCCTCTTTTTTTTTCTCTTCTATTTATTAGTTGGAGGTGTCGCAGTTGGAGGGGAGCCTTCAGCAGCCCAAAGCTCAGTGTGTGATGTCTCCCTACCTGGTCCCGGATACCCAGGCCCTCTGCCAGCATCTCTCCACCATCAGGCAACTGGCTGCCAGCGGAAGATTCATTGTCATCATCCCACGGACAGGTAAGCAAATCTTTGTGTCTGCAGGCCTTGAGCCACAAAGGGAAGACAAAGACAAATCTCTGAACAAATCTTGCCAAGAAAACCCTGAGATAGGTTTGCCTTAGGGTCACCATAAGTTAGAAACAAATTAAAGGCTCACAACAGCAACAACTCTCCCTTATGAATCCACATGTATTTAGAGATGTGGGGAGGCTTTAGATGTACGTGTGGGAATATGGGAGACAGGAGTATCGGGTTTTTTGGGGAGGGGGAGAAATGGCCTTTGGTTCCTCGCCCAGTTGCCTGCTTGTACACTAGATTAAGAATCAAATACATGACATTTATTTTTGACCCTCCATTAGTAATTGATGGCTTAGACTTCCTGAAGAAAGAGAACGCAGGTGCTCGCGACAGCATCCGATACCTAGAGGCGGAATTTAAAAAGGGAAACAGGTAGGTTGGCATTTGGCATTTCTCTCGAGACCATTTCCGGTTGAGCAGGCACACTTTTATTTTGTATGAGAATGAAGCAATTAAATTCCATTTAATTAAGCAATTTTTCTCCTGCCCTCTTCCATGGAATCTCGTACAGTAAAAAACAACATAAAACAATTGCAAAAAAATCCAAATTTAAAACAGTCAAATTATTCCAACAGAACAGGTTAAATAATAATTGACACGTTAAACCAGCCAAAAGGTTAAAACCATGAGACAAGTAACTTAGGACCCAAAAACCTTAATAAAATAAAAATAAATCCATAAAATAAACTCCAAGTCTGTGTTTGATAAGCCTTATTTTATATGTCTTGTTAGATGCCCCAAAAACAGATACAGAGTTGAGGAAATACACCCCTCTTTTCATAATCAGTCCATCTATTGGACAAAGGATGTGAAGATGTACATCAGAGTGCTTCTGAAAATTCAGTCTCAGTGGGTCTTCTCTTTCATTTTTAGGTACATTCGCTGCCAGAAAGAAGTGGGGAAAAGCTTTGAGAGGCACAAGCTGAAGAGGCAAGATTTAGATGCTTGGTAAGTTGCCTAAATACCCTGTTCAGTTCAGTTCATCTTTATAGTCATAGACCAGCACAATCTAAATATCCTGCTATCTTTCTGTATAGATGAAGTGTGATATTTTTTTCTTTAAATGTTTTAATAACTGAATTCTTGACAGGAATCTCTATAAGATACTGGACAGCTGCAAACAGCTGACGACCTCTCAGGGAGGTAGCGAGGATGACACCACAGGGATGGTGACCATCATTACAGGCTTCCAGCTGGATGATCTGAGTAAACTTTCTGCCCCCATGCAGGTGAGTGTGCTATGAAATGGAAGGGTTTCTTTCCCCCTCCCCAAATATTTGACTTTACTCAAGCTATTTGCTTCTAAGCTTGAGATGGTTCACAGGAGACGGTAGTAAATTATCCCATCATTCACCTGGTAAGGAATGGACAGCCATTTTAAAAGTACTTGGAAAATGGTTGAAAATGTGTTTCTTGACTGTTGAAAAACACTGTTGAGGTGAATCCTCTCTCTTGACAGCTTAGGATTTAGCGCCAAATTCACACAGGTGTTTTCTGTGCAAAACAAACCTGTGTGAATTTGGCAGACAGTGTGTCCCAAATTGTGAAGACTTTCTTGCAGCAGGGAGCAGAATCACTGGATAAATTGGCCAAGCTATTATTGGAAGATAGACTACTGAGCTAGGAGGATGTTCCAGTTTGGGACAGTTGGTTGTGTGTGAAGTTGAACCCA
>CM034711.1:10629715-10640817 GCA_020142125.1 Phrynosoma platyrhinos
TAAATAAATAAATAAAATTTATTATTATTATTATTATTATTATTATTAGAGGGAGCAAACCATGCCAATGGTGTCAAGTGGCACAATGGGATGCGTGTGTAGACAGCCGCCTGGTGTCACTCCGGAGCGTAGAGGTAACGGGGAATCCGGATCCAGAATATTCCCAGAGCGGCCGGTGTAGAAAAGAGAGTTGGAAGGGACCCAAAGGTCATCTAGTCCCTTCCGTTGGAGGCAGAATTTCAACCGATAAAGCAATTCAGCATCATTGGACTGCTTTGGCTGGACTTGAAAGAGAAAGAGAATGCAAAGGTCATCTAGTCTAATCTCTTGCCAAGAAATTCAACTGGTAATGCAGTACACCATTGGTTCATTCCAACTGGTGTTGATGAGTCCATAGAATGAAGAGTTAGAAGGGACCCCCGAGGGTCATCTAGTCCCTCCGACTGGAGGCGGAAGTTCGACCGATAAAGCAATAGTTGGTATCGTAGCACTGAGCGTTTGAAAAGAACTCGCCTGGTTCAACCTCTTGTTCCTGCAGGCAGAAATTCAACTGGTAATGCAGTACACCATGGTTGCATTGCTTCTCTAGGACTTGGAATCATAGGGTTGGGAGGCACCTCAGGGGTCATCCAGTCCATCCCTCTCTGTCCATAATACGACTGGCGTATCCCCGATGGATGGCCATCCAACCTCTGTCTAAAGAACGAGTCCATCGCCTTCCAAGGGAATTTATTCCCCGCTGAGCGGCTTTTTCTATCACGACGTTGTTCCCAATGTTCAGTTGAATCTCGAAATTTGAATCCATAGCCTCGATCCACGCAACTTGATTCTGGCTGGGAAAATGGCCCCTGTTGAATTTCTGCCTGTTACGCAGCTTTCAAAGAAAAAGGAGAAGAAGATCCTAGTAATTTTTCTTGATTCAAGGCAAGGAATGCCCCGAATCTCAGAGGTCCTTTTGCCAACATGTGCCTTTTGCTGCATTGCATTTTGGAAAGAAATTTAGATGACTATTTTTTGGACTGAATGAATGACTTTTTAACAGGCTGCGCTTGCTGCTAAGAAAATCCTGAACTCGCCAGAAATAAGAAATGCCAAATTGCCGATGTTTCTTCCTTTACCAAACAAAACCACTCTTTCTATCTGTCTGTCTCTCTCTCTCTCTTTTATATATATATATAAAAATATATATACTGAGAAGCTGCATAATGTTCTGCTACTTTAATGGAGTGATATGGTTTGCTTGTTTTTAAAAAGAATAATACCTGGATTGGAAATAAAACAGCTTTAATTCAAAACTGGAAAGAAAGAAAAATAAAATCTGAAACCAACAATCTTCTGGGTTTTTGATGTTATTGTCATCATAATCATATTATTATTATTATTATTATTATTATTATTATTTAATATGCTTCTTAATTTAAAGCTGTGCAACTGTCCTGATTTGGTACGAATCGCAGGACTCCTAAATAATCCTCTCTCGTTCCATTTTCTCAGATGCTTTTTTAAAAATCCTGGTCTTTTTCTTATAAATTTAGTAGATTTATTCTAAAAAAATAGAATTAATCTATTGACTCATTGACTCTGTGTTGCACCTCTTTGCGGTTCTTAGTTACGGAAGAGAAAAAGAGGAAAAGACCAAGGCTGCATCTGCACTGCAGAATTAATGCAGTTTGACGCCGCTTTAAATTGCCATGGCTCCATGCTAAGGAATCCTGGGATTTGTAGTTTGGTGAGACATTTAGCCTTCTCTGTCAGAGCATTCTGGTGCCACAGCAAACTACAAATCCCAGGATTCCATAGCACGGAGCCTTGGCAGTCCAAGAGGCATCAAACTGCACTAATTCTGCAGTGCAGATACAATCCCCAAACCAGCAATCCTGGGCCATTTCTCTGAAAGGATGCCCACTTTATCAGCGGTGGAATGGTTCATCCGTTCCAGGGTTTAGTCCGAAGCGTAACAGAGCTATCTATATCCATGGTTCTCAGCTTTATCTCCAAAAGAAATTCTGCACCAGAGAAGAGTTGGGTAAATAGAATGCACAACCACAATTTTGCAGGGATTGTGCAAAGACACTAGAGGGCACGCCGGGCTAACAAAGAGGGGGAAAAAATCACAATATTTGCAAGAAAGCCAACACTAGAGAAGAGCATGGTGCAGTGGTTAGAGCTCAGACTCTGGGAGACCAGGGTTCGAATCCTTACTCAGCCAGGCAAAGCCATTGGGTTTGTTGTGGCACCAGAGCTCTCCAACAGAGGAGGCTAGATATCGCACAAAACTACAAATCCCAGAGTCCCGTAGCACTAAGCCGTGGAAGTTAAAGCAGTGCCAAACTGGCTTATTTCTGCAGTGTGGACGCAGCCCAAGAAAGACCTTTTCCTCCCCAAAACAACAGGTTTTAAAATAAGATCTCACCTGGGCCTAAGTTGGAAATGGAGTTTGAAAAGACCCTTCGGGAGTACGGGGGCCAAAAAAGTATTTTGTTTTCTTGGGGAAATTTTGCAAAAAATTGTGTTTTGACCTTCTGGAAGATTTTGGAGTGTGTGTGTGTGTGTTTGTGTGCATTTTGCTTACCCTTGTTTGAAAACATTCAATATTGGTATTCTTCGAAAGGTGCGAATTTTGTTTTTGGTAACTTGGGGCACCTGGATGTTTCGTCTCCATTTCTGCTTCTATGGATCGGTTCTAAAATTGATTCTATAATTTCATAGAATCACAGTATAATTATGTCTTTTAATCTGTTAATCTGTGGAATGAGTGTGCAAATGGATCTTATTGCACACTTTCAGTTAGAGAATAAGAAGAACTTTAAGAAAGAAGGAGGAGGAGGCCCCAATGATGAGCTCCAGCTTGCTTTGCAAATTAATAATAATAATAATAATATGAATATGAATAATATATTGCAAAGCAAGCCGCTCACTACTAGGGCCTTTCCTTTTGGAATTCTGCAACGATGGCAAAATAAAAAAGCACTTTTTGTGTGCGTGTGCGAGCAAAACACTGCCGCTTTTGTTCCAACCAGCCTTCATTCCTCACCCCTTCAGGCTGGTTTTCTTTTTTTGCCGCACGCAAAATGGGGAAAAATTGGGGGAAAATAAGGAGCAAATTTAAAGATGAGAAATAGAAACCCCGTCCCCCCAAAAAATCAGTCTTCGAGGGGCGGTGCGTTGACAGGGTTCTTGCACTGGGTCTCCTTTTGTGCCATCCGAAGTTTTTCCTTAAGGACCGGAGATACGGATAAATCTGGCACGAGGGACCCCAACGCTGTAGGATGGCTGGCTAGATCTCCTGGGATCCAGGAGAGGATCAGATCCGCAGGGCACCGATGTGACCTCAGACCGACAGGTAAGACAGGTCTAGCCGGGGTTGACTTGCTCTCGTGCCCAAATTCCCATTGCACAAATCCAGAGGAAGAAAACTTGCACCGAGGAGTCGAAGAAGATGCTGGTCTCACTCCCCAAGTCTGCCTAGTTTGCTCTTGCTTTGCTCCGACAGGCGGAAGTTCTCCGGTCAAGAGAGCTTGACCTCTGTCGGCCCAGCTTTGGAAAGAGAGAGAGAGATCCTTTGGATCAGATGTGGGACTCGATCCTTTGGATCAGAATGGGGACTCTTTGCGAGGTATCGGAGGCCCAGATTGGGATCTCGGATCTCCTTACGACAGCCCTGAGAGGTAGGGCGATCTTAACCCTAAGTGGAATCCAAAGATCGATCGATCTGGAAAATCAGGATGGAAAGGGATCTTGTCACGCCTTTTGAGACGAAGGGAAGGAAAGAAGTTGAGAGCATGCACTTTCGTAGACTTGCAAGAAGAAACTGGGAGCATGAGTTTTGCAAAGAAAAAATTGGGATCGTGAGCTTTCGGAGCCTTGCAAGAAAAAATGGGGAACATCGGTTTTTGAAGACTTGCAAGAAAGAAGTTGGCAAGAAAGACTTGCAAGGTTCCGAAAGCTCATGCTTTCTTGGCTTCTTTCTTTCCGTTTGTCTCAAAAGATGAGACAAGATCCCTTTGCGCATGAAAAATTAATAGTTTTATGCTTTTCGTGGAAGGCTGAGAGGGAGAGAGTGGCTTTCCTTGATGGAGAGTAAAACTTGAACCCAGGGCTGAGTGCAAGCACCGTGGGGTTGCTTCAATGCCTTCCAGGATTGCATTGCTCTGAGCCAGGGCAGTTAAAGCGGTGTCAAACTGCATTAACCCTGCAGAATGTGGTCAAGATGGGAAACATTATTAAAGAGGAGGAAGACATTTTGCCACAGTTTGCTTTTGCCTGAGCTGACTGGGAAGGGCAAGATTATGTCACAAAGCTCTCCTTTCCTGTTGCTGAGTGAATTGCATGCAAACGCCTTTTGCATTTTGAACTCAGTTTGCAGCAAATGAAGTCAGTTGAAGACAAAGGAGGGAGGAGGGAGGAGAAACCGGGGCATTTTAAAAACAGCTGAGAAAGTGGTAAGGCAGAGGGTTCATTGGGATTTGTCCCTGCGAAGCTGAGAGAGTTTGGAAAGCAGAATACGCGCAACAAACAGGTGAATAGGAGGTACCTGGCCTAGGCAGGTGGTTTTTCAGTCTGTAGGGAGGGGAGGAAGGGGATTTTCCAGGTTTATTATGACCCTGAATGGAATTAGGAGAATAAAATTAAGGCCCGTAGCAGCCCAGGCTGAGCCAGAGGGTAGCCAACCCGCTTGGCAGGTTGCCACCTGTGTCACCTGCTGCAGAGGCCTTGGGAGGAGTCACCTGTTTGCTTTAAAGGGAGAGAGAGAGAGAACCAGGTGTTTAAAGAGACAGGATTCCAGTCTTCACACCTGAGCAGGTGTGGCTTTGTGCTCAGGTCATGTGGCGGGGAGTTCCGCCGGTCCCTTCTGCACCCAGGACAGGAGGGCCGTCCCTTTGGAGTCGCCTGGAGCCTCTACTCTGCCGCTCAGGTTCATGGTCTCCGTTGCTTGTCATGGCCTTCAATACGTGCTCAGAGGACCTCTTGGCATGCTCAGAGGACCTCTCCCCTTTGGTTGGCATCATGACTTTCAATGCTTTTGACACGGCCAGAGGACATCGCACTGTGGCTTGGCATGACCATTTCCTTGGAACAATTGTGGATGCTTCTGGCATGCTCAGAGGACCTCTTACTTTCGCTTGGCCTGATGATTTCCCTGGAGCAATGTCAGCACTCTTGGCATGCTCAGAGGACCTCTCGCCTTTGCTTGGCATGATGCTTTTCAAGACTCCTGACATGCTCAGAGGACCTCTGTCCTAGAATGGTCACTGCCTTTCACTCCGCACCCATTGTTGCACCAGCGTGTGTGTTTGTGTTTGCACGAGGGCATGTGTGCCCAGGGTGAGGGCTTAAAGTGACACCCACGGCCCTGATTCGGAGGCGTTGGCACCCGCCCTGATCCTTATCGCACCGTGTTTGCGGTCCGCCTTGCCTTCCCTTGTTCCAGGGCGGCCGGACGGAGGCGTGATATTTCCAATACTTCAGACGTGGCCAGAGGAGCTCTCGCTTTTCCTTGGCATTGATGCTAGTCAGTACTTTTGACATGCTCAGAGGGCCTCTCCCCTTTGCTTGGCATGATGATTTCCCTGGAGCAATGTGGGCACCCCTGACACGCTCAGAGGACCTCTGCTTGTGGGAACACTCCTGATATGCTCAGGGGACTTCTCCCTCTTGCTTGTCCTGATGATTTCCCTGGAGCAATGTGGACACTTCGAACATGCTCAGAGGACCTCTCCCCTTTGCTTCCCATGATGCTTCCCAATACTCTTTTAACATGCTCAGAGGACTTTTCCTCTTTGCTTCCCATGATGCTTCCCAATGCTTTTTAAACATGCTCAGAGGACCTTTCCCTTTTTGCTTGCCATGATGCTTTCCACTACTTTTTTCACATGCTCAGAGGCCCTCTCCCCTTTGCTTGCCATGATGCTTCCCAATACTTTTAACATGCTCAGAGTACCTTTCCTCTTTGCTTGCCATGATGCTTCCCAATACTCTTTTAACATGCTCAGAGGGCCTCTCTCCTTTCCCTTCCTTGGAGGGCAGGGAGCCTTTAAGGGGCTTGACCTTCCTTCCCTGGGAAGGGCGACCATTGGCCCAAGAGGGCTACCAGAGGAGCCTTGGCTGGAAGGAAGGAAGGAAGGAAAGAAAGAAAGAAAGAAAGAAGGGCAAGGGGTTAATGCTGGCGAGGAGGATCTCCTTCCAGCCTGTTCCTGGTTGCTTTGCTTCCAGAAGAGAAGGAGGAGGAAGGAAAGAAGGAGAGAGTTTGCAGAGAGAGAGAGAGAGAGAGCCCTTTGCAAAGCTGGTGAGCTCTTTTTGGGGGGTCCCAGGGAAGGTTTTTTTGGGGGTTTTTTGGGGGGGTCCCCATGCTTCCAAACCTAGGCCCTGGCCCCCTTTCTTTGGGGCTGCAAGGGAAGCTGGGCTCCAGAGTGGGTCTCTGCTCCTTTCTCTCCAAGGGAAGAAGGTCAGCCTTTTGGGAGGAGATGTTTTTTGGGGGAACCCTAGATCTCTCCCAATGGCTCCTGGGGTCCTTGGGAGGCTTAGTTTCTTAAAGCTGGGCCATGGGCTTTTTCAAGGGGGCTGCAGGGGTGGCTTTGGAGCCCAAGGCCCTCACTCCCTCCTCTGTGCATGCTCAGAGGACCCAGGGTTTGGGGCTGCTTCGAGGCTTGGGTTTGTAAGGGTGGTTTTGGGGTCTTTGGAAGCCTTGGGCTCTTAGGATTGTGGAGGAGTCCAGGGTTCGAATCCTGGCTGGGTTTGGGTTTGGGGCATGGTTTGGACTGCAACACCCAGCAGTCTTCTTCACTGGCTTCTTCCTCAGGGGAAGGGGTTTATAATTCCCTCCAGGGCCATCTTAAGGGAGGGTTAGACTTAGGACTCTGGGGAATCCTGGATTCGAACCTTGGGGGGGGGGAAGTCACACTCTCTCAGCCTCAAGGGTACGTGCCATGCGTGGCAAGCCTCCTCTGCAGAAATCGTGGCAAGAGAAGCCCATGATAGGGTCGCCATAAGTTGGGAATGACTTGAAGGCACACAACAACAATAACAACAACAAACAACAACAGGGATGAGCTTAGGCAAGTCACACTCTCTCAACCTCAGAGGGAAGCAATGGCAAACCTCTTTTGCAGAAGTTTTGATAGGTTGCTTTAGGGTTGCCATAAGGCACACAACAACAACGACAACAACAATAGCAACCCAGTGACTGCAATGTGTGCAACTTTGATCCTTTCTGCAAGATTCTCTTTTTCTCTTTTGCAAAGTTGCAATACTTTTGTGTGTGTGTGTGTGTGTGTGTGTGTTACCTTTTTTTGTTTGTTTGCTTATTATCGATATTTGGTTAAATGGACTGGAGCTACTTTGTTAAACATTTGTGGTGGTTGTTGTTGTTTTCCCCTCCTTGGTTTTTAACCTTGTATTTCATGTTTCCACATCTTTTTTTAACCCATGAATGCATTGCTTCAGTGTGGTTGTGTGTCTTCCAAGTTTTTGCTTATGGTGACTCTAAGGCAAACCTATAATGGCAAGATTTGTTCAGATTTTGCCTTCCTCTGAGGCTGAGAGAGTGTGACTTGCTCAAACCCTCTCTGTGGGTTTTATGGCTGAGTGAGAATTCGAACCAATGCTCTTTATTGTTATTGTTGTGTTCTTTCCAGTTGTTTCCAGCTTGTGGTGACCCTATCATGGGATTTTATGGGGCTGAGAGTGTGTGACTCAGCCAAGGTCAGTTTCTATGGCTGAATGGGAATTTGAATTTGAATCTTCCAAAGCCATCCAATGCTCAGTGTTGTCGTGTGCCTTCAAGTCATTTCCAGATTATGGTGACCCTAAGGCGGACTTATTATGGGTGTTTCTGGGGCTGAGAGTGTGTGACTCGCCTAAGGTCACCTAATGGGTTTCCATAGCTGAGCAAGGATTTGAACCCTGGTCTCCAGAGTCGTTTCTTCCCATTTCTTTGAAAGCTTTCATGGTGCATTTTGTGCATTTTGGTTGGCCCAAGATGAGAGTTGTGGTTTTGTGGATTTTGGATGTTGTTGTCCTTTCCCGGCTCTTGCTTAGGGATGGGGCATAAGGAGATGTTGCATTAAATTATGCATTTCAGTTTTCAAGGCTATAAATAAATAACCACGAGAAAAGAAAATTGAGTTTTAATCTTTCTGGCAAGGAAGACCAACAACAGGATCAAAACTCCCCAGAGGCAATATTTTCAGTTTATTTAATATATTTTTTGGGTGCTGTTTGTGTCTTTGACTATCATGAGAACAATTTCTCCTATTTGCATTTGTCAGATGTTTTGCTTTTTCGCCTTTAATCCTCTCTGCTGAAGCGTTCTGTGTAACTCTGGAAGAACTCTTTTTTTTATGGGATATGTTGCATTTATTATTTATTATTTATTATTATTGCATTTATTATTTCAATTTTCTTATCAAACCTAATAGCATAGCTATTGAGGCAACCCCTCCTTTCTATCTTAATTTCTCAATATAGCTATTTTTCATATTAATTTTCACTTGCCGAAGCGTTCTATGTAACCTAGAACATTGCTCTAGTTTTTAAAGTTTTTAAATTAATCCAATTTTTCTCAATTTTTTCCACTTCAAAATTTGCTCTATTATAGTTTGCATTGTAGAAAGCATTGCTTTGCATGCAAAATGAACCAGGAGTCTGCATCCACACTGGAGGAAAATAATCCAGTTTGACGCCACTTTAACTGCTCTGGGGATTCTGGGAACTGTAGTTGGTTGCGGGACCAGAGCTTTGCAACTGCAATTCCCAGAATCCCCTAGTCTTGAGCCAGGCCAGTTAAAGTGGCGTCGAACTGGATTATTCCTGCAGTGTGGATGCAACCTCTGTGTATAAAACAGCTTCAGGTATTCAGTAATAATAAGACAAAATGAAACAAAATATTGGCACTGATCCTAAAAAATACTTTTTAATTAATATGGACTTTATTAATATTATGCACTCTATATTTGAAGCCAGCGTGTTGTCATGGTTTGAGTGTTGGATTACGACGCCAGAGACCAGGATTCGAATCCTGGCTCAGGTATGTAAACCCACTGGGTGATGCTGAGCAAGTCACACTCTCTCAGCCTCCTTAGGGGAAGGCAGTGGCAAACCTCCTCTGGATGAATCTTGCCAAGAAAACCCCAGGATAGCTTCATCTTAAGGTTGCTAAAAGTAAGAAACGACTTGAAGGCAAACGACGACAACAGCCGACGACTCAAGTAAGCAAGCCAATCCACACGCTCACAAAACATGCATTTTGTGTTACGTTTTATTGCGCAGTTTCTTTCCCCCATTGACTCTGAAATAAATAAAAATCAGAATCAGTAAAGGCAAAGTTTAGGGCCCCAATTCCTCCTCCTCCTCCTCGTAATATTCGATCCTCCCAAATTCCAGGCAGCATCCTCAAGCCCTCTTTGGTTTCCGTTCCTTTCCGTACCAAGGGCCTGGATTTCGAGAGTATTGACATTCCTTTTTTGCCAGTGAGAGTTTTATTATGTACTTTTACAGACCTAGCCTGGCCCATTTCCACCCCTTTCTTTTTTAACTTTCCTTTCTTGCAACAGGGAGGATCCTGTGTGCGAATGTATGCGCCTTTGAGGTTTTGCAATTTCCTAGGAGGCTTCATCCGCACTGCAGAATTAACGCAGTTTGACGCCGCTTTATCTAGCGTGGCTCGGCTTGCGGTTTCATGACCCATTTGGCCTTCTCTCTCTGCATCTGCACTGCAGAATTAAATGCTTTTTAACTGCCACAAATGCTTTGGAATCCTGGGATTTATAGTTTATGGTGGCACCGGAGCTCTCCGAGAGAGAAGGCTTAATATCTCACAAGGCTGCCAATCCCAGGATTCCAAAGCATGGAGCCATGGCCATGAAAGCAGTGTCAAACTGCATTAATTCTGCAGTGGGGATGCAGCCTAGAGAAAAGGCTCAATATCTTACGAAACTACAAATCCCACAATCCCATAGCCTTGATCCATGGCCGTGAAGGCGGTGTCAAACTGCATTAATTCTGCAGTGTAGATGCAACTCCAGGCAAAGAATCCTCATAGCCAGTTTTGCCAGTTCTTTCCTCTGAAACAGAGCCTCCAGTGCCTGATATTTGTTGGCGGTCTCCCATCCAAGGACTAACCAGGGCTGACCCTGCTTAGCAGGTGGGATCTGGTGCATTTAGATTAGTATCGGGTTCTGTTAAAATGTTCTCAAAAATGAAAGTTTTGCAAAGGTCTTGAAGGCTTGGAAGAAGATATAAGAATGGGCTTGGGAGAAAAGGTCGTTTTTTTCTGTATACTATATATCTCAAGAGAAAAACAGCCCTATCATTTTATCCCTTTTTTTGTTGCTATCACAAAGGAATGATAGAAATGCAAAAAGACATGACCATGCATCATGAGTTTTGCTTGGAACAATCTTGAAGTTGGACTGCGCCTTAAGACTCTCTCTGTGTTTGAATATGTGGGACTTTCCTTGTTAAATTTGCAATCCATTTATGCATCAAATCCCCTTTATCCAAAAGGCTTGGGACCAAAAGTCTTTGGGATTTTGGATCTCTCTCTCCCCCGCCCTTCAAAAAATTTGACATATTTGCAAATTATACATCATGCAATCTTTTGGAAATGGGACCCAAGTCTAAACATGAAATTCGTTTATGTTTCCTATAAACCTTAAACTCATAGCCCAAAAGTCATTTTTGGCACAACATTTTGGTTTCATAATTTTGTGCAATGAAACAAAGTTTCTGATGCTTCCATGTACTTTGTTTCCTACACCAAATTACTACAAATATTTTGTATCAAAACAACCTCTGGGCTATGCCTATAAGGAAGGCCTAGATTAGAAGAAACAGAAATGAATTTCGTGTTTAGACTCGGCTCCCGTCTCCAAGAAATCTCGGGATGTAGAGGCAAATGTGCCCCAAATCCCCCAAAGTCCAAAATCCAAAACAAATCCCAAACCCAAAACTGCATATCTCATTATGAATGCATCTGCAAATACAGGTATTCTAAAATAAAATAGAAATCCCAAACCCAGGCTTTTGGTCCCAAGCATTTCAGATAAGGGAGACTCAACCTCTGTCTATCCATCTATCCATCCAACATCCATCCATCCATCCAT
>CM034711.1:10645815-10668390 GCA_020142125.1 Phrynosoma platyrhinos
GGTTTGCCACTGTTCTCCTCAGAGGCTGAGAGAGTGTGACTCGCCCAAGGTTATGTGCTGGGCTTCCATGGCTGAGCGGTGATTCGAACCCTGATCCCCCCAGTCATAGTCCAGCACCTAAACCTCTGCTTTCTCTGTTTGAGATTGTTAGTCAAAGCCTTAAAAAATCTGAGCAAAGTGTAAACAGTGGAGAGTTTTCCTTCCAACTGAATCTTCGAGTGCCATCTGCTGTTAGCAAAGGGATTTCTCAATACAGCTGAATTTTTGGTGTATATAGATGGAGAGACACTATATTTGGAGGCAGAGAGCAAACTGCTTGGTGGAAGTCAGGGATAGTGGGCAGATCCCCCAGGACTACCAAAGAAACGCAGGGATGCAATAATGCAGGTTATAAAAGTTACAATGCAGATAAACAAGGCATTTGGGCTGCATCAGGATGGTGTTTTTTGGGGCAAAGTCCATGCGATAACATCTGGATGCAGCTCGAATTTTACTTCAATTTGGGTGGCATCTCTTTTTAATTCGGCTTAACTGTGGTGCAATAATTTCCATAGTCCAATGCTCATGCAATAATACTGTACAGCAAAAAGAACAATGAGTTACAGCTTCGATATCTTTTCTCCAAAATCCGAAATAATCCAAAATTGTCCTCATGGGTGGCTGAGACAGTCTTGGAGAAAGGTATCTCCAACTCTCTGTTGGTTCAGCATACGCAAACTTCTGTTTATACACCAAATTGTTTCAGATATCAGGTATAAAATTACCTTCAGGTTAATGGTGATTTTAGCCTGGAATTCTGGAATCCAAAATATTCCAGTGTCCAAAATTATTTTCCACACGGGGGGCTGAGATAGTGACACCTTTGCTTTCTTGAGCGTAGGCAAACTATTGTTTCTTGCACCAAATTAATTAAAACATTGCCTATAAAAGGACCTTCAGGCTATATGTATAAGGTGTGTACGAAACATGAATGACTTTTGTCTTTCGACTTGACCCCCATCTCCAAGATGATGGAGATGCAAATATTCCAAAATCTGAAAAAAATCCAGAAGACATCTGCCCAGCATTTTGGATAAGGGAGACTCAACGTGTTTTATATTGAAACCAATCCTTGGGATTTCCCCTTGTTCTCGTCACACCAAAGAGTCGCTTGGAAATGCCGAAACCCAAAATGCTTTGCTCACTTCTCCAAATGATATTCAAAGCCTGGGTTTTGGGTCTCTCCGTGAAGGAAGTGCGCCTTTAGGAACCAGACAGAAAAATCTGGGTAGATCTGCCCAGTTCGTGATGGATGTTGCCTTCAATAGGTTCTGGTGAGTAGTTTTACCTCCAAGTCCTGTCTCTGTCCATTTTGCTGCTGGATTGCAGCGTGGGACAAGGAGGAATAAACCCCAGGCACCATTTTGGTCCCATATTTTTTGGAGAGAATGAGCTTCCTCTTTGGGTGTCTGGGATGATCGGTGTTCGCATGAAATGGCGACGTGGAGCTAAGCTTGTGTTCTGGATGGATGTAAGAGGAAATGTGAAGAAGATTAGGTTTGCCTGGCCCTGAGGCTCCACTTTCCAAGGGTGCAAATCCTTCCCTTTGGCTGGGTTCGGCGTTGGCCAAAAGAAGGAGGAGCGATCTGCAAACATCTTGCTTAGCTTCTAGAACCAGAGTCTTGGTAAAGTTTGCAAGCGTTTATTAAATAGTTGCTGCAAGTTGTCAAGAGTATCTGGGGAGTTGTTCTTGAGCCGTTATTACTGTGGGCTCTCCAAATTCGCACAGGAGCCCCATGAAAGTGAAAAAACAGCAAATGAAAAACTACGCTGGGATAACACCAATCTAGGAATTTTTGGGTCCTCTTCGCAACTCTGTGGCCAACATCTGGCAGGAGGTGGCCATAGAATTGCATTGGAGGACCTACAAATGTTTAAAAAAGTTTTTTGTGGGTTTTTCAGGCTGTGTGGCCATGTTCTAGAAGAGTTTCTTTCTGACGTTTCGCATTTCATTTTATTTTTTCTCTGAAGATGCCATCCACAGATGCTGGCGAAACGTCAGAAAGAAACTTTTCTAGAACATGGCCACACAGCCCGAAAAAACCCACAAAAAAAAACCCTGTGGATGCCGGCCATGAAAGCCTACGATTTCACGTTTAAAAAAGTGTTTTCTCTAGGAATGTCTAGGTCCTCCATTATAACTCTGTGGCCAACACCTGGCAGACGTTGACCATAGAATTGCACCGGAGGACCTACAAATGCCTAGAGAAGTGTCTTCTCTTGGAATTTCTAGGTCCTCCGGCGTGACTCTATGGTCAAATTCTAGCAGAGTTGCGCTGGAAGACCTCAGAGATTCTGAGAGGGAACATATGAATCAAATCTGCAAAAGTCAAAGCCACAAATGTGGAAGGCTGACTCTATTTCTAAAGGCAGCAAATCTCCGGTGGACCAAGAAGGTGGCCGAAGTGGCATTTGCTTTGTTGGCACAGATGTGTTGCAAGTGATCAGCCGGGTGTGCAATGCTTTTCTAAAACTGTTGTGTGTCTTTCTCTGTTGCAGTTTTCTCTTTTGCAATGTGTCAGCTGGAGCTTGTGGGTTGCAGGAGGAAAAAGACTTTATAAACAGGGGTGGATGGGTGGACAGTCCAGTTTTCAGGGGACACATGGGTTAATATCAGAAAGGAGAGTTAGTTCGCCATGCCTGAGCTGTTGTTGGTTGTTTTCCTTTCCAGCCTGAGTTTGAAAGGCTTGGCCCCGGATGAGATGGACTCCTCCGTGGAACAGCTGGACAGGCATCCCCAAGGCAGAAAGGACCCTCGCCGGACTCCCATCATCCAGAGCAATGATGAATTGGAGTCCTTGCTTTCCCAGGATGAGGACGACGATGATCTGGAAATGTCCCAGGCACGTATACCGGTATATGTCAATTTATTTTTGTTGGAGTTGACCTTGGCTGCATCTGCATTGCAGAAATAATGCAGTTTGACACCGCTTTAACTGCCCTGGCTCCATCCTATGCGATCCTGGGATTTGTCGTTTGTTGTGGGACCAGAACGCTCTGCAATTAATGATTCGGTCTCGTTTTTAGGAACATGCAAAGAGGATGCAAATGTATCGGGCTTCCCCAAACTCTGCTGGCGGTTCTCTGTCCAAATCTGTTTCCATGAGCGGCATCGACAGCTACCCGGATGCAGATGGTAAGTAGCGGGGATTTGGGTATGTTTTGGGGTGATCTTCTTTACTGTTCCTCCCATGCTCAGTGTCTCAGATGGATGGGACCTGCAATGCTGTTGCTATAGGGTTGGTTTTGTTTTTTTTAACATTTCCATTACAAAATTCCTTAACTTATACATCTATCCTAACGCTCACTTCTCCTCTTTCCCTTCCTCCCAACCTCCAGTCTTAGGCTGCATCCAAATAATCCAGTGATTCCCAAACTCTGATCTTCCAGATGTTTTGGACTTCATCTCCCAGAACCCACAGCCATCTTGGCCAGTAGTCTGGGATTCTGGGAGCTGAAGTCCAAAACACCTGGAAGGCCAGAGCTTGGGAATCCCTGGTCCAGTTTGACACCATTTTGACTGTCATGGCTCCATGCTGGAATTTGCAGTTTTGGGAGACATTTAGCCACCTCTCTGAGAGAGCTCTGGTGCCACAACAAACTACAAATCCCAGGATCCCATAGGATGGAGCCATGGTGGTGAAAGTGATATCAAACTGGATTGTGCCTGCAATGTGAATGCAGCTGGGGATAGAATATGTGGCAGAGAACATTGGAAAATATTGGAAAAATCGTATGCATGGAAAAAATAAATACAAACATGTGTTTTCTTTCTAGCAATTTCCCTTTATGCTGATGGCGTGAGCCTTGCAAATGGGTAAGTATTCATTTTTTAAATTTTTTTTGGGGGGGGACTGAGAAAGTGGGATTTGCATTTGCAATAAGAGAACCAACTTGCATTAGAGCAGAGATGGGCAACTGCTTGCTTCTGGATTTGTACACATTTTGGATATGGAAGGTGTCAGCATTTGTGTGCATGCGTTTTCCATAACGGTGCACTTCTTTTCAAAGCCTAGTGACCCAGAAGAGTCATAGAAAAGCAAACCAGACTAAGGGAGGTCAGGGGTTGTCCCAAAGACCCAATATTTCCCATGCATACAGTTCTGTCTCTCTCCTCCTCCTCCTCCTGAGTCTGGATTAGTCTCTTTTTTTCTTTCCACTCATTCTGCAAAACCGCCGTTCTTCCCCATCGCTGCCCTGCCAGTTCTGATTTCCGTCTTCATTACGGAGCCGGCTGGTGGATGCAACGATGGAGGAATTTTTGCTATTTCATAGTCTGCCTTCTTTCGGAAGCCAACCTGCCTTGGTTTCTTGGTCTTCCCATCTTACCTGCTCTTTTTGAACTCCTCGCTTGTTGTTAAAGATACTGGTTAAAGATACCCTTATTATCTGAAATACTTGGGATCAGGACTGCATTGGATTTTGGATTTCCGATTTCCTCTCCCCGCCCCTGGATTTTGGAATATTTGCTTATACATAATGAGCTATATTAGTCTAAACAGGGAATTAATTTATGTTTCATCAGGCTAGTCTACACGTAAATGTATTATGCGAATGGCTGTGGATTTTTGCGCATTTGCGTTGACGCTTAATTGTCTTCACTTTCCTGTGCAAATTTGCATCTGTTCACCTTTCCAAAAATGCACAGCCACCCAAATCCATGCAAAGCGGACAAATGGCCACAATATTTGATAATATGCATCCTTGTGGATACTTTGGTAAAACCTGCCAATCCTGTTTCAGCAGGAGAGAGAGGAAAAAATTGCAAACCCTTTTTTCGGAAGACGTTGTGCAATTTTTCACCCTCTGCACAAAATAGCCCGAATTCCTCCAAATCACATGTGGCCAGATCGGTCTATTCAAATCGAATTAGGAGTATTTTAATTGTGTAGAAAAGCCCATATACACCTTACACCCATAGTCTGAAGGTAAATTTTATGCACAGTATTTTTCATCATGTTGTGCATGAAACAAAAGTGATCCATGGCTCCATCCTCCACAATCGCAACCCTGTTATCCACGCCTCCATCTTTCCGAATCCTGGGGCTTGTCGTTTGGTGCGGCGCCAACCTTTTTTGGCAAAGCAAAGCAAAAAAAAAAAAAAAAAAAAAAAAAAAAAAAAAAAAAAAAAAACTTTGTTAAACTACAGTTCCCAGGATTCCATAAGGTGGAGCTGCAGCACTTCAAGTGATATGAAAGTGCATTATTTCTATGGTGTAGATGCACCATTCAAGACTCACGCCGTCTCTCTCTTAACCGCTTGCAGAGCTTAAACAAACAGAGATGCTTCTATGCTGCATCTCTCCAACTGGGAACTGGGCCAGCCATCCTCTGGTGTCCTGGGGGGAAAGGCCTTGCAAAACTACAGATCCCAGGATTCCATAGCATGGAGCTACATCCCTGAAAGCGGCATCAAACTGCATTATTTCAAGAGTGCAGATGCACCGTCCAATGCTGCCGGTCCTCTCTCTTAACCGCTTGCAGAGGTGAAACAAACAGAGATGCTTCTATGCCACATCTCCCAGCTGGGAACGGGATCGGCCGTCCTCTGAGGTCACGGGGCCACCGAGGGAGGCTGTTCCTCCCTTCTTTCCTGGCCTAGAAACAATGACAACAAAAAGGAGGATTGTGTAGCTTTGGTCCCCGTGTCTCTGTGTGCTTGGGCTTCTCTTTCTTTCTTTCTTTCTTTCTTTCTTTCTTTCTTTCTTTCTTCTTTTCCCCTCTCCGCCCTTCTCCTCCTCCTCCATTCTCACTCTTCTCTCGTTCCTCCTTCCATGCTTGTTGCAGCTTCAACCCTGGGAGCTACGGGTGTCTGGACACCATCACGGCCGAGGAAGCCGAGGACCAGGCCAGCCCCCAGAGGGAAGGGGGGACCACCTTGGGACGGACCCTCAGCTTCTTGAGAAAGATGACCGGGAAGTCCAAGGTAGGACTCGAACTTTGCACACTGGGTCCATTTTGGTGCAATTTTTTTCATCCTGCAAACTTTGGTTGGTGGGTGTCGATTTGGTCGGTATATCCGATTTATATTCTCTAAGGATTCAAAGGTTGAACTATAGTGGGCCCTTAGTATCCACTGGGGTTTAGTTCCAGGACCCCTTTTTCCCCCATGGATACCAAAATCCACGGATGCTCAAGTCCCATTGTATGCAACAGCGTAGTAAAATGATATTCCTGATATTGTTGTGTGCTTTCAAGTTGTTTCTGAGTTGCGGTAGCCCTCTAATGGGGTTTTCTTGGTAAGATTTGTTCAGAGGAGGCTTGACATTGCCTGAGGCTGAGAGAGTGTGACTTTTGCCCAAGGTCACCCAGCGGGTTTCCATGGCCGAGCCGGGAGTCGAACCCTGGCCTCCAGAGTCACTGTCAAACCACTACGCTTACATAAAATGGCAAAACTAAGTTCTGCTGTTTGGACCAAACATTTTTGGAATATTTTCAAGCCGTGGACGATGGCTGCCAAATCGGTGGATACGGAGGGTTGACTGTAGTTCAGGGGATGGCAAAATGCAGCCTTCTGGATCTTGTTTGACTGCAGCTCACAGCATCCCTCCTTCTGAGCTTTGCTGGCTGGGGCTGCTGGGAGATACAGTCCAACAAACTGCATTATTTCCAAAGTGTCGATGCATCCCATATGAGAAGAAAAGAGATTTCACCGAAACGTTAGAAAGAACGACTGTAATAATTGTTTGATAACGGAGTAAGACTGCCTTGAAGGGTGGTGGATTTTTAAAAAATCCTACAGTAGCAACAAATATTGCAACCTCCCGACACGTTTGCCCACAGGTAAAATTAGATTTTCCTTTCTCCTGGGCCCTGAAATTGGCTGAAATCTGTAAAGAAGTTATCGAGTGGAACGAAAGTGATCAAGAAGGATCAGGAGATGGTGCTGTTTCCTCATATTGCACAGGAGGAAGGTCCGGCTCCTCAGCCATCCTTATCATCTGCAAAGTGACCCTTGGCAAGGTTTCTCCTGAGGAGGCTTGCCATGGTCTCCCTCTGAGGCTGAGAGTGTGTGACTTGCCCAAGGTCGACCAGCAGGTTCCCTGGATTAGCGAGGATTCAAACTCCCAAAGAGTCCGAGGGTGCATCTGCACTGTAGAAATAATGCTGTTTGACATCACTTTTTAACTGCCATGGCTCCATCCTACCGAATCCAGCGCTCTTTGGGCCGAGAAGGCGAAAGACCTTGCAAAACTACAAATCCTAGGAGTTGACAGCCCTTAAGGGTAGTGTTCAACTAAATTGTTTAGTTAGTATTGATCTAGATGCGTAGCTGAATCCGCGAAATGGATCCAAGTGAGCCGAAATGTCAAAGACGGGGATTCTTTTTTTTGTTTGCAAACTTGGCGTAGAGGGGGATGGGGACGGGATTCGAACGCTGATCTCTCCAAATCCAGGTCCAGCACCCAAACCACTTGATCTCAGATTTATGGTGACCCTATCCTAGAAGTTTATTTGCAAGATTCCTGAGTTTCGCCATTGCTTTCTTCTAAGGCACCCGTCTCCAAACTGGAGAGGATGGTTTTTCCTTTCTCCTCGCTGAGGTCCTGAGCCTTGCGCTGCCCTTGGCTTTCCCTTCAAATGGTCCACTATCTCAGCCCACAGCTGCTGAGACAATGAGGTCAGAGGAAGCGGAGGCCTTTTCTTCTTTCCTGAATGAGGTTTTGTTTACCCAGAGATGACCGACAACGCCTGCCACGGACTTTTTCTTTTGCCCAAATCTGCTTCGGTTTGGAAGCCCCTTACCTGATCGGTTTCCGTGGCCAAGCAGGGATTCGAACCCTGGTCTCCAGAGTCGTATGTAGTCCAAGGCTTAAACCATGGTGCGAATTCTGTAGGCTGTTCCTTCCAGGAAATCTGGACCTGTTGTGAAATTTTGTCACAAGGAGCAGATTTATTTGCTTGCTTTGAAAGCCATTCTCCAGCCGATTTGAGTTAGGAAAGTCAAAAAAGTCATCCAGATGTTGTTCACCGCCAGATTTTGCAGGACATGGTGGTGTGCCCTGGGGAACGGAATTGCATCAGGCAACCCCTTTTCCTTGGTCTTTTTTGAGACCGAATAATAAATCGGTCGGTGCCGAGTTCAAAAGTTCTGTGTTTGCACAGGTGGCTCCTGGCCTTTTGAGTGCTAAAACAGAAACAGAGGAAACCTGATCCTGGGCTGTTTCTCCGACATCAATTCGGTGAGATGCTCCAAACTCTTGCAGCCTGGGTGACCCCATGTTTGAACCTTAAAGGAGGACACGGCACTGCAAAATGTAGGGCATTGGGGGAAATTGGAGGACATGGCCCAATAAAAGCTCGAAACACTCATAGAAATGTAAATGCATGCTTCTTAGTCCTTCTCAAAATGGAAATGGAGGAAGTGGCCTGGAAAAAAGACGGACTTTTGGTCACCTTGAATGGAGGACCTTTTGGAGTCCCTCCTGGACAGAAGGTGGAAATGGAGGACATTTACACCAATATGCATTTGCATGAGCGTTTTGAGCTTTTATTGCAAAATAGAGGACGTTCAAGAAAAGTGACCCAATAAAAGCTCAAAGCACTCCTATAAGTGCAAATTAGTTTAAATGTCCTCCATTTCCACCTTCTGTCCGGGAGGAATTGCAAAATATCCTCCATTTGGAGCAGGACCAAGAAGCGTGCGTTTACATTTCTAGGAAATTGTCCTCTATCTTTTGGGTATCCAAGATATGCAACCTGTTGGGTTTTTTTTTTTTAGGGGTGTATGTGTGTGTGTGTGAGGGATATGATTCAGCACAGTCCATGACTCCTTTTAAAGTTCAGACTAGAATCCGGAGCAGATTTATTTCCCCCGTCGCTTGAGACGGAAACCGTGCCAGCTGCCACCGTTCCCTGTTTTTGTTTTCCGGAGGCCGGATTAAGTGCAGCCTTTTGTTTGTGATTATATTTTTCCCCGGCGCGTCTGATCTGCGTTGCGCCGTGGGCAATGTGCGTCCTGGCCTCTTTCTCTGTCCGCTGGATGCAATTCCTTTTCGACAAGGCCAGTCTGCCCCAGTTCAGGTTCAGCCGCTAACTGGTTGCAAATGTTTGTTGTTTCTGGAATTGAGAAACGGAGGGAAACGCATGGTGGGAATGCACAACCAAGTTTGGGATCCCTTGGCAAGGCAGATCCCAGGGTTTCTTTTAAATATATCCTGGAACTATATTGGAATTAGAGGGATTATTGTATTTATATAGAGTTGGAAGAGACCCCAAAGGTCATCAAGTCCAACCCCGTGTAATAATGCAGATTGAGTTTCCCTTAACCCGAAATGCTTGGGACCAGAAGTGTTTTAGATTTTGGATTGTTATTATTGCTTGGATTTTGGAATACCTGCATTTGAATAAAAGTGTACTTATTAATGCGATCTCTTGGGAGATGGGACCCAAATGCATCCGTTTTTCCTCTCTGGTGCTTCTCCAACTGGAGACAGGAAGCGTCCTATAATGATATATCTTGGAGAGGGAAAACGCTTGGGACCAGAAGTGTTTTAGATTTTGGATATACTGTATATTTTTTTGGATTTTGGAAGACTTGTATTTGCATATACATCCATGATGAGTTAGTTATCTTGAAGAGGGACCCAAATGCATCCTTTTCCCTCTTCTCAAAATGGTGACAGGAAGCATCATACAATGATATATCTTGGAGAGGGACCCAAATGCATCCATTTTCCTCTGCAGTCCTTCTCAAAATGGCGACAGGAAGTGTCCTATAGTGATATATCTTGGAGAGGGACCCAAATGCATCCATTTTCCTTTTTGGTCCTTCTCCAAATGGATCAGGGAGTGTCATGCAATGAAATATCTTGGAGAGGAACCCAGAGGCATCCGTTTTCCTTTGCGGTCCTTCTCAAAATGGTGCTGGGAAGTGTCCATTTTGCCTCCCTTGAATTGTCAGGACTCGATCCGCCGCTGTTTCCTCCCGTACGAATTCTGCGCTTATCTTTAACTTTTTCTTGGAAAGTCCTCAATAACCTGGGAAGTGTCGGGTACCGGGTGCAAGTTGAGCTGTTGTCCTTTCCCTTCCTCTCTGCCAAAAAAATTTGACAAACTCCTGGAGATGACAACCAGGATCAATCCTGACTCAGTTCTGCAAAAGATATATTGGGTTTACTCATAACCGCATCACTTCCCGGCAAGTTGGATCTGACTCTTAAAACAGGACATATGAATAGTTGTACGGCCACAAATCTAGCCGTTGGGGGAGATGGATGGATAGATGGATGGATGGGGAGAGACTTGAAGGCGGGGAGTGAGTTCGAATCCCCTCCTTCCCATCAACCGGGATTGTGATGTCATTTCAAGGGGTGCATGTGAGGGGGAATCCCTCTTTATTTGAACCTATTGGATTTCCCCCCAATTTGCTGGTGTTTCTCTTTAAAGGGTTTTCTGCAGAAGCCGGGCAGGCCATTGTGGGTTGCAACGTTGCAACACGACACCCGTTTCCGGATAGTTTTAGTTAAGAAGTCGGGGGGGAAAACAGACGTACACATACACACACAGACACACACCAGCCAGCCATGAGCAGATGGGAAGGGGAGTGCCACAAATGGATCGTGACTCATGTCTGTTGAGTGAATCGTCTGGGTTCACCTCCCTGCCCCCATTTTGTGAGCAAAAGGCTCTGTATGCGTTCCTTCCTTCGGCGCTCTTGGGAGACAGGCCTTGTGACTTTTGGGGATTGTCAGGTTGTGGGTTTAGGGTGTGGGTCCTTTTCCTCTTTTTCGACCCTTGCAAAAAACAGTTCGCTTATTTATTTTTGGTGCTTCGGCCCCCCCAATTGTCTGAGGGACAGCAACCCGGCCCCCGGCTCAAAAAGGTTGCCTGCCCCTGGTTTAAAGGATCCCTTTTGGAGAGGAAGGTGGCATAAAAATGGAATAAATAAATGGTAAATGAATCAATACACTGCTGACCGGAAGGCAGGCACTCCCTTCTGCGTTGTCGGCCGGTGTGGATTGCATCCCCAGCACCCCCCAAAATGCCCAAACTCTCTAGTCTCATGCCAGGTTGGCCCATCATCCTAGACTTTAAAGGGAAGAAAGCAGACCAGAGAGCCCTGTTGACAAAGACCCGGCCCTTTCTGGCCTCCATCCTGCAAAAGCCCCTCGCTGTGGGGTTTATTTATTGTTCCTATGGGTTTCTCCGGAAGAGAGCCCAGAGGAAGGTTGAAGCCTGATAAGGATTTGGCTTTGCTCTTGGTTGCAAAGAGAGGAGGAAGTCTGGCCGGCTTGCAGAAGAAAACTCCCGGACGGTTTGTTTGCAAGGGAAGCGTGGGGCGGATTGGTTTCCTCTTGCAAAGGGGTTCTTGGGGGTTATAAATAGCCATTTTCAAAGAGAGAGCAAAAAGCCCATTGCTGTGTGTGTGCCTTCAAGGCATTTATGACTTATGGGGACCCTAATGCATGCAGGCCTGTCATGGGATTTTCTTGGTCTGATTTGTTCATAGGAGAGCGTGAGAGACTCCTTTGGCATAAAAAGAAAAAGAGATGGGGTTGGCGCAGAAAAAGCATCTCGTGAGACCTTGATTTATTTTAGCATGAGCTTTTGTGGACTTATTGTTGTCATTGTGTGCCTTCAAGTCCTTTCCAGACCCTAAGGCGAACAAATAGTGAGGTTTTCTGGGGCTGAGAGTGTGTGACTTGCCCAAGGTCGCCCAATGGGTTTCTATGGCCGAGTGGGCATTTGAATCCTGATTCTAGAGTCATAGTCCAAGACTCAAACCACTGCGGAAAGAACAAGGGCAGCCAAGAATGAGGAAAATAAAATAAAATAAAATATTTTTTCCTTTCCCATTACTAAAGCTGCTGCCGCGGAGCACCTGTTATGAGGGATCAAGCAGATTAATTCTCTCTCTTCTCCTTCTCTCCATTCCCCAATTTTTTCCAGCCAGCTTGTAATTCCAGCTGTCGTTGTTGCTGTTGTTGTTGTTGTTGCAACCGTAGCAGCCACAACAGCTGGCCGGCTTTGGTTGCAAGAGCCAGCATGCAAGCAGGGAGATCTTTTCCCACCAAAGGAAGGCTGGGATCCAGATTTCCTTCTCTCTTGTTCCTTCTTGGTGGATTGGATCTGGAGTAACCCGATCCCAGACCTCTGGAGGGCTCTCCTAACTCTGAGCCCCAATTTAAACAAGCTTGAAAAGTTGAGGTTTGCAGACATGGAGAGGCAATGTGATGCAACAGTTTGCAACTGGCTGTGGATTCCTAGTGTGTTCCTGCGATACGCACAAAGAATTGTTGTTGATATTGTGTGCCTTCCAGTCATTCCTGACTTATGGTGATCCTAAAGCAAACCTAGAGCTTTGCACTAGGACGCTGGGAGACCATGGTTCGAATCCTGGCTCAGCCGTGTAAACCAACTGGGTGATCTTGGGTGAGTCACACTCTCTCAGCTTCGGAGGATGGCAATGGCAAACCCCCTCTGCACCAATCGTGCCAAGAAAACCCCATGATAGGGTTAAAGTCAGAAAAGACTTGGAAGGCACACAACAACAACAAAGGTGAACCTATAAGGGTTTTTTATTTTGGGGTGTGTGTGCGTTGATCCATATTTTAATAAAAGACGGCATCTTTGGCCTCTTGGAATTGAACAGAACGGCAGCGGGTGTTCTCTGCTATAATGTTCTTCCAGATAAATATAGCATTCCTCTCCATAAGGCTGTAATTTTCATCTCCCGCTTTAGTATTCTGGATGAGGAAACAGTGCCTTTTCTTGCTTATTTGGAATAAAAGGCGAACGCCAAATCCCAAAGGATGGGAAAGGAGGGAGAGTTGAGATTTTGCGATCCTCGAGAGAGTTTGGTTTTTCCTTGCCAAATTGATTCGGAAAAAATGACACACAATGATGCAGCTTTTTTTAGAAAGCATCGAAACTGTTCTGGAGTTGGTGTCTGGCCAGGAATATATATATATATATATATATATATATATATATATATATATATATATGGATGTGTATATAATATATTTTTTTATTAAATGGCTCTATATTTAGCTGTATCTCTTTCCTTTCTGAGCATTGCATCAGGAAGCAAGGATCCGAACCCTAGTCTCCTTTGCTTTAGGTTTGCTTTAGGGTTGTTGTAAGTCAGAGACAACTTGAGGACACACAACAACAAGAAGGTTGTAGCAAAATCCATACTTTTGGCCCCTAAACCTGCCCTCGACTTATGCATAAGTCCGACTTATACATGAGTATATATGGCCAATAAATCTGTCCACGCGTGACCATCACCAATTCTTGTTGGGAACTATGTCTCTGTGTTTGTGTTGCGTTTGTGCAACAATCCAGCTGACCCAAGTCAATGAATAACCTGAAAAGTCAAGGAGACCAGATATGCCCCAGAGAGAGAAAGAGATTTCTAGGACTGGAGGCAGGGAGACATTTTGTTCCAAAATTGTTCCAAAATTGCTGGAACAATCCCAGCCAGAGGGAAGGTTGAGCTCCTTCTTTGATGGGAGGAGAGTCTCTTTGCACCAACATTTTGGCCCATTTGGGGACTAGCCGAAAATCTTGCAGCCGAAGGAGCCTTGGCTTTGCAACTGGTGCAAGCAATCTGGAGTAAGTTGCAATCTCCCTACTCCTTCCCTTACTTTTGGGCTGGAGACAAAAAAGACTAGGAAGGGTAAGTAAGGCAAGTTTTTCTTGCCTAAAACCAAAATAAAAATCAAGTAGAGAGGAAAGAGTTTCTGGCCTGCTTGCAAATCCTGATTCCAGTCTGTGGACTTTATCACACGGGGCCAAACTGCAGAAATCCCATGCAGAAACGGGATTTAAAAGCTGGGGAAAATGTGCAAAAAATGACGCGATTAATGTGACATTAACCTGAACAGAAACTAGACAAAATCCGCCCCTTTTTACTTTCAGGATTTTACATTTGGGATTTCGGGGTTAGGGTTAGGGTTTTGTCTAGTTTCCATTCGGGTTAATGTTGCGTTAATGCTCACTAACGCTAATGTTGTGTGAAAATCATCTGTGTATTCTTGCATGGCGGGGGGTTGGTTTAGATGGCCTTTGGGATCCCTTCCGGCTTAGTATTCTGTGACTAAATGTGCTTTTGGCTTGGTCCAACATGCTCTTCTAGGCACTTTTGTGGGTTTTGTCTACTTTCTTTTCGGGTTAACCCCCAACGTCGTCCGAAAATCTACCCACTTTTGTGGGTTTTTTCAACTTTAAAGTCAGTTTCTGCATGGGATCAGTCCCGTGTGATAAAGTCCTTAGACTGGGGAAGGAGAAAGGAGCACTCCGCCCATGCTCAGAGGCACTGTGGTGTGTCTTGGCATGTTCTGGGCCTGGAAACTGGATCCAATTTTATCTCTCTGTTCTCTGTCTCTCTCTCTCTCTATCTTCTCTATCTATCTCTTGCTAAAAATTTATATCCTGGCAAAGGGATCTGTCTGTCTGTCTGTCTGTCTGTCTGTCTATCTATCTATCTATCTCTTGTTGAAAATTTATATAAAATTTATTATAGACATATAGACAGGCAGACAGATAATGGTATATGGTATTATAGACCATTTCTTCATGATCCTCTCCGAGAAATGCCTTGCCCATTAAAAGAAAATAAATAGATAAAATAAAGTGGAGGCAATGGAATTTTACCTGTATTTGTTTGCAAAGGGGGCAGTTAATTCACAGCCTGAAATTTGTTTGTTTGCCAAAGGCGCAGTTTAATTCAGTGAAATCATTCTCTTCCACAACTTTGCAAAGATAAAAACTGCTCTTCGGCCAGATGCTCGGTCTCTCTTCAAAATGACTTTAATAGATTAGAAAGCTAACAAAATGAATTTCAAGGGGGAACCTCTGGATTCAAACTGCAAGAAAAGGGGATTGATTCTGCCTTAACATTAGGAAGAACTCCTTTACTGTAAGAAGTGTTTGACAGTGGAGTAGACTGTCTTGGAGGATGTTGGATGGCCGTCTTCCTGGAGTGCTTAAATTGTGTATTCCTGCATGGCAAGGGGTTGGTTTAGATGGCCTTTGGGGTCCCTTCCAACTTAGTATTCTGTGACTAAATGTGCTTTCGGCTTGGTCCAACATGCTCTTCTAGGCAAGCTTCACTGCAATGAATGAGAAGCCTGCAAGAGCCCAATAGAGAACACAATGGGATGTTGCAAAGATAAGTTGCAGTGCTGTTGTGAACTACTTTGTTTCTCCTTCAGCTGTGTCAAATACAAAACAAATGTATTTAAAGTTTATTTATTAAAGGGTTTCTGTATCGCCTCACTTAGCCTCCAAGAGGGCTCCAGAGGCCATGGCCAAATGAAAACCAATTAAACTGATACAAAGATTAAAAAACACATTAAAATGAAAAATGCCTCAATGCAGTCTGAAAAGCATTCCAGGTTTAGGGCTTGAGACATGAAAGTAGCTTGCAAGGACTTGAGACTTAAGACTTGACTTGAGAGTACCTTGCAAGGACTTGAGACTTGACAACAACAACAACAACAACAACAACAACAACAACAACAACAACAACAATTTAATTATTTATTTCTAGCCCACCTATTTCCAAAGGGGATCAAAGTGGGTTACAAGCATAAAATAAAAGAATACAAGAATACAATATAAGACTTTAAGACTTGACTTGAAGTTACCTTGCAAGGACTTGAGACTTGATTTAAGACTTGACTTGAAAAGTACCTTGCAAGGACTGAAGACTTGACTTTAATAATATTTATTTATTTATTTCTAGCCCGCCTATTTCCAAAGGCGATCAAAGTGGGTTACAAGCATAAAATAAAAGAATACAAGAATACAATACAAGACTTTAAGACTTGACTTGAAAGTACCTTGCAAGGACTTGAGACTCGACTTGAAATTTTCTTGCAAGGACTTGAGACCTGACTTGAGACTTGACTTGAGACCTGGACTAAAAGACTTTAATACATCATTGGAAACGGGTGCATTTGGCCCGTGTGGACATGCCTCTGGTCAAGATTGGTGCAAGGAAGGGTCAGCCTTTCCCCCATTGTGTTGCTCTGGGCCCTGTCTGTGGCTTTGCAAATGGGAAGGGATTTAAGGGCAGGGATTGGGAACACCCTCACGTCTCCCAGTCTTGGAAAGTGGGGCAGACAGGCTCTGCGTGTGTCGCACGCTTTCCTAATTTTAGTTTAGTTTTTTTAATTTTATTTAAATTTCTATAAACATAGAAAGGTACATACAACGCTTTCCAAAAGTCTCCTTCCTGGTGAAGAAGACGCGATGCTCCACTCCACTCCGAGAGAACAGAACTAACTCTTCTCACATCTCTCCTTCTCTTTTTCTCTCTTCCTTCCCACAAGGTGATGTCAAGCCAAGCCATCGCTAGCTTCTCCCCTTCTTCCTCTTCCTCTTCTTCCTCCGTCTCCATCTCCATCTCCATCCCCTTTTTGGAGAGGAGGAGCAAAGCAGTCTGAACAATCGAAGCACAGTTGGCAGCTGGGCCAGAGAACTAGAGAACTTCCTGAGCTGCAAGAGTTGGATGCTATGCGCAAAAAGCAAGGCCAGCTTGTGGCAACACTCTCTCTTCTCTCTTTCCTTCTTTGATTTGGCGAGAAGAACTCCATCCTCCCTCCGGCCGCCTTTTCCAAATTGCTTGCTCTGGCTTGCAAGAACTCCATCATCATCTCCCTCTCGCCTTGGTTGCCCTTGTTGGTGTTTTGTTTCTTTTTCATGCCCAAAACTTCCCCGGTCAATCTAGCTGGCAGGAGACCCAGCTAGTCTGTGTCGGATTATGTCTCGCATCGAATCCTTGACCAGATCCAGGGCTGACCGAACGAAGGAGAACTTGCTGAAGGTTTGCCCTCTTTCGGGTCCGGAGGTTTTGGGGAGGTCCTGGTTGATCCAGCCTTGGGTTTCTTTTAGGAAAGGGCATGCATGGGTGTTGGGGTCCATGAGGAAAGATTTGGGCAAAGTGGAAAAGTCCTGGGGTGCTTTTAAGTTGGGTTATAAAAGGCCCAAGCTTTGTTTGGGAGTGAAGCACCCAGTTTTGGGGCAGAGATGTGCTCCCCAACAGATAGTTGTTTTCTATGTGATCTTTTTTCCATGGAGTTGTTGTTGTTGTTGTGCCTTCAAGTTGTTTCGGACTTTATGGCGACCCTAAGGCGAACTTATCGTGGGTTTTTCTTGGCAAGATTTGTTCAGAGGAGGTTCAGCCTTCCTCTGAGGCTGAGAGAGTGTGACTTAACCCAGGCTGAGCTGGGATTTGAACCCTGATCTCCAGAGTTTGAGAAATACTGGGACGTTGGCTGTGAATCTTTGGTTGTTCTCTTTGTGGCTTCAGCAACTTGTCCTTTGTTGTAACCTTTGTTGACTTATGGGGAAATTTTTTTGTGGGTGTTGTGTGTCAAGAGGCAGTTTCCATTTGAGATTAAGAAGTTATCTTTTTTGGGGGGGGGAAATCCCACTTTCTCATGGAAAATGTTGCTTGTTTGAATGAGACAAAATCATTCTTCTGAGACCCCCTTTTTTCAAAAAGACGATGGCAGAGAAACGCAAGTCGAGGGCTTCCTCTTTATCTAACTTGAACATAATCTGAAGTTTTTTTTCGCTTCCTCTTTATCCAATTTGGGCATCATCTGAAAAACACACACAACAACAACAACAACAACAACAACAACAACAACAACGCTTGAGTGTGGGTGAAAATTTATTTTAGCAGCCTTCTCATTGCCAATCCTGAATCTGCTTTTCATGTGAAAATGAAGCCTTGTTTCCTTTCCCCGACTTCCAGATAAAACAGTCCTTGCCTCGGATGGCTGCCAAGATTTTCAAATATCATCATCTGCTTTTGTGTGTGACCCTTGTGCGTGCGCCTTTTCAGGGAACCGGTTTCGCCTGCAAGAAACCTATAATTTCATTTGCATGTGTTATTTTTGGAAAAATAAATGGTAGACTAAGAGCCATCCTCCCTCCTTCCCATTTGGAAACCTGGCCTTGCCAGATGTCCTTTTATTTCAAAGAGGTTGACCCCCCCAATCCCCCAAACAGTCCTGTTTTGTAGCTACAGCATAAAGGGACATCATCGTCCTTTGTGCTCACGGCTCCAAAAAACCAGAACTCTGCTCCGTCCTATTTATTTGACATTTTCTTACTTAAGGCACACACAGATTTTGAAATGGTTGGGTCGTGTCTCCTAGTTTATTCTTATTATCCCCTATGGAGCTGGTTCATCCTCAGCCTGGCTTTTTCAGAAATTCCTGGCTTCTTTGTGTGCCAGGAGCCAATCCCTTTGCAAAGCCTGGGAGTGCTTTTTCACCCAAAGGGCCAGTTGGAAAGAGATGTTATTGTCTGCCCAAGATCAGAAGCCTTCACAAAAGGGAGCCCCAGAGGAGCACGGAGCACGTGGCACCCTCGTGCAAGGCCCTGGTGATCGATCACACTTGAAAGCGTGCAAAGATATATATATCCCTATGTTAGTCTAAAAGATCAGTGTGTAAAGAGATCCTGTAGCACACTTTTGAGACTAACTAAAAGAAAGAAGTTGGCAACTTGAAAGGAGGGTGGTGGTGATCTGTAGTTTTTCTTTCTTTGGTGCAAGTTGCACAGTCCTCCTTCCCTATCCACGGATTCTTTAGCTATGGATTCAACCATCCACGGCTTGAAAATATATTTTCAAATATATAAATTCCAAAATAAAAAAACCAAAACCCAACAACAAACAAATAATGGTCCAAAACGCACTGCAGAAATGATCCAGTCTGAGACCGCTTTAACTGTACTAGGACTTGAGCATCCACGGATTTTGGTATGCAATATGTACATTGCAATATAGATAGACAGATAAAAATAAATAGCATTTACTAGGATTTGAGCATCCATTTTGGTATGCAATATCTATCTATCTATCTATCTATCTTGCATTTACTGGGACTTGAGCATCCATGGATTGTTGTATGTAAGATAGATAGATAAGATATATATAGATATAGTTATATATTGCATTTACTGGGACTTGAGCATCCATGGATTTTAGTTTGCAGTATAGATAGATAGATAAATAGATAGATATAGATATAGATATAGATATAGATATAGATATAGATATATATTGCATTTACTGGGCCTTGAGCATCCACAGATTTTTGGTATGCAATATACTGTATATATTGCAAGCTATATCTATGTCTAATAATAATAATAATAATAATAATAATAATAATAATAATAATAATAATAATAATAAATCTAGATTGCATTTACTGGGCCTTGAGCATCCACAGATTTTGGTATCCAGAGGGGTGGTCCTGGAACCCAATGCCTAGTGGATATACCAAGGGCCCACTGTAAAATAAAATAAAATTTTGCCACTGCTGTCCCCGCTTGGGAAGGTTTTAGATCTTAGTTTCTGAACTGTGCAGCAGTTCACATTTGAGACAGCTGGGTAAAATCCCTGTTAACTTGTCCTTCTTTTTCCCTCCTCCCTTGCTGTGTAAAATGGGTAGTCTTGCATCCGACCCCCAAGTCAAAATAAAATTTAACTGAGAGCAGATTGAAAAAGAGAGAGAAAGGAGGAGAGAAGAGAAGGAGGAGGAGGAGGAAAAAACCCACACAGACCCAACCCTTTGCTTCCTTAGAACAGAGCTGCATACTTTGTATGTGGATTTTTAATGTTTTTAAAAAAGCCCTGGGGTAGGTAACCTTGTGAAATGAAACAGCCAGAAAAGGGAACAGCCTCTGCTTTTATTAGCTGTTTCCTCCCTTTCTTAACCCTTTCGGTTCTCTCACAAGGGAGCAGAAAAGTTAGTGCAATAACATCCCAAATCCCCGAAAGAGGGATGGATGGACGCCTTTATGGGGCCGACCCAAATGCACCAATATGCATCTTGCTCCAGTTTGCACGCCTGTCGCACGTTGGCGGTATACGTCTTGCAAGCTTTCCCAAGCCCTCCAATATACATATCCAGGATCAAATGAATACCCATGTTGCAAGCTTTCAAAAGTATCCCTGTTTTGTGGATTTTGGGGTGCTATATGGCCAACATATAGGTTTTTCTGGAATAGGGTTTTCAGAAATGGGATGGAGGGCTTTCCATTTATTTCCTAGCTGTCTTTTTTGCAGTGGCTACTCTGTACAACGGAACAATATATCTGTAAGAAGCTGGTGTGTTTATTTGCAGTTATTTTTAAACAAAACCCAAACTGCGGAGCCTAAAAATAGCCGGTCCTTCTTAACACACTTTCTTTTCCCCTTCTCTCCTTTTAAGTTCATTTCAGGATGACAGGAAGATGAAGGCAGTAATGCATTTAAACATGTCACCAACCTAAATCCTTGAGTCTTTGGGTTAGGATGCCTCTAAACTGTAGGAATAATGCCAGTTTGGGACTATTTTAAGGGCTGTGGCTCCAACCTGTGGCACATCCTGGGATGTGTAGTTTAACAAGGTCTTGAGTCTCCTTGGCACCAAACTATGAATCCCAGGAATCTGTAGGATGGTGGGAGAGGTGATCCATTGATATACCTGTCTGTGAATTTTTATTGTTTTAAAAAAGCACTTTGGGAAATGAAACAACCAACTTTTAAAAAATGTATTCCATTATATGAAGGAGGAAAGGGACAAACTTTTTCTCTTCCTCTTCTTTTCCTTCTCCTTCCGCCCCTCTTTTGCTTGGGACTTACTTCTGTTTTCATTTGCGTTCTTACTGTGTTTGACAAGAAAAGAGCAGCTGCATCTTTTTCAGCGCCAACACCGTTGATGAGAATTGCAATGAATTAGCTCTGAGAGAGGGGGAAAGAGAGAGATCTTCTGCGCATGCACAGAGTTCTAGCTTGCCAAGGCACAGATCAGAATTGCATTGCATCTGCAGTAACAAGGAGAGAGAGTCTCTGAGCATGTGCAAACTCTCCATCTGAGCCTCACTGGATAGGAACATTTCCGATTAATCCTCTGCCATCCCATTTTTCCACCTGCTTTTATAATGTCCCAGTTTCTCTCTCTTCCTCCCCCTTTGTTCTCAGCTTATTTCAATTGCTGCAGATTGAGTTTGAAGGGCAAAAGGAATTGGTGCTCAATTAACTCTTATTGCATGAAGAAGGCAGCATGGTGTAATGGTTTGAACGTTGGACTATGACTCTAGAGACCAGGGTTCGAATCCCAGCCCGGCTATGTAAACCGTAGGCAAATCACACTCTCTCAGCCTCAGAGGAAGGCAGTGGCAACCCCTTTCTTGGCCCTTGTGGTCTCTTCCAACTCTGTGATTCTATGATTCTGAAGAAACTTTCCATGATAGGGTCGCCATAAGTCGGAAACAACACGAAGGTGCACAACAACAACAAACAAGGGGAGCAGAGAAGGAAGTGGACTCTTTCCCTTCCCAGTTGGCTCAGGCAAAAGCAAACTGCAGCAGCCTCTCCCGGCTTGTCCCTTCTTCCTCATTCGTAACGTTTGCCGTCTGATGTTGCTGGGACACATGCTTCCCAGTTTTCCTCTTTGCAATGTTGGAGGGTGTGCGTGGGGTGGGTGCAAACCCTTGCCAATCCCCCATGCTTTGAGCATTAGGGATGATGGCTTCCACGCCAGAAGGGTTGGATGGACATCTGCCTCCTGAAGCAGCTGGCCTTGGTGGCTCTGGTGCCCGTGGTGTTGCAACCGTCTGCCCTGCCGAAATAGGTCCTTGGTGTGTCTTGCAAAACAACAACAGCAACAACAACAACCCAGCTTTGCTTGCTTCCAGGACGGGTGGGAATCTCCCCAGACCCCAGCTGGCGTGCGCTGAGTGCGAAAGGAGGAGGGATGTGGGAGGTTTCCATCAGGGACGCATGTCTCTGGCGGGTGTCTCCAGGTTTGGTTGGCAGGCCTAGTGGGCAGCTGCGCCAATGGTCCACCCGTGTCTGGTGCCAAACGTGGCAGATGTTCAAGGGACACGGAGGAGGAGGAGGGGGAGAGGAAATCCTTTTCCAGGGTCTCCAAATGGTTGCATTTGGAGAGGCGCATGATGTGCCCGCCTCTGCCCCCTTTACCTCGAGGAACGCGATTGCGGAGCCTTGGCATCTCAATTTGTGGAACTGGGTCCGTGGGCGATGGGAGATGCTTTCTGAGGATGTGAGTCAAGATGGAAACACTGTCTGGAGGCATCTGTTCCTCTGCGATGCATTGGCGCACAAATGCAATGGTTTCACTGGTGCAAAGTCACACACTGTTTGGACCGAAAGCAGCAGCACCCCATTGGACCCACACAAAGGATGCTCTTCACCCTGGGTTTATGTTCTTGCATCGCCCCAGGAAGGAAAAGGCAAGGGTGTAGTTATGGGGCGTTTCATGTCCACAAACTTTGTTTTGTGCATGAAATTATTAAAAGTATGGTGCCTAAAATTACCTTCAGGCCAGGCGTAGTGTGCATTTGCTGTTGTTGTGTGCCTCCAAATCCTTTCTGACTGATGGCAACCCTAAGGCAAACTTATCGTGGGGCTTTCTTGGCGAGATTTATACGAAATAATAAATGAATGTTGTGCTTAGACTTGGGTCCCATCTCCATTCTGGGAGTTGGAGTCCAAAACATCTGGAAGACCAAAGGTTGGGGACTTGTGCAATGGCACACACACCTCTGGACAAT
>CM034711.1:10676993-10690717 GCA_020142125.1 Phrynosoma platyrhinos
ATAGGACTTGTGGTGACCCTACAAATGAGAGACCGCTCAAGTCTCGGGTCTTCCAAACTCAGACCTCTTTGCATGAGTTCCCAAGTTCAGACATAAGTGAGAAATGACTCTCCTTGTCAGCCAAAATTTCACTTCCTCCTCCTGTGTGGTTACTGTATGTCCCATGAGTCACCAAACTTGTGGACTTGTGGGTTTTTCAGCTCGCCTGGGAAACGTTAGACACAGCATAATGTTAAGTCTTATAAAGGTTGAGTCTCTCTTATCCAGAACTCCAAAATAGTCCAAAACCCCAAAACTTTTTTCATGGGTGGCTGAGACAGTGTCACCTTCACTTTCAGATGGTTTGATGTACACAAACTTTGTTTCATGCACAAAATTATTTAAAATACTGGGTGTAAAATGACCTTCAGGTTTGCAACTGTGCCCAGTTTTAATGAATTTTTTGGCACCCAATGCGTGCGCTTCCGGTCTCACGCCGCCGCCGCCACCGACGCCTCTTCTTTTCTTTTCCAGCCTGCAATGTCACCATTCACAACCGCTGCAAAGATACTCTTCCCAACTGCACCAAAGTCAAGCAGAAGGTGAGTAGGCACGTGGATGCTGGGAAGGCGGGTGGTGGGGCCGAAATGGTGTCTCATCTTGGGAGGTAAGTAGGTTCAGCCCTGGTTAGGATTTGGATGGGAGACCGACAACAAAGGCCAAAGTTCTATAGGCTCTATTTCAGAGAAAGGAACGGACAAAACCACCTCTGAGTCTTCCTTGTCTAAGAAAACTCCTATGATCAATCAATGAATCAATCGATCAATTGATTGATTGATAGATTGAAAACCCCTATGAAGTTCTTGGGGTCACCATAAATCAACAGGCAACTTCAAGGCACATACCCAAACTTATCCCAAATACTCTAAAGGCACCAGATCCCATCTGATCTTGGAAGCTAAGCAAGGTCAACCCTGGTTAGTACCTGAATGGGAGACCACCAACAGATGAATGAATACCTGTTGCTGGAGGCTGTATTTCAGAGGAAGAAACTGGCAAAACCACCGCTGAAGATTCCTGGCCTAAGAAAGGTTTTATACCAACACAATACAAATACAAAAATAAAGTATTATTATTATTATTATTATTATTATTATTATTAAAAATAAAGTAACGTTTCTGCACAGACAAAGTGGTGTTTTCTGTGCAAACCAAACGCGCGTGAGTTTTGCGCGGAGTAAGTCTCAAACTGCAAAGATTCTCAACAGTTTCTCCCCAGGGATGTTTTTCAACACAAACATATCTTTTCACTATTTTCCAACTGTTTCCCAGTTATTGTTGGATATTCTTTGGATCTCTAGGTCCTCTCTCGATCTCAGCTCAGTTGCAATAGCCTGACTGGCTTTTCATTGCCTTGTTTCTCTTTCTCCTTTCTGCCCCAAAACCCATCATCCCCTTGCAGCAGCAAAAAGCCGCCTTGCTAAAGAACAGTTCGGCGCTGCAGACGGTATCTCTGAGGAGCAAACGTGAGTTGAACCTTGTGCCCAATGCCAGGTACCATAACACTGAGGATGGGCAGCAGGAATCGGCCAACCTTCCCTAACCTCCTTCTTTTAGGGCAAAGTCAGGATCATTCATGCAAAAGTACAATCAAACCTCAGCTTTCCCAAGGGTTAGAGGCACAAGTGGGAAAAACATGGATATAGAATGCTTTTAAAAAGCAAACCGACCCTGAAAGCACACTTCTCTATGCCCCAGAATTGCACTGAAGTGTCCTCTCTAGGCATTTCTAGGTCCTCCGGTCCAATTCTGTGGTCAACCTCTGCAGAAGTTGACCATTGACTCCTGCCGGAGACCCTAGAAATGCCTAGAGCAAACATATTTTTGGTTGCATATATATGGCCATGGCTGGTTTGAGTTTGCAGGGCCTAAGTTGGGGTGAGAGGCCAGCCAAAGGTATGAGGTGATACTTGTTCTGGATTTTCTTTTCCAGATCTAGAGATGGGGAAGTATAGGGATGGGTCACCTTGATCCAAACACCTCTCTAGAAATGATAAAAACATGGATTTCTCTAGGCATATGCAGAGTGCCCTCCTCCCTTAACCACATCCCTGAGCTTTTTTTTTGCTTGAGGAATGGGGAGATATGGTTCCCTAGCTGCCTTCTTCACCCCTTTTGTTTGTGGAAACCCAAATTTATTATTTCCTTTCCTACTTGACGACGCATGTCTTCCAAAAGGACCGAACTCTGCCTTAACTCTATTGCACCTCTCTTGCTCTTTTAAAATCTCCAGCAGCCAACCGGGAGCGTCCCAATTCGGCCATCTACCCCTCGGAGAGTTTTCGCCAGACTTTGCTGGGGTCCCGCCGGGGTCGTCCCACTTTGTCCCTTTCCAAAAGCGTCTCCACCACAAACATTGCCGGGTGAGTGAGTTGCATGTGCGAAGGAGTCTTTTGAGATCACTTGGAAACTCAAATAGTTTTGAGGAATGCATGCAACCCCGCATGCTTCCGATTAAGAAGACCGGAGGTATCTGCAAAGTTCCTTAAGAACATGTGTGACCTAAGATGGGATCGGACCAAAGGCTACCATTTTGCCCCATAGTAGCCACAATGGCAACCCTTCAAGTGCAAGATGCTTGCGGCTAGCCTGCAAAGCAGGATGCAAATCCTACTGCTCTTGGGCGCATCTGCACTGCAGAAATAATGCAGTTTGACCCTGCTTTAACTGCCATGGCTCCATGCTATGGAGATTCTCGGCTTTGTCGCTTTGTGAGCTATTTTGCCTTCTCTGTCAGGGTTTCCCGACACTCAAGGAACACCCATTTTTGGGAATGTTTCCAAGGCTTCATTCCGTCCCTACTCACAATGTAGATTTTCATCATCTCCAAGGAGGTTGGCCATGCTGAATGGGGATGGTGGGTCTGGTAGTCAATGCATCCTCAGTACACTAAGTTGGGTGAAGGCTGTGAGGGATGAAAGGATGATGGGTCGTAATGATTTCCGCTCCTCTGTTGCAGGAACTTCAACGATGAATCTCCCCTGGGCCTTCGTAGGATCCTGTCCCAGTCTACGGACTCCCTGAACATGCGCAACCGGACTCTTTCTGTCGAGTCCCTCATCGATGAAGGTGAGATGGTTAGGCTTCAGGATATAAATATAAATATATATTATATATATTTCCTGCATGGAAGTGGAATGAATACTTTCATGTTCTTGTTCATGTTCTTGTTCAGTTGCTCCTTCACTTGTGTTGGACTCCAGCTCCCAGAAGCCCCAACCAATGTAGCCAACAGTCAGGAATTATGCATAGCCAAAATGTCTTATGGATGGCCGAAAGGAAAGAGCTGGTCCTCATTAATTCTCCTCTGGGTGGTGATGGAGAAACCCAAGCTATGCAGGTTCTTCATCTCACTAAACCAGAGCATAGTTCCAAACCATTGGTCCTCCGGATGTTTTGGACTTCAGCTCCCAGAAGCCCTGGCCAACTTGGCCAAGAGTCAGGAATTCTGGGAGCTGAAGTCCAAAACATCCGGAGGACTAAACAAGAGGTTCCTTGGCTACCTCTTGTTTAGGATTTCCCCATTGCAGCTAAAATCTACCAAGATGTCCTTTCTTGTTCAGAACGATCAGGTTTGAGGGTATAATTTTTGATATCCTTAATGCATACATTTTGACATCCTTAATGCATACATTTTCTCTTTCTGTCCAGGAGCAGAAGTCATCTATAACCAGTTGATGAGCGACTTTGAAACAGATGAGAAGGCTTTCGAGGCTGATTCCTGGAGTCTGGCAGTCGACAATAACTTCTTGCAACAGCACAAGAAGGAGGTTATGAAGCGCCAAGATGTCATCTATGGTGGGCATCCATACCCCAGCTCCACACTCTTCTGAAAAAGTCCCCAAAAATCTAGACTTGAAATCAAGACCTCTCCGTATATACAGAGGTTTGAGGTCTGTTAGGCAGAGACTTACTCTGTGTCCCATCAGTCTGGGCAGTACATTATGGGAAGATATGGGACAGGCCCTTATACTGGAGGTGGCACCCAGGGGTCGAATTAACTCCAAACTTGTTGTCATTGAAGCGTCAAATAAAAACATGGTTTTCCACTGTACTTTGGTGGCTGAAAACCAATCCAGAACGGTTTTCTCTGCCAATTCTTGACCTCTCTCCGCTGCTCCCATAGAGTTGATCCAGACGGAGCTCCACCACGTCCAGACCTTGAAGATCATGACCAACCTCTTCCGCAAAGGCATGCTGGAGGACCTCCAGATGGACGCGGCCCAAGTCCAGAGTATGTTCCCCAGCGTGGACGAACTCAGCGAGATCCATGACCGCTTCCTTGTCCAGCTCTTGGAGCGCCGCAAGGAGTCCCTGGCCGCCGACAGCAACAAGAATTTTGTCATCAATCGGCTCGGAGACATCCTGGTGCAACAGGTGAGCGATGGATGCTTCATGGTGGTCGCCATCACTGGTGGGTAGGGTTCCCAAATCTCCAGCCCTGGCATAGACGCTCTTCTCTGGTTCTCCGACAAAGGAGAAGGAATCTCAGGGAAAGAGTGTTGCCATAAAAGATGTGTACAGTTGGCCCTCTGCATTTGTGGATTTGACTTCTGCAGATTTGATTATTTGCCATTTTGATTAATATGTTCTTTCTAGGAATCGCTAGGTCCTCCAGCACAACTCCTGCCAGAAGTTGACCATAGGGATGCATTGGAGAACCTAGACATTCCTAGAGAAAAGATGTCTCTGGACATTTGTAGATCCTCCAGCATGATTCTGTGATCAACCTCTGGCAGATGTTGACCATAGAGTTGCACTGGAGCACCTGGAGATTCCTAGAGAGGTGTTCTCTTAGGTAAAAAGAATAGAGTTTTTTTTTTATTTATGGTTTTTCCACATTCACGGGGGTCCTTCACTCCTAACCCCAGCGAATGTGGAGCGACCGGGGTATGTGTATATTATCCTCATTGGTTAGACTCAGGGTTTGAAGCAGCTTACTCTGTGCAGCTCAGGGTGCATCTACGCTGTAGAAATAATGCAGTTTGACACCCCTTGCTGCCTTTCCAGTTCTCGGGCTCCAGCGCTGAGCAAATGAAGAAGGCTTACTCGGAGTTCTGCAGCCGCCACACCAAAGCCGTGAAGCTTTACAAAGAGCTGTTTGCTCGGGACAAACGGTTCCAGCAGTTCATCCGAGTAAGTGGAAATTCTCTCCATCCTCTTCCTTTTCCCCTCTTCCCAGTTCTCACCGGTACTGGGCAGGTCGTCCTTTACGAATTGCATGTCCAAGCTAACTGAAGGACCATACCTTCCTACACTAGCTTGCCCAGGCCGTTCCTGATCAACCCTTTTCCCTAATTTCTCTCCCCTTTTCCAGAGGCTGACACGGTTATCGGTCCTGCGGAGGCACGGCGTGCAAGAATGCATCCTCCTGGTCACCCAGCGCATCACCAAATACCCTGGGCTTATAGACCGAATCCTACAGAACTCCAAAGGTAACCAGTGGATGATGGGAGATAGAGGCCGGCATCCTGTATAGAGCAGATAGATGGCTGGGGCTTCTAGGAGTTGAAGTCCAAAATACCTAAAGGACTAAAGTTTGAGAATCGCTGTTCTAAACAAGCAGAGGGGATGGAAGCCATTTGGGTGGCCTTGATGGGATGGGTGTCCCTGGTGATGGTTGTGTAGGACCCACCGTGGGGCCATCTTTCAGTAAAGGTGATTGAATTGCCTAGCAATAGCAACGTGACAATAATTAAAATATATAGGATAGCCTTGCCATACTTGGTGCTCTACTGAGACCCTTTCCCACTACAATACAACCCCATACCCATGGGGATATGTTTCTGGACTTACCATGGAAACACAAAAGCACGGATAATAGTAAATCCTATTGAAATTAATGACATCCGGGAGAAGTTGACCATAGAGTCATGTTGGAGGATCTAGAGATTCCTAGTGAGAACACCTCTCTAGGCATTTCTGTGGTCAACTTCAGCCAGAAGAATACCGTATATTTTCTGGAAGACCTAGAAAATGCCCAGAGAGAACCTTGAGCAAGTCACACGCTCTCAACCTCCAAGGAAGGTAATGGCAAACCTTCTCTGAACACCTCTCTAGGCATTTCTAGGTCTTCCAGCGCTACTCTGTGGTCAACGTCCACCAGAAGCATATCATAGAATGTTTCTGGAGGATCTAGAAAATGCCTAGTGGTAACTTACGTTTATAGAGGCAGGTAAATGAAATTATGGGTACCAGTCCAGGATGAACTTAGACCTCCTGTTTTGACTCTGGTTCCTCCATCTTCCCTCCAGGGAATGAAGCAGATCAGCAGGACTTGAGTACTGCCCTGACTCTGGTCAAGGATCTGATCAAGGACATTGACCAGGAGGTCCACGATTATGAGAAGAACGCGCGGCTGCAGGAGATCTATGCGCGGGTGGATGGACGCGCCAAGGCCCTCCTGCCCCGGGAGCGCGGCTCTTTCTGCAAGGAGGAGATGCTGCGGCGCAAGCTGGTCCATGATGGCTGCATGCTCTGGAAGACGGCCACCGGACGCTTCAAAGGTAGGCAGAGCCTGACCTTCCCAGCTTTCTGATGGATTATTGTACACAAACTTTGTTCCACGCACAACATGATGAAAAAAAATTGCGGATAAGATTACCTTCAGGCTATGCGTATAAGGTGTGTGTGAAACATAAATGATTTTGATGTTTAGACTCGGGTCCCACCTCTAAGGTATCTCATTGTGTATAGTCAGATATTCCAAAATCCAAACCACTTCTGCTCCTCAATCTCTATATGGCTATAAATATTTCAGTATTTAATAAAAACAAACAGTAGACTTTGAAATTGGGCAAGTTTGGAAAGAGAGCCCTGGTTACGAGATCTCACCTGGGTTTCTCTCTTACTGATGTTCTTCTGATGTCCTCCATCCCACCTTTTGCAGATGTCCTGGTTCTCTTGATGACAGACGTTCTCATCTTCCTCCAGGAGAAGGATCAGAAGTACACCTTCCCAACCCTGGTGAGTGGCTCTTGGATTGCCGCAACTCATCCCTGGCATCTGGCATCTGAGGTCTCTCTTAATGCTCAGGATGCAGCACCTTCAACCTTGCCTGCCTTCAAGTCACCTGTCAATTAATGGTGACCCCCATGAATTTCTCATAGGGTTTTCTTAGGCAGCGAATCCTCAGAGATGGCTTTGCTAGTTCCTTCCTTTGAAATAGAGCCTCCGGCGTCTGGTATTTGTTGTCATGTCTCCATCAAGGAAGCCACAGCCCTGGGTTTGCAAGACCTGAGCAGGGCTGATGAAAACAGAGTGACCTGGAGGTCTCTCATTCATGGGGTGGCCATAAGTCAAAGTCAACAACAAATTCCCATCCAAGTACTACTAACACGGGTAGGATCCTTCGGGGAAATCAGGGGTCATGGCTTCTTTTTCCTCCTTCTTCTTCCTATTCTTGGCTAGGCACAGTTGGGCACAATTCACAAGCAGCACCTCTCTCTTCCAACATCTCCAATGTTCATCCCATGTGTCTACATCCCTGAGTCTTGATCCAAGATGAACTGAATGGTAAATGGAAAGGATAAAGCAATGCATCATTGACTTAACACCTCTGCTTTTTCGCCAGGATAAGCCGGCCATCATCTCTATCCAAAACCTGATTGTCCGAGACATTGCCAACCAGGAGAAGGGCATGTTCCTCATCAGCAACACCCCGCCTGAGATGTACGAGGTCCACACCGCTTCCCGCGATGACCGCAACACCTGGATGAGGCTCATCCAGCAGACCGTCAAGCTGTGAGTGTTGTTGTTGTTGTCGTCGTCATTTATTTATATAGCGCCATCACTGTACTGCGGGCCCTTGGAATCCTCTGGGATTTGGTCCCAGGATTTTCCTGTAGATACCAAATTCCTTGGATGCTCAAGTCCCATCATATACAATGGAACAGTAAAATGGTGTGTTGTTATGGGCCTTCAAGTCATTCCTGACTTATGGCGACTCGAAGGCAAAACTATCAAGGGGTTTTCCTGGGAAGTTTTGTTCAGAGGGGGGGGTTGCCTTTGCTTTGCCTTCCTCTGAGGCTGAGAGAGTGTGACATGCCCAGTGACTAGCCTTCTGTGGCTGAGCAGGGATTTCAACCTTGGTTTCCAGAGTCATAGTCCAATGCTCAAAACCATTATGCCATGTACATTAACTCATAACACGATTTTCAATCCTCTTGCCAGATGGTACTGCTTATTATTAATCGTAGAATCATAAGAATTAGAAGAGACTTCAAAGGCCATTAAAGATCTAGAGTTACTACACCCAGCATTCCCAGCCAGAAACAGGAGATGATGGGTGTTGTAACTCTCTAGATCTTTAAGGCGCTGGGCTGGGAATGGTTGGGATGGATGGATCAAGGGATGGAGGGAAGCTTCAACCTTCTTCACCTGATGTTTCTCTTGTCTGCTTCTTCCAGTTGCCCTGACCGGGTGGATTTCCCCCTCATTGAGACAGAAAGTGAAGCCTCTCTGAGGAAACTGAAAGGTAGGGCTGGACTGCAATTCCCCCCATCCTTGCAAACCCACCTTGGAAAGAGGAGCATCCCAACCCACTGCCTCTACCTGGTTAGATATGTTCTCCTTGTTTCTTCCCCTCCAGACAAGATCCAGCAGCGTGACCGGGAAATCGCAGAACTGCTGGAGGAGAAAGTGGGTCTCTTTGCAGACATCCTGGCCCTTCAGAGCGGCGGCGAAGATGGACCCCTGACCTGCGTGAACCCTCGAACCCTTTTCCGCACGGAGTCATCGGACACTCCCAATGGAGAGAGGCTGATCCAGGAGGCTGTCAAAGAAGGTAGGAGGACGCCGCTGTGCAATGTAATATGGTTTTGTGATGGAACCCATATCCAGGTTGATTCTGCCCTTCCAACCCTTGGACGCTGGTCAGTTCCCTGGCCCTTTCACCCTTAAAACCCTTTCCTGGCCTGGGTGCTTGGACCTCAAGGGGACTGCTATGCCGGACAAGCGGTGGTCTTGGTTGTTGGGTCCAGTGAGATAATGTTCCAAAATCTACATCTGATCCCATTTTTGGATAATAAGGAAGACTCAACCTGTACATTGAATAAGTAAAGAATTATATAAATTGGATAAATAGATAAAAGACTATGCTAAGGTGGGAAAGAGCATTTGAATTTTGATCCTACCTGTAGAAATATAGGATCTCAAGGAAGAGCATGCGTGGTTCTAATGTTCTTCCATTTGTTTTCACAGTGGAGTTTCTCAAAGACCTCTTCGTGGGACCTGGTTGGGACCGAGACCAAAACCACCTCCATGCTCCGAACGGCTGCTCCAGCCCAAACCCCAATAACACCACAAGTACGACGAAACTGCTATCCCTCTGGGATTATGTATTCCCATGTTTTATTGGGAGAGGAGAAGCCATGCCTTGCTGAGATACAGAGCCAACGAATCCCATATTTGCTGAAGAAATCCTATATTTACTACAAAGTAAAGTACAGTACAACCCCTGTACCCACGGGACTGGTACCCACGGTTTCATTTACCCACATCTGAAAGAATATGTTCTCTCTAGGCATTTTCTAGGACCTCCAGCGTGAGTCTATGGTATGCTTCTGGCAGACGTTGACCATAGAGAGACACTGGAAGACCTAATAATGCCTAGAGAGGTGTTCTCCCTAGAAATCTCTAGGTCCTCCAGCATGACGCTATGGTCAACATCCACTGGAAGCCATTCGTTTCAATAGGATTTCTTATCCATGGTTTACCATTTCTGTGTTAAGTCCGGGAACGTATCTCCTGTAGATATAGGGATAATACTGCTAGAAAGTCAATCCTCCCCTCCCTGTTTGCTGGACAAAGCTGTATGGGTCTTGTTGGGGGTCCCAAATGGAGGTTGGGTGGGCAGGTGATGTTGATTTGGAAAACGCCGACCTATTTCAGCCGCCCTTTTGTCTTTTCTCCTATAGACGGGGAGACCGGAAACATAAACGGTTCTCTCGAATTCCCCAGGGTTGAATCTGAGTCAAACCAACGGGTAAGAGGGTTTTGTGAAAGGAAAGACTGGGTTTTGTGGGGTGGCTCTGAGCTGTTTGCCCCCTTATAATAATAATAATGTCCCTTATTATAAGGGATGTCCTTTATCTGTAAGGTAGGCTCTCTCGCTTCCATTTTAGTGAGCATTATCATCTTTTCCAATGAGTCGTCTCATGATATTTCCAAAGTACGACAGCCTCAGTTTAGTCATCTTGGCTTCTAGGAAGAGTCCAGGCTTGCTTTCCTCTAGGACCCATTGATCCTTCTCCAGCCCCACGTTTCAAATGAGTCGATTCTCTTCCCATCACCTTCCAGCTTTTGCAAGCATGCATAGAATAATATTACATCTTGCACAACCTCTGAGGCTCTCAGGGCAGCAGACAATAAAATCAAGTTTAGCATGGCTGAAAGCAATAAGCGTATTTTGGAAACCCTAAATATATTCAGCCGTTGGAATACTTTGGGGGGGGGGAAGAGAGCATAGAAAACCACTCCAAACAAGGTTTCTCCCTGTGATGTTGGCTCAAGGATTGCCTCTGACCGAGTTGTGTTGTGTTTCTCCTTTAGGATGGGAATGGCAACCAGTTGCACCAGAAAGTCCCACAGGAGGTAAGCGGACGAAAGAGCTCAGATCAGGAAGGATGGGCATGTTGGGCACACTTCTGATCCCAAGTATTTTGGATAAGGGAGACTTAACCTAAATAATAATATGCTGTCCTTCACTGACACCCCAAATCTGCTGCCTGAAGCAACCGCCTCGTTCTGCCCAACCGCAGCATCATCCCTGGCATGGACTGAATGAAGCCAGTTTCTTTCTCTCTTGCAGGAGGTGCTACAGCGTCTCAGGAGCCTCTATTCTCTACTTCACAGCTTGCAGGTAAGCCTGGTTTGCATTGTGACTCCACGGTTGCTTGCTACTGGGAGCAAGTAGTCGCTGTGTTTCATGCCTGTATCCCACCAAGGAGGACGCACCCTCTTGCCATCCCCTAAACAGGGGCATATCATTTCTGCAGATAAAACTGGCAATATGGCAATCATCCGATCTCAGGGCATGGTCTTGAAGGCCCAAGGTGTATCCATTTTATTAACTAATTTATTTATTATATCCCACCTTTCTCCCTCAATGGGATCCAAGGTGGCTTGAATAATTTTGAAAAGTTCTAGCTGCAACATTCATTTACAAGAGTTAGAAAGGAATTAAACCTCAGCGTGATTAAGAAAGAGCAGCTAAAACACCTCAAAACTATTGGAAACACCATTTTAGCTCTTGTTGCATTGTGCCTTCAAGTATGGAGATCCTAAGGTGATGGGGTTTTCTGGGGCTGAGAGTGTGTGACTCACCCAAGGTTACCTAATGGGTTTCTGTGGCCATCTAGAAATATCTGCATGGAGGTCATGCAGAAGCTGAAGCGAGCTTTTTTTCTGCTGCTCCAGAAAAACCAATTGATTCTAATTAAAAGAAAAGGGATTCCTCCTAAACATTAGGAAGAGCTTCTTGACTATAAGAAATTGTAAGATTCGCTGCATTGTGAGAAGTGCAAGAATTTTAAGAACTATTTGACAATGGAATAGAGTGCCTCGGAGGGAGGTGGTCTCTCTGTCGTCGGAGATTTCGAAGCAGAGGTTAGATGGACATCTCGTTGTGGATTCCTGCGTGTCCGAATGGGGTTGGATTAGATGACCTTTGAGGTCCCTCCCAGCTCTAAGATGCCATGATTTCACCTTTCCTCCCATTTCTGCCCACCAGGGAGTTGTGGCACATCAGGACACCCTCCTGGAGCTGCAGTTGCAAGAGGCGAGCGAACGGCGGGACAGGCTGAGCCGGACCAACTCACGGAAGGATGGCTCCTCGTCTTCTTCCTCTTCCTCTTCCTCCTCCTCTTCCTCGCTGGAGAGGCAAGCCTCGGACCTTTCGCTGCTGCAGAAACAGCACACTCTGCTCCAGGAGGAGCTGAGCCGCTGCCGGCAACTCTGCCAAGAGAAGACCCAAGAAGTGGCGGCGCTGGAGGCCCGGCTGCGGGAGAGCGAGCTGGAAAGGGCCCGGCAAGAGCGCGAGGCGGAAGAGGCACGCCGGCAGCTAGCGGCCTTCCGGCAACCCCTGGAAGCCGCTTGGCTCCGGAAGGGATCAGAGCCCCGGAGACGCAGCTTGCCCGCCGGTGATGCTCTGTACCAAAGCTTCACCCCGCCTTCGGTAAGACACCTCTCTTGGGGGTTGGATTAGATGGCATCTGAGGGTCCCTTCCAACTCAGAGGGTGATGGACTCTCCTTCTTTAAACAGAGGTTGGGTGGGTGCCTTTCGAGGGTGCTTTAGTTGTGCATCTCTGCATGGCAGGGGGGTGGATTAGATGGCCCCTGAGGGTCCCTTCCAACTTGGAGGGTGGTGGACACCAGAGGTTGGATGGGCATCTTTCAGAGGCTGGAGCAATGGCTCCTGAAGGTCCCTCCCTTAAGCTTTTGTGATTCTATGAAATGTTCATGAGCCTGGAATTCCAGCTGACCGCTTTGTTCCCCATTTTCTTCCCGACAGCAGAGCCGAGGAGGGGATCCGCTTTCCCCCGGTGGCTGCCACGTTCTCCACCGGACCTTTGCCGGCTGCCAGCGGGATGAAGGGGCTTACCCAGGGGTGGCCAGCAGACTTCCGGAGGGCGACCAGGACCTGGATGTGCTTTCGGAGGAAGAGGGTCCGGTCACCCCGCAGTCCCCCCCTCCCAGCCCCCGAGGTGCGTCCCAAAGGCTCCGGCCGGCTCTCCTTTGGCCATCTCACACCCAACCTGGGGATACAAGGCCCACCTGCACACTGCCTCCACACCTGGACGGTGTCCGCACCTGTATCAGTTGGCCCTCCACATCCACGGATTCTGCATCCGTGGATTCAACCTTCCACAGCTGGAAAATATTTCAGAATACCAAAAACTTATCCCTTTTCTTTCCATGTTATTTCTACCTCTGGTTCCAAATTTGTAATGTAAAGCCCAGGGACACATCCACTCTATGAACTGAGGTATACCTGTAATATAGTATATCATATCTATAACCTACAGTCAGCCCTCCATATATCCACGGATTCTACATCCACGGATTCAACTCTCCACGGCTTGAAAATATTCCAAAAAAACCAAAACCTATCCCTATTCTTTCCATGTTATTTTTACCTCTGATACCAAATCTTTTAATCCACTCCATGAACTGAGGGATACCTGTAATATATTATATACTATTTATAATATACAGTTGGCCCTCTGCTTCCACGGATTCCACCATTAGAAGGAACTCCTTGGTAGCGGAAGCAGTTCAGCAATGGAAACTAGAGAGGTGATGGGGATCACCTCCTTTGGACACCTTCCGAAATAAGCTGGGGGATGCTGTGATTCCCAAACTTTGGTCCTCCAGATGTTTTGGACTTCAGCTCCCAGAATCCTTGACCGTTGGCCAAGCTGGCTGGGGGTTCTGGGCGCTGAAGTCCAAAACAGCTGGAAGACCAAAGTTTGGGAATTCTATCTGGAGATCCTGCGCTGAGCATTGGGTTGGACTGGATTGCCTCTGGGGGAGCCTTGCAACTCGAGGATCCTCTGGCTCTTATGGGATGCTCAGTCTTTTTTGCAAAATCAAACCAATTTCGTGATTTTTCTTCCAGATTTCCAGAGGATGCAGGACATCCCAGAGGAGGCGGAGAGCATCCTGGAAGCCAGCCTTGGCGACC
>CM034711.1:10730455-10742897 GCA_020142125.1 Phrynosoma platyrhinos
GGCTAGCCGGTAGCCTCTGGGCCTCCCTGCCTTGCGTGCCTCCTTCTCTCGGCTCTTCTCTGGCTCGGGATTTTTGTGGAGCAGGCTGTCTAACATCTTTTGGGCCGACTCATAATCCAAGTGAGAGCCGGAGGTCTTCTCCACCAAACCGGGGCTCCAGGAGACCTCGTCTTCGTCGGAGGTCTCAGAACTGCTCAGCTCCGGCACGAGTTCGAGTTGGCTGCTCAGGGGCAAACCGGGAGGGGATGAGGATTGCTCCACTTTGAAGACTACTGGGTCCGCGGCGGGCAAGGAAGGGAAGCCGCTAGATCCCGTCGGGGCCATCAGAGTCTCTTGCCTCAAGTATAAGAAGCGTGGTGTCGGGAGTGGGCAAACCGGGGCCATCTCTTCCCCGCTGCACTCGCTCTCCGTCGAATTCACCGGTTCGGTGGAGAACCGGGTGGACTTCTGCTTCCATGGGGTGAATGCCGTCACCCGGGCATGGCCCTTGCTGTGCCGCTTGAGCCCTTCGGTGGATGGGATGAGGGACTTATAGTCCACCGGCGGCAACCGCTCGCCGTTGGGCCCGGCCGTGTCGGACTCCGAACTGCCGCCCACCTTACTGGTTTCGTTGGTGGAGTCGAACTGGCTGGGATTTGTGTGGGCATCGGAGGCGCCGTCCATAAAAGCAGGAGGAGGAGCGACATCCAAATTGTGCAGCGAGCAAAGGCTGTCGGGGGATTCGGACTTCTCGATGCGCTGGTGCTTGACCACCGATTTGGAAACCAAGCCTGAGATCTGGATGGGACAAGAAAGTGGCAAAAGACACCACAAAAGCAATTCATCAATTAGGGATGTCATTCTTTACTAAGTTGTTATCATTATTATTATTATTATTATTATTATTATTATTATTATTATTCCTGGAGGGAAGCATGCAAAAGGGGCATTGGGTTTATTGTTGATCATAAGTAGAACATGACCCAGCAGTGTGATGATGCAGCAAATGAGGTGAATGCTTATTTTAGTTCACATTAACGTATTGCAACACACACACACCAAAAATGAACTTTCCCCAACTCTGTGCATCGTTTCCCTGGATATCTTGCATACATATCATGGTGAAAATGAAAAATGAACATTGTATTTTTAATAAGGCATCTGAAGTTTTTTTCCCCCAGCAACTGGTTAGTAAGTTGTGTGTCTGAATAGTCTTTTTGGAGACTATTCTCCCAGTTTCCAAGTCAAGGGAAGAAATAGCCTCACTATATTTTGCACTAACCTCCTTTGTTGGTGCCTCACCAAACTACAAATCCTAGAATTCTGTAGGATGGAGCCTTAGCAGTTAAAGTGGTGTCAAACTGCATTATTTCTCCAATATAGATGCACCCTTGACCCAAGACTCAAGCCACTATGTCACCCTCGATCTCCGACAGAGAAACTCTGTTATTAGTGAACCCTAAAGTGATGAAATCCTTTTTTCCCATAAGTGGGTTTTGCATATCTTAGAGAGCATGTTTAAGTTTTATATTAAAACCTGGAACATATTTGCCACCGCAGTGACTTTGGATCCCCAATTACGCATCACTTTTGAACCCGGGACTCACGTTGATTTTCTCCAAGGCGTAAATTGTGTTTTGAGCGCAGATGAGCCTCTCCAGCAGTTCGTTGATCCGTTGGTTGAGAGTTTGTCTCTCTTCGGCCATGCTCTGCGCCTGTTGGGGAAAATGGAGAAAATATGGGCCAGAAAAAGAGATATAGTTCACGGCTGAGATTCTGCATCACAAACTAAACTCTCCAAATGCTTAACTGTGTTACAGAAATGCCACAAAACCATGACTGATTTGTAAAAATGCTTGCAAAAGTCTGCCAGATTCCCAGGGCAGAGATTGGGAGGAACTAGTTACAGGTAAGTTAATTACTTACATTTAATTTATTATTGTGTGCCTTCAAGTCATCTCTGACTTATGTCAAGGTGAACTTATCATGGGGTTGTCTTGGCAAGATTTGTTCAGGTGGGTTTGCCATTGCCTCCTGGGGCTGAGAGAGTGTGACTTGCCCAAAGTCAGGGCACCTGCAGGAGTGCTCCAAGGCGCACCAAACTTATCTGATGTACACTATACATTTCTGATATGCATTGGAGCAGGGATTCGAACCCTGATCTTAAAAGCCAAAGCCTAAGACTCTCAGTACTTAATTACTTTCCTTCAGTAACGAAGGCATAACTGCATCACATTGCCATTGCAACTTAAGCGAGAGATAACTTCACTCCTGGGGTGTAACTGTAACTTGGTATTTACTTTAATAATTATGGAGGTGTGACCTTACTGAAATGGTAGATTGGTTGGGGGATTCTGGGTGTTGCAACCCCCAGAATGAACTTTCTCCAACTTCGTGTTTTGTTTTGTTTTGTTTTCCTGGGCATCTTGCATGCTGTTTATATCACGGTGAAAATAAAAATGAATATTGTATAGTATAGTACATCCTTACAATAATCTGAAGTTTCTCATCCAGCAACTGGTTGGTAAGTCGCGTGTCTGAATAGTCTTCTTGGAGCCTGTAGCGGAGCAAAGACAGAAGAAATAAAATGCAGAAACTCCAACATTTCACAGATTAAAATTAGGATACGTGTGGCCAAAAATGTAGTCAAGAGAACAAAAGTCATTAATGAGGAAGAACAGATTAGCTAAAAGAGGCTGCAGCAGTTTGCCTTTGCTTGAGCCTCCTGGGAAGGGCAAGATTATGTCCGCTACATCTATACTGTCGAAATAATGCAGTTTGACACCACTATTAAGTGCTACAGCTCCATCCTATTAGATCCTGGGATTAGTAGGTTTACAAAGTCTTTAACTTTCTCTTCCAAAGAGTGCTGGTGCATCACAAAACTATAAAATCCCAGGGTGGAACCATGGTATTTAAAGTGGTTTCAAACTGCATTGTTTCGACAGTGTAGATGCTCCCGAGGCTGCTGCCGCATTGCAAAATTAATGTAGTTTGACAGTGCTTTAAGGGCTGTAGCTCCATCCTATGGAACCGTGAGATTTGTAGGTCTTAACTGTTATCTGCCCAAGAGTGCTGATGCCTCACCAAACTATAAATCCCAGGACCCTGTCGGATGGAGCCACGGCCATTAAAGTGGTGTCACTTTACTATATTATTCCAACAGTGTAAATGCACCCTAAGACAGAATAATGCCTGACCCAAAACCATCCCAGTGAGTTTTGATAGTTTGGTGCAAAGTTGATCTTGACTCCGTCCTTTGAAAAAGGTGATGCTTGGATACTAAACCTCTCTGTGGCTCCATCCCTTTTCGCCCCTTCTCACCTGCTGAATTTATCCTTTAAACTTTCCAGTTCCTCCCATGTTTTCCGTAGGTCTCTCTGGGTCGACTTGGATTGGGTTTCGGCTTCCTCCGCCTGGGCTGGGGATGCTGGGAGCGTTTGTTCTTGAGGGGACCTGGAATAATCGTAGCAACCCAAAGTGCTCAAGTCAACAGTTGTATGGAAGCAGGAAACTGCTATAAGGAACAAGGGTCCAATCTGCACTGCAGAAATAACCCAGTTTGAGACCGCATTAACTGCCCTGGCTCAGTGCTAGGGAGTCCTGGGAATTGTAGTTCATTGTGGCTCCGGAGCTCTCTGGCAGAGAAGCCTAAATTCATCACCAACTACAATTCCCAGGATTCCCTAGCATTGAGCCAAGGCAGTTAAAGCGGTCTCAAACTGGATTATTATTTCTGCAGTGTGGATTGGTCCTCCACTGCAATCCATCCACAGGTCTTATTTTAGGGAAAACTCCAGAAGAGTCAGAATATTAACAATTTCATAAAGTATAACATTTTCCCCTCCCAGGGCTCTGATTTATGGGACATATATTCCTACTGAAAGTTTGATACTCACAAAAGTTGTTCGGTAATTGCCTCTGATAGCGGCTCCTGAGAAGAAAAAGAGGAAAAAATATCTCAAAGTATTTCTTTTTAAATTGGTCAAGTTACTAGCCCTTAAGACTGTGCTTTAAAAAAAAAATCAAGACCACAGAATCACAGACAGAAATTGAAAGTTAGCTAGACAAAAAAAGTAACTATTTAAAACGAATTATCCTTTTCTAATAACTCAAGTATACTAAGGGCTGCATCTGCATTGCATTCGGTAACTTATTTGGGAATATTGCCTGGATCTGGGCCACAGAAGGGCAACCTCTTTCAGTCCGGGGTCCAAATTCAGTTGCAGAAAAAAAATATCCAAATTTGGGCCACATCCCAAAGGCGAAAGAAGGAAAGATCCAAAATATCAGCACATTTTAGCTTAAAGCAAATGCTAAACCCAGCCAAAGGCAGTCCGACCGTCTATGCTTCTTTACAAAGGAGGCTGTGGCTGAAGATAAAATAAAGGATTATTCCTTCTCAGAGAGATTGGGATAAGGGGCATCTAATCTAGCCTCCTTGCTTTTAGCCAAAGCATGGATGCAAAGCAGAGCAGAAGGTGAGCCCTGGCACTCCAGTAACTGCAAGGAGAAAGCTAACTATAAGTCAATGCATCTGCGGAAGTAGACTTCAGTCTAGGAAAGCTCATGCTGCCAACTTCTTTCTTGAGCTTTCCTAGACTTAAGTCTACTCAATGCATCTGAGGAAGCGGACTTAACTCTACGAAAGCTCATGCTGCCAACTTCTTTCTTTCGGTTAGTCTCAAAGGTGCTACAAGATCTCCCTACACTGTACAAAAGCTGGAAACTCAGGGGCAAACCCAGAGATCTGGCAACCTTATTCCCACCTGCTTGGCCCTAGCCCAGTGGAGTGCATTATGGCCACCCAAAAGCCTGGGCAAAGGGCCCCATACCTTGCCATGCATCATGGCCTTCTGTGCCTCCCTCGCTTGAGTCTCTCTGGTGTGTGGTTTCTCAGCTGCTGCTGCTCCAGAAGAATCCTTCTCCCCTTTCTTGTGGGATTGCTCCTGATTCTCGGACTCTGGTCCATGCCCGGCTATGGCCTCCCTGGACTTCCGTAGACCTTTGCCAGTTTCTCCCAGTTTGGGCGGCAAATGGGGCAAGGAGCCCAGTTCCGGACTGGTGCTGGCCTCGTCAGTGGTCCTGGCGTTGTGGCAGTTGTGCCCTTTGTTTTCAGGCTGCCCCGATTTCTTCCGTCCGTGCGAGGTGACCATCTCCAGCTTCCCATCCACCATCTCCAGCAAGGACCCCGGAGAACTGGTTTTGCTACTGGAGCCTTTCGAATCGGATTCGTCGGTGCTGGGAGCCTTGCTGGTTGAGGCAGATTCGGGGGGCTTCCAGCCAAGCGAGTTGAGACTGGACGGGCTCATGACCTGCTGGGTGATTTCGTTGAGGAACTCGGAAAAACGCAACTTCTCCTCCACCCGCTTCATCCGTTCGGTGGCCGGAGACTTCTTGGGGGTGCTCAGGTCCAAGCTCTTGGGGGGCTGCCTCTCGCGTTGAAGAGGCCGCGTAGGACCCAGGCCGGGCGGCCGCGAGTCCCGTGCAGTGGACCGCACCGTGATGGTCTCAATGGACTTGGCCTTCCGCAAGCGGTCGCCCCCTGCAACCGCCCCATTTTTCAAGATCCCCTTGCTGGGGGCTGAAGACCCTGCTTGGTGGCTCTGCCGGGGGGCCAGGATTTCGGTCTCCTCGTTGAAGACCAGGCTCCGTTCCAGGCTGGTGGCTTTGTAGAGCTGCCTGTCCACTCCGTCGGTTGGGTTCCCTAGGGATGGAAATTCTCGAGGACTTGGACGATGGTGGGGCAACCGGTCAACGCTCTTGCTCTGGCCTTTCCTCAAGCGGACGAAAGAAGAGGCCGCTTCTTTGGACTCAACGTAGGCCGCTTTGGCTTCTTCTCGGCCACGGCGGAAGGCTCCAGCCTCTCCCGAAACGTCCACGCAAGACTGGGAATGTTGAGTGTGATGATGGTGGTGGTGGTACCGTGGGTTGGTTATCAAGAAGGCCTCCTTATCCAAGCTGGCCTCTGAGGACCACGAGGCCGAAGAGCTGGAGGCCGAAGTGGACGAGGAGGACGAGAGGGTGGAAAAGTGGTCACTCCTGCGCTCGGTCCACTGAGGACGGCGTCGGCAGTCCCTCAGGGCCAAATCCGAGGGTCCTTTTCTCTCTTTGGTTTGCTCCACCGGGGTGAAGAACTTCTCCATGACTTGAAGCTTGCCTACAGGCACCTCGCCTCCGTCTCCGCCACCTCCGTCCCCTTCCCAGGTGACCGGGGAATACGGTCCGACCTCCTCTTGGGCCTTTTTGTACGACTTTCGGCGGATGGCTGAAGAGCTCATCTTAAAACAGTTCAGCTCCGCCAGGCGACATTCATCTATGATAACGTTGATCACGTTCCGTCCCGTTTTCTGGGTATATTTAACCACACAGGCTGGTTCAATGGAACAAATGTGGAGAATGCCAATACAATGGGCGCTGGAGCGTTTGATTGAGCTGGGAGAAAGCAGGCCCAAGCCAGATGACATTGGTTTTTCCCTCCCCATGCCCATATTTCACTTTTTTTTTTGAGACAGACCTTCCTGCCTTCTCCATTTTGAAATCTTGACCAGGGTCATGAGGTTAGGACTTGGGTTTGAGAGACGTAAGCAGAGACAAAGGCCCTGCAATGCAACTCATGTTGGAGTTATGTACCTTCAAGGCATTTCTGACTTATCGTGACCCTAAGGCAAACCTATCACAGGGTGTTCTTAGGGCTGAGAGGGTGTGATCTGGGCAAGGTTACCCAGTGGGTTTCCATGGCCAAGCTGGGATTCGAACCCTGGTCTCCAGAGTTATAGTCCAACTCTGAAACCACTATGCCATGCTGGTATTTCATGATCCTTGTTTGTTGGAGATTTGTTATCACAGATTGGATGTGTATTTTAATAGTGGATTCCTTTAATGGGTTTGACTCAATGGTCCTTGGAACCCCCTTACAACTTTTTCAATTCTGTACACTTTTGCAAAATATGCAAAACTTGGTCTTCTTGGCTCTTAGCTTTTTCAAATAAAATTGTCACTTAGCTGTGAGGAAACTAAGCCATTTCCACCTGTCAAGTTTGCAAGATGGGGACCATTTTTGTCACCAAGTGAAGCAGATAATCCAATTATGCTAAGCCTTCTTATTTTTAAATGTGTTCATGCACAACCCAAAAGCAGAGGGTAGTAGCAACACAACCTGTGTGTATTGTTTTGAATTGCAAAATGCCCTCCTGGAATTACAGCAGATGCAAGACTATCGACAGAGAACAAGAGCTCAGCACAACTCAGTCACCCAACACAACTGTTACATAAATCTGTATAGCCAGGAGCGCTTTTCCTGGATTGGTTCCAGGATAACATATATATATATTAAAAATTGAATATTGACCCATTGTGTGACATGTGGGGAAAAATACAAAGCAATCGTAGGATTATCTGGTGGGGTTACTATTTTTAGACCTGCCTTTCTGTACTGCTTTTGGGTGGAGGTTTGCAAAGTCTTTGAAACTGCAACCTTCAGATCGTCTTCAAGGGGCCAACCTCACAAAAGACGTTCTTGGAAAGCGTTTCAGCCAACCTGGTTACCCCCTGAGTATGCCCACCCCAGAGATCAATGGCTTGGTCTAATGAGGACAATGGCAAGGTCACGCATGGCAGAGCCATGTGGATGCGTCTCTCTGACAGGAAATTCAATTGGACCAAAAACACGGAGCTGAGGCAATCAATGGAGAAATTACTGTAACCACCAGCTACCTCACAGCCAGAGAGTTAGACTTACCATGATTGGCAAAAAATGCAGATAACAGCAGATGCTGTATTTCTGGTGGAAGTTGACCATGGAGTCATGCTGGAGGACCTCCAGATGCCTAGAAACCTTCCCCCACCCCACAGATGTGGGTAACTGAAACTGTGGTTACCAGACCTGAAGGTACAGGGGGGGTCACACCGTAAATCCTTCTTTTTAGAAAAACTTACTTTCCTTATAAAATGGTCTGAATTAAGACATGGAACCCAACCATCCACCTCAGCTCTTGATCACCATCTTTGCTAAGCACCTTCTGCCTGCTGAGGCTTTTGCTGGCATATACAGCGCACCTCTTGCCAGCTTTTCCTGCTCTGTTTTCCAGGTTTTTAAAGCTTTATAGACATCCAGAAACTTTCCAAAACCTGCCCATGGAGAAAACAGCAAGCAAGGTTTTCAAAGGAACAAAAGGAAAGACAACAGAGAAGTGTAATCAAAGGGTGAGGGAATGTCTTTTTAATTCTTCTATGATTATCTTTACAGGGGTGTCCTGTGAAACAAATACAGTTGTGAAAATGCAATGAACAGAACTTCACCTATTTCACCGTTTCAGGGAGTACTTTTATCAGAATTAACAACTATGGCCTAATGATAGGATCTCACATCACCTAGTGACATTTCCTTGTTGTTTTTTTAAAAGAATTATGTAAAGTCATCTTTAAATAGCCCATAAAAATAGAGAAGCTGGCAGACAAGAGAAACATCTTTTTATAACCAGTTGATGCTCCACAGTAGATAAATGTGGCTTTCGAGCTATCCAACACAAACAATAAAATGTATTTTTTAAAAAAAAAAAACCTATGGGATGCAAAGAAAACTTGGGGAGGATTTTATACACAAACCCACATTTTGAACAATATTCATGTTTTATCTGCCATCTAAGAAGAAAAGGCAAATCTCCTAGCTACCCATTAAAGAAATAAAGAACTGAGAACGTAAGCATTAAGTCTGCACAATGCAGCTGAGAGGTTCCTAATGCTCAAAACGTCATTTAGCAAATATTACAAGGACACAGCTTGTAGACCTTGCAAGGTGCAAGAAATTTATCCCAAAGGAGATGGGCCAGTGGAAAATCTCTCACTGGTCTCAGGACCATCAATAAAATGGGTAGAGACCTTTTTGTAACCAAGTCCCTGGAAAGCAAAGCTGTGTCATGTTAGGTAGGTTTGGGAAAGAATGAAGTCCCACTGAGCAAGCCACAGATATACTCAGGACACACAGAAACTGCAGTAGGAAGAAACACATTCATTCCACCAGGAGGTCAAATTTCTCTGCCTCTTCAAACTCAGCATTCATCTGGGTCACCCACTCATCTAGTTCTGACGGCTGAAAAGACAAGGAAAATGTGCGTGTTTAATATATAGTCCAGATTCCCTAAGGTCACAGCCAGACACACTTAACCCTTTTAAAATTCTAGAATCATAGCCTCACAGTTGGAAGAGGCCCAAGAGGCCATCAAATCCAACCCACTGCTCAGTGCAGGATCTCTAGCTAGAGCTGTTCTTTGGACAGAAAGTGTCTGGCCACTCCTCAGGGATGATTTAGTTGTGTACTCCTGAATGCCAAGGGATTTGACTAGATAGCCTTTCTGGCCACTTCCAGCTCTATGATTCTATTTTCAGTTCTTCCTGATCCTGTTAGCTGCACTGGTATGCTAACCAGAAAAAATGTTCTGGTTTAATAGCATTAAACAATGCCCCCCTCCCCTCTGGTTTTGGGCCCCCCACAAGCAGTGCCTATAAATCAAAACAGGCCCCTGGAGTCTGTTTTTGTCATCCAAAGAGCCATTTCTCAGCCAAAAAAAAAAAGGGGGGCTGGAAAAGGGCTCAATAGGGCTGGGTAAGGCCACATGGAAACTGTACAGTTCACCCCTTTGTTCAATATCTCTGTCCAATACTTACATTGAATTGGGGCATCTTCTTCTTTCTTCGTTTTTCCTTGACCAACAAAATCCCTGGGATGTTTGTGTCAGGCTCTATGAGGGTGTCAGTTTCTGTAGCTGTTCCTCTCTGCGTGGTGTTTGCATTCACGGGAGACATGTCGGCCATCCCATCTGGAACCAGGAGTTTCTCAAACCCAAAGAGAGTTTGCCGCTTGCCCAGACTGTGGTTTGGTGTCGAGGTATCTGAGAGACCAGAGCCGGGAGACACCTGCTTCTCTAGGAAACTGCGAGACATGGAGAGCTCCAGGCGGCTGTAAGACCGGCGCACTCTTTTCGCCATGGTCTGGTCCCGCTCGTCTTCTGGTGAGGAGTTGCTTGTGTTGTCAGCAATGGGTGAGAGGATGTCCTTCCCTGCTTCAGGAGCCAAGGCAGAGTGTGGGGAGGGAGGCTTCACTTCTGCCCTGGCATCATCTGCGCCAGGACTTTTACCCATATTCGGTCTCACAGGGACATTCTCCTTGTCTTCCTTAAAAGAGATCTGCAAGACAGGTGGCACATAAAGTTATCTTTCCAAAGTTATCCACGGAGTCGGAAGGTGGTGAGAATAGAGACTAACGACAACAAAACACTACAGGATGAGACTGATGAAAAAGACCAGAAAGTCCCAAATTTTATTCCTGCTCTTTCCGATATTCTGGAGGTCCATAGATGTTTTGTTTATCCCAGAATATATTCTGTCAGCTCCCAGCAACCAGAGCCTTTTCATACCAGTTCCCCTGGTTAATTTATATTAACCCAATATAAAATCAGAAAGAACAGGAACAATTCCTGGGACTTTTCAATCAGTCTGGATGCATTCTAAAACCATTTTAAAGGGGTTTATATCATCTGTTTTTTAACTGATAAACTGCTTAATATATTTTAATTGTTTAAAACTATTGTTGTTATTTATTGCTTTATACTGATTTTATTCTAAGCCTTCTGCCATCTTCAGACATAGGGCAGTATATATTTAAATAAATAAATAAATACTGAATTATGCAAGACATCCCTTTACTCTCAGCATCTGCTGCTTCATGCTTACCCTCGGACTCCGGCGAGGTGTTAAGGCAGTCTCTTTTATCTGTTTTGGAGAAAAGAAAAAGAAATGCCAAATGAGATCTACAGTATACAGACAGTATCAAACAAAGAAGTAAGACCTGATAAGACAAGCTTTGGATTCGTCTATTCACTGGTACAGCACACTCCAAGTTTTAGTGTGAACTTTTAAAGGAGTTGCAGACTGAGCTTCCGGAATTCTGAAACCTAAAATATTCCAAAATCTAAAACTGTCTACATGGCTAGCTGAGATAGCCTTAGCTTTCTGAAGGTGCAGCGTACACAAACTTGGTTTCATGCACAATGATTAAATATCACACATAAAATTACCTTCCATAAAACCATAAAAGCCTCACATACCTGCCGATTTCGTGGCACAATCTTTTTCAGGGTTATTGGCTTCGTCTTGGGCGGACCAGGATGCTGCCAGGAAGACAGGAAATTAAAAAACACAAGTGAGATTGAACAAGAAAAGGCCCCCACTGTATAAATATGAAAATAAAGTATTTTCAGGTTATGCTTTCCAAGGTGAGAAGTTTCAGCTGTTATAAAGATAGCAAACATGTGTAGGAAACGGAAGCAAAGTTGCTGTATTCCTAAGCCTTGTGAGAGTCCTTCCCAAACCAGTCCCCATTTTTCACGGTGTAAGTAAAAACACTGTTTTGTAACATACCAGGCTGCCCACCATTTTGTTTGCCGCCAAGCTGGGGTTCCCATGGGTCACGGACTGAGCGGCGGAAACAGCGTTCCTCTCGGATCTGCGCCTGGGAGGAGTCGAGACGGCAGCTGAGATGGAAGGAGGCAAGGAAAAGACGAAGAGCGTTGAAAGAAACGTTAAAAACAAATCCCTGGAACCAGGTGCGGGGCCTTCTCTGGAGTGTCACCCAAGTCTGTTTTATTTTATATTCCGGCTTTTTCCCAAAACGGGACCCAAAGGAGCTTAACACTAAAAGTTAAGCTACAGGTTGAGTTTGAAATGCTTGGGATCAGAAGCATCTTGTGTTTTGGGATATTTGCATTTAGATATATGTACATAACAAGATACATTGGAGTTGGCTCCTTTGGGAGACTCCAACTCCCAGAATCCCCCCAGCCAACTAAAGCTCAGGGAAGTTCCTTTGGTTGGGAGACTACAACTCCCAGCACACACACCCAGGCAGCTAAACTTTGGGGAAACTCCTTTGAAGGACTACAGTTCCCAGAATCCTCCCAAACAGCTAAAGCTCAGGACAAGTTCCTTTGGGAAACTACATCTCCCAGAATCCCCCAAGCAGCTAAAGCTCAGGGAAGCTCCATTGGGAGACCATATTTCAGAGTATTCTCCCCCCCCCCAAAAAAACCCCTAAAGCTCAGGGGAAGCTTCTTGGGAAGACTCCAACTCCCAGAATCCCCCAGTCAGAGTTCCTTTGGGGGACTACAACTCCCAGAATCCCCCTTCCTCACCTTCCCGGGCCTCCCCTGCGGAGCGAGCCCTCCTCAGCCGCCCTCCTGCTGCTGCCATGGCGGCGGCCTCCTCCGGGGCTCCTTCAAGCGCCTGTCTCCGCCGTTGGAATCGCCCGCCACAGCCTGGGCGGAAGTGACGCCACGCCCAGCCGGAAGAACGAGGGGAACAAAACAAGCGGCGTCAGCGCCATCTTGGGAGAGGCAAATACATATAGCAGACACCGCCCCTCGGCTCTCGCGAGACTTCGCCTGGACCTTCCAGCAGCAACAGCCGT
>CM034711.1:10750566-10778691 GCA_020142125.1 Phrynosoma platyrhinos
TCCCAGCGTACCTCAACGGCTGGCCGTTCTAGAACTCTGGGGCCGCTCTAGGCGTTTCCCGGAAGCGGCTCCGGAGCGGCGCGGCCCCTTCCGGCGCGGGATGCGGGAGCTGGGCGACGCGGCGCTGCTGCTGGTGGCTCTGCGGGCGGCGCTGGCGGCGCTGGCGGTCTCCTTCCCGCGAGAGGGCCAGCCTCCTCCGGTGAGGGATCCCGGCGAGTGGGGGCCCCATGTCTGCCCCTCCGGCCGAGAGGGACTCGGCTCCGCCGGCAGGAAAGCGGAGGCCTCGCGGTATGCTGAAGCTCTACTACGGGCTCCAGGAGCAGCCTCCCGAGGCGACGGCGGCGGCGACGGCGGCGGAGGAGGCCCTGCTCCAGCGCCAGCTCCCCACAGATATCAACGGGCCCCACTTCGACCCGGAGGCCTTCCTCACCAAGGTAACCGGGGGCGGGACAGACGTCGCCACGGAAACCGGAGGTCACCGGGAGACACGCCCCTCCGTTGCCGCGGCAACCGGAGGTCACGGGAGACACGCCCCCCGCGCGCGCGCGCACCTCTGTCACCATGGCAACCCTACTTCTGGGGAGGGGGGGACCCTTTTCCTTTTCTTTCTTTCTTATTCTCTCACAAGGATCTCTCCATTGCTAGAGTTCCCCTGAGCATGAGCAGAGTGCCGGCCTCCTCCTCCTCCTCAAGACCTCCTTTTTTTAAAATGGCATCAGAATAGAATTGAGCTATTTGCAAAGTCAAAGGTGGTCCCCCTGAGCATGAGCAGAGTGCCGGCCTCTTCCTCCTCAAGACCCCTTTGGTTTAAAAGAGAAAAATCCAGTTAAAAACAGACACTCTGAGCATGAGCAGAGTGTCTTCCTCTTCAAGACCCCCTTGGTTTAAAAGGGTTTAAAAGGAGAAGCGCATCCAAACAGAAATAAACTAATTGCAGAGTCAAAGGTTCCCCTGAGCACAAACAGAGTGCCTGCCTCTTCCTCCTCCTCAAGACCCCTTTGGTGTAAAAGAGTTTTAAAAAAAACAATCCAGTTAAAAACAGACCCATAACACGGAGAACATCAAAATAGAATGGAGCTATTTGCAGAGTCGAAGGTGGTTCCTCTGAGCATGAGCAGAGTGTCTTCCTCTTCAAGACCCCCCCTTGGTTCAAAAGGGTTTAAAAGGGCATCGAAATTGAGCTATTTTCAGGGTTGAAAGTTCCCCTGAGCATGAGCAGAGTACTTTCCCTTCTCTTCAAGACCCCCTTGGTTTAAAAGGGTTAAAAGAACAATCCAGTTAACATACCCCCTCCATAAAGGGCATTATCACAGAGCTAAGCTGTTTGCAGAGTCAAAGGCTGTTCCCCTGAGCATGAGCAGAGTGCCTTTCCCTCTCAATTCTGTGTTTCAGCTGCGGAAGGAGTGCCCCTTGGCCCAGCTGATGGACTGCGAGACCGACATGGTGAAGCAGATCCGGGCCTTGGACAGCGACATGCAGACCCTGGTCTATGAGAACTACAACAAGTTCATCTCTGCCACAGGTAACGCAGGGAGGGTTTCGGAGGGAGCCGCCCAGCTACAAATCAAAACATTTATTTGTTGGAAAGCACTTGCCAGCGGCACAAAGACCGCAAACGACAATAGTCCAAAGCTATTCCTAGTATATAAACCAGTTCAGAATTAGGCTGGAATTCAGCATGGGGCTTAGGTCTTCATAAGTGGCCTTCATACACGTCTGGGAAATAGCACTGAGTAGCCAAACCTTTGAATATTTTCCTCCCTTTCCTCTTCGCAGACACGATCCGCAAGATGAAGAACGACTTCAAGAAGATGGAGGACGAGATGGACTGCCTGGCGGCCAACATGGCCGTCATCACAGAGTTCAGCGCCAGCATCAGCAGCACCTTGCAGGACCAGCATGAGCAGATCACCAAGCTCTCAGGTATTCAGGTCTCTTCTCTGCCGTATGAGGAGAGGCTTAGGAAGCTGGGGATGTTCAGCCTGGAGAAAAGATTAAGGGGTGACATGAGAGCCCTGTTTAAGTATTAGAAGGGATGTCATGTTGAGGATGGAGTGAGCTTGTTTTCTGCTGCTCCAGAGAATAGGACACACAGCAATGGATTCAAGCTACAGGAAAATAGATTCCACCTCAACATTAGGAAGAATTTCCTCATGGGGGGAAAAAGGACAATGGAATATGCTTTTCTCGGAGAGTGGTGGAGTCTCCTTCTTTGAAGGTTTTTCAACAGAGGCTGGATGGCCATCTGTCAGAGGTGCTTTGATTGTGGTTTCCTGCATGGAAAGAGGTTGGACTGGATGACCCTTGGGGTCTCTTCCAGCTCTATGATTCTGGCGGGATGAAGAAGACGCACACAGATCCTAGGGCCTGATACAGGAGGGCTGGGAAGGGAAGGAGTTGCAACATCCTTGCTTTGTATCTCTGCTTCAATCCCTGGCCTCTTCATGCAGGGCTTGGTATCTTCTAGAAGTTGGGAGGGCTCTGTATTGCTTTCCAGGTACCAGGTCTCCATTCCTGCCTTCACCGTGGCCTGTTCTCTCCCCACACCAGGAGTCCACACACTCCTTCGCAAGCTGCAGTTCCTCTTTGAGCTCCCAGCCCGCCTGACCAAGTGTGTGGAGCTAGAGGCCTATGGGCAGGCCGTTCGGTACTACAGCAAAGCCCGCTCCATCCTCCACCAGTACCAACACATGCCTTCTTTCCGGGGCATCCAGGACGACTGTCAGAAGATCATGGCCAACCTAGCTCAGAAGCTGCGTGAGAAATTCAGGTAGGCAGCAGCGGGGAGACGGTACCCTCTCACTTTAGGTATGCACATAATTCCAGCTTGTGGGTTGGAATCTACTGCCCTACTGCAGAATTAATCCAGTTTGACATTGCGTTAACTGCCATAGCCCAGTACTATGGAATCATTGGATCTGCAGTTTATTGTGGCACCAGAGCACTCTGACGCAGAAGGCTAAATGTCTCCCAAAACTACAGATCTAAGAATTCCATAGCATTGAGCCATGGCAACTTAAGCAGTATCAAACTGCATTAATTATGCAGTGTAGATGCAGCCTCAGTTTGTCATCAAGCTCTAAGAGAGCCCTTCTTTCTCTCTCTCCCCAGGGATGGTGGCTCTGGTGCCAAGGACTTAGCTGAATGTGTGGAGTTGCTCCTGCAGTTGGGCGAACCAGCAGAGGAGCTGTGCGACGAGTTCCTCTCTTATGCCCGCTGCCGCCTGGAGGCAGAGCTGCAAGCCTTGGAGGCTGAGTTAGGGGGCGAGGGGCAAACCCTGGGCACAGTCGGGCCAGCCACCGACATCCTGGAGTTCACCGACCAGGGCTGCAACAGCTTTGTCAGCAACATGTGCCTGGTGATCGCATCCTACCAGGAGCTCTTTGTCAACCGGGCGGGGGCTGAGGACATCGCCCGCATGGCCCATGACAAGCTGGTGGCCTTTGTTGACAACTTGATGGAGCGTTACTTTACCCTGGTGGAAAGGCGCATCCAGCTGGAGAAAGGGGTGGGCGACAACTCCCTGCTGGTCCGGGCGCTGGACCGCTTCCACCGCCGCCTACAGGCCTTGGCCAAACTGGTGCCAGCATCCCGGGCAGCCTCCAAGGGCACAGAGATTGTGGTGCGGGCAGCCAAGGAGCGCATCCGCCAGTACCTCCAGGCCCTGCAGAGCTTCTACATGGACTGCCTGACAGACGTGCGCCAGTCGCTGGCCGCCCCTCGCCTGGTGGGCAAAGACAGCCCCAGCCTGGCCGAACTTCTGGGCACCATCTCAGCTTCCATTCTCAACCAGATCAAGTCGGTCCTCACCTATGTCCACCTCTTCACTGCCAAGGATATTACTTTCTCCAACAAGCCCTATTTCAAGGTACTGCACAAAGGTTTCCTTTTTATAAAATAATAACAACAACAACATGTTGGATTTAAGGGTACATACCCCAGAGAGTTAGGGCCTTTGCAGACTGCCAGAAATAGTGCACATTAAATTGAGGCACTGCCTTGGCTCAGTGCTAGGGAATCATGGGAACTGTAATTTATTGTAGCACCAGAGCTCTCTGACAGAGAAGGCTCAATGTCTCAGAAAAAAAATACAATTCCCATTACTCCCTAGCACTGAGCCAGGGCAGTGCCTCAATTTAATGTGCACTATTTCTGGCAGTCTGCAAAGGCCCTTAGACTAGCATCCCCTTCAGAAGTAATAAAATTGTAGCCTGGACTTAACAATCTCGTAGTTGCTACCAGTTCACATTTTTGGTGACATGGTGTGGATGCCACCAACATCCCCTAGAAAGCATTTGGAGGCATAAAAATGATTTTTTAAAATATATTTTTGCTGGAGGCATAAAAATGATTTTTTAAAATATATTTTTGCTGGAGAGAGTGCAGTGGAGAGGTGAAGTCCTCCATGATCTCCTGAGAGCTAAGGTGGAGCCCTAGCCTTCCACAGTTGCCCAACCCTATTTTATTCCAAATACCTGGGATTTTTTAGAAGAGAAATTCACAATGCTATCCAGTGGCCTCTCACTCACTCCTTACGTTTTCCCCTTCCAGGGTGAATTCTGCAGCCAGGGTGTCCGCGAAGGCCTCATCGTCAGCTTCATCAAATCGATTTGCCAGACAGCGCGGAACTTCTGTGAGAGCACAGGCGACAAGGGAGGCGCCACACCCCCAGCACTGCTCCTTCTCCTCTCTCGCCTTTGCCTGGACTATGAGACCTCCACCATCAGCTACATCCTTACCCTGACCGATGAGCAGTTCCTGGTCCAGGTAAGTAGAACGTAAGCCTCTGGGAGATGTTTCAGGCTGAGGGAAATGCTGAGTGAACAGCTTTGTGGAGGTGTGTACAGATTGAGTCTCCCTTATCCAGAATTCCAAAATTCAAGATCCTCCAAAATCATCCATGTGGGTGGCTGAGGTAGTGACACCCTTGACTTCTGATGGTTCAGCATACACAAAACTTGGTTTTCATGCCCAAAATTATTTAAAATACTGTGTATAAAATAACCAGGAAACCTCAGCCAACCACCAAAAAGGAAAAAAACCTCACCATCAGCTGCTTGAATGAAATAGCAGAAGTGAAATTTGTACTTTATGTACCATTTGCACAATCGTTGGTCAGGAACATTGCTTCCTTACTTCAGTATTTGGGAGTTGCCACATGTACTTCACAGGGTCTTTGTGTGCTTACTCAGAGGATGCTTGTTTCCTCCTCCTCAGTTTGGGGGAGTCCCCAAAAAAAACCTCAGTCAACTCACCCTGACCTTCTGGCACTTCGCTTGTTAATTTTTCCTAGACCTAGAAAAATGGCTCCCAGAGTTTGCCTAGCTTTGATGTGTTTATCAACGTTAATTGTGAGCCAGGAAATCATTGTTTTGAATCCTGCCTCTCTGCCAAGAACTCACTGAGTGGCTCACTTGCTGTCTTTACCTCCAACCTGCCATTATCTGAATACTGGTCAAATGTAAGGATTACTTGTAGATTTGGAGCTCTTTGAACACTGTTTTTCACTGCTGCTAGTTATCCTGGTTTGCTTTTGTCCCAGGACCACTCCCCGGTGACCCCTGTCACAGGGCTCTGTGCCGAGGCTCGTGAAGCCGCCCAGAAGTTACTGAACCATTACGTGAAGGTGCAGGGCTTGATCATCTCTCAGATGCTGCGCAAGAGTGTGGAGACACGGGACTGGATCACTACCATCGAACCACGCAATGTCCGGGCTGTCATGAAGCGCGTGGTGGAGGACGCCACTTCCATCGATGTCCAGGTGAGTGGCTAGTTGGACAGTTCCTTGGAAGGAACTGGGGCCCAAGCAAGATGGTTTCACTTTCCCCATAAATGGATGGACAGCTTTGGAGCAGGGAGCATATTGTTTGGAGAGTGGTTAGAACCCTCAGGAAACTGGTCTTTCCATGTTACAGAAGAGCTGCAGAGAGAATTAGCTCCTCCTTTGGAAGATGAACCGGGTTGTTGCTGGACTGCAAGTCCAGCCAGCCCTTGCAAGCATTGAAGGAACATGGAAGTTGCAATGCAACAATATCTGGGGGAGGGGGGGTGGAACCACCCTTCTCTTAGCCTCAGTTCCCAAAAGTAGAAAACCATTTTGTCAGAAAGCTGGGACCCCCATCAGCTGCCCTTTGAGAAAAGGAGAACTGGGCCAAGGGAGAATGTCCTCTTTGAACAGGGCTGAGATGCTGCTACCTTAACACACACACACACACACACCTGTCTTTTCCCTATGCAGGTTGGGCTCTTGTACGAAGAAGGTGTGCGGAAAGCACAGAGCAGCGACTCCAGCAAAAGGACCTTCTCCGTGTACAGCAGTTCCCGGCAGCAGAGCCGCTATGCCCCCAGCTACACGCCCAGGTGAGCTGGACTGGCTGGAGTAACCTCACCTGCTTTCAAGTGCAGGTGGAGGAATGACTTGTCACTTTGCCAATCGACATCCTTTGGCCACCTTTCTCCCTTACCTGCTCCATCAGTTCTCCATTCCATGCAAGCTCCTCATCCCCTAGACAAACAGCCTTCATGGCCCAAATTTTGCAATCCCATTCTGCTCATTGTTCATATCTGTCCCTGAAGACTCGGTCGCTCTCACAGGCAGCCAGGCAAGAGGCTGTAGACCAGCTGAATCTAATATATTCTCTTCTCCCTCCTCAGTGCCCCCATGGATACCAACCTACTCAGCAATATCCAGAAGCTTTTCTCAGAGCGCATTGATATCTTCAGCCCTGTGGAGTTCAACAAGGTGAGAACGGATCTGGAAGCCTGTTCAAATTTAAGGGAAAGGTTTCATGCACAAAATTATTTAAAATATAAAATTACGTTCAGGCTGTGTGTAAAAGGTATATAGGAAACATCAGTGAATTTCATGTTTAGACTTGAGTCCCATCTCCAAGATTGCTTTGCAGAGGAGCAGAATATACATAAATAAATTATTATTATTATTATTATTATTATTATTATTATTATTTCTCTCTCTCTCTCTCTCTCTCTCTCTCTCTCTCTCTATATATATATATATATATATATGCAAATATCCCAAAATCCAAAATGCTTCTGATCCCAAGCGTTTTGCATAAGAAAGACTCAACCTGTTGGATGCTTAAATTTTCAGAGTCTGATCTGTGCTCTTCCCTCTTTTGCACTCTCCTCTTTCTCCTCTCCCACGCAGGTCTCTGTTCTGACTGGCATCATCAAAATCAGTCTGAAGACCTTCCTGGAGTGCGTCCGCCTGCGCACCTTTGGGCGTTTTGGCCTCCAGCAGATCCAGGTGGACTGTTACTACCTCCAGCTCTACTTGTGGCGCTTTGTTTCTGATGAGAACCTGGTGCATTTCTTGTTGGATGAGATTGTGGGCAGCACAGCCCACCGGTGCCTTGACCCCGTGCCCATGGAGCAGAGTGTCATTGAGGTTATCTGCGAACGGGGATAGGGTAGCGAGAAAGCAAGCCAAGCTGGGGGACGATGCGTGAGGACTTACACTTCCCTTGCTTCTGGGCATTGGGCACCTTGGAGAAAAGGAGGGAGGGCTGGTGGGATCAGTTTGTGACTGGGAATCTCCAGATTTAGCAGTACTGTATAATAAATAAAGAATAATTTAACCTGTCTTTAATTTTCATGGTCAGTTAATGCAAACTGCTTTAACACAGTTGCAACCAACGTATGGATTCCTTGGTAAAATGATAACGCTGTGTTCATTGTCCTGGTTTCTTGTGCCTCACGCAAATAAGGTTTGTGCCTTCAGAGGCAATTCCATTCTGGGCAGAGTTAGAAGGCCCAGGGCTGCATCTATGGGGGGTTTAGGTAATGTAGACAAGCCCTAAGTAGGCAATGTAACTCAGTCAATGTTTTAAAACAGTGCAGGTGTGTGAAGGTTGGCTTTTTCATCATAAAAGAGGCTTCTGAAAGGCAGTGAATCCCATTTGAGTTACAAAAAGAGGAATCAGGAAGGGATGGATGGAAACTGGCAAACCCCCCTCAATCCCCAAAAAAGCAGTCTTGGAGGCTACTTGCAGCTCCTGAACCCAAAACCCTACAACCCATTTGGTGATGTAGTTCCTCTTGGAAATTAACTCCAGACAAACAGCATCAATCTCTCTTGATGAATATCTGACAATCCTGCAGGTGCAGGCATGGCAGACTTGCTCTGGGGGCTGTTCTGGTCCAGTAAAGACCAGTTAGCTATACTGGTTTGGAATGCAGGGTGATGAAATGCAGCAGGAAACTATTGAATTGCATGTAATGGCTGTTCTGGAGGATTGTTCCTCTTGCAGCCCTCACTGGTGCATCCATCAGTGACAAGGTACATGGTCTGAACGTTCCTCTTTTTAACTTGGTGATGCAAGACCTGAAGGGGCCCTGTCCCCAATCAAACTCAGTTGAATATTTCATTTCCACTCTCCCCAAAGATCTCTTGACCCACGGAAGTTGTGCTTCTGAGTTGGAACGGGGCGGGGATGGCAAGGGTTTAAAAGCAAAGGTGAGGAGGAATTTCCCCAGCCTTTCCCCATTATGCAATTGCTAAACCACTTTTTCCCCCTTTGAGCCAACACTGACTGTTGACGTACGGGGCTCAGGAGGGCAGCGGGTTGCCTCACTCAAAGTGGCATTTATATGGGGCAGCGGCCTGGGGCGACTTGCAAGCTGAAAAGGAGAGAGTGGCTTTACACTAGCTGCCATGCTGAGGATTCACCCAAGATGGCCACTTTTGGGGGCACAGAAAGGTAAGACCAGGAGAGAAAATGGGGCTAGGGCTCCCTGTGGTGGGTTGGCTGGCTGGTTTCCTTCCTTCCTTCTCCACTCTCCCTCCTTCTTAGAAATGACCCTCTTAACTGTGACTATCCCTGGTCTTCCCTCCTCTTGGCTGGACCCACTTGGCCAACACAAGTCCCCTCTCTCTGGCCACCCCTCTCTGCCATCCCTGGGCTGCACCGCTGGGGGGCAAGGGTTGCCTTCTGGGTTTGGTGGGTCTGCTGGCTGGATAGAGAGTCACCTCTCTCACCCGCTTGCCTGCCAGACCCAGAAAAGACTGCTGGATGGCAGGAGAAGCCCACCTCCATGGCAGAGGCAGAGGCAGCCTGGCAATGATGGCGTGAGTTATAGCCCTGTAGTGACACCAACCCTAGCGACGCCACTCTTCCCATCCAAGACCTTGCATAGCCTTTGAAGCCAGCCATAGGGAGATAGGAAGTTATGTTATACTGCACTAAGGCCCTCGGTACATCCAGCCCAATATCATCAAAACTGATTGATAACTGGCAGAATTCTTTTCTAGCCTTACCTGGAGATGGCAGAAAGTCTCCTCCCTGCCCCATGGAATCCTGGGAATAGTAGGTTGGGTTGGAAAGTTAGCACAGAATTAACATGCAAACATCTCTCTCTCTCTTTTTGATTCCAGTCCATTTTTGTTTGGTCATCTTTTTGTTGGTGGGTTACGCCGTGGACGCCATGCCCCGTTGCTCCTATACTACAGTGAATTCTTTGCGGATAGCCAATTGCCAAGCTCAACGCCACAAGACGACCCCAAACATCGATCCTTCCGTCCAGGTCCTCCTCTTGAACTTCAACTTCTTCTCTGCCATCTTGAATTCCTCCTTCCCCATCATGAAGTCCCTGAAGGCGCTGTCTTTGGGGAAGCAAATGAAAGGATCCCTCTTTGTCGGGGAGGGAGCCTTCCAGAACGTGTCCAACATCACATTCCTGGACCTTGGGGGAAATGGGAACCTGACCCTACACCCCAAGGCTTTGAGGGGCCTCACCAAACTAGAGGTATTACTCTTGGATGTTGATGGTTTCAACGAAGAGGTCCTGGAAAAAGGTTACTTCCAGGATCTGGTGTCCCTGAAGAGGTTGGATCTCTCTGGAAACAACATCCGTAGGTTGAGGCCTGACCCAACTTTCCAAGGGCTGAAGAAGCTGAGCATCCTTCAGCTGAAGCTCAACAAAATTGGGGCTCTATGTGGGGATGATCTACAACATCTCAGGGGACATCATCTGGCCATGCTTGACCTGTCCTCCAACCGACTGCATAGCTACCCATATTGCCGCAACCCTTTCTTCAACATCACTCTGGGAACGCTGGACGTCTCCTCCAACTTGTGGAACGTGGAGGAAGCTGAGCGGTTCTTCATGAAATTAAATGGCACCAGGATCCAGAACCTCAAGATGCAGCACTCGGGAGCCTTGGGCCGAGGATTTGGTTTCCATAATTTAAAAGATATCTCAGCTAGCACTTTCTCTGGGTTGCGTCATAGTGGCATCTTCTCCCTGGACATCTCCCATGGCTTCCTCAATGAATTAGTCTCCTCTGCCTTCTCAGCATTCCCCGATCTCGACGTCCTACTCTTGAGATCCAACCAGATCACTAAGATCCAAGACGGGGCTTTTGCAAGACTGAACAAACTGCGTGTTCTGGATCTCTCTGAGAACCTTCTTGGCGAACTCTATGAGGAGTCGTGGAGAGCCCTGAGGTCATCTCCTCTGCAGCGACTCATCCTCAAGTCCAACCACATTGGAGCTGTCCAAAATGGCGCCCTGGTGGGCCTGAACTCCTTGAAGATCCTTGACCTTCAAGACAACGCACTTTCGCGGGTCCCAACAGGAAAACTCCCATCCCTGCTACACCTGACGCTGCGGCAAAATAGGATCCAAGATGCCTGGGGTATTGAGCGTCTTGGGAAGAACCTGTCTCACCTTGACTTCTCCTCCAACCGCCTAAGCGATCTGGGGAGACTTTGGGGCCAACTAGCAGGTATCCCCAACTTGCTTTCTCTCAACCTCTCAAGCAATGGGCTATCAAGATGCTCCAGAGTTGGAGAAGGCCCCAGACAACTCCGGGAACTTGACCTTTCTCATAACAGCCTGGGAAATCCCTGGGAAACGGAGAAATGTATGGACATCTTCCAAGGCTTAGTGGAGCTGGTGGTCCTGAACCTCAGCTCCAACGGACTTCGGAGCTTGCCTGAGCCTCTTCTCCGTCCCTTGAGGTCTTTACAAACGTTGGACCTCTCCAACAACCTGTTCCCTGCGCTTCCAGCGTTGGCCTTCTACGGCTTGACATCCTTGCGCATCCTCAGCCTCCGTGGGAATCCCTTGGTGACTCTCTCGCCGTCCCCATTTCTCCCCTTGGAGGGTCTGCGGTCCTTAGATCTGAGTGGACTGTCCTTGTTTTGTGACTGCGGGCTGGCGGACCTCCGAGGATGGATCCAGGAAAGAAAGGTCGCCTTGAGCGGAGCAGAGGCGATGCTCTCTTGCCTTCGGACCAGACCTTCTTTCCAACGCTTCTCCTTGCCTTCGTTCCTAAAAGACCAGTGTGCCAAGTAAGATGCGGACGGGCACCTTTCCTCCTCTATTGTATCGCATGGTTTTTCTATTTATAGGTAAAGTCTGGAAGAGAAAGAGGAGTTTTGGCAGAACGCTCATTGTCACTGCAGCTATCTTCCCCAGCATACTTAATTTTATATCTTTCCAATTATTAAAATCTTTGTTTTTAAACTTCATTCCAAGTTTTGTTGTAATTGTTTTTAAAATAAATCAGAATTCTTATTTGTAGCTATTTATTTGTAATTATTCCCCAATATTTTGCTTTGTTATTTATGTTAAATCCTGAAATCTTACTCAGTTCTTCTCCCTCGTTCTTTGCCATGTCTTTTGTTATAACTCTAGTTTTCCCTTTGTTTATTTTTTTAAGCCAAAAACCTGTTGTAAATTCTCTAATTGCTTCAATAGCTGTTTTACACTTTCTAAAAGGTCTTCTAATGCACGGCTATGTCATTGTATTGTATTGTTTGTCTAAATTTGTCTAAATTTCCTAAATTGATGATGATGATGATGATGATGATGATGATGATGATGATAATGGCACACCAGCACCCAAGAAGGAAAGGGATTAAATTCTGTGAAAGTTGCTGCTCCTCTCATTGAACATTGGCTTAAATGGTGACCAAAAAAGGGCCAGGAAGCTCCAAGGCAGGGTTGGCACCAATAATAATTTAATTATTATTTTTTAAAGTAAGAAAAAAACAGCCCACACCTTTCATGATCTGGGATTCCTCTTTCTCATCCTGAGGACAGGAAAAGATGGTTTAAATCAGTGGTTCCACCTTGGCATAGTGGTTTCAATGTTGGACTATGACTCTGGAGACCAGGGTTCGACTGACCATGAAACCCACTGGGTGACCTTGGGCAAGTCACACTCTCTCAGCCTCAGGGGACACCCAATAGGTTTTTTTCCCCATCACTGAGCAGGGAATCGAACCCTGGTCCAGCAATCAAACCACTACGCCACGCTGGCTCTCATTTAAATGCCACCAGCATGCAAAGCATCTTTCTATACTGAAAATCTGAAAGACTCGGGTCCTAAGAGTCAGGAAAGGAAACCTGAGGCTCAGGAAACAATCCAGCCAAAGCAAACCCAAAAATCCCATTCAGGAGTCCAAAACGCAGAGGAGAAGAAAGGCCACAGGAACTGAGAGTCCACTGTTTGTTTTCATTTTGCAGAGTATCTCAAGGCAAAGTTTGCTATTTTATATATATATATATATATATATATATATATATGATTTGTGACTGCAAGGTCTATATTTCTTTATCAACCGTCTTTGCTGAGATCAGCGGTAAAAAACCAGCACCGCAGATTCGGTGAGGTCTTTGGATGAGCTCCATCCCCGATGCGTCCCGTAGCCGTCCCAATCGAAGGCAGTGAAGTCGCCACATTGTCGGGGGGACCCTTCGGCGAAATATCCCCCTCCGCCGATGCAGGTCTAAGAAGAAGGATGCAAAAGGAAAGAGTTAATGGTGAAAAGTCAGAGGAGCCGCCAAAGCCTACAGAGAAAGAGTCTGGGTTTGAAACCGGCACTTGGGACAGCCAGGTGTCCAAAGATGGGACAAAATGGCGCAGAAGTCTGAAATATTCATGCGCAAATTGGGTGGTGTTGGTGGTGGTCTCTCTCCAAGTCGTTTCCGACTTACGGGGACCCTAAGGCCGACCTATCCAGGGGTTTTCTTAGCCAGATTTGCTCAGAGTGGGTTTGCCATGGCTATCCTCAGAGGCTGAGAGAGTGTGACTCACCCAAGGTGGGTTTCCAAGGCGTTTCAAAGTTGTGGTGGTATGTTTGTTGCTTCTGATGTATGGCAACCCTAAGGCAGACCTATCCTGGAGTTTTCTTGGCAGGTTTTCTTCCCCATGGCCTTTGCCATTACCATCCTGTGAGGCTGAGATAATGTGACTTGCCCAAGGTCACCCAGTGGGCTCCCATGACTGAGCCAGGATTTGAACCCTGGTCTCCAGAGTTGCAGTCCACCACTATGCCGTGGGTAGAAAAGTACAAATGCATACAATGGAAGGAAGGTGCCTTTTCCTACTTGCTGTTGTTGTGTGCCTTCAAGCCAAGAGCGAGGTGCGCTGGGAGTTGGAGTTGGGCAGCATCTGCAGGGTCCCGGGCCCGGCTGTGGGTTCGAGGGAACCCAAGGATACTCACGTGTTCTGTGTGGCATCCGGTGACTTTCAGGCCAGAGCAGAGCGCCATGGCGGCCTTCTCGTAATTAAAGACTCGGAACTGGACAAAGCCCGGGACGGCTTCCCCTGTGGACAAGACAAAACAGTTTTGGAGGTCAATCTCGGACAGGGTGACCGGATGACCTCCTGACCACCAAGGAGGACAAGGCACCGAATCTCTAGATCCTCCAGTGCAATGCTGAGGTCAACATCTGCCACAGGTTGACCATTCAATCATGTTGGAGGACCTACAAATGCCTAGAGAAGTGTTTCCTCTAGGAATCTCTAGGTCTCCTCCATTGCAACTCGGTGGTCAATTCCCAGCAGAGGAGCATCAAAGGACCGAGAGATTCCTAGAGAGGACATATTGCGCAAATCCGCCAATAGTCAAATCTGCAAAAGTCAAAGCCGCAAATGTGGAAGGCTGACTGTAGGGATGCTGGATTTTGCCAAATGTATTGCAGAGTCCAGGCAAAGAAAGAAAGACTTACCCCGTCCATTTGGAGAGTAATAACTTGATGCTTTCTCGGCATCGCCAGCGTCAAAGACAATGGGTTCGGCTGGGCCGTTATTTTGGGGGCAGCTCCCGATCCCGTATTTCACGGGGTATTTCTGGAAAGAGAAGCACACCACAATCTCACGGCTGGGTTGTAATGATATCTAAGGTAGGAAAGAATATCCACGTTTCTTCTGATGGGATCCCACATTGGCCATGTCATGCTCCCATCACAAGATGACCACAGAGGGATCACTTAGGTGGATCTCTCCAGCTCCCCCGTTGTTACACCTTGCGAGATCCCACCATTTCTGTCTCAGCATTGGAATCGTTGAGTCTTTACCTCGTAAAGCCGGAGAAGGTTTCCTCCATGTTCAGCCAAGAACCCTGTTTCAGTGTGATATCGGAAAAGCGAAGCCTGCCGCCATCTCTTCATGGGGGTTTTGTTGGGGACATGCCAGACGGAGACATCGCTGGCTATGAGATCGTAATAGCCAGGGTTCTGGAAAGACAGGGAACCCAGTGGGATGTTGGGATTTGGAAATTTTATCTTCTCGTTAGAGTTCTTGCACAATAATCAGACCCACATACAGCATGACCCACATCTATTGATGCGAAGACACAAAACTGCAGATAACAGCAAACCCTATTGAAAAGAACAACTTGTGTTGGACGTTGACCATAGAATCACTCTGGAGGACCTAGAGATTCCTAGAGAGAACATCTCTCTAGGCATTTCTAGGTCCTCCAGCATGACTCTATGGTCAACTTCTGCCATAAGCATTCCATAGAATCATGCTGGAGGACCTAGAAAACGCCTAGAGAAAACATATTTTTTTTCTGATTTGAAAATGCAGGTACCAGTCCTACGGTTGCAGTGGTTGTACTGTATTCAAGAAAAGAAGACTGAGAGGCAATATGAAAAGCATCTTTCAATATCTGAAGGGCTTTCATCCCATGGAAGATGGAGAAAGCTGTGGTTAAGAACTTTATTAGGCCAACCATTTCAGAATTTGTGCTCTGGTTTGATATTTGATGTTTCTCTTCTTTAAAGTTCACGCCTTTGTGCTCCCTCTGAGGCTGAGAGTGTGTGACTTGCCTAAGGACACCCAGTGGGTTTCCATGGATTGATTTGAAAGACGCATTGAGGCTGGGATCCGATAGCCCTATGCCAGGGAGCAAAACCCTACTGAACACAATAGTTTTAAGGAGACAGGTATCCAGAATTGCGTTGTCCATCTACCTTTCCATCTACCTGACCATCCTAACCAAGACAAGAGCGCTCACCTTGTAGTCATCGCTTGTTGAGCCGACGGCCGAGCCAAAGGTGGCCTTGTTAGCCCAGTTCCCATCTCCTTCTGGGTAGTTGGCATTGTTGCCTTGTTGGCTGGACCAGCGATCCCCCGTGGTGCATTTCCCATTCATGTTGTTCTCGTGGATGCTGGCCACCAAAGTCCATCCGCCTCCATTAGTGGTCATGTCACAGAAGGTCTGGTAGACCTCTCCCTCTTCTGTGGTCAGCGAATACAACCCATCTGCCCAAAACCCAAATTTTAGATGTTTATCATAGAAGCCTAGCGTTGGAAGAGACCCCAAAGGTCATCCATTCCAACCCATTCTGCCAAACACTGATAGATAAGCATCCTTCTCTGGATTACTTTAGCTACGGATTCCTGCACTGGGTTAAAAGACCATTTGTGTCTCATCCAACTCTCTGGTTCTGCTGGTTTTTGTTGCTCACCTGTGGCCTCTTGATTGGCAATATGGATTTCTTTGCAGCTCCGGGGCCCATGGTTCGAAAGACGGCAGGAGGACAAGGTTTCCCATTTCATCAGAAGACCAAGTACGTCTTGTTTGGCTGAGCTGAGACAACTTTGGCCATCTGTGTAGAGACCAAGGCTTTGGTATGAATGGCGCACCAGCATCCTTCTTTTTAGCAATGTAAAGTCAAAGAGGAAAGTCCATTCCAGGGAGGCAGCCTGAGCCTCCCTTATTATCAATCCATCAATCTTTATTTACGGTCAATGGACCCAGTTATCCCTCATTATCCAAAATGCTTGGGACCAGAACTGTTTCAGATTTTGGAACCTTTGCATAGATACAATGAAATATATCTTGGAGATGGGACCCAAATCTAAACATGAAATTCATTTATGTTTCGTAGATACCTGATACACATTGCCTGAAGGACATTTTTAGGCACAATATTTGCAATTATTTGGTGCAAGTAACAAAAGTTGGTGTCCATGGATCTATCAGAAAGCAAAGGTCTCAGTCACCCACATAGGCAATTTTGGAATGTTTCGGATTTCGGAAATCCAGAAAAAGGAGACCCAACTTGTCCCATGAGTGCAGTCTGGACACCTCAATTGTAGGAGATTTCAGAGAAATAGCCCTTGACAGCCTCTGAGGCTGAGAGAGTGTTACTTGCCCAAGTGTTTCTACTTACTAGTCTTGGAGAGGACAGCCAAGAACGGAATAAGAACAACCAGGAACTTCATGATGGATCTTCTATGGATGAAACCAGAGGGAGATTGGCAGAAGGAACGGACCTTCCAAGGGAACTGTGGACCAAAGTCACCAAAGCTCTTATGTCACAGGTGCAAATCCTGCAGTCCTCCAGATGTTGCTGGACTGCAAAACCCCATCCGCTCTAGACATCACAGCCAACGGGGAGAGATGTTGGGAGCTGCAATCCGGGAACATCTGGAGAGCCTCATGGTACCCATTCCTGGCCTGAACAGTTGCATCTCCACTGCAGAATGAATGCACTTTGGACTCTGCTTTAACTGTTATGGTCCCATGCTGTGGAATTCTGGGATCTCTAGTCTTGTAAGCTACTTGGCTTTCTCTGTCATGGAGCTCTGGTGCCACTACAAATCCCAGCATTCCATATGGATGAAGCCATGACAGTTAAAGCAGTGTCAAAATGCACTCATTCTGCATTGCAGATGCAGCATTTTTGTTCTTTAACATCCTCATAAGTTGATTTTCCATAGTTTCCATTTCCTCCTCGGTTTCTCTGTATCACCATACTTAATCTTGCCCAAAACGCCCTCAGTTTTGTTGTCAAAAGAGGAGGTTTCATTGTTTAAACCAGCAAAAAGTAACAACATTAAGTCTAAGGAGCACTTATATAATAAGAAAGCCACCCATTTGGATTTTGAAATCCACACCAAGGGCTGCGTCGACAGTGCAGAAATAATGCAGTTTGGCACCTTCTTAACCGCCATGGCTCCATTCAACAGAATCCTGGGATCTGTAGTTTGTAGCACCAGCACTCTCTGGCAGAGGAGGGTCGAGGCCTTGCAAAACTACATATCCCAGGGCCCTAGAGGACGTGGTGACAGCAATTAAAGTGGAGTCCAATTACATCACAGTGGTTCCCAAACTTTGGTCTTCCAGGTGTTTTGGACCTCAGCTCCCAGAAGCCGCAGCCAGCTTGGCCAAAAGTTAGGAATGATGGGAGATGAAGTCAAAAACATCTGGAGGACCAAAGTTTGGGAATCACAGGATGCACTCAAGGAGAGTGGCAGTTCCAGTTGTGTTTTAAACGGCTCAGACCGTCGAGACAAGAGGTTCGTCCTAAAATTTAGGCAGACGTCCAACATGGACCATTGTCCAGGAAGGAAGAGGTATGGAGGGGTCTAGAAAGATCTGCTCCCTGTTTTTGCTGGCGTCCTCAAGTACCTGTCTCTCCCTTCCTCTTCCCTGGCTACTAGAAAAATCTTGCAGCCCGTACCCTGGATTTTGGAAGACATAGCATGCTGGAATATCTGATCTCAGCCTCAGAAGTACTCACTTGCTGCAGAGTCCTGTAGCCGCACTTCTTCAGTTCTTTGCAAATCTAATGGAAAGCAATGGTGGCTGGCTCCTTTGTGTCCAAAGTCTTGCCCTTCTTCTGCGGGTCTTTTGCTCTGTCCGGTTCGCCTTGGTTTGCCTTTTTTATTAGCACCTGGATGATGAAACCGTTCCCGGAAAAGCAGGACAGAAACAAAGGACTATTTGCACACAGAGGGCAGGTGGGGATCAGGAAAAAGAGAGTGCAAATACGGAGCCATGTTTTCTTTGGTAACTCTTCCAGGAAGAAGATGTGCGTTGCAGAAATGGGGGGAATCCAAACTGGGATTTCCAGTTTGGGTGAGTAAATCAAATGTTTGACAATTCAGGGCAGAAATGCTAACAGAGATAGCTTACACATTCTTGAATTGCATGGTCACAGGCGGGTTGCTTCGAGGGACTTCCAAAAACAATCCAGCCAACTCTATTCTGTTTAGCGTTTTTGCAAATTGTGTACAATTTGGTTCAGGGTTTAGTGCAACTATTTGGAGTCAGCCCTAATTTGACCCGAATCCAACCTGACATGGAGCCGCATCAGTCCAAGGACTGAGATGACTATGATTATGATTATGATTATGATTATTTAAAGGTATATCCATGTTAGTCTGCACAATCAGTATGTAAACAGATCTTGCAGCACCTTTGGGACTCACTGAAAGAAAGAGGTTGGCAGCATGAACTTTTGTATACTTAAGTCTACTTCCTCAGATGCATTTGCTTATTATTATTATTATTATTAGCATCCACCTCTCCCTTTGGATCGGAGCAGGTTACAACAATAAATAACTGAACACATCACATAACAACAGTTAAAGGAGCATATAGAACCAATCCATATTAAACCCCATTCATAAATACTTTGAAAAACACAATGTTCAAATAATCTGGATAGGCCTGCTGGAAGAAACTGGTTTTTACTGTTGGCTGAAACTCAGATAGTGTCTTGAATTGACAAATCTCTTCTAGCAGGTCATTCCACAATCTGTGGGTGGTCAAAGAAAATGTCCTCCAGTAACAGAACATTGAAGTCAATGTTCCCCTAAGGACCTGAGTGACCGGGTTGGATTGTATGGAAGGAGGCAATCCCATAGGTAACTTGGACCCAAAACATGTAGGGCTTTAAAGGTAATAACCAACACTTTGTGTTTTGCCCAGAAAGTAACTAGGAGTGAGCTATGGTCAGATAATGGGACGTGTTCCATGTAGTGTCACTTGCAATTGCAAATGTAGTGTAGATTTTCAGATCCCAATTCAGCCGTGTAAACCCACTAGGTAACCTTGGGCAAGTCACACTCTCTCAGCCTCAGAGGATGGCAATGGCAAAGGCAAACCCCTTCTGGGGAAAAAATAAACTTGCCAAGAAAACCCCATGGTAGGTTCGCCTTTGGGTTGCCATACGTTGGAAACGACTTGAAGGCACACAACACAAAATAAATGTAGTGGCTGAAGTGAGAAGCTTAGGGGAGCTGTGCATTGAAAGAAGAAGAAACCACAGAGAGCAGAATGAAGGGTGTCATAGGACTTTGGCCCTGTGCTTTGTTTCTGCTTTGAAACATCTCCATGGTGTTGTTATTACAGAATGCGGAGAACCTTCAACGTCCTCCTTATCCCCTTCCTTTGTCCTCCAAGGCTGACATAGAATCCTAGAGTTGGAAGGGACCCCAAGGGCCAGCTCATCCAAAGGCAGAAATAATTGCATATAGCTATGTAGTGGAGACGCACTCCTGGCTAAGTGAGAAGCTTAGGGAAGCTATGCATGAAAAGAAGAAGGAACCACAGAGACTGGAGTGAAGGGTTTCAAAGGACCTTGGCCCTCTACTTTGGAACATCTCCATGGTGTTGATGTTACAGAATAAGGAGGACCCTCCCTCAGCCTCTCCTGCCACCCTCCTTATCCCCCTCCTTTGTCCTCCAAGGCTCCTGGGATGCTGGCTTGGGACTCCTCCCGGGGCTTGTGGCTCATAAAGACTTTGAGCAGGATCCGGTGAGCGTCGGCGGCCGCCTCCTCCACAAAGGTCTTGAGCATGTTGTACACCACGGCGAAGGAGAACCCCATGGCGGCTATGGGCACCAGCTGTTTGGGCAGCTTGGGGGCTTTGCTGGCCGCTTCGATCAGCAGCTCCACCACCGACTCTTGGGTGACCTCAGTGGCCAGCGGGGACTTGACCAGGGCCTTCAGCTGCTCGAAAGGAAGCTCGGCATGTTCGGCGACTTTCCTCAAAGAGGACTCCTCCAAGCCGAAATTGACGCAGTAACCCTGAAGCGTCTTGACCAGGAGCTCCGTGTCGCATCCGATGGAGATCTCCGGGATGGGCTCCGCATGGACCCCGCAGGCGACCACACAGACCAGCCACAAGTGTTGCGTGATGGCGTTCTTCTTCTTCTCCAGGAGGCGATGGGAGATGTTGGGGGTGGCCAGGAGGAAGGAATGGCTCTTCTGGAGGTCCAAGTCTTTCCACAAGGTCTCCCCAAGGAGAGGGAAGTCATACTTGCTGAAGGAGAGGTTGGAAATAAGGAAGATCTTTGGAGACTTCACCCCGGAGGCTTGGAGATCTCTCAGGCAGCCATCTTGGATCTTTTGCAGGGCGTCCGCTTCGCTGAAACCGGAAGGATGCTCCTGTCGACCCAACTCCATATCTTCATCCACTTTGGAACGGACGAAGTAGAAGTCCTTCCCAGTCTTCTGGAGGTACTGAGCTAGCCTGGCATGGATGCTGCTAAAGCGCGGAGAGGCAAGGATAATGAAGAAGTCATAGCGGGGGGCATTGATTTGTTGTAAATAATCTCTAGGATGGAAATCAGGGGCACCTATACTTGGCAGGTCCCACAGAATGACGTTGGCATATTTGGGGTGCGGGTAGGCTGTGGGTTCCTTATTGGCGTTGGCGCCTCCGGTTGGAGCTGCGCCTTCATCGTCCGCATGCAGGTCCCGGAAAGCGTTGATGAAGGTTGACTTGCCAACTCCAGATTTGCCGGTGATGCCCACATCTAAGCAGATGTTCTCCAGGGAGCGGAGAGTCCCTTGCAGCTGTTCGGAGTAGTCGGAAAAGCTTCCTTTCTCAAAGGCACCTTTGAGGTCCTTGATCTGGGCTTCAGTCAGCGAGATCTTGTTCTCCTTCCCTTTCTCTGCCATGGAGGCAATGGTTGGCCAAGGTGGGGATCAACCTGGAAGAGAAAGCTAAGGTTCATGGAAGCAACAATAAGCACCTGAAAGCTCAGCGGTAGAAAGCTGGCTGGAATCCTACTCATGGGAACCGGGATCCACTTGACCAGTGGTTGCTCCCAGTTCAGTGGGAGCAGTGAATCCACTCCAGGTTTTAATGTAAGCTTTCCGAGATCTGTACCTGCTCAAAGTGGAGAGATCTACATCTCTCCAAAACCTGGAGCAAACTCCACACCCTTCTGACCCGGGAGACAAATCCACCGCTACAGTTAGCGACATCCAAATTGGGCTAGAAATCAGATGTGTGAATTGAACCAAAGAATTACTGTCTGAGAGGCTGTTTTTTTTTTTTTTTTTTTGTGAATTGTTGGTTAGACTCATCTGAACACATCGGAAGTGGGCTCTGCACACCTGAGAATCTTACAAAGTCCAACCTTTCCAGATCTACAAACATCTAGCCATGTGATCTTGTGGTCCCCCTGTCTCACAGGATCTCCCTTGTGGGATCCCACTGCCTCACCTTCCCTCCAAACCCAACCTTCACATCCACTTCTTCTCTCCATCCTTACACTCCTTCCATCTTCTGCTAGTTTAAGGCCAATTTAGAGGACCATGGCCGACCCGGGGAGGAATGGCTTTCCCAAAGCCCTGGCAAAAAGATCAGTTCATATCCATGGCCATCTGGACTGGATCTTCAGCCAAGGGCTGCTCATTTCTCTCAAGGGCTTAGAGCTGCTATAGAAACCATTGCAAAGAAACCAATTGGCCCAATGGTCCAGCCCTGTGTGATGTCAGCCACAGGCCAGTGATGCATGGTTTTTATATGTGTGTGTAAATATATATATATATAATATATCTGGGAAGGGATAACCAGCTCCTTTTAATCTGGGCCACATTTGTCCTGTGACTTAATATAGTGTTTTGCTTGGGACGTACTATCTTACCATGGGTGTGCAAAATTAAATAGTTTTGCAATGTCCGGATTCACCTAGGGCAGTGGTCCCCAAACTTTGGCCCTCTTGTTGTTTTGAACTTCAGTTTCCAGAAGTCCCAGCCAGCTTGGCCAATGAACAGGAATGCTGGGAGCTGTAGTCCAAAACATCTGGAGGATCAGAGTTTGGGAATCACTGACCTAGCGGCTGCCGTGATGTTACAATGTACGGATTATCCGTTCTGCAGTGGTGGCTGATTTGCAATGGGCATTGATGCAAATTGGGACACTCCGATGGGCAGCTGGACACCATTTAGGAAGTGTGTTGGAGTCTCCTTTGGAGGTTTTTAAACAGAGGCTGGAAGGCCATCTCTTGGGGGTGCTTTGATTGCATATTCCTGCGTTGCAGAAAAGGGTTGGACTGGATGTCTCCTTAGGGTCTCTTCCATGATCCTATGAAGTGCCAGAGTACAACAAAAGCAACCTGTGAACACCAGAAGGACTGCAATTCCCATGCAAGCGGCAGCATGCATTTCCATACAGGCAAGGAGGCTGAAGGAGACACAAACTTTTATTTCTCGTCCTGTGTCCGGCATATAAAATTACAAACAACAATAACGCAGCATATTTATAAAGTCACACAAGGTGCTGATGTCAAGTTTAAGACACGTGGGTTCACACTGAGAGCTTTGGGGAGGGGTGGGGGATTGGGGACCCTCCAGATATTTGGGGACTGGCAGATGATCCCTAGTCAAATATAGTAGGCTCAACATCTGGAGGGCCAAAGCTTTTCTGCCCTGGAGTACAAAAACATGCCACCAACCTTAGCCAAAACCCAAGAAAGAGGCATGTTGATGCTCATGGGTTTTGCAAGGGCTCCAAAACAAACCCTGTTGGATCATGCAATTTCGGCCCATCCGAGAATAAAATGCATAGCGCATGAGCTGGAAGACCGATTGCAAATGCATCTTTTAAAAAGAGGCCAGACGGACATCCTTTTCCTCTCCGTTTCCAGCTTCTGAATTGCAAATCAGTTCCCTTCTTGTTTGGAGAAAAGGCAAGTCAATAATATAACTGCCCCACATTGCATAAACAGGTTCGGAAGGGATTTCACAACAAGCCATTCCCATTTTGCTGTAAATTCCCATTTCAGGATGCTGACAACATCGCAGAAGGCCACAGGATCCAAAGACAACTTAACAGGAGCCAAAAACTTAGTATTATACCAGCCGAAACGGTAAAGTCCTTTATGGGATTGAACCTGGGAGAGGCAGGATTTTAAGGCATTCGCTCCAAACAAATAATAAAAATAAAATTCACACTAAACCCTCTTTTTTAAAAAAAAATCCAATAAATTGCAGTTTTAAAATCACACTTAATTACAAAGATCCACAAAGAAGATTTACAACAGCTTCGGAAGAAGGAGAAGTTGGATTTTAATACAGGTCCCGAAGAAGGATGAAGGCATCGCTCAGACCAGGAAAGACGACGTCTGCTTAAATTCACCCTGAAAAATTGAGAGAGAAAGAGAAAGAAAGGAGTGAGTCTTAAATGTTAAATTTTAAATGATGAATTTCAAAATGTGCCTTGTCATCATCATCATCATCATCATCTCTAAAAATAATTCCTAGAGATGATGATAGTGATGACTATATGATGATAGTGATCATCATAATAATCTCTAAAAATAATGATAATCATAATAATAACCTTTAAAAATAATTTCTAGAGATGATGATAGTGATGACTATATGATGATAGTGATCATAATAATAGTCTCTAAAATAATAATGATAATGGTAATGATAATCTCTAAAAATAATTTCTAGAGATAATGATAGTGATGACTATGATAGTGATAATAATAATAATAATAATAATCATCATCATCATCATCATCTCTAAAAATAATTTCTAGAGATGCTGATAGTGATGACTATATGATAGTGATTATAATAATAATCTCTAAAAATAATGATAATCAAAATCATAATAATCTCTAAAAATAATTTCTAGAGATGATGATAGTGATGATTATACCCTTCTTTTGCTACTTACATCACTCCGGTTGGAAGGCTGGCTGTAAATGACTTTCTTATTGGAGGTGCTAAAATGGGTCAGGGATAAAAGATGGGAGGAAAAAACAAGGGATTAAAACAGAAGAAGGAGAAAGACAGCCGTTGATACCAAACACGGAGTATCTGACATCTTAGGACAAGAGCAGGCAAAGTGGAGGCACATGCAACCAATGCATTTTTGCAAAATTTCAGGGAAAAATGCCACCCACCCATTGCATAATATTTAGAAGTAACTAAAAGTTATAATTCCAAGACATAGCCATGTTAGTTTGGATCAGCATTCCAAGGGGTGTTGTTGTAGCACCTTTGAAACTAACACTTTAGCTGCCCTGAATCTTATTTTGGAAGAAAAGTGGGATATAAATCCAGCAAATAAATCAATTATAACTGAGAGAGGTTAGTCTCAAAGGCGCTACCAATCTCCCTTTGCAGACTAAAAATTACAGTAACTCAAGAAAAGGGGTGACATTATCCCCCATGAAGTTACAGCCATAACGTAACTTTTCGTTATACCCTTGCAACTGGGGAAAGGAGTGCATTACAAGTAACTAGTTATTTGGAAGTAGTTGGTTCCAAGCTGTGAGAGTGTCCCTTTTGGGGACAGAAATGGCATTGACTCTTCTTGTCCATTGCTACCATCCTTTGAGGCTTGCAGGGATCCTAGGATGGTTTTGTGCCAAGGGTTGCCATCTTGGGGCAGGATGAAGACGCGGGTGCGAGGCAAAATAATTGGGCATCTACTCACTCTTTTCTTTCTGAAAAAGAAAACAACAAGTGGGGGGAAAGACATTAGTCAACAAAGAAAGGCTCAGATCCATTCTCAACAACATCCCCCCATATTGTCTTCCCCTGGGCATGATTTCACAATTTCACACATCCACTCACCTTTCACGAGATTCGAACCTGCCTCCCAATGCAAGATAGACCCATGCACCCTATGCAAGGACGGGGGCAACCTGGATCTCAAAGAGGAGCATCTCTTTTTAGCTTTCTAAATGAAACTTAAAATTTTATTCTCACATGGCCGGAAGGTGATGCTTGCATGGATGTCCCTCCAAAACCACCTGAACTGAGGACAGCGACATTTTCACAAATAATGCAAGCTTGGGACTAGCGTTGTCACGAATTTTTCCCCTCCTGTATGGATTTTTTAAACATTGGGATGAAGAAACCAGGGGAGCTTCGAAAGCTTGCATCATTTTGTGCATTTGGGTCGGCCCAATACATATATCCCTATTTTGTGGATTTTGGATGTCGTTCTGCTTTGCAACGCGGCCAACGCAGCTGCCGCCGGATATGCAAGAGAAGCATTGTTGGGGTCCTTTCCCGTTGCACAATTCTACCACTATGGCCCCACTTTATACCACTGGGGTCACTGGTATGACCATTGCATGGATGGAAGAGGCAACCGAGAAGCAGGGACTGTCTCCCATCTTGGCCATAGTTCCCCAGAGAGAAGAAATGAATTCCTCTTGCCCTGGAGAATTGCAGCCTGGGGACAGAGGACAGTCCGTGCTTCTTGGTCACCTCCTTGCATCCATCTTCAGTGGCCATACTGGTGTCCTATGGCGTGGGGGGTTTGTCAGCTTCTGGATGGGGCCACCAATAAGGGATACGTAGCATCGGGGGTTGCAAACTCTCACGGTGAACCCATTCTTGGTGCTCTCCAAGGTGCTGAACTCTGTTTCCCAAAGGACTCAGGCGGCTACTTACTGCTGAAGTATCCTCGGCTGTAGGCAAACCAGACGCCAAAGATGACCAGGCCCAAGACGATGAGAAGGACCACCACGGCTGCCACGATGCCGCCCACGTTGACTTCACCTGCGAGAGCGGCGGAAGAAGTCGACATTTATTTTTAATGCCTTCATTTATTATTTATTGCAAGGATTTCTATCCTGCTTTTCTCCCACAATGGGATTCAAGGCGGGTTACGATACAGTCTTCCCTCCATTTCCGCAGACTTTGAGAGGCGACTCATAAATATTCGAGTCCCATTGAAAATAATGGCACGCAGGGTTGTGCGCAGGCACGCGCCGCCATTTTCTCCCTCCCCGCTTGCCCCTCCTGCGAAAAGCAAGACCAGGGTTCGAATCCTCGCTTGGCCATGGAAACCCATTGGATGGCCTTATCCAAGTCCCACTCTCTCAGCCTCAAGGGAAGGAAAAAGCAACCCCCTTCTGAACCAATCCTGCCAAGGTAGCTTTGCCTTAGGGTCACCATCTTCAGAGGCTGAGAGAGAGCAGGATTTGCCCCAGGTCTCCTAATGGACCTCCAGGACTGAGCAGCGACTCGAACCTGGGTCCAACACTCAAGCGACTACACCACATTGGTCCCTATGGATTCTAAATTCTAAATAAAAAGTCATGCCAACTTACTGGTCTCCATGAGTACTGCATCGGACTTTTGGGGCAGCCCTACGTTGTTCTGTGCCTCGCAGTAGTAATCCCCGGCATCGAAGGCAGTCGCGGGTTCAAAAGTCTGGGAAGAAGGAGAGGGAGAAACGGTTCTTAGTAGGGGCTGAACTGCAGAGATATAGGCTGCATTTATTTGCAGAAATAATGGCAGTTTGAAACCATTTTAATGGGTCCATCCTACAGGATCCTGGAATTTGTAGGCGCCAGCACTCTTTGCAGAGAAGATGAGAAGGGACGCCTCTCTAAACTACAAATCCCAGGTTTCCACAGGATGCAGCCATTGCACTTCAAGGGGCGCTGAACTGCATTATTGCTACAGCGTAGATGCACTTCTGGATAGAATTATGGATGCTAAATTCTACAACTATTTAATTAGATGACATACAGTACATAAGGGAAAAAACACAGGACCTCAAGTCCTGTACTTTTCTATGGCGGCGTGTTCTAGCCATGTGCGTGCCGCGGGTGCGTGCGCCATCAGAAGTGCCGGGACTCACCTTCAGTCCGCATATGGCGCAGGCACACTGTATTTGTAACATATGGGGTACCCTTTCTGCCCCTCAGAGTCAAAGCACACCCCATTTTGCAGATGATCTTTAAGGACCTACCAGCACCCCAGTTTTCTCGTCCAGGGAGTAGGAAGAGTTCCTGAACAAGGTGCTGGTTTTGGGGTCCGTGGGCAACTGGACGTTGTCTTTGAACCACTTGAAGGTCGGGCGCGGGTTGGCGTCGGTCTCCACGCAGGTGAGGACGGCCTTGGTGCCAATGGTCACCACAGAAGGCACATGGGCCCTGGGCTTGGATGGAGGGACTGCGGCAAGAAGAAGGAGAAAGAGAAGGATGGCAAGGGAAATATTGGCCAGGATGCCCAGAGTCGCCATTTGCCACCTTGAAAGGTACCTTGAAAGGTGGCACTCTAACAATACAACCCTAGTAGGCAGACTTTAAAATATATATCCATTTAGATATCAATAATCATTAAAAAAAAAGAGAGAGAGAGAGATGTGTTTTTTTTTTTTAAATGTCATTTGGTTTAAACCAAGGTTTAAACCATGGTTTAAAGAAATCTGGTATAAGCCATGGATTAAACCAGCAGTTTCCAAACTTTTGTCTTCCAGATAATTTGGACATCAACCCCCAGGAGCCCCCTGCCATCTTGACTAACCGTCAGGAATTCTGGGAGCTGAAGTCCAAAACAGGAGCAACGTTTGGGAGTCACTGGTTTAAACAGACCTGGTTTAAGCCATGGTTTAAACAAACCCAGTTTAAACCATGGTTTGTTTAACATCTGGAAGAGCATGGTTCAGACAAACCATGGAAGAGCCATGGTTCAAACAAAACCAGTACAAGCCAGGGTTTGAACAAACCTGGTTCAAACCATGGTTCCAACAAACCCAGTTTAAACCAGCCAGTACTACCTGCGGATTGGAAAGGTGAAGGAAAGCTCTACCTTGGACAATGAGCTCCACCTGAGACTGAGAAAAGGAATTGCCAAGGACCTCGCAGGTATACAAGCCCGAATCTTTGCGCGTCACCGACTTGAGGTAGATCTCGCCGGGGTAGAAAACAGCCCGGTCTTTGTAGCCGTCTGGAAAAAAAAATGTTAATTTTAACACAAATAAATCCATGGGAAACTCACATGCAACCAAATGGCGCATCCTAAAAATGGGCAACTGCCACAGGATGGGAATGGGCCACATGTATTTTATAT
>CM034711.1:10786191-10838814 GCA_020142125.1 Phrynosoma platyrhinos
ATAAACCATGCCAAGGTTCAAGCCCACAAATGAAGTATAAACAGTGATATGGAGAATAAAAAAATGGGAATTGGGGCAGAAAGAAAGCCAAAGTGGTAACAAAAAAAAAGGCAAGACAAGTTAAGAATAACAAAGAAGAGAGGTAGTCAAGCAAACCAGACTTCAAATTTAAGTCAAATCTGGAAAATATTGGGCACTAGCCAACTGTACATATCTTGCCAAGAAAACCTAATTAAAAGTTTGCCTCAAGAGTAGGCCTCATTTATACTAAAGTTACTTAGCCTCAGTCTGAGGGAAACTTTTTACCTCTTAGAGGCCATTTTTCTCCTGGTAGCAAGGCCTAACTTTTGCAGTACACTTATTTATACCTTTTATGTTTCAGACAACTTTTACCTCAGAAGTTTTAGGTTCTCCACAGCTCTTGCCAAGAAAACCTCATTAAAAGTTTGCCTTAAGAGTAGGCCTCGTTTATACTAAAGTTACTTAGCCTCAGTCTGAGGGAAACTTTTCCTCTCTGAAGCAATTTTTATCATTGTAGCAAGACCTAGCTTTCAGAACACACTTGTTTATACATTTTATATCATGTTTCCAGCAACTTTTACCTCAGGATTTTTAATTTCTACACAGCAGTGCAAGAGAAATAAACAAAGCCAATGTTCAAACCCACAAATGAAATTTATATAGAATAAAAGAGAGAATGGGGCAGATAGCAGGACAAAGATCCAAACCACACTGCCAAAATAATCCAGTATGAGACTTGCTTTAACTGCTCTGGCTCAGTGCCAGGGAATTCTGGGGACTGTAGTTTTATGAGACACTTATTCTTCTCTGTCAGAGAGCTCTGGTGCCACAATATACTACAATTCCCAGGATTCCTTAGTATTTAACCAGGGCAGTTAAAGCAGTCTCAAACTGGGTTATTTCTACAGTATGTTTTGGACCAAGGTCAAGTCTCCCTTATCTGAAATACTCCAAAATTATCCACTTGGATGGCTGGGATAGTGATCCCTTTGCTTTCAGTGGAGACAAACTTTGTTTTGTGCACAAAATTATTTTAAAAATACTGGGTTTTAGATTAGCTATAGGCTATGTGTATTAGGTGTATCTATGAAACATCAATTAATTTTGTATTTTGACTTGTTAGAATATTTATTTGTTTGTTTAATAAATGGATGCTAATGGAGTTAAAATAAATTGACAGAGGACACATGGAGCTGGGGATATTTGACTTTGCTCTGCAATGAAATAAAGCAAAGGTGAAAAATAAAATTAGAGGTTGAGTCTTCCTTATCAGGGAAGGAACAGTTGTATTGACTTTCTTGGCATTATTTGTCCTATGAAAGGCAATGGAATGCCAGGCTCTCCATTGGATCATTCCACAGACCCCAAAATGTTGGCAGTCCCAGCTGTTGAAGCTGCCCCTTAAACTCTAGAGCAAGGAGCTTGGCAACTCTGAAAATTACGCAAACAGCCCCCAGAAAAGAAGTGGCTGGACATCTACTTCTGGTTTTGAAAAATGAGTGATTCTCGATATTAAAAGAGTGAGAAGGCAGGAGTCTGCAGTTGGTTTAAAAGGTGAATTGCCACCTTGAAGGATTCCAGGTTGGGCAATTCCCTCTCTTATTTTTTGGCCAGAAAGAAAAGTGCATTCTGGAGAATCTGGAAGGGTTGAGGGCTGCATGTGGCCCCTGGCTTTGCATTGTCTACCTCAGCTCTGCATGGAACTGCAATTAATTCTCTTTACTTGATTTCCTCCTTAAATCTGCAGTCCCCGACCAAGATATGCCCACTAAGCTGGCAAGCAACGGCACTCCAAAACCGGACGAGGCAACACCAGGGCAAGGATGTAATGGGGACAGCATGGAAGCTACTGTCGCTGCCACTACTGCTGCCGCCGCCACCTCCGCCTTGCAGCCTGAACCAGCCAAAGAGGAAGCCCCTCAGCCCCCACCTGCCCCCGATCTGGTGACACATATGGCCCTTAATCCGGCCATGGAGGATCTCTCCATCACGTACCCACTCGACTTTGAGCGGTACTGGCGGGCGGCTCAAGAGAACCCCCTCGACTTCACGGCTTGGACTGAGCTGCTGCAGTATGTGGAACAAGAGGTAGGCAGAGAGCGGGTATGCTGGCGTGGAGTATTTGTGGGCTGCAAAGAAACAAGGTTGGAGAGAGACGGGGGGTGTCAAAAACCTGCTTTTTAAAAAATACTTGAAAAATAGAGTGAACTTTCAGGTGACTAGGGTGGTGGCAGTAACAAGGAAAGGTGGTAAAAGGCAGGCTGGGAGGAGGTAAGCAGCACCAGAAACTGGCAGGCAATAGGAAGCAGGAATAGCAGCCTTGTAGCATCCTGCACACTGGTGGGCAGCCTGAAATCCAAGTGCTCTCAGCAGCCCACAAATACTGCACCATTTTATTTGTAATGGACGTGATTACTACACAGGAGATCTCTAGGAAGCCTGCCAGCCACCTTCTTCCCCCTTTGAGGCAACATTGGCAGTACTCTTGGTTGTTCATTCACAAAGCAGAAGGAGCCGCAACAAATTTTTCAAAGTCAGATTTATTTTTATAAACTCCTAAAGTTTTTCTCATTTTCTGCTCTTCCAGAATCATATCTACGCAGCCCGGAAAGCCTTTGACAGCTTCTTCTTGCGGTACCCGTACTGCTATGGCTACTGGAAGAAGTATGCAGACATGGAACGGCGCTTTGACTTCATCAAGGAGACAGAGGAGGTAGGAGATCCAAATGGGACTGAGAAAAAGATTCTCCCTGAGTATCTTAACATTCAGCAGGCTTATACAGGAAGGTATGGTCTTTCAGACCACCACATGTCCTCTGCGAGGGAAGTGTACACTACTCAAACCCCAGTTCTGGTCTCTCTGGTTGTGTGTGCTGGGGTGGAGAGATTTCAAGTAACTGCCATTGTGGGTCTGCTTTTGGCAGTCCTGGATCGTGGAGAGGCAGAGATGTAAGACTTTGAATGTGAAGGAAGAGTGAAATAGCTCCTGGCCCCTTCACCGCCTGTAGCTGGGAGAGAAAGCACATCATAATCCCACCCCTTTTCCGCCTCACTGCCACTGTGCAGGTTTTCCAGCGAGGTCTGCAGTCGATCCCACTGAGCATGGATTTGTGGATCCATTACATCTCCTTCCTGCAGTCCTCCTTGGATATGAATCAGCCAGACTCAGCACAGAAGATCTGTGGGTAAGTGATGTGAGATCATGGGTCATCAATAGTGAGGGGGGACCTGAATGCTTCTTTACCGGATTCTCCCCTTGCTCCCTTTTGCAGCGCTAGCTAAGATAAATGACAACAGAGCATTTTGTTGCAAGTCCTTGTGAAGGAGACTAGCCCTCACTTGCTCTTGTCCCGCTTCTCCCTCGCAGCACCTTTGAGTCGGCCATAGCCGCAGCGGGAGTGGACTTCCGTTCTGACAAACTCTGGGAGATGTACGTGGAGTGGCAGCGGGAGCAAGGAGACCTGAAGGCCATCACTGGCATTTATGACCGTGTACTCAGCACCCCCACCCAGCTTTACAGCCATCACTGGGAAAAGTAAGCCTCTTCTCCAGAGTCACATCACTGGCCTGATGGTTGGTTGAGGTGATGGGTTGCCTCCGTAACTTGTTATAGTGGAAGTGGAGACAAGAACCAGTCTCCTTAGCTCCTTGCTGATGTATTGGATTTAGCGTTATCACCATTGTTTCTTGCATCTAAGGTGGGAATAGTAATAAAACTTGTGTAATATGGGGTCCTATTGCCTGTGTTAAAAAGGTTTTTACTTTGATAAAACATGCATGAAATAGTTTGAGCAATCTAATATGCCATGTAAATGCTCATTATTAGCAGCTGCCATAGTACATCACTCTTCCGGCTGTGCTGTTTGGGAATCCCCTATTGTCTCTGTTGCCCAAAGCTCCATTAGCTCTGGATGGCCACTTCTGGAAGGCTTGTGTAGGTCAAGCAGCAACAACAGGGTGCACAGTCTGGCTTGCTACTTCCTAACAGCAACCTTGATGTCTTGTTTTCCCTGGGCTTAGGTTCAAGGAACACGTGGCCAGCCACCACCCCAGAGATATCCTCTCTGCTGAAGAACTGTTGTGGTTGCAGTCAAAGATGGCCTCTGAGACAGGGGCCAAGACCACTGAAATGGAGGCTGAGGAGGCACCACCAGGGGAAGACTTGCCACTCAAAACGGACATGAAGCAGGAGACTGGAGATGGAAGCCAAGTGCTGGTGAGTGTTAATGCTGCTGGATGCTTCTCTGTCATGCGTTTCTGGAGCTGTTGGTTTTTGTGGGGGGGTGGGGTGTCTTCCCAGTTTCTGATCAAAACCACAGCAAAGGACTTAAATCAGGACCAGTGTTGAATCCCCTCTACTCAGCCCCACTGGGTGACCTTGGGCCAGTCCAAGTCTTTCAGCCTCGGAGTAAGGGAAAGGCAAACCTCTGAAGAAATTTCACTCAGTTGTGTGCCAGTTTTGATTCTTGGGCAACATGTAGCCCCCTCCCCCAGAGATTAAGTGGCCCTTAATCTCTACTGGCCCTTAGGCCACTCTTTTTCTGTCCTGTCCCATAAATTGGTTGTCTAGAAAAAGAGTCTCCCATATCCAGAGGTTTATGTCCCTGTCAGGTGCTGCATATAAACACCATCTCCTTCCCAGGAGGTTTCTGTAGGTATCAAGCAGGCCTTTGACATGAGCCAGCCATATTCTTGTCTCAGCTCAGACCTTAAGTCCACCTTTTCTTGGTAACAACCAAGCTGATTTCTCTTGGATTTCAGGGGTTCATGGACCAGGACAAGGTTCGGGAAGTGGTGATTTCCATTCGCCAACAGATCCACAGCCAGAACGAGGCAGAAGTCAGCAAGCGCTGGAATTTTGAGGAAGGGGTTTGTACAATGTCTTTTCTTGCTGGTATTCTACAGTGTTGAGTTTAATTGATCTTGTTTTAAAAACTGAGGGCACAGTCACTGCCCTGACATTGCACTGCAGCTTTCCTTTCAGCCTCTTACTCGAGCTCCTTCCTCTTACCACTATATTGTCCCCCTTCCTCATTTTATTTTGCTCTCAGATCAAAAGGCCCTACTTCCATGTGAAGCCGCTGGAGCGGGCCCAGCTGCGGAACTGGCGAGAGTACCTGGATTTTGAGATTGCCAATGGATCACACGAGCGTACCATTGTGCTCTTTGAACGCTGTGTCATCGCCTGCGCCCTCTACGAGGAATTCTGGATCAAGGTGTGTGCCCTTCATTGATGGCATCACCTGCCCCCAGTTTTTTGGGTTTTTTTCCTAAATTCCCTTGATATCATTGTCAGTAAGAGCGGCAGTGCTCATTTGGGTGAGTGACTTCAGACCTTCCTGGGCTAACTTTACAACCACTGTCTGCTTTTCTTTTCTTTTCTGCCCTCCATTGGCTCCCCATTTTCCCAATCTAGTACACCAGATACCTTGAGAACCACAATGTGGCCGGGGCACGGAATGTCTTTCAGCGAGCGTGCTGTTACCACCTTCCCCGTAAACCAAACATCCACCTCCTCTGGGCAGCATTTGAAGAGAAACATGGTGAGCAGACTTTACTCTGCCATGCACCTCCTTCTCCTGGAAATCTTCAGAGGGTTGAGCTGCCCCAAGCTGCCCCTGTGAGGGTGTTGGGATGGAGAAAAGGGAGGAATTAGGGTTGCTTGTGAGGTTGACCATGGAGAAAAGAGTTTTTTAATGTATGTTGTTGTGCCTTCATCTCATCCCCAGGGGAAGTGGAGGAAGCACGGCGCATCTTGAAGTCTTTTGAAGACTGTGTGCCCGGCCTGGCTATGGTGCGCTTGAGGCGAGTGAGCCTGGAGCGCCGGCAGGGGAACACAGAGGTGGCTGAGGCGCTCCTGATGGAAGCCATCCGGGACAATGAGGGGATGCCTGTCTCCTCCTTCTACTCTGTGAAACTGGCCCGCCAGGTCTTAAAAGTGCAGAAAAACATTGCGAAAGCGCGTAAGATTCTCCTGGAGGCCTTGGAGAAAGATCCAGTAAGAAAACAAGAGGCATCATGTCTGCATATGTTTACATGCTTTTCAAAACTTGTATTTCATATTGTTTCATATGTTTTGTTTTAGTTTATATTGTAAGTCATTTTGAATCCATTCATGAGAAAAGCAGGAAACAAGACAAACAAATCTTTCTTGGCAGAATAGTTACTATGAAGGAATCCATATTGGGAGAGAGGACTGGTTGGAGTTTTTGTCCTCTGGTTCTTTTTTTTTTAGACAGCATCCAAAATGGGCTTTTTGAGGAGTACTTCACACTAAAGGTGGCGGAAACTCTATGTGGTTTCAGACAACTGCCTTTCCCAGTTTTGGTACCCAAAATCAGTTTTAACTGGAAATGCCAGGGACTGCAAGTGGGACAAAAACTGCCACCAGCGGTCATTTGCTGCAGGATGCTGTATGTCTGTGTATGTGCCTTCAAGTTGGCTGTCAACTTTTGCCAACCCCATGGAATTTCCCAAAGCTTGACAGTTGCCACAGGAGAGGAGGAAATCTGCATGTGCAAGGCATTACACTCTGCACCCTCTGATACAGGGCCTCAACTGTGCAGTTGCTCTGAGATCCCAAATCTTGCAGTTGGAATCATCAGGGTTAAGTAGACCTCTTGGTGGTCTGGTTTTGCCAGATATTTATTTAGAACTGCAGGTATTTGTGGTGGAGATGCTCTGATTTCATTTTTTTTCTCTCCAATTGCTGTGAAAGTGTTGTGATTTTTTCTGAATTTGTCTCCCCTGGCTCTTTTCCTGCAACCCAGGACAATGCCAAGCTCTACGCCAACCTTTTAGAGATGGAATTCGGTGCAGATGTCCGACAGAACGAAGGCAATACTATGAGTAGTTTTGACCGAGCCTTGATGAGTGGCCTCCCGCTGGAAACCAAAATCATCTTCTCCCAGCGAAGGGTGGAGTTTCTAGAGGACTTTGGCTCCAGCATAAACAGGTAAATGGAGGGGAGGTGGGAGTTAAGTTGCTGAACCCTTAAGAGCTTCTCTCTTTCTCTGGTGTGGCATGGCACGGGGAAAGGGCCTTCTCTCCTAACATTCATTGTCCTTTGTTTTTGCATTACCAGCTTATTGACATCATATGATGAGCATCAGAAACTCCTGAACCAACAAATGTTGAGGAAGAGGCTCTTGGAAAATGGGTGAGGAACTTCTCAAGCACTGCTTTCCTTAGTTTCTAGACTAGTGCTGGGGTAAGCATGGCCTGCTAGCCACATGCAACCTTCCAGGTCCATTTTTGTGGCCCATGGGATCCCCAGATTTTTTGAGGGTGGGGAAAGCAGAACCATACCATAAAATTGTGCTGCAGGACCTAGAAGATACCCTGAAAGAACACTTCATTTATTTGGGGTAAGAAAAATAGGGTTCCAGGTTATAAGCAAAGGGGCCTAGAACAGTTATATGTAAGCCTCCTGTATTACTTTTCTTATCTTGGGTGAAGATAAACTGCTTCATATGCCAGACATGTGTACACTTAACTTTGCAGAAGGAGATCACTTCCAAGTAAACATTAATACTATTAAACTACTGATTTTCGGAGGTCTAAATTAAACAGAAGTGGGGTTTAGCCTATCTAGGAGTAAACACAGTTTGCATTTTGAGCATAGTTCCCCTGCCTAGCTGCCATATAAGGCACCCCTTTGGGGATGCCAAAACCATTAAACTCTGCTAGGAGACAGAAGCACAAGTAGAGATTCATGTGCCATTCCAGTATGTTGGCTGACGGTAGTTTTTAAACTTTCAAGCAGTGCTGATGAGGCAGATGAGAAGAGAATGAGGCTGGAGGAGGTTGCTGCTGGAGGAGGCAATCTTGCCATGGCCACAACAGGCATCACACCCCTGATGGCAGCAGACGTGAGCAACAGTGGAACTGGAGCATACAACTACAATACCTGGTACCAGGTGAGTTGGTGGAACCAGATAAGAGTTATAGTTCTAAATGCGCATGGTTTTCAGCTGTTTGTTCGTTTAACCTGAGAGAACACTTCTCTAGGCATTTGTAGGCCCAACTGTGTAACTGTCCTTAAAAACTCATGGTTTTAATAATGTTCTGTCAGTGCATCTGAGGAAGTGGATTGATAACTATGAATGCTCATGGTAAAATAAATGAGCTAATCTTCAAGAAAATTCTTCTTTTCTCCTCTATAGTAAAGTGGTTTTCCTTTCTTTACCCCTCTTCATTGCTTCTGTGCTCTCTCTGCAGAACTATAGTAACTATGGGTATCAGAACGCATGGAACTACAATCAGTATTACCAGCAAACCTGAGAGTGACTGGCAGCGGCAGCTTCTTTTATTTGACCCACAAGTAGCAGCAAAATGAAGTCTGGCATACCTTTGGCAGCTGGGGAGGAAATGAACTATTCCTATCTTGAACTGCTTTTCTTCCTTTTCACTTTCTTGATAACATTGAGCTGCCCCAGCAGCTCTTGCCAGATGACTCAAAGGAACTCATTGCCACCAGCAGTTCAGGGGTGGATTTTCTGAAAACACTGATCTCAGGAGGAGGTGGCTTGCCATGGAAAGGATATTAGCCCCAGCTCTCCTGAAATCCTTTTGAGAAGTGAGAAATCAACAGCCACAAGATCTTCTGAACATCACTGATGGAGACTTTCAGTTATATTGAGCCCTCAGAAGTGAGACCTGCTATTTTGTAAACCTCTCCCTCTGTATAGTTCACATGTTGCAACTGTAAATATACATGAATTACAGTGTCTTTACACACAACTTTTGAGAGAATTTTGAACCTCACGTCACTTTGTATTAGAATGTGTAGAGCCAGTGTGGTGTAGTGGTTTAAGCGTTGGACTACAACGGGGTTTGAATTCCTGCCCGGCCATGGAAACCCACTGGGTTCCTTGGGCAAGTCCTACCCTCAGGGAGGCAAACCCCCATACATTAGAAACAACTTGAAAGGCACACAACAAGAAGCCCTGTTACATAGATTTATTAATTAGTTCCATAACAGGTTTCTGTTCTTTTTAACTTATTCAACAGGGGGTGTGAAGACCACTGCCCTTCCCCTTAAATTTGTGTAAGATGCTAGCACTATTTGTTAAAAAAATCCAAAAGTCCTTTGGCCACTAATTGTTTGGCCCACGTGACAAAGCCACCACTAAGTCATACATGCAGTTTGCTTTATTCCGCCTTTTAAATATACAGTGTAGAGCCAGTCTTGTGTATGTACTGAGTTCTTACAGCAGTACAATCACTGAAGCATTTCCTGAACTACTTAAGTTCACTGCTAGCTTTTAAGGCAGAAGTCTAAAAATTTGAACTAGATTACCTGGCAGAGCTAAAGACACTAAACATGATGCCCCTCATCTCTAAAGGCACTAAACATGATGCCTGGGCAGAACACAGATACTACATGCCCTTACTGTTCCCATTATATACTAAAACAGATGACAAAACAGATCTTCACAGAAGATAAAATGACAATCTTTTGCAAGTGTTATTTTAAATTTAAAAGCCTTTATCCATTAGCCACGTCTTTAATTTCTGGTCAAAATACCCCTTGATGCGAATACTGCAGGCAACTTCATTCACTTGGGTGAGGGGTGTTTCTCCCAACTGTTCTGTGAGGAATTCCTTCACTTCCTTCTCAAGGGCCTGGGAAAGGGAGTCAACATTCATATCTTTTGATTTCCATAGTCACTGGCCAAGAATAAGAAACCCATCTTTGATTCTTAGTAAGCCCCTCATTCTACCTGCTTCAGGCCCTTTCACACTGCACAGTTACAGCACTATGATTCCATCTGAACTGCCATGGGAACATCCAGTGGAACCCTGGGACTTGCAATCTAGGGAGGGGCATTTAGGATGCTCAACCAGAGAGCACTACTGCTTCATCAAACTGCAAACCCTGAGATGCCACAAGATGCAGCCATGATCGTGAAAGTGGAACTGCATAGCTTTGGATTCTGCAGTGTGCAGGGGTCCTTAAGGATTTCCATTTTTAACACTTTGGGGATGGCTGTGTCAGCTAAAATTTCCATACCTCCACATGGTTCATAAGATCATACTATCTTCTGTGATGCCAAAGCTGAAGTAGAGAGGCTCAGATCCTAGGGCCAAATCCCACCTTCCTCATGGCACCTCCAGCATTTACTATGCATCAGCATCACTTACAACCAGGTTACACCATCACACACTCTGCTGCTATCTTATCTGTTAAATTCCATCTCTCCACCAGGTCATTTAACAGCTGGAGAAACTCAGATCTGCCACAGCCCCTTCCCCATGCAGACTGCAGAATCCAAAGCTATGCAATTCCAAAGCTATCCAATATCCTTTGTCATTTTCCATGCTTTCGCACAGGTTTTTTTATTTCCATTCTAAATAGCAGAAATGGCTCTGTTAAGTTACGTTGAAAGAAGTTACAGTGTACTGCCATTCCTTGCTCCCACCCCTTGGAGGTTCTCCCAGATTAGACATCTGTGGAACTAGCATCTGAAATAAATTCCTCTGTGTGACTATCCCCTTTAACAAAGATCAGCAAGGGGAAAAGGGTGCCCCTTACCCAAATATCGCCTTCAATCTTCCTGATGACTGTCATCTTCCTGCAGCCATGGGTGGTTTGCGTGTAGACTGGGATGTTGTGCATCCGTGTCCGTCGGACAAAGAACGGCAGGTCAGGGGGTGGATCTAGTAGAAGAAAAGAAGAGATTCTGAGATATGGACAAATTATACTTGGCTCAACAGATGTATTTCATTTTATATAATTAAAGTAATTGGACCATGAAAGGGGGAAGCACAGCTAACTTCACTACTCTTCTTCCCCTTCCAAACATCTTTAAATGGTATAAACCAAGTGAGGAAGAATTTCTGCATTTTAAGAAGATGCTCATTATATACTATAATGAATACAGCTAGCTTAAAAGTGCCAAGCCTACTTAATCCCGGTGATAAAATAATATCACTGCATTGCATTTTGAACCACTCTGAATTGCACACATAACTAGCCATCCCAAACCGTACTTTACTTTCTGAAAAACACTTAATATATAACGTCTGCATAAGATGGTTATAGGTTGCTCAAATCCCAGAACCCTCAGTACATACACACATTCTTTAAACCATATATATATAGGAGGTGTGACCCTCCAGTTCTTTGGCTAAAATTCCCAACAAGTCTAGACAGCACAACCAATGGTCACAGATGGTGGGAGCTGCAGTCAAATTTTGGGAGGACCCCACAATTCTCAGGAAATCAAACTGGGTTTTCCTTTTCACCTTGTGGCGGCTTCCACCCACAGGGGGTGGGGTATTTGTCATGTTTTGGAGGTTCCGGTACTCGGGTGGGTGGGATGAGTCTCTCCACGTATTTATATTCCTCAGTCGACTCAACAATTCCTGGATACTTCGGGTCGGCAGAGTTGGGTACTACCGAGACTTGGCTCTGAAAGACAAAACAGAGAAAGAGAGATAACAGTGAACTCAGTTTGCTCCCAAAATATTCTTGTCAGTTTAATTTTGCGCTATGATGTCATAGGCAAGTCTGTCACAAAGAATCCAATGCTCACTTCAGCTATTAAGGGTGCATGGAATCCCAGACCCAGCAGGGCCAATACTTACCATCATCTCAGACCCAGCAGGGCCAATGGGACATATTCTTTGGCCAGCAATTCCTATCATCCCAGACCCAGCAGAATCAATGGTTCATAGTCTTGGCCAACAATTCCCATCATCCCAGGCCCAGCATGCCCAGTGGTGTGTGCTCTTTGGCCAACAATTCCCATCATCCCAGGCCCAGCAAAAGCAATGGTTCATAGTCTTAGCCAACAATTCCCATCATTGCAGGCCCAGTATGCCCAATGGGGCCTGTTCTTTGGCCAACAACTCCCATCATCCCAGGGCCAATGGTACATGTTCTTTAGCCAGTAACTCCCATCATCCCAGTCCTAGCAGAATAAATGGTGCATAGTTTTTGGCCAACAACTCCCATCATCCCAGCACCGCCAGTGAGGCAAGCTTATGGGAGCAGCAGTGCCAAAAACCAAGCCCTCTCTTTCCCCGCCTCCATTCCCCCAAAGTACCATCCGGGGGGCGGCCGTTCTCAACAGCACCAGCAGCCGCGCCGCTTCCCTCCTCAGCCCTCTCCTCGCCAGGGCCAGCGCCGCCATCTTAGAAGGAGAAGGAGGACTCTCTTTGCTTTTCGTCGCGCGCTGATGACGTCTCCACACTCCGCCGCCATTGAGACGCTGAAGCGAAGGCAAACAAAGGAAGTTATCGCGAGACTTGAGCCGGGCCAACCCAGTCAAAGCGGGCAGTTCTCGCGAGATTTGATCCGGATTAACCTGAGAGTTACCGCCGCTGTCCTCAGTGCGCCTGCGCTTGTTTCCCTCCAAGCTCCGCCCTCCTGCTTCCGGTCCTCCTTTCCTTTGGTCTCTCTGCGCCAGGCGTTTCTCTTCCTCCATTTTGGAAGGTGAGGAAGCCCACATTTTAGGCCTTTTTTATGTGTGTGTGGGGGGGTCCTCTTCTGAAGGGAATAGGGCTGGGATTTCTGGCTTTCCCCCCTTTTTTTAAAATAAAAGAGGTTGGACTGGATGGCCCTTGGGGTCTCTTCTAACTCTTATGATTCTGTGACTGATTTACAGAGCAAAAAGCAATAGCAGCCATTCTCTAAAGATTATTGGAAGGGAGGGAGGAAGATCTCAGACTTCATCTTGTACCAATTTGAGCTGGAGAGGCAGGTGACAAATGATCACCTTTTCCCCTCACATTAGACCAGGGATAGGCAACCTTTTTTCCCCTTTAAGGGCCGAGGGACTTCAGCTCCCAGAATCCCAGGAGCTATTGGCCAACATGGGACTATTGGCCAACATGGCTGAGGCTTCTGGGAGCTGAAGTCCCTCGGCCCTTAAAGGGGAAAGGTTGCCTACCCCTGCATTAGAAGCAAGCCCACTAATGCTTTTCTAACTGACCCTTTCTTTCTCCGTAATGCAGGTGGAACCATGCAGCTCTTTATTCGTGCTCAGAGTCTCCACACCCTTGAGGTGTCTGGGCTAGAAACAGTAGCTCAGCTTAAGGTGAGAAAGGGTTAACTGTGATGTTGTAGACTGATCCAAAACAGCCATTTTGGCAACTTTTATATGGAGCTGAGTTGGGCAAGAGGTCTGAATTTCTGGTTCATCTTCTTTCCCTTGCAGGCCCAGGTTGAGTCCTTGGAGGGCATTGCTCCTGAGGATCAGGTTGTTCTCCTGGGTGGGACTCCCCTGGAAGATGATGCCGTTATCGGACAATGCGGGGTCAGCGACCTTACCACCTTGGAGGTTGCTGCACGCATGCTGGGTGGTAAGTATGGGGGCTTGGGGTGGTGTGCAGGGGACGTGAATGATGTGCCAGCTGGGTTGAGATTTTTCACTGCAAAGATCTCCCTGTGAGACATACGAAGGGTTTGGAAGAGGTGCAGGCAGTTCCCAGTAGCTCCAGCAGGTAGTGAAGAATTCTTGGAGTTCCAGCCCAATAATATCTGAGGAGCCATGCAGCTTCTCAGCTCTGGCCTGTGAAAAAAACAAAACTATGTGTAAGTTGAACTTTAAAATCAGTGAGGGTGAACCTTTAAGCTGGCCTTCCTGAGAAGGAGTGATCTGATCTTCACCCATAATCCAAAGGAGAAATTGTCAATAGTGCTTTTTTGTTCTCAGTAGTGTTTTTTCTTTTAAGCCCAGCCTTCAGTTTTTTGATGTCATCTGTAAATTTTTTGGATATGAACAGTAGCATCTAAGTATGCTGGTCTTCATTTGCCCTCTACCCTGTTTTTCCTCCCCAGGTAAGGTCCATGGCTCCTTGGCACGTGCTGGCAAAGTGAGGGGCCAGACTCCTAAGGTAGGCCATTGAACATGACAACAATTCTCTCTCTCCCTCCTTCAGCCTGAGCTTGAGTCTCCCTGCAGGGCTGTCTGGGGGAAGAATCTCTAGGAAGAAGAATCCTTCCCTTCAGGTAGAGCTTGTTGTTTCTGTTAAATGGATGGAGCATTTTGACTGCATGGAAGATAGGTTGAGCCTGACCTGACCTGAAAAAAGCCAAACAAATGCTGGCCCACATTGGCCAGTAAAGGCCTGTGTTTTTGTGGAATACTAGCTTCCTGCCTCTGCTCCAGCTTTTTGTGGGAAGGTAGCATAGAATGCACTCTGCAAAGCAACACAGTCTCTGCATTTGCAAGACGAAACTTTGGAGGTGTGGAGAATTATCAGCGGCTAGAGTACCAGTTTTACCAGAGGTGTTGACTGTTTCCACATTCGTCCCTGTGAATCCCAGGAATCTATAGCTGATGCCTGTTTTTTGGTCCTCCCCAGGTCGCCAAGCAGGAGAAGAAGAAAAAGAAGACCGGCCGTGCCAAGAGGCGCATGCAGTACAACCGGCGCTTTGTCAACATTGTGCCAGGCTTTGGCAAGAAGAAAGGGCCCAATGCCAACTCTTAAACAGCACCCCATTATTTAATAAATGTGAGAGTTGTCTGGACCATTACCTGAGGTTGCTGTTTCATTCCTTGCCTCCTTGTTCCCATCAGGCTAGTGGAGGGTTTGTTTCTACAAACTTCAGTAAACCTCGTTGTTATGTAACATACCCATGTTCACTGTGGCTGCTGGGGTCGGGGGGGGGGAGCTGAAGCAAATTTTCAGTGAGATGGGTTTGTATGAACCTCTTATGTCCTGTTTAATTTGATTTACCATGCAAAATTACAAAGAGGAAGAATTGCCACAGGCCTAACTTTGAAACTAAAAGAGGTGGATATAAAGGGGGGGGGGAGGGACTGATTGGGAACCGTTGGCTATCCATATTATTTTGGCCTATAACTTCAGTTAGCTCCCATCATCACAGCCAAAAGCAAGATATTACAATAATTGTTATCAGTTGCCAAAAGGTGTCAAAATACCTGGACAGTCAAAAGTTTCTAACTCCTTATTGTTTTATTATTTATATTCCACCTTTTTCCCAGTTAGGGACTCAAAAGAGGTTTAACAGATTATAACCACATTATAGAATCATAGAACCTAGAATTGGAAATGGGGAGAGGGGAAGAGACATGGTTTTATCAAAATACAAAAATGGAAGTGTTTAAATGATATATAAAATCTAAACCATTAAACACCTGGGTACCTCCAGCACAACAAATAGAAAAATCCAACACATTGCTTAGTGGGACCCTTTGCTATAGACAGTACACTGTGGTCTTCCTTTGGAACTCCCTGACACCAGATGTAATAAATTACATGTAAGAGAGTGAATCCCTTCCCCACTCCAAAAGAAAGCTGGGGGACTCAAGGAAAAAGAGGAGGACACATAAGAGGCTCAAACCCTGGCTTCCTTATTTAAGGGGAGCAAGCTCGACTTGTCCTCTTTAAGGGTACATCTGCATTGTACTGGGGTCTTGATTGTATTCTGTATTTTAATATGTTAGCCGCCCCGATTGCTCTCAGAGAGGTGGGATATAAATTATTATTATTATTATTATTATTATTAGAGAAACAGTGCAGTTTGACACCACTTTAACTGCCGTGGCTCCATCCTAAAGAATCCTGGGATTTGTAGTTTAATGGGGCACCAGCACTCTTGAGCAGAGGCGGCTAAAAACCTTGTAAAACATTCCAGGATTTTTTACAAAATTTATTTTTATTGAATTGCAGATTTGAATTCAGAAATAAGTGATTTAAAAAATTGAGATGAGGGAATCCTTTGTTTATGAATTACTGTATAAAGGAAAATAATGACAAAAAAAAATACTTTGATAAAATGGAGGGGGGGTCTTAATGCCAGGAGAACATGGGAAGTAAGGTGAGAAATTATTAATTTGGAATTTCATGTAAAACAAGGTTGAAAAGACTTAGTAGATCAAGGTGTGTGTGTGTGTGTATATATATATATATATATATTTGTAAGAAGAACTCTGATATGATTAGTGAAAGCTTGCAAAGCTGCAAATCAATAAAAAATAAATTTGAAAAATATATAGGATGGAGCTACAGCGCTTAAAATGGTGTCAAACTGCATTATTTCTGCAATGCAGATGCTCCCTTAAGCTGGGTTCCTTCCCTCTGAATGACAGCACATGGGGTGACGGAAACGCCCGAACTCAAACGAAGCCTCGCGACGGAAAATGCCGAATGGGAGGCGAGTCCGGAAGCCGGGAGGGGGCGCCTTCCGAAGGTGGGCGGAACTTCCCGAACGCTCTTCGGAGCTCCTCGCGCGCCCCCCCCCGCCTTTGCGAACATGGTGGGCGCGAGTTCGATTCCCGCCAGCGGCTATTCCTGCGGTGTCTGTCAGGCCTCGGGTGCCCCTTATACGTGCCCCCGGTGCCACCTCCGCCTCTGCTCCGTCCCTTGCTTCCGCGGACACGGCTCCTGCGCCCAGGACTTCCAGAGCCGGGAGCTCCAACTCCGGCTCCAGGGGCTGCGGGGGGATGAGGCTTCTCGAGGCCGCCTGAGGGAAGCCCTTCTCCGGCTGCGGGAACTACGCGAGCCCGGGGATGCGGAGGCCCGACTAGGCCTCGACCTAGAAGAGGAGGAAGAGAAGCAACTGTGGGAGCAGCTGAACCCCGAACAACGCAAGGCTTTCCAGACTTTGCTGAGCAGCGGGGAGATTTCAGCCCTTCTGCCCCCTTGGAAGCCTTGGTGGGATGTGGGGGGCCAAACTGGGACAGCCCTGATTGAAGAATTAGGGTCCCCAAATAGCCAGGCATCACAAAACACTATTCAGGGAGAAGAAACAGCCTCCAAATGCCCAGAAAAGCAGACCTCCACCGACATTTCAAGCCTTTCTCAAGCTGCGCATCTCTTGAACTCAGTACCAGACACGATCCCGCCATTAGCTTCCCTCACCACTTCGCCCATCTCACCCCTGGTCTGTTTCCAGCTTCCCAACATACTCTATGGCTATGTCTATTCCCTATCGCTCTATAATGGGGACGTTGATGATGATGGGCAGCTGCTCCCCGAATTTTGTGAAACAATTCTGGACATTTCGGGGGCCCTGGGGGCCAAAAGGGTCTACCAGTCTGTGGCGGAGGCCCTACAAGACGCCCTGCAGGCCGTGATGGCCGGACGGTACCCCGAATGCCCCCTTGGCAATGCCAGGGTGATGGTGGCCGTGGGCCAGATCTTGATGGGTCAGTGCCAGGCCAAGCAGAAGGGGTTCACCTTAGCTGCCCTCAGCCATCTTTCGAGGCTACTCAGTAAAGGGAAAAGAAGGATCCCAGCTCAGGACCGAAGCCGGATTTTCGGGGCCCGGAAGAAATGCGACTTCCTCCTCTCTTGGGTGAACGAAAATGAGACGGAGTTGACGCTCCTGGCTTTGGAGGTCCAAAGGGAATACAAAACCCATGTGGACACGGTCCGAGCGGTGGGAGCCGTTACCCAGGAGCTGGAAAAGATGTGGGGTGGCAAAGTGCCCCCGTCTAAAAAGCCCTTGATCGAAGAATTGGACTGAAAAAAAGACTATGGAGAAGTGTTTCCATTAAGGATGGGCCTTGTATGGCCTTCCAGGTTCGTTGACCAGTGTTCTTGGCTAAGCCTGATGGGATGTGGAGTCCAGCAAGGGCTAGAAATGGACCATAAGTATTTAAAATGCTCACCTACAAGCCTTGAATGAAGATGGCTTCTCTTTGCAGGAAGCAAGATTGTGGTTTTTTTGTGTAGGAGATTGGTTGCAAATACTTTTGCGATTTTGAATTAGGGACGGCCACAGATGTCCAACTGGTATGGATTAGCCCCTTTCTAGGGATTGGAAACCCAAAGGGTTTCAACACAGGTCTTGATTTTAAGAGACAATGTAATAAAAGGTGAACTGACTGACCGTGTTGTCCCATCTGTTTTTTGTCCAGCTTCCTTTTAAGCCAATTAACCACACAACACTTTGTGTGTTTAATAGGATTTGGGAGTCTGACTTTGTAACAGGGCTTTATTCTCCATAAATATGTTTCAAGATTGTATTCTAAACCTCCCAGAGGGTGCAAAATATTAAAAGGAGTGATCGTTATTCTTCACGCAGAGAGTTAATGCTTTTTCCCTAAAGGTCTCTATCCTAAGGAATATACAATCTCAAGCTTTCAAGAAAGGGAAAAAAACACAAAATTCCCAGCAGTCTTTGCCAAATTGACACTTTGCAGTTTTAGGGAGCTAGATAACCTGAGTGTCAAATATTGGTGGTGTTCACACATCAAGCCATATCAAGGTTTATGTCAGTCATGTTTATTGCTTGCATTAACCATGAGTTGTCCAGCAGACAACCAAAACAGCTTGATCCCACAGAAACACTCATTTAATCTGGTAGTGTCCTTCCCCAAAGCCAGAAAAAGAGTGGAGCGACATGTTGGCAATCTGTCTTTAGGCATTGCTTGATGCTTTTTCTCTCTTGTATTTCAGAAGCAGAATAAATTTGTAAAAACCTGCCCATTTGCATGATGCAAATTCCAGTCACAGAATCTGGCTTTGAGGATTTGCACTGAATTTGGATTTTATGTGTACCCAGCTGTGTTTTCAAAGGTCCCTGTGAACAAAGTCTGTATAAACTGAGGCTCAGCAAAATAGGCATTTCCCAGATTTAAATGTTTGTGTTGGAGGCACAGAATGGGAGGCAAAATAATTGTATTGTGAATGGAAGAAAGATGCTTCCTTGATTTAGAAATGGAGCTGTATGCAGCTGACATGTCTGCACAGCTGCTAGACAATAATGGTGCCTTGTTTTCTCCTCAGTGGCTTCTGGATCCCCGAATTCAAGCCAAATCTGCATCGGTGTAAGAACTGAACATTCGGTGGTGGATCAGTAGAGATATGGGAAGATCCTGTACGGGACGCGGCGGCAATACTCCTGCCATGCTAAGCCATATTTTCGCAAACATTGATGCTCGTCCCTGGCTTCCCGGTGGATCAGGAGTAAGGTGAAGTATAGGACGTAGAAATAAGGCAGGATGTGGGTCAGGCCTATGGGGAATTCAAAAGGAAAAAGCGGTCAAGGAGGATTAGAGTTAGGGTGCTTCAGTCCAGATTGCAATAAGAGGGGCATAGTGGATTTAATTTGGGGGAGGGAGGAAGGGAAGATCCTCATTCCAGACCTTAGTTGAACTAAAGCCAAGAATGGATGCCTTCTGGATCAGGAAAAGGTGGTTGCAATGATTTGGACCTTTTCCTAAATTGAGTTTGTGTGTGTGTGTCTTCAAATTGCCTTTTGACTTATGGCAACACTATGAATCTTGTAGGGTTTTCTTAGGCAAGGAAGACTCAGAGAGGTGGTTTGGCCAGTTCCTTCCTCTGAAATATTGCCTATAGCACCAGAAGGTCATTGCCAGTCTCCCACCCAAGTACTACCCAGGGCTGGCCCAGCTTAGCTTCCACAATCAGATGGGATCAGGTGTCTTTAGGGTATGCTTGTATATATGCCTCCAAGTTGCCTGTTGACTTATGGCAACCCTGTGAATTTCTTAGGAAAGGGATCCCCAGAGGTGCTTATGCATTTCCTTTCCTCAGAAATAGAGCCTCCAGCATTTGCTGTCAGTCTCCCATCCAAGTACTAACTAGGCCAGACCCTGCTTAGCTTCTCAGCTCAAATGGGAATCTGGTTCCTTATGTGCCTTCAAGTTGCCTGTTCACTTACAGAGACCCCATGAATTTTGTAGGGTTTTCTTAGGCAAGGAAGACTCAAAGGAGGTAGTTTTGCTGGTTCCTTCCTCTGAAATAGAACCCACAGCATCTGGGATGAACTTATGGTCTCCTATCCAAGTGCTATCCAGGGCTGACCCTGCCAAGTTTCCAAGATCAGATGGGATCTGATGGTGCCTATAGGGAACTAAGGACTGTCTGTACCTGTAGATTGTAGCCCAACAAATAAGGCACCTGAAAAGCCAAAAAATGGTTCCCACGTACCGCAGGGTAAGGACCATGCAAAGGCCATGATAAGGTCTCCTAAGTAGTTGGGATGCCGAACGAAACCCCACCAGCCGGAGACCAGCAAGCGCCGTCCTGTAGCTGTGGGGATGGTTCTGAGTCCTGGAAGAAAAGGAGGACATTCTGTCATTACGTTTCTCCTGGGTAGGGGTGGAAGATATGGGGCAGAGATCTGTAATTCTCTTTTTCCTGTTAAAACTAGCTGCAAACCACTTTTACTATTCACTTTGTACATTTGGTTTACCACAAGGGGGGAGATCCATCAGAGTTACAAACCTGCCACTCGGGGGTCAGCGGGATTCCGTCGGAAAGTGTTCTTCTGGGAATTAGCTCCACGGAAGATAGAATAACCCAGGCCTGGAAGAGGGATAAAGTGAGATGAGATTTTAGTATGAGGATGAGGAAATGTTTTAACTTTGTCTGGTTTAAATCCTGTAACCCGCCCCGATTGCCACGCAGAGGGGTGGGCTATAAATAAAAATTTATTATTATTATTATTATTATTATTAGTAGTAGTATATTGTTAGTATATTAAGTCTGACTCTAGAGACCAGGGTCAAATCGCTGCTCGGCCATGGAAACCCACTGGATAACCTTGGGCAAGTCCCACTCTCTCAGCCTCAGAGGAAGGCAATGACAAACTCCCTCTGAATAAATCTTGCCAAGAAAACCCCAGGATTGGTCTGACTTAGGAACTCATAAGCCAGAAATGCAACAGCAGCAACATTATTAAAGTGCATCCACATTTGCACACTTTGTTGAGGCCCCATAATTTTGTTTTTCATGGCCCAGAAGCCAAATCGCTCTCAATATCTTCCAAGCTTCATCTGCCTGTTGCCTGCTGTGTCTTCTGTTATCAGACTCTGGAGGTTTTATCTCGTCTTTCCATATCAAAGGTCAAAAACCAATATTGATTGGTAGCTATCAGGAGAGCCAAGCGCAAAACCATGGCCTCCAGACTCTGGAAGGAGAGCTGCATATCTTTCTTAGATCAGAAATCCTGAGTTTTGGGTGTCTTTTCATAAAGTTTCTAGACCTTATGGTTAACCATCCATTGTGTTTGGCTATCTTGCCAACTCTGCCAAGTTGGGAGTCCCAGTTCAGCTGGAACCATGACGTTCCAGTTAAATAGGAAGTGCCGAGTCCCAACTTTTTGGAGAGCTGTCGGAGGCCCCAGGACGTGCCTTCTGTGCATGCCCAGAGGAGGTGTTTCTTATGCCAGACCCAAACTCACCATTTAGCAGGACGATCCCTCCAGCCATGGGCAGGCTCAGCTTTTGCGGATGGGTCACCAGGAAATAACTCTGGAGGCTGTACAGAAACGGCACCCAAGTCAGGTCTCCGAAAGCCAGCATGAAACCGAATCCGTCGTGGACAATGTCCATCGTGGTCAAGATGGCTTCCTTCAGGAAGAAACACAAAGCTTTCTTAGTTGAGGCTGACTTGCTAGCCCCATGGCTTCCATGCAAAGATTGGCTCTGGGGTTAAGGTTACACTTTTGAAAAGGAGCTGACTATCACTCTGGAGACCAGGGTTTGAAGCAACTGACCGAAAAACAGCTTTAAGAAGAGACTATATTTTGGGGGTGGGTGAATTTTAAATTCTTATCTCTATTGTAAGCTGCCTTTAATTATGTGTTTGAATCATTGTTTTAATGTAAAAATTGTTTAATTCTTTTTAAGGGGGGGCTGTGGGATTTGGATGGTATTTTAATATTGTATGATGTTTTTAAACTGTTGTAAGCCGCCTCAATTGCGTGACAGGGGCGGGATATAAATAAAAATTATTATTATTATTATTATTATTATTATTATTATTATTATTATTGCTCTCTGGTTCTGGGGAAACTTGAGATATAAAAAGAGAGGAGGAGGAGAAAGTAAAGGAGGAGGTAAAGGAGGAAAAATAGGAGGAAGGAGAGGAAGAGGTGGAAAGAGGAGGAAAGAAAGGCGGAGGAGGAAGAAGACGAGAAGGAAGAGGAAAGAGAGGAGGAGGAGGAAGGAGAGGAAAAGGAGGAAGGAAAGGAGGAAGGGGAGAAAGTGAAGGGAGAGGAGGAAGAAGAAGTGGAGGAAGAGGAGGACAACAACAACAATGCATATTCCATCCATTGTCTCTTGTTCAGCTGTGTTGCGTTTTGTGCATTTGCCACCGGTCCCCAGAAACTCTGGAGTGTCACTATCAGACCTTGAGCATCTTGAACATCTCCAATGTTTGCTGCTCCTTTTCAAAAACACAAAGGAAGTTTCTACTCCTTATGGTCACAAAGGAAAGCACCTGTCCATACAGGTGTGGAGTAGATATTCTGGCTGTCCGAGAAGAGGCAGCGGTGGCTGCTGCATTGAACCCACCTCGTGCCAGAAGGCATCCACCACGTAGAGGAGCTGGAAACCGTTCACCAGGATCATGGCCAAGGACGGGTTGCCCCTCAGTTCGGTCTCCTTCACCAGCATGGCCATGTTGATCAGGGCCTAAAAGACAGAGAAAGCCCTCCTGAGCAAAGGTAGATAGAACTCATGTCCATGCAAGCAGAACCATTCCTCTTTTTTGAGTATCCCAAAATTGTGGATCATTTGCCCCAATCTGGCAACTGAGACATACGGCTGCTCCAAAGCAAGTCTCCCAGTACAAGTCAACCTCCTCCCAGTAATCCCATTGCCACCATTATGGGCACAGGAAGGGCACCTACCCATCCCAGGAGCCCCGGACGCAGCTCACAGAAGAACTTCAGGTCAAAGGCACCGAGGCGCGGGTTCAATTCATGGCCCATAAAGAAATCGTAAATGGGGTTCCCTGGAGGGAGGAAGAAACCAAAGATTGAAAATACATCCCTGTTTCACTGAAGGTTACAGCCAACATGGCTGCTGGTTGGGGGATCCTGGGATATGTTATACTAAAAAAAGATGGCATTCCCTATTTCTTGCCAAAAATAATGCCCCGCTCCAATTGATTTTGGGGGTCACATCTGGCTTGCACAGCATCCTTTCACTAGCCTTTTCTGGCAAGCTGAATGTTACCCCCAAGTCCCCCCAAAATCAATTGGAGTGGGGCATTACTTTTAAAAACAAGTCTGAAAATTCACCCAAGCGGTTGTGAGAAACAATTTCTCCCCATTTTTTGCCCCCTTGAACCATTTTAGGCCTGGGAGAATCCTTTCTTCCAGCAAGAACTGACCTGGAGGTTGACTTGAGATGTCCAAAAACATGACCAAGCTTGCAGAATGAATGCCGCTTGACCCCGCTTTTAATTGTCGTGGCCCAATGCTTTGGAGTGCTGGGATTTGTAGTTTGTCGTGAGCCCTCCGACAAAGAATATCTCACAAAACTACAAACTCCAAAATTACAGAGCATGAAGGCAAGGCGGTGGAAGCGGGGGCAAATGGCATTAATTCTGCAGTAGAGATGCAGCCGAAATGGTCTCCTAGGGGGGTTGGGGGGCATTTGAAAGCAGGTTTTCCCCAAATATTGGGGACATAGCATTGTGTGTATGTGTGTGTCACTCCAAAGTGGACCAGTATGACAGTGGTTCCCAAACTTTGGTCCTCCAGATGTTTTGGACTTCATCTCCTAACCAAAGTTTGGGAACCACTGCACTGCCCGAAACAGTTGCCCACCGCTATGCACTCCGGTCCAAACAGACCCCCAAAGACCTCCATTGCTTGCTGGATTTCCCACCAGCCATAGAGAATCTTCCTCCGGCGACACACGACTCACCTGAATTCCCACTCGGAGCCAGCGCTGTCTCAGGTGCGAGCAAGGCCTTGATGTAGAGGAAGATGCTCAGACTGAAAGCCACCAGGGTGGCCGAGGAGGCCAGTTGCAAAAGGTGGTCGTAGATGTAACTGAGACGCAAACCCGCCGCTAAGCCGGCTCCGACGACCAGCGCCGTGACCAGCATGGCATGGGACCCTGGACCACAGAAGGGAGTAAAGGCATTTTGGAGGACGGAGGAAAGAGATGCTCCGACTTTATTTTTAAGCTGGAAGCACATGGCTATGACTAGTCAGTTTGTATAAGAAATGGCCTGTCCCTCACTGTGACATTCTGAACCCACCTCACCCGCTTTCCCCAACATTTACGAACCATTTATACGATACTGGAGCCGCGTTTTGTCTCGAAGGGCCGTCCCTTCCGTCACCTGTTGGGGGGAAAAAGAACAAATTCAAGATACAGGAAGAGCTGAGTTTGGCTGGGCTAAGGGGACTTTATGGAGACTAATTTTCATTGTTAAAATAATGCAGTTTGGCACCGCTTTAACTGCCATGGCATCATGCTATGGGATCGTGGGATTTGCAGTTTGCATCAGCACCAGAGCTATCCGACAGAGAAGGCTAACTGTTCTGCCAAACTGCAAATCCCAGAATTCTGTAGCATTGCACGTCCCCCAAAATGCCAGGAAGCTGTATTGCGTTTGATCCGCACCCACAAGCCAGTTTGAGCAGTTTGTACTTCCACTGGAAACAGAGTTTAGAACAAGGGTTGGGCAAATGTAGCCTCCTGCCAGGAGATTTACAAGCTTTATCCCCATCCCAAAAGAACTGTGCACCTAATCTATCTGTTCCGTCTTTGCTTAATTTTTATTTTTATTTTTGTAAGAAAAATAGCACGCAGGTCATGCTTACAAAGAGGACTTTGCAGGTTGCATGCCCAAGTTATGGGATGGTTTGCAAATGGAAGACAACATCAACCGATCCCATGCATGATTTTGCATTTGACACGGCCATGGCTTCTGAAGGGAGGGCTCCTAAGTAAAACTGACTGCCTTTTCTGCCCATTTTACGGATGGGGAAAACTGAGGCTAGGCTGCAGTGATCAAGGCAAAGGCACAGCTAAGAGGTCTCCTTACCTTCCCCATAGGCAGCATATAGAGCAGGGCTTGCAATCCAACCCAGGCCAAGACCAGGGCAAAATCTCGAGGGCTCCACAAGGAACGAAGGGTGGGCAAAGGCCAGGGGAGGCTCAAAAGACTGGCCTCCTCCGTCCTGCAAACCAGCAGCAGGTAGAAGACAGTGGCAGGCATGAGAAAGATCAAGGTGGCAGCCCCTGCGGAGGGAAGGATCTAGGTGAGAAGATGGAACCGGGCACGGTCCAGCAGGTGTGCCAAGGATGCCCAGCAGCACCCCAGTGCCCTCCGCCTTTTCTCTTCTTATTCTGCACTATTTTCAGCCCTATAGACTCACATAGCCCTGGAAGAGACCATCAAAGCACCCTTGACAGACGCCCATCCAAGCTGAGTGGGTTTCATGGCGGAGTTGGGATTCGAACCCTGGTCTCCCAGAGTCCTACTCCAATGCTCAAGCCTTCACGTATTCCCTCCTGGTCCCAATGGCTCACCTAGGACGCCCCCAAATTCCAGTTCCTTGGTGCGTGGGACCTTGAGTCGATCCATAATCCTTTCCGGGGGACGTTTGCACCCGTCTCGATGAGCCGCTATTTTTTAACGCCTCCGTCTCCGCCAAAGCAAGAGGTATTGTTAGATCTGGAAGCGAGAAAAGAATTTGTTTAGCTCAGGTTGCAATTCTCTTCCAGGGCTTGCTTTCTCTTTGCAAACCAATGTGCTCGGAGCGTTGGAGACCAGGGTTTCGAATCCTGGCCTGACCATGGAAACCCACTGGGTGACCCTAACCAAGACACACTCTCTCAGCCACAGAGGAAGGCAATGGCAAACCCCCTCGGAAGAAATCTTGGCAAGAAAACCCCAGGATCGGTTTGTCTTAGGGTTGCCATAAGTTGGACATGACTTGAAGGCACACAACTCGAACAAGAAGACAACCCTCCCAATTCCCTGGTGCTTAGAAGCATCAAGTCAATTAAAGAATTAACCAATGAAGCCCACCTTTAACAAAGGACTTCTGTGCATTATATGCAGATTCTCTCTGTGTCTGTCTATGCATCTGTCTCTCTCTGTGTGGGATCATGCCATTCAGGTTCCTTTCTTTTTTTAGCCGTGAATCACCCGGAGAACATGCACAAAGTCCCCGGAGGGTGCCGAGCAAACCAAAAACAGACCCCAAGGCTCCTGTTCACAAAATTTGGATATTTTTTCCCCCTCTAGCCATCTGGGTGTGCATTCAAGAGCAAAAGTGTGTGTCTTTTTGGGATGGCGTTGTGCCTTTGGAGAATTTGGCCTGCCTTACAAGGTTGTTGTTACACTCATTGTTGGAAGGATTTTCCTAAGCATGCATTTGCACAACGACAATAATAATACTTATTTCTTACCCACCTCTCTCCGGGGAACAACAAGAATTAACAGACAGAGAACATCCATTAAGACACACCAATTAAAAGCACACATCAATTTAAAATAATCAGATGTGCACATATTAAAACAATCTGCGTTTAACATTCATCCTTTTAAAACCCACAATTGAAACATCACCTGGACAAACCAGGGCCGGAAAAGACTGGTCTTTCTTTGATGCTCTTAATTAAATCGATTGATTAATGGTGCATTAAAACACATCAGTTAAAAAGCCCACACAGCCCTTTAAAACAATCAGACACACACATTTTTAAATTTTTAAAATCCATCCTTCAAAACTCATAATTTAAAAAAAAAATTCACCTAGAGAAACCTGCTGGAAGAGACGGGTCTTTAACTTAAATGTTTATTGTTCAGTTTTCAGGATGGAGACATAGCGGTTAAAGCGGTGTCAGAGTGCACTAATTCCGCAGTGCGGATGCAGCCCTTGTGTCCCTTTTAATGGGCAAATTTTGGCACGGCAGATTTGCATCCTTTCTCATACTCCTTTTGGACCGCTGGGGTTGTCTCCCTGCACCTTCTCAAGGGAAGCTCACCTGTCCAGGTGGGAGGCTGCCGGATGCTTCTGGGAGGAGGACCACCAGGAAGGATTGTCACCAGGCGAAAGGAGGCCGGATCCACCTGCCATCCATCGATCGGACACCTTCCACAGTGGCCCAGGTGGCCCCAGGAGGCCGCACTACCTCTCTCTGCCCATCCTGACCTTAGCAAGGGCCAGCCAATTGCATCCTGGGGCTGGAAGAACATCTCAGGCCCAGGGACCTATCAGGCTTGGGAGGAGTGTCTGCATGTTCAGTCCCACTCTCCTCTGCTGCAATGGGAAAGAGGGATGGATGGAAGAGAGAGAAAAGCACATCCATCCTTCCGGCTCTCTTCTTCCCAGCACTCCCCCTTTCCCCAAACCATAGGGCTTGGACAAAGGGACCTGTCTCTTGCAAAAGCTTGCATGTAGAAGGTTCTATCCCTTTCCAACCATTTATTTCCTTGCTTTTTCTGCTGATCTAGGTTGCATGCGAACATCAGAGTTAATGCAGTCTGACACTGCTTTAACTGCCCTGGATCCATGCTAACATAAGGAATTTTTATCCCTCCCCACTGTGAATTTTTTCCTTGACTTTTCTGCTGATCTGGGTTGCATCTGCACTGCAGAGTTAGTTAGTGCACTTTGACACCGCTTTAACTGCCCTGGTTCCATGTTAACATAAGGAATTTTTTATCCCTCCCCACCATGGAATTTCTTGCCTCTCAGAGAGCTCTGGGGTCACTGCAAACTACACATCCCAGGCTCCCATAGCATAGAGTGGTGGCAGCTGAAGTAGTGTGAAGATGCATTAATTCTACCTAGCGGTTGCATCCTAGAATCACAGCCCTGGAAGGAGCACCCAAAGGCCATCCAGTCCATCCCCATTCTGCAAGGCAGGAACACACAATCAAAGCACTCCTGAGAGATGGTCATCCAAGCTCTGTAAAAGGCCTTCAAAGATGGAAAGCCCCATAAATATCAATAAAAACGATACTAAAACTGCCCACCAAGGTGGTCTGTTCTACTCTCAAACAGCTCTTCCAATAATAAAAGCTCTTCCTAATGTTTAGCTGGGAATCTCTTTTTCTTATTTGAACTCACTGTCTCCAAAGCTGTCACCAGAAATAAGAAATTTGTAATCTACTTTTGGAGATTTGTTCTTTTTTCCAGGGCTTTTTTTGCGATTAAGATTCTCAATGCAGTGATTAAATATAAAATTATTTGGCTGGAAAACAAAAATCTGTGACATGAAACAAATGGACAGATTGACAGCGATATTAAACTATATATATATGGATAAATGGGGAAAAGGATGAGAACCAATGATAGAAAGAATAGGAAAAGAGTAGAGAAACTAAGGGGGGAAAATAATAACAATTTACAAGAAAGAGTCAAGGGTAAAAAAAGGAGAATATTAAATAGCAAAGAAAAAAGGGGTGAAACGACGGTCAGAAAGTGCCATGATGAAAAGGGCTCTTCTAGATTTTATCTGAAGATGCATGGCTTCTTCTTTTTCTCTTTTGAGTTTTATGCAATTTTATTCCAGTTTACAACCCACAAATTGATAATTTTTTAAAAAACAACAACCATGTGTACAAAAAGAAATATGTTCTATGTTTTCTTCTTTTTTTAACCTTCGTTTTCTCATCCGCTTTTTAGTCTTCTCCTTCCCTTTTACTTAAATTCTTGTTGACTTCTTCTTCCCCTTCTTCCAAAGTTGAATTGCTTCCTTTCTTTTTCCTTTTCCTTGCCTCTTCTTTTGAGCACCGTTTTTCAGATAAAGCATTCCCATATTGTCAAATGTTCAGTTATTATGAGTCATTTCTCGATAAGTAATTACATTATCATACTACCCTCTATGGCGAACCTATTGTAGGGTTTTCCTGGCAAGATTTGTTCAAAGGAAGTTTGCCATGGCCTTCCCCTGAGGCTGAGAGAGTGTGACTTGCCCAAGGTCATCCTAGTAGGTTTCACGGCCAAGCTGGGAATCAAACCCTGGTCTCCAGGGTCACAGTCAAACACTCGAACCCACTATGTCAATTTGGCATACCATATACCCCAAAGAGAGCCATAGTGGTTTGAGCGTTGGACTACAATACTGGAGACCAGGGTTCAATTCCCAGCTCAGCCATAGAAACCCAGTGGGTGACCTTGGGCAAGTCACACTTTCTCAGCCCCAGAAAACCCTGCGGTAGGGTCACCGTAAGTTGGAACCAACAAATCTGCTCTTGATCTCTGTATATGAACCTAAACGTGCCTTTTCTGTTCCTCTTATTGTTTCTTCCTTCCTTTCCAGAAATACCCGGTCAAGTTTGGCATTGGCAGCTGCCCAGAGGACAACGGTCCGGCCATGGCGGTCATTTATGACGTTGGCAGTGCCCAGCAGACCTCTTTCCACTGCGGCCCAAATTCTCAAGGTATAAATAAACGCTTAACCATTCCAAATACCTACCGAACATTAAAACATGGTTTAAAACAGAATAATACACAGCCAAACTTTGTATCAGAGCGGATGGCAATACATGGAGGTTTGAGGTTCTGCTACGGTAACATAGTTCCTTCTGCATTTTCCTAGGAAATTTAACATTTTGCACCACCATGACAATCAAATGTTGCAACACTTCTGTTTTTGTCCTTTTTAGAGGAATCTGTCATATTTCATTGTCTTTCTTCTCAGTCAAAAGTTTGGCTGCAGTCTTTGCTGACTTGCCAGCCGTCGCCATTAGATGGCAGGAGCCATCCACAGAATAATTTCTTGCTCCAAAAATACAGGACAGACCTATTGGCAAGATAATGATGATTTCAGCATAAAAAATGGAAATGTGCATCCTGGCTTATTAGAGCAAATGTCACCAGCTCCATCAGTCAACGACCCCAAAAGTGATCCCCATCTCTCCATTGAAAGCTGTATATTTTGAAATAAAATGGACAGAGCAAAGAGGTTAAGCATGTAACTCTGGAAGCAAGCTAGATTTGCCAGATGGTTTTGTTGTAGATTGAAATGACATTAATGCAGTGCTTTAACTGCGATGGCTCCATGCAAATCTGGGATCCTGAGATTCATAGTTTGATGAGATATTTGGCCTTTTCTGTCTCTGCATCTACACTGCAGAATTAATGCAGTTTGACACCGCTTTAACTGCCATGGCTCCATGCAATGGGATCCTGAGATTTGTAGTTTGTAGGGCGCCAGTGCTCTCTGTCGGACAAGGCTAAACAGCTCACCAAACTACAAATCACCAGATGCCATAACATGGAGCCATGGCAATGAAAGCGGTGTCCGACTGCATTAATTCTGCCATGCAGATGGATCCTCGGTTAGTGCACAGGAGGAGCAGCACACACACACACACACACCCGTAGGCCCTGATCCAAGTGCGAATTACTCTCCCAAAGCCCCATTGTTGGGTAAGCTTGCATAACCGTACCCTGGGTCCCGGCGTTTCCTAGAATCCAGTCTGGGCGGCTTCCCAGCTGTTTGCCTTCCCTGGGCTCAAGGCCAGGCAGGCGCTTGCTATCTGGGCTTGGCCTCCTTTTCAGACATATGTAACTTGGAAGAAGAGAAAGAGGGGACCTTATAAAGCAGAGACCCTCATCCACTGGGAGCCTGGGATTTGCAATCCCCAAAGTAATATTTCTAGGCTCTGAACTCATAGAGGTGTCTCCTCTTTCTTTTCTCTTTCACACACATGCAGTTATTGCAGATTGCTCCTGCTTTTATTACCATGGCTGCAGACTAGGGGATTCCGGGATCTGTAGTTTGCAGGGGACAAACTAGAGCTCTCCGGTAGAGGATTCGAAAGACTTTGCAGAGGTGGGAACCCCAGGATTCGTGATTTTAAAGGCTGTTAAAATGGTATCGGAGGTCCATAGTTGTGTAATGTGGAGGAGAATCTCTTTTCTTGTGACTTTAGTCTGTTGGCTTGTATCCTGGTCTCTAGAAAAGAGAAAACAAGCTTGGCTTGGAAGTGCTGGAGAACAACAAGTATGCCCAATGCGCGTCAGGAGTGCCAGGTGTGCATCAAACATGCCAGAGGCAAATCAGAAGGGCCTGATGTGCGTCAGAAGGTACTGCACTTAGGGCAGGAAAATGAAATGCAGATATAAGATGAGGGACGCCTGCCTTGATGAGACGTATAGATATGAAAAGGATCTAGGAGTCCTAGTAGACCACAAGTTGAGCATGAGCCAACAGTGTGATGCAGCAGCTAAAAAGGACAATGCGATTCTAGGCTGCATCAATAGAAGTACAGTGTCCAGTTCAGGGGAAGTTATACCATGCTTTATGAGGAAAGGGAGCTGGGTCTGTTTAGCCTGGAGAAGAGATGGTTAAGAGGGGATATGATAGCCCTCTTTAACTATTTGAAGGGATGTCATACTGAAGATGGAATAAGCTTGTTTTCTGCTGCTCCAGAGAATAGGACCCAGAACAATGGATGCAAACTATGGAAAAGAAACTGTGGAAATCACGAAGCCCTATGAGGAGAGACTTATTAGGGAGCTGGATATGTTTAGCCTGGAGAAGAGACGTCTTTCTGCTCTGGTTCCGAGTTCAAAACCTCGCCAGGAATTGCAAAGAAGAAAACAAAAAGCCAGCAAGGCAGCCGCTCCTGAGAAAAGCGGAGTAAATATTATGTCCCCTTCCTCGATTGCAAAACTTCTTTTGCGGTGGAAGGAAAAGGTACACCGCAAAAAGCACATGACGGAGTGCATTCGGTTCAGGAGGGAGGGATGAATGGAGAAGAAGGAGATGGAAAGAAAGACAGGAAACAAAACAAGGAGGAGGAGAACTGGGCTGGCTAAGAAGAAAACAAAAATATCTTTATTTACACAGGCCAAAGCAGTAGGAGCAGGCGGCAACAAGGCCGTCATTGCACTGGTTGGGCTCCCAAAGGCAGAGAGAGGTTGCAAAAACTAGACCGTTCATCGTGTTCTTTCGCTCGGAAAGGACACACTCTCTGGCCACTTTCCCTGCCACTAGCAATGCTTTGCTTACATAGTAGATGCCAACCCATGACCTCTTGGCCACGTTTCATAAGGCACGAATGGCCACTTGGGGCCTGTGTTTTGCAAAAGTCCTCGCCATCTTGACTCATCTTGACCGGTTGCCAACTGTGCGACCAGGCTGCGCAGCTATGCGTTAAAACGCCAGCCGACGCAGGAACAGGTGCTTGTGTTTATCGTCTCCAGGCTGTTGAAAGCTCTGCACATTTTTTCAGATCAGGTTTAAAGGGTCGCTCTTGGTTTGTTTTCGGCTCCGTCCTCCGTCCTCCTTGTTTTCCTCGACTCTGGAACTTGCATTAGCATCCGACGGGAATTAGAAGTATTCCCTTGCTGCTACGGCTCAAATAACATTTGCAGGGCAATGGCTCACCATATATGACCTAGGGCTGAGAGAGTGTAACTTGCCCAAGGTTCACTTGGTTGCTTTTCAGGACACAAACAGGGATTTGAACCCTGGCCTCCTGGGTCTTACTCAGGCCCTTGCACCCTGCTAGCTTAGGAGTTTGGGTGAGATTTGTTCAGAGGAGGTTTGCCTTTGCCCTTGTCTGAGACAGTGTGACCCTCCCAAGGTGGATTTCCATGGCGGATGCTCGAACCACTACACTACGCTTCCTCTCTTCTAAAATTTGCATGGTTTCTCTGAATATTTGCTTCTCCTGCCAGCTTCCCCTCCCTGCCCCGAAGCTCACATTTCTTGTCTGAAATAGGAAAGGCAGAGAAGACCTGGCCGGCTGCCCAGGATCGGAACTCAAGACCAGGAGCAGCCCACACGCCCATCCTTGTCAACAACCCAAAGAATCACGCGCCCCCGGAGTGGATCTTCACGTGAACCAGGCTGGGCGGCCAATGGGAATCGCCTGGCACGAGCTCCCACCAATGGCCGCCCTGGGACACGGCGTGGGCCTTGCGCTGGACCTGCGCCATGGCTTCCAAGAAAGAAAACATTTTGGGACTTCCTGGCCTGTTGTACATCGATGCGATGCAGGCCACAATGGCAACCACACTCATGAACTTTGCTCTCCATGCGCCGGAGCAGAGCACAGAATGGATTCCCACATTTAATATGAAAAGCCGTGATGCAAAACCATTTGCGGTGGTTTTAATGCAAGATATTTTATGATCCAGAGGAGAGCATGGAATGGATTCCCACATTTAATATAAACATTAAGATGCAAAACCATTTGCAGTTGTTTTAATGCAAGATATTTTATGATCCAGAGGAGAGCATGGAATGGATCCCCACATTTAATATAAAAAGCTGTGATGCAAAGCCATTTGCAGTTGATCCAGAGCAGAGCAGAGCATTAAAGGGATCCCCACACTGAATATAAAAATTAAGATGCAAAACCATTTGCAGTTGTTTTAATGCAAAATATTTTATGATCCAGAGGAGAGCATGGAATGGATTCCCACATTAAATATAAAAAGCCGTGATGCAAAGCCATTTGCAGTTGATCCAGAGGACAGCATTGAATGGATTCCCAATTTAAATTTAAAAGCTATGATGCAGAATCATTTGCAATTGATCCAGAGGAGAGGATGGAATGGATTCCCACATTAAAAATAAAACTTGTGATAACCATTTGCAATGCTTTAATTTAATAATAATAATAATAAAACAACTAGATTTTTTGAGCTACCTGTTCTCCTCCTTGCCCTCTTGAATGTTATCAGGAGGCTTATCCTTTGCATTAGTCTAATCTTATCACTTGATGCCCTCTGATTTTTGCAACTTGGTCAACAAAGCCGTAAGAAAGCTGGAGTTTTCTAGCAAGAGAGCATTACGGAGCATGCGCAGAGAAAGCCAGAGAGTGTAGGAGGTGACATGGTACATTTGGAAGGATGGGACTTCATCCTGACACTCTTTATATCCCACGAGGAGAGTCCAAAAAATTCAGGCAGCTGTGATAATCTTTATAATTTTTTATCTAGTAGTTTATCAGCAGCAGGTCTTTTGTAAAGCTAATGAGTCTTACTTGCTCAAAACCAAACCAGCTCCAAAGTACTTTTGGACTACAACTGGGATATAGCAAATAACAGAATGCTATGACTCTGGGAGACCAGGGTTCGAGTCCCCACTCCATCATGGAAACCCATTGGGTGACCCTGGGCAAGTCACACTCTCTCAGCTTCAGAGGAAGGCTGGTGGTGGCCGATGTCCACCATCTTGCCCAAAGCTACCCATGAGAGGTTTCCTTTAGAGTCACCTATGGGGCACAACAAGCAAGAGCTTCTTCCTAAGTACGGGGACTACTGCGTCTCCCATTCCAACAAGGTTGTTGATGAATCCTGCTTTCCTAGCAATATATTTTCCTGCATTTTCTCTATGGGTTTGTTAAAAATAGGGATGACTTATTTCTTTGCCTTCAGAGGAACGGCAGAAGGAAGGAAGGCGGTGAGCTGGAGATTTTATTTTTAGCCCCAAATTCATCCTTTCTTTATCAGCCCTGGGAGTGTGTTTGTGTGTCACTCGGCAATGCTGAAATTGTGCTTTCCTCTGAGTCACGGGAGGTTTGCAAAAGCCCCGAATGAGAAAATGGAATGAAAGTCAAAGCCCCCCCCCCCCTTCATGCAAGAATATACATAGAATCCTAGAGTTAGAAGGGACCCCAAGGGGTCATCCAGTGCAACCCCATTCTGCTATGGAGGAATACATTGAATTGTAGAGTTGGGAAGGACCCCAAGGGTCATCCAGTCCAACCCCATTCTGGAAGACACAATCAATCAACGATTGAAAGGTTGGTCAATATATTGGGGAATCCTATTATAGATTCATAGAATTCTAGAATTGGAAGGGACCCCAATGGCCATCCAGTTGAACCCCCTTGCGCCATGCAGGAATACATAGGACTCTAGAGTTGGAAGGTATACCAAGGGGTCATCCAGTCCAACCCCTTTCTGCCATGCAGGAATACATTGAATCGTAGTTGGAAGGGACACCAAGGATCATCCAATCCAACCTCCTTCTGCCATGCAGGAAGACACAATCAACCAGTGATTGAAAGGTTGGTCAATATATTGGGGAATCCTATTATGGATTCATAGAATCCTAGAGTGGGAAGGGACCCCAAAGGGCCATCCAGTCCAACCTCCGTCTGCCATGGAGGAATACATAGGATCTTAGAGTTGGAAGGGACCCCAAAGGACCATCCAGTTGACCCCCTTTCTGCCATGGAGGAATACATAGGATCTTAGAGTTGGAAGGGACCTCTAAGGGCCATCCAGTCCAAAACTCCTTCTGCCATGCAGGAATACATAGATTCCTAGAGTTGGAAGGGACCCCCAAAGGGTCATCCAGTCCAACCTCTGTCTGCCATGGAGGAATACATAGGATCCTAGAGTTGGAAGGGACCTCTAAGGGCCATCCAGTCCAACCCAGTTTGGCCATGCATGCAGAAAGCCACCTCCCAAGCCCTCCCTGTGGCGGAAGGCCCTCTGGCCTCTGCTTAAAAATGTTGGGCCAGGACGCCCGCAAGGACTGCAAAGCCCATGTGGCTGGGTGGAGGCAGAGAGGCCTGGCGCACGCCGCCTCCCCCAGAAACTGGTTCTTCCAGGCCTGGGAGCCTCTCTCTCCTCTTTCTCGGAGGAGGCGCCACAAGGCAAGGCAAGGCAAGGCAAGGCACAGAGTGTTCCCAGAGCAAGAGGAAGCAGCAGCATCAGGAGGATCATGCGAGGGGAGCATGGGCGCCTCGTGGCAGGAGGCCTCTGGCCAATCGGGCGCTGCATGATCCCTGCAGCCGGCCAATCGGGGCCGGCTTCCCCAGAGCATCACCACACTGTGAGCAAATGTGGCCAGGACAGGAAAAACCCTTGGCTGGCTCTCTCTTTCTCTCTCTGTGCGTAAGCCACAATGGAGACTTCGTCGGCAACCCCACAAGAAAGGCCCAAAGAGAGGCCAAAGCTGCACTGAGAAGAAAGCAGGCCTCTGGCTTTTGCAAAAATGCAAGGGCAAGGGAGAAAGCGGACCCTCTTGCCTCCCCAAATGTGCAAAACACCAGAAGATACGGAAACCTTTGCCCTCGGTGTCGGCAGAATTAATGCACTTTGATCCCACTTTCACTGCCACCGTGGCTCCATCCCAGTGAATCCCAGGATTTATAGTTTGCTGCGGCACAGAGCCGGCGTAGTGGGTGGGGGGGGGTTTCCTTGGGCAAGCCACACTCTCTCAGCCTCAGGATTGCCATAGCAAACCCACTCTGAAGTATCTTGCCAAGAAAACCCTGTGATAGGTTTGCCTTACGGTCCCCATAAGTCAAGAGATGTGGCTCCAGAGCTCTCTGGCAGAGATGGCTATATATATATGTATACTACACATCCCAGACAGTGCCTGAAATTCCCTTCAAATGGGTTCTGCGTGGGGAGAGGGATCAGTTCTCAAAAGGGGCCTCCAATGAGGGATGCCAGCTTTTGTAAGTCCCAGAACGGAGTGGCTGCTCCGTACTTTGGGCACTGAGTCAGACCTGGGTTGAAGTCCAAAGTCTGGAGAAAAATGACTCTTCTAGGCTGCCCCTACCTTCCTCTGAGGTTGAGAGAGTGTGACTTGCCCAAGGTCACCCAGTGGATTTATGTGGCCAAGATTGGTTAGGGGACGCATCGAACCCACACCGGATGTGTTGTCATTTTGGCATGTCTCATTGTAATAGCCGCCTCTAGTTGTTCCCAAACACTCCCAGGAAATGCGGTACATGCAGATCTCTTCCCCAGTGACTCACCTGGATGTGAGGAATCGGGTGTGTTTTGGAGAGATGCGAGAAGGTGTGCCAGATTTGCCTCTGCCTCCCTCTCAGGCTGAGAGAGTGTGACTTGCCCAAGGGTCACCCAGTGGGTTTCCATGGCTAAGCTGGGATTTGAACTCTGGTCTTTAGAGTCCTAGATCAAACCAGTATGCCACGCTGGCTCCCAGTTATATATGGACATCTATATATACCAAAAGAGAACTTGGTATTTGCATTATATCCTATGGGATATAGCCATTATATCCTATGGGATCTATCTATCTATCTATCTATCTATCTATCTATCTATCTATCTATCTATCTATCTATCTATATACACACATACACCTTCCTAGTCCTAAGGGCTGACCTTGCTTAGCTAGCATATACATGAGAGAGCCATTCTGGTGTATTGATTTGACTACAACTCTAGAGACCAGGGTTCGAATCCCAGCTTGATCGTGAAACACACTGGCAAGACACACTCTCTCAGCCTCAAGAGAAGGCAAGGGCAAGCCTCTTCTGAAGAAATCTTGCCAAGAAAACCCCAGGATAGGTTTGCCTTTGGGCTGCCATCAGTCGAAAACAACTTGAAAGCGCACAACAACTATTATTATTATTATTATTATTATTATTATTATTATTATTATTATTAGTTGTTGTTGTTGTTATTATTATTATTATTATTATTATTATTATTATTATTATTATTATTTATTCCTGCATGCTTTCCCCAAAACTGGGATTCAGAGCAGCTTGCAGGAATAAAAATATATACATAGAGAGAGAGCTGTGGAGTGTTGAATCGGTGGATGCAAAAATCTGTGAATACAGCAAATGATAAATTCTTAACTCTAAACAGAGCTTGGATCGACCTCTTCCAGGGATGCTCGAGTTGTATTTTCCTGCATTCCTGGGGGTTGGACTAAATGACCCCTGGGGAACCCTTCCGACTGGAAGATAGATGCTGCTGGGGTTTCGTACTTTTGCAGTTGACATGAGAGGATGAGTTAGGCTCCTCTTGCTTGGAAAGTTCGAGAGATCTCTTAAGGAAGGAAGGAAGGAAGGAAGGAAGGAAGGAAGGAAGGAAGGAAGGAAGGTGCCCAAGCAGGGACTGTGTGAAAACCGAGCCTGTTTTGCAAAGAAGTGGGAGGCCTCCTTGGGTTCCCTCCTGCCCTTTCTTTCTTTCTTTCCTGACTCAGGCGGCCACGAGGCCTGAGCATGGATGTCCACATGCACAGAGGCCTCTTCCAATCCCCAGGCGCCTGAAATCCCTGCCAGCCAACCCTTTCTTTCGCCTTCCATGAGATCAGCCTTCCTTTTAGCATCGCCCTATCTATATGTGTCAGCCAAAAAGGGAGTGTCGGTTTCGTGAAAACTAAAACTTCCCCATTGCACAGCTTTCTCTTTCTTCACCCGCCTCTATGACCCATCATCCCCTCTCACCCACCCACCCACACAGGCAACATCCCTCCTGGAAATCTTGCATACCCCCCCTTTTTTTCCCCCATCTTTCTCTCTCTCCATTTCTGGGTTTTTGAGGCAGGATCTATAGGGGCCCAAATGGATGGCCATCTGTCAAAGGGGATGCCTTGATTTTGAGTTCCTGCATGGTAGAAGGGGGTTGGACTGGATGGCCCTTGCGGTCTCTTCTAACTCTACGAAATCCCCGAAAGGCACTAGATCCCATCTGATCCTGGAAGCTAAGCAGGGTCAGCATCATCTACATCGGAGGTTTCCAAACTTTGGTCCTCCAGATGTTTTGGACTTCAGCTCCCAGAATTCTTGACCGTCGGCCAAGCTGGATCAGGCTTCTGGGAGATGAACTCCAAAACACCCGGAAGACCAAAGTTTGGGAAGCACATGATCTACACTGTAGAAATAATGCAGTTTGAGACCACTTTGGCTTTGTAGCTTTATAAGGGCTTCCGTCCTTTTCTCTGCCAAAAAGCGCTGGAGTCTCCCTAAACCAATCCCAGGAATTCTGTAGGATGGAGCCATTATAATGTCCAAAAGCGGTGTCAAAGTGCATTATTTCTACGGTGTAGATGCACCCCTGGGATGGTTTGCAACCGTAATAATGGTGACCCTCTTTTAAAGTGTAAAGAGTTTAAAGTTTTTAAAGTTTAAAGAGGAACAGGGCTGAAGATGGACCCCGGAAACTCAAGGGACCTCTTCCCACGTGAAGTTCCTGATCCTAAAGCATTAACGCTCTCTCGAAACATTAATGGCAGTACATTGCATTCTTTGGTTGATGGAAAAAGAAGAATCAGGCTTTTTGTTCATGCTACAAAGGAAGGAAACGGTCCCACAATTGGAGGAAATGGCTGGAGCTGCGTTTTCCCAACATTTTCTGGAGGATTATTGCATGGCTCCCACTTTGCAATGCAAACCAAGTCTTTCTTTGCCCTTCCGGTTTTTCTTCAGCAGTTGCATCTTATTTGCTTTCCTAGCCGTTCGCTTATTTTCGACCCCACCTTAGCCAAGAGGAGACCTGAGCTCTATCTCCTTGTAGGGGATGATGGGGATGAGAGTGGGAGAATAGTTACTGGGTGGCCCCCTCCTGGTCTCATTGGACCCCCTTGCGGCCTTTCTTTGGTGGTAAACAACTTCCAGGAAAGATCTCTGGATATAGATCTCTCCATGTATAGAATTTAAAAAGTCCCTCCAGAGACAGCTGGTACGAGTAAACAGATGCTTCTTGGAGTAAACAGATGCTTCTTGGATTTGCAAATCCGCCGGTGCTGAGCAATCGAAAATACCCACCCAGAATCCGTCCAGGGAGAGGATTGGGTTACGCTGGGTGAGCTAAAAACTCCTCCTGAAATGGATTCCTAGGTCTCTGGGATCAGATAAGACCGGGTCACTGGGAGGAATCTCACAGCGAGGGCATCGTCTTGAAAATGACATTGGCTAAGACAGGGGTAGGCAACCTTTCCCCTTTAAGGGCCAAGGAGGGACTTCAGCTCCCAGAAGCCTCAGCCATGTTGGCCAATAGTCTCATGTTGGCCAATAGCTCCTGGGATTTTGGGAGCTGAAGTCCCTCGGCCCTTAAAGGGGAAAGGTTGCCTACCCCTGGGCTAAGGAGTTGATCACATTGGCCTGCCCTCGCGCCACAATCGCGCCAGTTTAGGAATGGAAGCGTACCAGTTTGGCGTCATTTCCTGCCACACTTTTCCCTATGGTAGTGCTCAGGTGATCTGTGAATTCTCGCTAATTTGCACATGTATCTGAAACGGGTTCCAGATTTGCACATGCATCATCCGCCAGGGGTTCCAGATTTGGACGGGCATCTGAAACGGGTTCCAAAAACCCAATGCCAGTTTGTTGCTGTGTGGAAGACTTTGGCCCAAAGCATGTCAAAGAGGGCAAGGCGATGAGCCGGTGGCTGTTGTTCGGTAATGTGTTTTCTGACTGCACCTTTGCTGGGAAGTTCCACCGGTTTCTTGACCATCCCTGCTTGCAATTGTGATATTTATATATCCACCATCAAGGCTAAGAATGAGTCACATGGAGGTAATAACCCATACAACCGAACACACAATGCCTCGCAGCATTGACCTTGAGGGTTCCTGTTGTGCTTTTACAGGTGCCAGCCATTCATGCGGAGAAACTTTGCTCCCTGGCACATATGCTCTCTCTCTATATTGAGTATAAATATCTCTATTTTGTGAGTTATTTCGCTTTCTTTGTCAGAAAGCTCTGGCGCCGCAACAAGCTACAGATCCCAGGAGTCCCTAGCACAGAGCCAAGGCAGTTAAAACGGTGTCAAACTGGATTGATTCTGCAATGTAGAGGCTTTGTTAACTTTAGGGAGGTCTGTAAACTATAAATGGCACCACTTTACTCCAGATCCTCTTTGCATCTCGCATGTCTCTGTCCAGGGAGGGCATCGTGCGTCCCTTTTCTTCCGCTGCCAACCTTTGTACAGCTTTGGCACGGAGGGTTGTTCCGAAACGTGCCCTTCCAAAACATGCCATGCCCAAACATACCTTTCCGAAAGATGCCGTCCCGAAACATGACATCCCAGAACAAGCTGCAGGCTTCTCCTTCCAACACTCTGCAATGGTCACCTTCCTCACCCCGAATGCATTTGAAATCTTGTTATGGTGTAGAGTAGATTTTCCAACATGAGGTCCAAAAAGGATCCTTCTACCTTAGAATAATCTGGGCAAATCTTGTCTCCGGATTTTGGTCGTGCGCCTTCAAGTCATTAGCAGCTTATGGAAACTCTAAGGCAACGGTTCCCAAACTTTGGTCTTCCAGATGTTTTGGACTTCAGCTCCCAGAATCCCTGACCCTTGGCCAATATTGCAGGGGTTTCTGGGAGTTGAAGTCCCAAACACCTGGAGGACCAACGTTTGGGAACCACTGAGTTAGACCTTCAAAGTTTGGACTTCACCTCCCAGAATCCCTGACCCTTGGCCTATCCGGCTGGGGTTTCTGGGAGTTGAAGTCCAAAACATCTGGAGGACCAAAGCTTAGGAACCATTGCTCTAAGGGAAACCAGTGTGGGGTTAGACTTCCCAAACTTGGGGTCTCTAGATGTTTTGGATTTCAGCCCCCAGAATCCCTGACTCTTGACCAAGCTGGCAGGGGCTTCTGGGAGCCATAGTACAAAACATCTGGAGGACCAACATTTGGGAACCATTGGGTTAGAGGCTATGCTCAGTGACAGGCCCAGATTTGCCAGACTTAAAAACTGGAGAGGGCTCCTTTACCTTTAATGGTTGTTGTTGTTGTTGTTGTGTGGCTTCAAGTCATTTCTGACTTATGGCAACCTAAGGTGAAGTTGTCATGGGATATAAATCCACTAAATAAATAATTCTTTAGGATGGAGCCATGTCTGTTAAAGTGGTGTCAAACTGCATGGTTTCTACATTATGCACCCAGAGGAGGCTATGGACCTTGCAAAACTACAAATCCCTGGATTCTGTAGGATGGAACCATGGAGGCCAAATTGGTTGCATGGTTTCTACAGTGTAGAATAGATGCACCCACAGAAGGTAATCAATTGACATTTGCAGTGCAACTTAAAAAATATTAGCAAAATGAACAATCCTGTAAGGGACAATCATTTCTAATAATTTCTAATCATGCATTGCTAATAATAATTCTCATTATTCTCTGTACAAATGCAAGGCCCTGGGAAACGTTGAAGGAGATCTTTGGGAGGAAAAAATTCTCCAAAAGCGCATTCCACCGCGGAGTAAATGGAATGCAATTGTCATCCTGGAATGAGACTTAATTCCGTTTTGCAGGCGTCAGTTTCCCATTGTGGAATGGTATGTTGTTGCATCACAAAATGGAAATAAATGCCATTACTCAGGAGTAAATGCCACTGCATTCAATTGGGCTTACTCAAATGTTTACTGAACTTCATATTTATACGACTGCCCTTTGCTTTTCTGTCTATCCCCAGCGGCTTTCTTTAGCACTCTGGATCCTTCCTCGGTGTTTATGCATACTTCCCTCTTGAGATATTGGACAAGATCATGAATCTTATGTAATTTTATCATGGCTGCCTATTAAGACTTTGAGTTGCACCTTCTAAAAGCTTCCTTGGCTTGGAACGCTTGTCATTTAAGCCGATGGGTTGGTTATATGATACCAGGCTATACTGTCCGGATTGGGTTGCGGGGAAGAGAGTTCAGAGGATGGAGTTGCTCAGTCTGATAGACAGCTGCAACCCTGAGCTCAACATCAAGGGGCAAGGAGTCCGCTCTGGGTTATAGTGTGAACTTGAGAAGGGTTATCCAAGGGGAGCTGAACCTGTTTGCGGGGCAGAGCCTTTGATACCTTAGAATCACCGAGTTAGAAGGGGTCCCCAAGGGTCATCTAGTTCAACTCTCTTCTGCCATGCAGGAAGACACAATCCCTGTAACCTATGACCATCCAACCTTTCTTTAAACTAGACCTCCAAAGAAGGAGACTCCGTTATCCTCCAAGATGTCTATCATCTTCCACTGTCAGATAGCTCTCACCATCAGGATGTTCTTCCTAATGTTTAGGTTGGATCTCTTTTCCTGCATCTTGCATCCATTGAGGCTCCATTGTGTCCTGTTCTCTGGAGCAGCAGAAAAGAAGCTTGCTCCATCCTCCATCCCTTCAGATATTTAAACAGGGCTATGATGCCCCCCTCTTAATCCTCTGTTCTTCAACCTAACCATTCCCAAATCGGCTCCCCAGAGGCCGCTCTACTTTTCTACCTTTGGAAAACGAAATGGTTTCCTTTAATCTGCTCTGGGAACAGAGGGTGTGGGTTCTAGATCAGAGGCCCAGGTGCTAGGATTGAGGCCAGGGGTTCTAGAGCAGAGTCGCACCAGCCCGAGGTCAGGAGGACCAGTGGAAAGTGGGTTCCAGACCAGAGGATCTACTCCAGAACCTAGTCCATTTCAATTTACCAGAGGCCAGAGGATCTAGATCGAGATGCTGTGGGTTCTAGATCGGAGGAGGGCCTGCTCAGCTGCTCCAGCCACCTTCACCTGGCCCAGATCAGAGGTCTCAGAGGAAAGGGGTCCTAGGTGGACCTCTATCCTTCATTTTAGAAAACCTGGCTCTGCAGTTCCGCTTTGAGATGCCATCCACCTAACCCAGATCCCCTTTGCTTTGCCCAGCAATGTTTGCAAGGCGTCAGCAGAATGCCAGCTGTCCGTGTGGGATCTTCAGGGTGACCCTTGGGACCAAGTGGGTCTTCTCCCTGCAAAGTCCACCTTACCTTTAGCCTCCTTGGCTGATGGCCAGCATCCCATCCCACCTGTCCCATTGGGTCTAACTGGGGTGATAGGTTTTGGCCGGCCCAGGATGGGATGGCAATGCTAATATATCGGATGCCCACCCTTCTTGGCAAGACCGGACCTCCAAGGCATGCGGTATAAAGGTCGCTCTCTCATGCTAGTATTCCTGGTTTGTCCCGGGTTCCGTAACTGTCTCTCGTTTTGGTTGTCTTTTTTTAATCTGATAAGTTTTAAGGTCCCAGTTTGCCCAGCAAACATTTGCAAAGGCAAAACCATTTTAATGCCACAATTAGTGCAAAGGAGCAATGAAATTCTTGCAAAAATGCTGCTATTACATATCAATAATTTGCAGAATTTCTCAGAATTGCAATCCATCCATTATGAAGCCTCAGCATTTTTGTCACTCCCTGCGCCCAGATGTGTCTGGCAATGGGAGATATTGTGTTTACTGCAAAGTTTTCTCTTTATCTTGCCTCTGCAAATGGATGCCTGATCGAACGTCCTCCCGGCCACCTTGCAGTCAGAGCAAACATTTCTAGCCTGGCTCCAGGGTTATTTGACTTTTTTGTTGCCCTTTGCTAAGATGGAGTGATTTCACCTGCCTTATCTCTGTGATTGTGTTGTTTGTGGTTCCCTCGCAACCACAGGCGCACGTTGCCTATTGCACGACTCTTGGGCCGTGGCGGCCAGAGATCATTCCCTCCCCGCTTTTTATTGATTATGACTATTTTTATTGCGTCCGCACTGGAGAAATAGCCCAGTTTTGACACCACTTTGTTCAATAAACTTCAGTGCGGGGAATTGCCATTTGCAGCTCTCTGGCACAAAATGGCTCACAAAACTACAGTTTCCAGAATTGCGTCAAGATGCAGTTAAAGCGGTGTCAAACTGGATTATTTCTGCAGAAGCCGTTGTCACATTAAGAGCTTTGAATCCCTTCTCCAAGTTTGTGGCTGCAGAAATAATAAAGCAGTTTGACCCTCCAGCAGACAGGAATGGATAGAGGACCGGATTCAAACAGGTGGGACTTTGTTGCTCAATGTTTCTCATCCACCGTGTCTTTATTGTGAGGCTGTGTGAATCATGTGGGGCTCCAGATGCTATTGGGTTGCAAGTCCCATCAGGCACAACAGTTGCCTAGGAGTGCTGGGAGTTGCAGTCCAACATCTGGAAGGTCTCAAGATTCTCCTCCCAAAATTAAAGGTTTGTCAAAGCTTGACCCTGACACCAACAGAGACTATGACTCTTCTGTTGCGGTTTATCAATATATTTTGCTTATCAATATCTTTATGTGATAAATTCCCATTAAGGCTGGAGGAACTTGTTTCCAATAGTATCTGGATTTTTCTCGTGTTTTCCACCCTCCTCTTTAATCGAAACCACAGCAGACCCACTGAATCAATGGGACTTTCCATGTATTCCCATGGCTTATTTATTTCTAGTTTGCCTTATTACTAGTAATTTCTACATATTACTTATTTCTAGTTGGGATGAGCCAAGTTCTCCCCCAAGTACGTATTCCAAATTTTACACATTAAACCTGTAAATCCATTGCCATTTGCACAGGCACAGAAGTTTAAGAGCTAAGACAAAAACAAAACCCATCATCCCCAACCTGAGCAGCCCAAATACGCGAGAAGCCAACGTTTTTTAAGTTTTTGAAACTTTATTAGAAATGTGACCCCAAAAGGGGGTGCTTCGGTAAGAGTTTTAAAACAGTACAAAACATAATTAAGATTCAAACCAATACAAAATACAGAGCAACAAAACATGAAAACAAACAATCACAGTAGAAAATAATAATAATAATAATAAAGTATCAGTACACCCAAATTTTGTGTCTGAATGTCACTCTTGCGACAACAAAACCCTGGGATCTATTAACACTTTTATTAATGCAGTGCTATCAAAAAACAGTTTAAAAAGTGCATTTCTCTCTGTCAGTGGGGGGAATAAACCAAGTTTATTTTTACTAGGAAATACTTAGAAAGGCAGCTCAGAGGCAGAATGTTGCTTCCCAATTTGATTTAACTTGAGCTTAAGGCTGAGATTTATGGGGTTTTTATTTTTGCTAGTACATTGTCAGCTTTGTTGGAAAACACAAAGCCATTTTGGCACTGTTTGACCAGTATATATATATATAGTCTGCTAGATATTGCTGATGCCAAAGAACCAAAGGGAATGCCTGAGAAACCTCTTGAAGGGAAAATAAATCTCCCCACAAACCTGGTTTTTTTTGTCCCCCAAATCTTTCATGGCTGCCCACAATCTGAAAAAACAACAACATTGGTTTATCCACAGAATACAAGAAAGATTCAAGGCAAAGCAAAACAAGAGACATAATAGTGATTTCTCTCCCTTAACAACAAACAAACAACAACATTGGCTTGTTTACATATTTAGGAGAATATAGACAGACATACAGAATAGGAATCCAAGTTCTACAACACTTTTTGTTGTTCTTCTTTAGAAAAAGTTACAAATTCTGAGCAAAGTCGGAGCTGCTTGTTTAAACAGGACAGAGGGAAATAAATCCTTCTTTTTTATTTTGCTTTATTGCAAAATTGGGAGTTCGATTTCCCACTTTGGATGGAGTGTTTTATTGCTACTTCTTACCACCTGTGATACTCATCTATTATCTTTTCTTTTCCTTCACCTGGTGCAGAATATATATATTCCAACACCTCTTGTTAACCCCTACAACCGTCTCCACAATCTCCCCAACTCCTTCTTCTGAAGTCCCCCAAAAACCAAGGTGTTAGGCTTTATAAAGCCTAAGAACCACGTCTCTTTGGAAGACGACCAATACAACGTACTAAAAACCTGTTTCATTTTGATTCAAATCTTCCAGACAACCCTGAATCTCAATGCCTGAGAGAGACCTTTGGATACAAGGTGCCCTCAAATCCATCCCTTGCAACGATCACGTTGCGTTACTCAGTAGTAGTTATTTTATTCCATCTGCAAGGCTTTTTCATAGCATCATAGAATGCTAGAGTTGGAAGAGACCCCAAGGGTCATCCAGTCCAACCCCATTTCTGCCATGCAGGAACTCAAAATCAAAGTGTCCCCATTGACAGATGGCCATCCAGCCTCTGTTTAAAGACCTCCAAAGAAGGAGACTCTCTTTCTTTCTTCTCCAAGGACAAAATAAAAGAACTCAAATGCTTCTCCCACGTGAAGCCACATCTATCAGTAACCCCACAGTCTCATGCTCCAAATTTCTTTTCTTTAGAGATTTGTGGTGGGAAGAAAAGTCCTGAAAGGCTGTGAAGGCTAAGCCTGGGCTCGGTCACATTTCGTGGCTCCTTTTCTTCCGTCTCTATGTGTCTCAAATATGGAGACAAGAGCCCACTAGGAGAGCCAGACAATTCTCTCCTCAGCAAAGACAAAACTCTCGTGAGATGTCCTGACGTCCTGAAGTCTCCCGCCTTCCTCCATCAGAGACTCTCTGCCTGGGAGACCATTGCAGCAAGTGCAAAACTGTTAAAAAGAGTCCAGAAGAAAAGCTGGAGGGAGAAGAAAAGCAACCGCTGAAGGTTGCTTCTTCAAGCTGGTGCTCACTGGACGTTGTGGTTGTTGTTGACGGTGCAAGGATCCACCTGAAAAGCAAAACAGGGATGCATGAGATGGAAGCCAGAGGTTTTAAAAATGAGATCCATTCTTTCTTAGTAGGCATCGATGCTGAAATCAACCTCAGCATCCCCCCAATTCTAGCTGCTTGTTATAGACAAACCCTGGTTGTTGGTTGTTTTGCTGCTTTTCAAAGGCAAAGGTGTCCTCCCCTCCCATGCTCCACCGTCTTCGAAAGGCTAACTCAGCGGTTCCCAAACTTTGGTCCTCCAGGGAGTTTGGACTTCAACTCCCAGAAGCCCCCAGCCAAGCTTGGCCAATAGTTGGGAATTCTGGGAATTCAGTTCCAAAACATCTGGAGACCCAAAGTCTGGAAAGGGGGGCCCCACATGTGAGATCCAGCCCTACCAAGAGAGGGTCTGGAGTCGCAGTTCTGTCCAGAACCAAGCTGGGAAGTCTCACCTCGGTGTAGGTCGGAGGTGGCATGAACTTGAACTCGGGAGCGTACATGAAGATGGGACTGTCAAAGGAGTTGTCCAGCTCATCCAGGAGAGGGGTGGTGGGACTCTCCAGGCGGTGGTCTTCGGGGACAATGTCCAGGTAGCATGGGGGTGCTGCACAGAAGGAAGGCAAGAGGAGGAATATGGGTTAGCCCAGGTTGGTTGGAGAAAGAGTGGAACTGATTATCCCCTGCTGTAGGTCTTAGGGAGAACAATAAAGACAAAAAAGGACTGGACCAGTGCCTCTCAAACTCCCTTAGGCAACAAATACATGAGAAGAATGCTGTCCTTCCTAGGCCCAAACCAAGTGGTCAGGCACAACTCCCTCAATTCCAGCTAAAACATTCCCAACAAGTCTCTCTCTAGCCTTTCTGAAGACATCCGGAGAAGGAGACCCCACTATCTCTCTAGGCAATTGGGTCCACTGTAGAACCACTCTTACTATCAAGAAGTTCTTTCTACTGTTTGAAGAAATTCCTTATCTCAGGAGTGCTTGAGTTGTGGATTGGAAGGGGGTTGGACTATATGGCCGCTGGGGTCCCTGCCAGCTCTAGGATTCTAGACTGAAGACTGCTTCTAGAGTTAACTCTGCTTATACACTTTCATTTCATGGAACAAAAGTATAAAAAGTATAAAAATCTATGGGCCTTTAACAGCTACAAGTCTGATGGGTTTGCTTCCCCCTCCGTGCCATTTCCTCCTCCTGGCTATTCTCGTCGTGTCAAGTCAGGATCTAGAAGGCTCCACTTTTTGGAGTGGTTGAGGTCCATGGGAAGAGGCAAAGGGAAATCTGCTCACCTTCTGGGGCGTCAGGGATGTTGAGGTCCACCCAGCTCATCTCAGAGCTGGTCTGGCTGGCCATGCTGGAGCTTCGGCTGCCAATGCCGGAGGATTTGCTGCCGATGACCAGGGGCAGCTCCAGGATGACCTTTTTGGAGCCTGGGACGCTGACGTAGATCTGGAAGAGAACACAAGAGGCGGTCAGTCTGGGAAGAGGATGAAAGAAAAGGAAAAACAGCCTGCCTCTGCATCTCTAGCATCCTGGAGAGGGATGGATTTGAAAGGAGCCTTCAGCAATTGCACCCCTCATCCAGACTCCATCCCCATTTTTTGACCTCCCTGCAAAAATCCACCTAATAGGCACAAATGGCTGTGAATCAACAGGCCATCTATCTACCTTGCGGTAAAGACTGTTCTCAAGGAAAGGTCCTGGGGTTTATGACGGCTGAGATATCATCTTCTCTGCAGGCCTTAGTCACAGATGTGTTTCTGCCAACTCTGGCATCCAGTGACATCAAAAAGGCCAATCTGTAGTGATTCACGCTAAGCCCTGGCACTGGAAACAGATGCCAGGCTCAACAACCCCTTGCTAAAAACCATTCCTGATTATAGATGTGGCTGAAAGGGTTGGATAGAATGAGGATCAACTGTACATAAGGATCTTTTTGATTTTTAAAGTGAAATCAAGACTGGGTGTGTGTGTGAGTGCGCAGAGTGGTCTTGCCCTTTTGGGCTTCTCACCTGGAGGAAGTATTCGACGCGAAGAATGTTGCAGCCCAGAATGGAGGGCTTGATCTTCTTGACCCGGATGGTCTTGCCACGCCACGACTCGGACATGCCTGAGATGATGTGGTTGCCCCGGACGCAGGAGAGCTTCTGGCAGAAGACCTTGGTTTGCCCGTTGGCCAGGTAAGTGTGCTTGGCAATGATGGCGGCTTTGGGCACCACGATCCGGGAACAAGTGTTCTCAAAGTCAGCGTTGATACAGATCTCATCACCTGGAAGAGCGAGACGTGGAGAGAAAACGTTTAGTTGAGGAAACCCTTTAGGACTTAGGAGGGTCCAAGCAGTCCTTCCTTACCCTGATACAGAACAAATTTAATCCTAAATTCCCAGTGGTTTTATCAAGCCCAGTCTTTGGTCATCTACACTGGCAAACCCCCACTCCCCCTTGAGCTTCTGGAATAACTACAAGTTTACTCATCCTTCCAGAAGCAGATAGTAAGAATAAGAAGTTATTGTTGTGTATAGCATGTATATGCAACAACCCTGAGAGGAGAAAGAGCCAAACCTCACCTTCACAGAATCCTTTGCGGTCAATCCTGGCACTCAGCGAAACGTGTCCATCAGGGATGAACAGGCAAGACACCTTCTTTTCCTTCTTGGCAGAGATAGGACACTGTAAGGAAATGCAAAATGAGCTAAGTTTGTGTTGCATTATTTTAAAAACAGAGAGACCTAGCAACTTGGTTCTGGAGTGTTATTATTCCTGTTTACACACTCTCTCTCTGTTCTCCGGGTTCAGCCTTGGTCCTCTGGCCTGACTCGCCTCATTTACAACTTAATTTATAACTAAATGATCCTCACGTCTTATTTTAAGAGATTAAATGGGATATTTAAGACATAGGTTGAAGGTGAACAGAGGCACAAGACTATGGACTGTGAACCGATTTGGCAGCCAAGAGAAAGAAAAGAAAACCAGCTGTGCATTTTCAAAGTTTGTAAGTCAGGCAGCAAAGCTGCTGAAAGGTGACCAATTTCAGGAGACACTAGACCTGTCCAAGCTGTTGACCGCCAACTGACCAGAGGTCAAAGAAAAAGATGCGGTGGTAATTACCATGAGATCGGGAGTGTTGACGTCAATTTCATCCATGACTTTAAAATACTTCTTTATCTTTTCGGTTGGGAAGGATGGACGGTCCAAGTATGCCTTCACCCAATAATCGACAGAGCCGTACTTGCCCTTGAAGGTGGTCCCAAGGGGTCTGAAAGAAGGCAAATGAGTTAATCCACAAGAAGGCAGGAAAAAGAAGAGTTCATCTTGTGTTCCTGAACCATTTCAATGGCCACCTTTGGCCGGATACCTACCCTTGAGGCAGCTCAAATCCAAACTTGTATTCGTAGGTGTTTCCTGGTCTCAGGATCACGGAGCCATCCCCATCTGGGAAGACACAAGAGAAAGGAGTGCGTTAAAACCTAATAATAATGCATTGTCCAGTAACGTCAAAATCCACATGTCCAGAGATATTTAGCAAAGTATAATCCACTTTATTGGGACAACCAAAATGCACAAAGCAGGTATTGCAAGCTTTGGAAGAAGCTCCACTGGCTTCTTCATCAGACAAAGAGGTTAAAAATCATTTTTTAAAAAATCCTATTCACCGCTTTGCCTGACGTAACGGCCAGTGGAGCTTTGAAAGTTTGCAATGTGTATTTTTGCGGTTGGCCCCCATAAAGCTTATCCCTGTTTTGTGGATTTGGGGTGTTATTGCACTTTGCTACACGGCTATATTTCTCCAATGACTTCAGAATTTCAACTCTGGAGGTGATGGTTGGTGTTGGTGTTGTTTTAGGGTATCCCCACTTCCATGTCCCAACAACCCAGTGTTTCGGGAAGAGCCGCATTGTTGTGATTCATCACCAAAACTGGTTTCTGCAAAATGAAATTAAGGTCCTTGGGAGGCCAAGCCTTTTCCTAGGCGCACCTAGACCTCTCCGCTGACCTGTTTCCAAAGATTTTGCACCCGCTTCCTCTCCGCATGCAATTGAAAAGTCAGATTGCGGAAGCCAGGAGCCTTGAGGAATTTCACATCTCTCTCTCTCTATCCCTCCTGATCTCCAGCCAAATTTCAACAACTACGTCTCACTCTTTTGCCATCTCCTGCTGCTAGGAAATGACCACCTATTAATAAATGCCCCAAGAGCTCCAGACGGTCCATTCTCTTTCAGGGCGATGGCCAGAGGGACATACTGTACTCCCTTTCCTTGGGAAGTCTGGCTTAGCAAAGCAATTCTGCATTTTTAACGTCAGTCATTCATTGCAAAGCATCCCCTTTTCCTTTGCTGGCGTCCCCAAAACTTAAAAAATTGGGGTGTTTCTACCCAGCTAGCCCCTCTGAGATGCCAGTCTCTTTCTTTGCAAGGCTGCCATCGCAGAAACAATGGCTCTTCCCTTCCAAGACTTTTGGGGTGCAAGGCTGGCAGAAGGATTGGGGTGCCATCTTTTTTCGAAACCAGACCTTCATTGCAATCTAGTAGTTTTGTCTTAAGGCTCCACAAACTGTTCGTTATAATAGCACCACGGCATAGAAATATTTTTCTTTAAAAAGAACTTGGGATAGAGGGAGTTCCAACCCCATTTTTAGCCCCAGTGCAAGATTTTGTAACTTCCCCGAAGTCTGTGGGTCCCATAAGGCTCCTGCTAACATTTTTTGAGGGTCTCAAGAACCCCCCCCCGAAAAAAAAAATTCTTCTACAGTGAAAAAGTTGGGCAATTTTGCTAGAATTTTGCCTCCCACCCTTGCTGCATCTGCACTGCAAAAAAATAATCCAGATTGACACCACTTTCACTGCCTTGGAACAATACTAGGGGATTCTGGGATTTGTAGTTTGCACTGAAAGAGATGGCAAGATGTCGCACAAAACTACAGATCCCAGGATCCCATAGCATGGAGCCATGATGGTTAAAGCAGTGTCCAACTCGTTTCTTATGCATACCAAGCCAGAGAGAAACACAAAGAGAGACCAACCAGAGAATGCAAAAGCCCTTCCAAGAAAAATCACACAAATACCATAATAATTTAAAATAATATAATAATAATAACGAGCATAAAAACCCACTGGGTGCCTTTGGGCAAGTCACACTCTCTCAGCCTCAGAGGATAGCAATGGCAAACCCCCTCGGAAGAAACTTACCAAGAAAACCCACGATACTTTTGCCTTAGGGTTGCCATAAGTTGGGAACAACTTGAAGGCACACAACAACAACAACAACAGCCAATCAAGAGTCCCTTGCTCGGCCATGACACCCACGGGATGACCTTCAGCGAGTCACTCTCTCTCAGCCTCAAGAGGGTAGCAATGACAAAGCCGTAAGAAATTTGCTAAGAAAACCCCATGACAGGCTCGCCTGAGGGTCACACAACAACAACAACACCACCTATCAAGACTTAGATCCCTGACTCGGCCATGGAAGCCCACTGGGTGAAAAGTCACACTCTCTCAGCCTCAGAGGATGACCACGGCCAAAATCTAGGGTTGCCGTAAGTCAAAAAGACTGGGAGGCACAACCAAAAACGTATTTTTAGCAATTCCAAGCTACTTTGCAAAGGACCGGCTGCAATTCTGACTCTAAATCAAAATTGCCAGACTTGAGACCTAGAAATGCCAAAACCCAAGCCTTGGCGGAGGAAGGCTGCTCACCGACTGGATGGTCCTCCAAGGCGAGGACGTCCTCATAGCGGAGGTACTCCATCTCTTGCTTGCGTTGCTGGGGCCCAGCGGTCCAGCAGACCTTGGCCACTCCGCAGGCCAGCACTCGGACAGTGGTCACTCGGGTCACTTCGGCCACTTCCACCACGATCCGGCCGGCCACCTTCTCCCCAGAGCCATAG
>CM034711.1:10865771-10897255 GCA_020142125.1 Phrynosoma platyrhinos
GCCACATCATTACCTTCAACATCATTAAGTGCAACTTCACAATATGCCACATCATTATATACAACATCATTAAATGCAAGATCCTTAGAGGCAACATCATTAAGTGCCACATCATTATAGGCAACATATAGACAATGGGATGTGTAGTTTCCAGACTGAGGGAAGTAGTAGTGCTTTACTCAGACCTCACCTGGAGGAACCTTGTGTCCAGTTCTGGGCACCAAAAGGGATATCAACAAGCTGGAAGTTTGTCCAGAGAAGGATGACTGGAATGGTCAAATGTCCAGAAGCCAAGCTTTAGGAGGGATAACTTAAGAAAGTTGGATATGTTGAGTTTGGAGGAGAGAGGACTGGGAGGGGACATGCTGGCCATTTCTAAATATTTATTTCTAAATAAAGTGAGGAAAGGTGAAAAGAACTGGACTAAATCGTAATACGGATGGTGTCCCCCTCTGCAGGTATTTGGACAGTCCAGGAGATTCTGGAACTGCACACCAAAAAGACAAAACCTGTGACTTCTGTGCTGCAATTCCCCATTGCAGCGACATTGGCCATATATAAATAAACCAGTGGCACACTCAGCACCAGGAGGACACAACCTTGGCTTCCAATGTCACCTTACTGATGTGGCCATATTAGAAGAAAATAATAATAATAATGATGACAACAACAACGCATATTCTCATCCTTTGCAACGGAGGTGACTCTTCCACAGAGCATTTAGAGTCAGGAATCTGCAACTAATTCAAGTATTCCGAGTTCCTCACCCATCAAGAGAACTTCTCTGGTGTCCTCTGTCCCAGATATTCGTTCCCCATTTTGACAAAAACTTGACGGATAAAGCTGACGGCCCCCCAAAATTTGTTGGCTTTGGAGGGGACTGTGGGCCGCTCCACTTTTGGGGCCGTGCCCACCGATCAAGGAACCATGCCTCATCCCTGCCAGGGTCTTGGAAGAGACAGGGGGCTGTTGAGGGAGACCCCAAAAGTTTGGGAACCTCTCATCCCCCCGGGGTCTTTGTATCCGCTTGGCGAAGGAGGCCACCTCCATCTTGGTAAGGCTTGACGTTGGCTCCATGAACGCCATGAAGGTCGACACCATGGTTGGGGCTGGGGTGCCCATCAATGCCAACCAGAGTCATGAGAAACCCAACGGCTTGGAGGACATCTTGGCTGATGTTGGAGGAACAGTCAACGTCAGCCTCAACGGAGAGGAGGTCTTCCAGTTGCCCACCTTCTCCACGGCGGCCAAAGTCCGTGTGGCCTTCACGGTGCTCCTCTTCTTCTCCTCGGCCTGTTTCAATCTCGCAGTCCTCCGGACGGTCACCCAGAAGTACCAGCGGAGGCCTCACCTCCGCATCCTCCTCATGAACCTGGCGGCGGCCGATCTCCTGGTCACCTTTGTGGTGATGCCGCTGGACGCGGCATGGAACATCACTGTCCAGTGGTACGCCGGGGACGTAGCGTGCCGTCTCCTCATGTTCCTCAAGCTGGTGGCCATGTACGCCTCGGCTTTCGTCACGGTGGTGATCAGCCTGGATCGCCGGGCGGCCATTTTGCATCCTCTGAGCGTCGGCGAGGCCAAGAGGAAGAACAAGGCCATGTTGTGTGCGGCCTGGGCCTTGAGCTTGGTCCTGGCACTACCTCAGGTCAGTGGACATTGGGTCCTATCTGACTGGACCAACAGTGGTCAACAATGAGAGACATTGGGAGCTATTTCTCTATTTCCGTTGTTGTTGTTGTTGTTGTTGTGTGCCTTCAAGTCGTTTCCAACTTATGGTGACCCTAAGGCAACCCCACCATGGAGGTTTTTTGGGCTAAGAGTATGTGCCTTGCCCAATTTCACCTAGTGGGCTTCCATGGCTGGCTCTCATTTATGTATATATTTAATTAAATATTCATATTTACTTATTTACGCTGTTTTAAATTAGTCCGATTGGTTTGACTGTTTGACACCACCACCCTGAGATTTTTGTTTTAGACAGAAGGTGGGATATATTAATTAAAAACAGAAGGCAAGATGTATTAATTCTCTGCACCATCCAGTCAATAAACAAATGGAAAACTCTGAGATAGGGTCGCTATCAGTCAGATAAAACTTGAAGGCACACAACAACAACAAGAAGAGTGCCTGATGCACATTGGTGACCGATGTGCATTGGGAATGGTGCAATGCATGTCATGTTGTGTATCGATCCTGTTGTGCATAGGTCCCACTGGTCAATGGTCACTTTCTCGGGGTTGGAAGGGTTCCCCAGAGGCCATCAAATTCAACCTCTGGCTCAGTGCAAGATCTCCAGCTAAAGCAGTGATTCCCAAACTTTGGTCCTCCAGGTGTTTTGGACTTCAGCCTCTTGTTGGCCAAGACAGCTAGGGCTTCTGGAAGTTGAAATCCAAAACATCTGGAGGACCAAAGTTTGGGAACTAGTGAGCTGAAGTATCCCCAGCAGGGAGCTTTCCAGCTAGCTGTTTGTGTGTCCAGCAAAGTGACCGTCAAGCAGTGGGACCAAGGCACAATGGGACCTATGCATCAGTCCCATTGTGCCTTGGTCCCACTGCTTGATGGTCATTTTGCTGGACACACAAACAGCTGGAAAGCTCCCTGATGGGGACAGAGTTGGGCAGGTGTATATAGGGAGAGGCACTTACTCCTCCAGGCCTCAAAGTCCCCAACCTTGGTGGACTTTAAAAGTCATCTCCATCACCTTGAACTCTCCGCTGAGCCTTTTCTGCTTTTGGGTCTGCACCTGTGGTGTCTTCTCTTCCCCAGATGTTCATCTTCCGGACGGTCAGCCGTTCGCGACCCGTCCGCTTTGTCCAGTGTGCGACGGTGGGAAGTTTCCAAGCCCACTGGCAGGAGACCCTCTACAACATGTCCACCTTCTCCTGCCTCTTCCTCCTGCCGCTCCTCATCATGGTGCTCTGCTACTCCCGCATCTTCATTGAGATCTCCAGGAAGATGAAGAAAGCTTGCGGTGAGGATGGACCAATGGCCGAGCAACAAATCCCGGGGCCTTCCTCGAAGGGGTGGTGGGAGGGAAAGGAGAAACCGACACACAGGTATATACCCACTTTATCATCTCGTGCCTGTTGAAGAAGCCATTGGAGCCTCCAAAGCTTGCATGGTGCCTTTTCTGCATTTTGGTGGCCCAGCAAAGGTATCACCATGTGTTGCATCTTCTTTAACAGAAGCTAGAATTCAGAGGCAGAACAATGTTAGTCTAGAATATCAGTCTGCAAAGGGATCTTGTAGCAGCACCTTTTGAGACTTAACTGGGTGAAAGAAGTTGTAGCCTAAGCTTTTATAGACTTTGGTCTCCTTCCTCAGATGCATGGTGTTAACAGGTGCCCAATAAAGACATTTATAATATATGAACACTCATGGCAATGCAAAACCCATGCTGCCAACTTCTGCGCTTTGTGTCATGTTGACATTTTTCTGCTTTCTGCAGCGTCCCCCAAATCCCAGGAGATCCACCTCCGCCGTTCCCACAACAACATCCCTCGAGTGCGGATGCGGACCCTCAAAATGTCCGTCGTGATCGTCCTGACCTTTGTCGTCTGCTGGACGCCCTACTATCTCCTGGGCCTGTGGTACTGGTTCTCCCCGGAGATGCTGACCCGGGAGCAGGTCCCGCCTTCCCTCAGCCACATCCTCTTCCTCTTTGGCCTCTTCAACGCGTGCCTTGACCCTCTTGTTTACGGGTTCTTCGCCATGAACGTCCGGACGGGCAGCCGGCGGGGTTGTTGTTGTGCCCAGGGGAGAAAGGAGACGACCGGGGAGTCTCCTGCCCTCACTGCCTCCTTCCGGGTTTCCAATGCCAGCCCCATGCCCTCGAAACCACCAAGGAAGAACCGGGAGCAAAAATCCAGATTTAAGAGAACAGGAGATGAAACGGTGGAGGAGAGTTTGATCTGAAAGGCGTCAAATGGAGGACAACCCCCTCCCATCTGTTGGAAGTTCCTTTTCTCTTTTCGGTGTTTGAACGTAGGCTCCCCTCATTCAACCTCTGGGGGGGTAGAAAGAGTTTCTACAGCAATACTTGTAAGATCTGAGCCACTGACCAACAATATACAGTATTTTCTCAGTACAAGGTGTCTGCACTCATCATTTATGCTCATTTGACTGCTATACACTGCAGGGATCAATCCCCAAATGGAGGAAGACTATGTGGAACAGGGACTGGGGGGCCGGGGATTCTCTAGAAGCCATAGATAAAAACAGGTGAATTGGCAGAAATCCACTTCTGATTCCAAAAAACCCCAAAACATCAGCAATATTCTATATCGGCTGCTTAGATATGTCTATGTAACTATATAACATCTCCTGCCCCTACTCCCACCTTGAAAGCCATCAACCAGATTGGATGAAACCCACCCCAGTAGGTTTCCACTTTCCCAAATTCCCAAATTTAGTTTGCTGAAACAATCCTGTTTCATTTTCTTTTTTTAAACCAGGGTGTGGGGTGAGAGGGTAAACAATCTACCAATCTGGGTCCAAATATCAGAACTGTGCCAGATTTCAAGTCCTATTTAGGAAGACCGGAAAATACAGAAACCGCTGGCAGGATTTTTATCCTTTAGTTAAGGGAACAGTGCCTGCCAGTGGCTGAAACAATCTGTTGCACTACTTTTAAGACCTTTGTGAATGGCTGTGCGTCTAATAGAGACAACTAATTTATCCAGTGACAACGCTTGTAAAAAGCAGGTCTGTTCATGTTCAGCACCCCCACCCAACCATTCTTCCCTTCATTATTGGTCAGTATCCATCTTGGAGATAACCATGGAGATTTAGAAAACTTGCTCACCTTTTTAAGTTTTCAGCTGCATTCATAGAGAAAGGTCCGCTTCCCAGAAATATGAAATACCTCTATTTTTGTCAGAGACCTTCTCAAAATGGTGACAGGTCATCATTTTGGGAAGCACCCCAATGAAGATAAGAGGTATTTGGAAGCATTGAGGTGGGATGGAAGAGGGAGATGGAGAAAATGGGCTCCTTCCCTGGCTAGCATGGACTTGCTAAGAAGTGATCCCTGGTCACTTATGGTAAGTGAGAATCATTTCTAGGCAAACAAGTACTGGAAAGCTATCTATATCTATATCTATATCTATACACGCCAGTGGAGGTTGTATTTAAGCCAGCTCTGTTCTTTCAAAATTTATTTTATAGGAAAAAAAGCAAACAATGAATCAGTTTCTTAAAAAACTCATAGCATTTTTATTCTGAATGTCACTTTCAGAAAGCCCCTTCTCAGGCCAAAAAGAAAAGCACAATGATCTCTACTGAGTGAGAGAGAGAGAAGGGGTATGTGTCAAAAGACAATGATGACAAAAAATAATAATTGGACACTTCAGCACAGAGACTGATACAAATAAAAATAAAAACCAAAAGGACAAATACAAAATTAACAAAGGGAGCGTGGGTTGGGGAGGTCCTCCTCTGTGAATCGGCTGGTGCCAGCAGGCCCCTCGCTCAAGTTCATCAAGGATTTACAAGGGAACGAGAGTTAGGTTCTCCTCCTAGTTCAGCGCCTCCTCCGGTCAGGACTGCGACTCCTTCTGCGTCCACCCCTGAGAATAAACAGAGAGAGGGAAAACCATTCAGTTGGCTGCATGTCTATGTAGTGAGGTCTGGGTGGGCAACTCTGGTGAATCAGGGGAACAACTTCTGCCCTTAGACCTACAGAGTTGGAAAGGACCCCACCGGCTTCTTAAGTTTGCTGTAAAGAGATGCTCAGTCCTTAATCATTTGACAAAGGTGTGTGTGTATGTGTGTGGGGAAGCTCACCTTCGTTTTCCTTTCGGAGGCCCTCTGACGAAGCACCAATCCACGCTGATGGGCTGCCCCATGAGGTCCTGCCCGTTCAGACCCTCCATTGCTGCCTGGGCTTCTTTATATGTTTCATATTCCACTAGTGTGTATCCCTGTAAAGCATGAGGAAAGGGATCTGTCAATGAAGCTGCTTCCCTCTTCCAGACCTCTAATTCATCCCAGCATGCCATGCTACCAGTCATTTCTCAAGCAATAAAGTGAATATAGGGTTAACTTCTCATGCCGCTAACGGACATTTCCAGACATCCTTTCTCACTCCCCTATTTCATGAAACATAAATTTTTAAATACCCCACTCTATATTTTGTGGTTTTAGAGCAGTGCTCAATAAAACCAACTGAACCAATTTAAAACCTATAAGCCGCGGGGAATGGTTCGAAGAGACCAGAAGCATGGTACACAGCTTCACAAATTAATATGACAATTAGGGTCCAAAACACAGTGCAAAAATAATCCACTTTGGAACTGCTTTAACTGCCCCGGCTCATGCTAGGGAATTCTGAGAAGTGTAGCTTTGTGAGACATTCAGCCTTCTCTGCCAGAGAGTTCTGGTGCCACAATGAACTACACGGTCACTCCCACCCAAGGATCCCACTATTTCCCTGCCTTTGGGGACCCACCAGTGGCATTGTCTCACCAAACCACAACAGCCCTGAAACCTCTGGGAGCTGCAGAAAATGTATTTTGGTGGCGCTCCCTGTCCCTCTCAGAAAAATATGAAAGGGGAGAGCTCTTCTCTTACTTTCAAGTATCCTGTTCGCCGGTCAAGATTCAAGTGGAGGTTCTTGATCTCCCCAAACTCTGCAAACTTGTCGTGGATGTCCTCTTCCGTGGCTTCCTCATGGACGCCCGTGACAAAGAGAATCCAGCCTTCCACCGCTGTGTGAGACAGAAAGAGCCATCAGATGGGCTTGGAGAAAGGGGAAAAATGAGGGCCACTCCACACAGAGCTGGTCTCTCCACAGGAAGGAAGGCTCCTGATGGCCAGCATGTTCTTTGGACACATACTCACATCTCTGAGGCCCCGGTTCATCTCCATCTTGTTCCACACTGTCGTAGTCCTCGCGAACCCGGGCCCTGGAACCTTCCTCTGAACAACACAGACAAACACACAGAAAACACTTTTTAAATGAGCAGAAAATACTTATGAGTATTAACAATCCTGTATGAGACTCCCATTCCTTTAGGCAAAATGTCTATATGGGCATCCCGTGCTTGTGCGACAAGTTAGGGTCCAGAACACTGGTGACAACCAGAAATCATCAAAATGCAGAATCTGGCCTTTTATATCAGCTGTGAAGATGGAGGACATTGGTCTAAAACACATAGCAGAAATAATCCAGTTTGAGACCGCTTTAACTGTCCTGGCTCAACGCTAGGGAATTCTGGGAAGTGCAGTTTTGTGAGACAGTTAGCGTTCTCTGTCAGAGAGCTCTGGTGCCACAACAAACTACAGTTCCCTAGCACTGAGCCAGGACAGTTAAAGTGGTCTCAAAGTGGGTAATTTCTGCAGTGTGTTTTGAACCATTGAGAAAAGTTTGGCATCCCTCTCTATCCCATGACAACAGTAATCCCTGGTTTTGACCTATAGCCCCGTATGTTTTGGGAAAAAGTCATCTGAAAGACCGTATCTCCCTTTGTGAGCCCCATTTGAGCTCCAGAATATTGAGGAGAGGCCCTTTTCTCCGTCTGACTACCTTCTCAGGTTTGTTTGGTGGGAACAAACGAAACAGGGCCTTCTGGGCAACTTTGGGACACAAAGAGAAACAACTTAAGTCCGGCACACAAACAAGCCAGAGAACCATCTCACCTGACCCGAAACCTCTGCCTTTCCTCTTCTTCGCCTTTTCCTTCAGTTTGTGGATGCTTTCTGTGGAGAGACCAAAGAGGATTCAATTAAATGACCATCAAACATATGCGCACAAAATGGCTGCCCGCGGCTGTTACTCGTTTCCACAATTTAGAAGAGACTGCTATCAATTACAGTCAACCCCCAACTTTGTGGCTTTGACTTTTGAGACTTGGATTATTCATGGATTTGGTTAATATGTTCTCTCTAGGAATCTCTAGGTCCTCCAGCGCGACTCTAGCAGAGGTTGACCATAGAGTTGCGACTGAGAACCAAGAGATTCCAAGGGAAAATGCCTCTCTAGGCATCTGTAAGTCCTCCAGCATGATTCTATGGTTAATGTCTGGTGGATATTGACCATAGAGTTGGACCTAGAAATTCCTAGAGAGGTGTCCTCTTAGGTTAAGAAAAAGAGTAGTTGTTTTTTTTAAATTTGCATTTTCTCGCTTTTCACAATTTCTCTCCTGTTTTTTTCTTTAGAACTGGGATTCTAAGCAGATGACAAAAATAAAGGCAAACAAAAACGCAAACATGTTGTGTTTTAAAATTCTTTCTAGAGAGAAACTCTTGGATTTAAGATATTTTTTTAAAAAAAAATTAAAGCACATTCTTGCCATTTAAAAGGTAAGAAATAAAGCCCCAACAGCTATTAAAAGCCCTTTCCTTAGAAACAATCATAGACAGTATTAGTACAGGTTGAATCTCCCTTATTATCCGAAATTCCTGGGTTTTGGGTTTGGAATATTTGCATATATACATATATAAAGAGATTATCTTTGGAAAGAGGACCAAGTCTAAACATGGAACTGTGTTTTAATAATAATAATAATAATAATAATAATAAGAATAATAATTTTTGTGGATGATAACAAGAGAAAATTGGAGAGGAGGGGGAATTTAAAAAAAAAATCCCACAGTGGCCTACCTTACAGGGTTGTCGCGAAGCCTGATGGGAGATCTGGCCTCCAGAGTTTGCAAAAGTTACTTTTTTGGGGGGGCTACAACTGCCTGATTCTTCGTGCCCCAAAGGACTGGGCAGTGAATGGAGGAAAGTAACTTTTCCAACATTAAACGAGGTCTGAGGGTGCAAGGCCCCGATGTTATTACACTGTAATTACACCGTAACTACCAGCGTTATTACAAGGGCGATTGAGGCCTTACCGTCGCCATCTTCGTCCATGGCGAAGTCCTCGCCGCCCGCCTCATGGAGGTCCAGCACGTCCGCCATCCTCGCCCCGCGAACGGTTCAAATTCCTCCTCAAAAGGCGCTTCGCGGCCTACCAGACACACGGAAGGCCAGGCTCCGGGGAAACAGCTCTGCGCCTGCGCGACTCTGAGGCGCAAAGGCTCCTGGGAAGGAAAGGGATCAGGAAGACGGCGACGGGAGAAGACATTTTGAGGTGGCCGCCGCGCGACGCATGCGCATGCGCATGCGCAGGCGGTAGAAATTGGTCAGGGCCTCCGGGAAGCCATCTTGAGAGAGTCTGATGGACGAAGGGCTTCAAAGGCGCCATCTTGGGAAGGGCTTATTTCCTTTCCTCTCTTTTCTGAGGTGTTTTTGTTTGTTTGTTTGTCCAGGAAGTAACGTCTCCAACAAGCTGTAACTTTTCTCCGCTTCTACAAAGAGAGCAGAAGACAGCCCTCTTGGAGAGTCCCTCCCCAAACCTTCTGCTGCAGTCCAAAGAGGCTCCATCTACACTGAAGAATTAACCCAGTTTGACACCGCTTTAACTGCCATGGCTCCATGCTTATGGAATGCTCTAGTTTTTGTGAAGATAGTTAGCCTTCTCTGTCAGAGAGAGGAATGCGTGACTGTTTACATGTTGCTGGATTACAACTCCCACCAGTCCTAGCTGGCAATGGCGAGGGATAATGGGAGTTGCAGTCCAATGTCTGGAGAGCAACACCTTCTCCGTCCTTGCAATTTCGCAGACAGGGTCTGGAGCGCTTAAGCTTCTTCGGCCAAATGGCAGAATCTTTTAAGAGGAAGACGGCAGACTGGGCTCCGGCATTTTGACCGAATAAGCCTCAGGGATAATAATGGCTGGGGATTAAAACGGCACAGCGAAAGAAAGAAGGCAAATAAATAGGCGATCAAAAAAGAAAAAAAGGAAAGCTATTTATTGTATCAAAATTATGCATTTATAAAAACAGTACAGAACTTTTATCGCATGACGGAGAGAAAGCAGACGGCATCATAAAACTGTTTTGAAAAGGTAACCTCTGAACTAGCAAACCAGCACCGAAAACCCAGAGAGAATACAAACAGTGAGCCAAGAGGAGAAGGAGAAAGGCAGTGTGTTGAGAAAGAAAGAAAGAAAGAAAAGTGTCCGTGTTTAGGTGACCGCTGGGGCCTGCCCAGAAGAAAACCCCAAAGGCAGGTCTCTCCCCCAGAGAAATCCAGGGCTTGCCAAGAAGGAGCTTCACTCCTTAGGTCTTAATTTTAAAAGTTAAGGGTCAGGCAAAGTGAGAGCAAAACATTCATATACAAACCTTGAAAGGACAACTTGTAAGCCAACTTTATAAATGTGTTTAAACATTAATATTATTGTATAAACAAGGTGGTATATAAAAATAGATACCGTACATACATACATACATATATATAAAAAGTACAAGACTGGTTTATTTCTGGTACACAAATGACCAGGTGCGGAAGCCGAAAGAATGCCCTTTCATGAGCCCCACCCTGAACTAGCTGCTGTTTTTTGAGCATCCTCTGAACATGAAAATCATGTTCATTCTCCTTTTCTATTTAAGGGAGGCTTGGGGAGCACCCTTTGTTCTCGGAGAACAAGACCCTGAAGTCTGACTTCAGAGCTGTCCTTGAGGACGATAAAAGTCTGCAAAGCTGCCAAAAACTACTTGCCCCAGCACACAGGAGACTCGGGGCTCTTGGCTTCAACAGTGTGCTTCTCAGGCCTCTGAAAAAGAATTGCAAAGACAAGAACAGCTAGTTATGCTGTTAACTAGTGATATACAAAAGCCTGCTCTACAACCTAACCCAGCATCCACACATTGGCTCACCACCGAGTCCTGTCTCCAAAGCCATCAGTTCCCCCCATGATGAGCCTGACATCCTTTTGGGAGGAAAGTTTCCGTTGCAAGAAAAGGAACACATATGGAAGTTACACAGGACTGAGGGAAGCCACTTGGTTTATGTCGAAGAAGAGAAATCGCATCTATTTTTGTACCTCCCGGGTCCAAACGGTAAGTATCACTTTATACCTATCCCTAGAAAATGTTTGCATGTAGGTTGAAATTAAAACTAAAAAGGAACTACTATTGTCCCATGCTGCTGTCAACCTTGCACCTGTCTTCCATTCACGGTCTTTTGCCTTCCAACCAAAAGCAGGATTCAGCCAGGCAATATTAACCCAAGAGTGTGTGCTAGCCGGAACACACACCTTTTACACAAGACATGTAGCTCCACTTTTCTGGACAACAAGCACCTGAAAAACTGTCTTCTGTGGCATCATAAGAATGGCTGAACAGGTCACAGTCTCCCCCTCATCTCAGACCTCCTGTTGGTAGCAGGAAGGAGTTCTAGAAATCCAGGATCCCCCCCACACACTAAAACGAATCAAGGTGAATCTTTGCTCATAGTGCAAGCTGAAAACCTAAGCCCTGCAGGCAGGAGGGACACTGCCCCAACTGCGGTCAATGTCAGGCTCAAAAAGGCCAGACCAGGATGGCCTGCTTCACAAAGACTGTAGGGTAACTATGGGCATGAATCATTAGCCTGCACAAGGAATTCTGCATCAAAAATGGGGAACACAACTGCTGTTCTATCAACTTTGTAAGAGGATGAAGTTTCTCAAGAGGTAACTAGGTTAATCTTAAGCACCCTAGAAATGGGTCCCAGAAAGGGAAATTAAGACTGCAGTCTAACTCCCATCTAGGTAACCCAGGCTCTTGAGGAGGTTTGGTTTATTCTGTAAGCTGCCCCTTTTGTGTTTTCCCTTTAGTGTTCTATATTCCTTATTCAGCTAGCCACCTAAGTGTAACCATTCCTTTAAAACAGCCTATTTTGCTAAATCCCAATGCTGTCTTGCAGTACCATGTCTTAAGGGAGTGTTTGGAAGGCAGGGCTTTAAGCACAAGCAGAGTGGACAGAGTCTACAATTGCCCGCTTACCGGGGGAGATGTAATTTTCTTTTCTGTGCGCAACTATTTCCCCTCCTCCCAAGTGCACTTGACTTGGAAGTTCTACCCTGCCTTCGATGTGTCACACTTCAACTTTCTATATATACACAGTCAGTATTGCTATTTAAGAGTCCTGCTCCTAGTTTTAATCTCTCTTTTAAAAAGTGCCTATATAATGTTTGTAGTCTAGAAATATTTTGTAATGCTTAAACCAAGCTGTAGCCGCCCGGTATGAAGTTTCTTGTATGCATTTGGTTAGGACAGGTTAACCTGGAGATGACTTTGCCACTGTGATTTCTTATGACACAGTAGGCTGCTCAATTTGAAATGAGACAGAACAGTATGCTGTGAGGGTGGCATGCAACAGCTTTAAGGCTGGCCATCTAAGTAGAAACACGGTACAAGATTAACCCAGTATAAAGGCAAACACAATTCTAACAGCAAAGTCACTGAGATTAATCTTTTGTTGGTGTCTCTCCCTAATTCTGGATGAGGTATTTGTGTGTCACCCAGTTAAAAGATTCTGGCTTCATGAAAAAGATGGCACTGGTATGGGAAAGGTGACAACTCAGTTGTGTGCATGTGTTACCCTTTAGAAGTAGCAGAATTATCCAGCCATCCTTCCTCTGCAAGAGGCAAGCAGGGAGAGACTAAACTGAGAAGGGTTTTCCTTTAGACTCAAACCTTCTCTAGAGCAGGGATAACTCTTTTAAACAGCTCAAGTCTGGTGATTTTTGTGCAGAAATTCCTTCTGAATGTAAGCTATCAGCAAAGGAACTACTTCAGTTGTTACATTGCTACAAATAAAAGACAACAGCACGTAAACAAAGAATGTATCTACATGCTCCTCTCTTTGTAACTTTAGGAAACCTCCAGTCAAATCTCAGGGGATTTTGCCACAAGATTTCAGGCATCCAAGTAACGTCAACACTGCAGCATTTCCCAAATGAATTAAAAACCCTGATAACCAGCTGGAGAATAATAGCAGTGGGTGCCTTAAAGGCTGTGCTTCTCAGGTTTATGAAGGAATGTGAAGCATATCAAACTACGTAACTTCAGAGATACCTTTGTCTTCCATACAGTTATGCATTGTATCCCTAGCAAAAACAAGTGTTTTTTCTGGCAACGCTACATTTCCACTTAATACTGTACAGTACCTGGATAGAACTGAAGCCTAACTGAGTTAGTGTTAAGTCTATTCAACACTGAAAAAACTACATTAAAGATGTGCTGTATAAGATATTCTCTAGCAAAGGGGGGGATATATCTGGAGACATAAGGGAATAAAATCTCTCCAGAAATTCAAACAAGTGAGTTTTTAAAATGTGCAAATGGCCCTTGATTCTCAAAAAGGAGGTATCTGTGCACACTCCTAAGTGACATGCTTGAGATTAAAACTGAGGTTAAGTTGTGAACAAAATCTTTAAGATTAAAATTTTGCTCCTGGATTGAAAAATACTTAAAAGTGGTTGAGAAAAGGTAAAGGCAATAAAGGTTATTCCATTGCCAAACCCAGCACTTTACAACCAGATTAGAATTCAAAACCTCCAAAATCCAAGCATTATGTTGCCAAACTGGTAGCATAATCAATTAGGGAATCAAGTATTTTGTCCCCTCAAATTCTATCGCAACTCTAAGCCAGACCTTTCGAGTGGAATAGTCGTAGAGAGAGGGAGCAGGGGAAAGAAACAGAAGAGCGTTCCAAGGAGGTTCTTAGCAGTTGGATGAGTGCATGTTCCCCAACTGGCCAGCCGCCAACATCAGGATGTCCTTCTTTTCCTTGTGGAACCTCAACTCCTTCCCAGCCAGCCGGGCTTCTTCAAGTTCTTGCTCTGTTGAGGCCAGTTCCCTGGAAAGGGCCCCTGGGAGGTTCTGCTCCCGGCTGACCCAGTCCATTGCCATCTGGTTCCTGATGTCGTCGTCCAAAGCCCGGTGAGAGTAGTGAGCCAGCACCTCCTAGTGTGGTGGGGCAGAGGGAGAGAAAGACCTGCAGGTGAGCATTCAAAGGATGATGCAGTTCGCACCTTTTGATTGTAGGAACTGCAATCCAGCATCTGGAGGGCCATACATCCTTCAGCCATGCTCTTTAGGTACAGCCGTCCATTAATAGATACAGACATTTCTGTGTGTGGTCGCACCAGACTCTCCCTCCCACATTGCATTAGAAAAATCCACTGTCAGCTAACCCTTCCACCCCAAAGGAGGACTGGCATGTTATCTGAAGATTCAGGGGCCCCTTCCACCACTGGGACCACTTACTTGTCGCGAGCACTGTCTCTCTCGCATGGCTTTCAGGCTGCCATTCCAATGCAGCAACTGGAAGACTGTCATCAGCTCCTGCCAAAGGAAAAGAGACCAGCTGGTAGCACCATTTTAACACCAATGAAACAAAGGGAAGGAAATGAAGCAGATGGCCAGTGACAAGCAAAACACTTCTAGGGGAAGCAGAATCACATATTCTAAGAACCCAAGAGCACTCCTGATGCCTCCTCCTACTCAGCCCTATGGCATCCTGCAGTCCTCCATCTTTTCCTCCATGCCCTTTTAGATTTGCTGAAAAATCCTGAAGCACTCTCAGTATGCAAAGGACCTTGGACTCTTATTTCCTATTTCACTGGATTCAGGTCAAGTAGTGCTGGATCAGTGCAGGGGCTCTAAGTGATCTGGATAAGCCCATTAACTCCAAACAAGATGGATGTCTGGTTAATATGAAATGCCTAAGTCTGTCTAGAGCCTTCAGCTCTAGCTGTCTTCTCTGATGCAATGTCATATGGTAGAGGGATCACAGGACTACTGATTGAACACTCAGCTTTTACTAAGACCTTTTGTATGTCTCAGAGGGTTTATAAAAAGTACAGTGTTATTCTAAGTGTTCAAGACAATGTAGCTCTGTGGTCTGAATGGACAGAAAAAGCACAACCAGCTGCCTTGGGAAATGCTCTGGCATCTGCAGATGGTTTTTACAGAAAATCAGGAGGTTTCTCACATGTGCCCCTGAGAAACCCAGAAGAATCACCACACTGCAAAAGGCCAAGCATCAGAAGCTCCCATAAACCCCTTGCAGGCAGGAAGCCCCATGCTTACTGTAAAGAAACAAATGGTGGAGTCACTCTGCATAAACAGCCCCACTAATGTAAACTTTGATCTGCCAACCTCCTGGACTGTTACTATTTATGGGAGACAAACCAAAGGAGACGTCAGCAGCACTGGGAAAGCTGGCCGATAGCAGCTCCCCAAACAAAGCGTCAGGCTGAGACGCCTGCCTTCAAGGAGCAACCTGGCTCTGTTCCAGCCCCTCGCAGTGGAACAGTGGGGCCCGCTTCTCCCTTGACCAAATTCCTGTTTAGTCGCCAGTGCTGAGCAACCATCACTAGGGAGCTCCTCTTGTGATACACGCTAAGCAATGTGTACATGTCCATTAGGGCACTTTTTGCTTAAATTGCTAAAACAATTATTAAAACAACTTTCTGGTCCCACAAGAAGTCATCACAGTGGCAGCTATATATGCTTCTCTTCCCCAGTGGACTAAAACACATGTGCAAAATAAGTTTGTGAATTTGTCGCAATCAGAGGATTTATAGCTTGGGAGAACCTGCCAGGATTCTCAAGTCCATTGCCAACTGAATTCAATGAGTTTTGAGTGTTACTTCCTTAAGGTACTATTTTTAAGGACTTGTATTAGCTTCCATCTTAGGACCTCTGTCCATCTTTCCGAGTCTGCTGGTCAGTGTATTGTGCCTGATGTGAGAAAACGCAGCTGCATTTCTGCAATCTCTCTTTCCCCCCCACTCCATCTTCTTTTATTCTGTATTTTTTTCTAACAGATGGCTTTCCTATATCCAAAAGCTAAACAAAGGCTTGGCTGGTTGCCCTTCGGTATCCAGCAGGGTCTTATAGCACAAGGCTTGAAGTGCTTAATCAAATTAAGAAGAGTACCTGGAACTCTAACATGGACTTCCCTTTGTTGGACTCCAACATGAAGCGGAAAGCACCAATGCCTGTGCTTGGATTATCTGCTTCTTCTCTGTTGCCCTGAAGGAAAGACAAATATTTAAGCAGCTTAGAGTAAAGAAGAATCAGCCTTATTTCCACAGGCAAACTTCTAAACTTCAGTCACTCAGTCCTGCTCACTACTTATACAACTCCCACCAATTCACACCAAAAAATGCTTGGCTTAGCTGCGGAAATCTACGAAAAGGCTCAGAACCATACATGTGAGTCAGAGACCATGAAGAAGCCTCCATTTCGCCTCAGTAAAATCTGTTGTTCCAACTGCGTAACAGTCCGTCAGTTGCCTTTGGCACTTTCTCAGTAAACTGTTTCTTCCTCTTCCTTCCATTTATGTGATTGTCTCTAGGTAGAAAGTCTTGGATGAGAAAACATAAGGGCTGTATCCTTTCTCCTGTGATTATGTTTTCATCCCAATACGCAGCAGACATCCAAGGCTCCTATTTGAATGTGTTTCAAATGGTGAGTCAAGACTCACCACAGGTTTTGAAGAAACTTCGTCAGAAGACCAGCCTACTGAGTATTAGGGCCAAGAAACCACAAAGATCTAGTAGGATTTCATCTGAATTTTTTGTAGAGGGGAGGGGAATAACTGTCTGCTTATGCAGATATGTATTTGAAAAATGTGGGTGCTTACTTGTGAGTTCTAGGGGACACCAGCCCTGTCCTGGAACACTGAAAATTTATCAAACTCATATGGTCTTAGAGACAAAAAGGTTTGTTGATCATGGACTGGAAACAGAACAGAACTGCTTAAAAAATTCTGAAAAGTCTGCTTCTAAAAAGTATGACAGGCTTCGGAAGCAGAAGAGGCTTGAAACACCCTCAGCCTTCTTGTACAGATAAAGGTGCAGAAAGCAGCAAGAGCCAGCAGAGTCCACAAGAGAGTAAGGTGGCTAAGCAGTCTATGTCCCCAGGATTCAAAAGTAGTTATAAACTATCACAAGTTGTTCCCAGGCTATGAGAGATGCTCTTTCCACAGATTCATGAAGCTTTCCAATTACATCCACAGGGCTTCCAGAATCACTTACGTTGAATGACGCTAAAGCTTCTGAGACGCTCTTCTCAATAAACTCATCCGTAATTCTCCGGGATGGATGCTCATTGAAGACAGAATTCATCAGAGCAATTTTCGCTGCACTCCTCCTGGCTTCAGCTTTTGTCGGACAAAACTGGGATGGGAAACGGAGAATATCAGATATGAGCAAGAAATTATGTGGTTAACATGATCCCCACCCCATGTTTCCTTGTGTTGCAAATGGGCACTGCTGGTGTGCCATTCATTGACAGCCTGGAGTCATTAGGGATGGGTTTTTTAAAGCTCAGCAACTCCAGCCCTCTAGAACAAAAGAACGACGGAGGCAGCTGAAGTCAGCACATCTTACTTGCCAAAGGAAATACCACAGTAGGGTCTGTCAACAAAATTAATTAGCTTAAAACCAAGCTGTAACCACCCTATTCTAAACATCCAGTGCTGTTCTCTGACTGGGTAGGCAGCTCCAATACTAGGACTGCTTATGTTGGATGGCTATTTCAATCCCACAAACTAGAGATTAACTCAGCCAAAAGAATCTAGACTCCAAACATTGTCTGTAACTTGTAAGATTTGGGATAGAGAGGGAGAATCAGCTGTAGCTAAACTAGCCCAAGAAACATAATCGCCTCTGTTGCAGTAGGCGTTTATGCATCCTGCTATGGCTGTTTTGCTTATGAGATTGAGACCCTGAGTTGTTTAGAAATGCTCTTTAACCTTTCTGATATATTCGTTCAACTATCTAACTATCAGTCCTTCATCAGGGTAGGATATAAATTAATTAACAAACTAACTAATAAACAACCCCCCATGCCTAGTTGTGGCAGTCTCACCTGAAAGCTGCCAAAACAGCTCCCACCAGGCAGCGTGACATAGCAGACATAAGGAGGGCTGTTGGAGGCGACCATCTCGTAAACCACCAGAGCTCCATTCTTCAGATCGGCACCCCGCGACTGCTTCATCTGCCAGAATTCCTGAAGGGCTTCCACAACATTCACTGAGAACAGAGAAAGGGGTGTGTTTGGGTCACAATGCTGAGGACGAAAGTTGTTACTCTGCACAGCAAAAGCAATAAGGAAATTATAATCTTGGAATGCAATCATCTTCTCCACACTTCTCTCCCCATCCCCAGAATACAAAAGGTGTCTGCACAGGTTCACCATGGGCAGGCACAGCACTCTTCTTCCATAAGCCAGCAGCCAAATCCAGGAAATAATCAGGAAACGATTTATAAAAGCAATAGAAAACAGAAGATTTTCTGAGGCATTGCTGCTTTGACTCCTGAGATTTAGAAAGGGTAGGAAAATTGCTGGGTGTCCTCTGAGGTTCTGTTGGTAAGATTCCTGGTAAAATGGTGGAGGTGACAGAAACAAGGGAGCCCCCATGAACTGCTTTGCATGCATTAGATACAGAACTGAACCATGCTGGGTACACTTTCGCCGCTTTAAAATAACTAAGTAGAACAGAACCTACCCTGTGCAGCAAACAGAAGATGCATGCATTTTGGGTTTTTTGAACTGCCACCAATACCCTACTGTCAATTTCAAAGGGAATGTGTACTTCAGATAAAAACTGCAGCCCTGCTCAACCATCTCTGTGCTAAATATGTTGCTTGGACATATGCTGCAATGCTTAAAAGCCACACTTGACTAATTTGGTGTCCTTAACTCATAAACAGCACAAGCCACTCTGGAGAAGGAGCAGACTGTAAATAACACATCAGAATAACTGCTCTGTGCTAATTTGCCATGTTTTTTTATGAGCATTGGGACAGTGGTGCGCCAGTAAGGGCTTAATGTAATAAGGTGTTTTAATGTTAACACGTTTACTCACTGTTAGTGAAGTCTGTGGCCTTTCTTAATGGTGAGAGAGGAAGAGACACTATGTTTTCCATACAAGGAGAGGGAGAGAATCTATCCCTCAAAGGCTTTGACAAGTAGTGAGAAAAGCATCAGCCCACTTTTTCCCGTTTACTCTCAAAAGGGAAGAAATTCATCGCGTACTTGGTAAAAACATTGTTTTCTTGTTCACATACATGCTTAACAACTCCATACGTGTGACATCTTAAAAGAAAAGTTAATGCAACCTGCATGTAGGCTGCATTATTCCACTCTTAAACCAACTTGCTGTCTTGTATTTTAGGCTGCATTGAGATTTGGATTTTAAAAGGAGGATGGAAAAAGAGCACCAGTGGCCCAAGTAAAAACGAAATGATTATTTTGGCTAAAACGTTTGAAAAATCAGGCAAGATGTTTAAGATATCCAGGTTTCCATGAAGAGCTGGCCCGAGCCTTACCTCAAAGTATGCAAACACTGCATACAAGATAAAAAGCTTAATGAAGAACAGCTTTCCAGAGTCTCCTTAATATATATGGAAAAGCAATGCTGTCCAAAGCACCATGGGACTGGAGTTGGCTGCCATTAGGACCGCAGTTTGCTAGTTAGAATGAGAAGAATGAGAAACCTCCATTGCCACTGCCCCAGGCAGAAATTAATTCATTTTAAAATGTTTATTTATTGCGTCCCAGTCCTCCAGGAGCACTGAGGCAATGTACACGAGACAGAAAACGTTAATTAAAATACTGACTATCAACAGATAAAGTAGGTAAAAACATCAGTTTAAAACAATCTAATGGTTTTATAGAATCGATAAAGCCATGCAAAATAATATACAGTCTTAGCGGCCCACTGGGATGGAGGGATGGGGCCAACCTGAACCCACAACCAATTCCCAGCACAGCTTATCCAGCAAGACTGTTTCTGTCCCATAACCAGGTTTGAATCCAGATTGGAATGGATCCAGGTAATCCATTTCATCCAAGAATCCAGGTAATCCAGTTTATATCAAATTTGTTTTGCTTCATTTATGTAATGATGCACGTCTTAATGGTGAATGCACACAAACACTATGAGCAGTGCTCTTATTTTTAGGACATCTACCTAAAGAGAGCTGTACCTGATGCATCTTATATCAACAGTTAAATTTCCTCTTGCTGGGCTACAAATGCAGTCCCTTCACCTTCATTCACTAACTCTCTCTGCATTACTCATTTTCATTTGAAGCTGAGAGAAAACAGATTCAACGCAACCTGTGGAACATCCCTTTTTACTAAAAGACGGTTGCGCCACAAGAAGCCCAGACAACTACAGACAAATGTAAATAAATGAAATTGTTCAGCCCTACTACATCTCTGCATCCTGTCCCAAGCAAGCCAAGGCTTCCAAGATGGCACTGTCCTAGACGGGGATGGAGGGAGCAGAATACTGCTCTCTTTCCAAGATGTCCTCATTTACTCGCTCTATTAGTAGAAAGCTCTGGCTGCTACATTTTTCCAGCTCCTGTTGCAGATGCCACTAAAGCACTTGTCTGTGGTTTTCCATCAAGATGCCCTTTAAAAGAATTCTTTGAAAGATCTCTGGTTCCTGAAGAGATTCCTCCCGGGAGCAGCGATTTTGAAGGCCCAACGCTCACATCTTGCAGAAAAGGGAAAGACAGAAATTGGAATTTAGCAGCAGAAGCTATGTCAGAATTAAACTGGAAACCGCAAATGAGTCGGAGAGAAGAAAAAGGCCCCGTGCGACACTTATGTTTTCCACGCAAGGAGTGGGAGAGAATCTGTCCCACAAAGGCTTTGACAAGTCGTAAGAAAAGCATCAGCCCACTTTTTCCCATTTACTCTCGAAAGCATTTACAGTCGAAAGCGAGGGTCTGGCTGTTCTTTATATCCATTGTTTACGGCCCTGGGCCACAGACCCTGGTCCCAGCCTTGGATGCGACGGCGCATCTGACTTGCATGTTAAACAGGGAAGGGATAAACGGTTCCACATGCCCTTGAAGCCTTCCAGAGCCACAGCCAGCGCGCCTGCCAAAGCTGCGCCGCTTAAAACGCGCAAGGCAAGGCAAGGCAAGGCGCCTGACGTCGAGCGCGCCAAAGAAGCAGCAAGCTCCCTCCATTCGGAGTGGAAGGAAAGGCCTTCTTCCATGCCAGAGTTTTGTAGAAGGGGGCATTTTGACTGCCCTTTCTCCGCCTGAACCCAGGTTTAAGGGGGCTCTGGAGGTGGCCTTGTGAGATGGGCTCCTCCATCCTCTCCAAAAAGTCGTTTTGCACTCCATTAGCTCAGCAAGGGCCAGCAAGAGGATGGGAGACACTGTCGTCCCTTGCGCTTCCCTGGAGGCTCAGGGAAAAGCAAACCGCTGCAGCCCTGTCCTAGCTTGCCTGCTCTTTCAAAGGGATCTTGAATTTCATTATTATTATTATTATTATTATAAAGTATTTGTTCAGCCAAAAGGCTTACGAATGGGTTAATTTCATTCCTCTGTCAGAGAGTTCATGGGTTCCCACAAAACGACAGATCCCAGGATGCCACAGGATGGAAAAGCAGCGTCAAGCAGCATCAATTCTGTCGGTCCTTTCGCTGCCCAAGCACTCTGCACATGCACAATGGCCCACTTTGATCCCCCCCCTTCCACACATTATTTTACACACACACACTCCCTCTTCTCAGTTCAGGATCTCAAAACAAAAGCCCTGCATGACGAGTCTGGGATGCAAACTTCCCAGGCGCTCTGTCCGTGCTCAGAGGCAGCGCACTTTGCACGGTTAATCGTATTTTAATCGTATTTCTTGGAAAGAAAGGCAGAGCCCATGGGAGGAGGAAGATGGAGGTGGATGTTTCTTCCCTCCTGCGCTCTGCCCATGCTCAGAAGCACCCTCTGCCTCTCTGTTTTTCCTCCTGTCTGTCTGTCACTGGGGCACTCTGCCCATGCTCAGAAGCAGCCTGCCTGCTCTCGTATTCCTTTATCTGGTCTCACAACAGCAACCCTGCAAGCTGGGAAAAGAAGAAAAAGGAGGTGGCACTCTCTTTAGCTCAGAGCACTCTGCCCATGCTCAGAAACCCCTCTTTTATTCTGTTTTTCGAATTTTCCTCCAAAACGAGTCTTCAGTACAACGACAACCCTGCAAGGTGGGAAAAGGAGGAGGAGGAGGAGGAGGAGGAAGGGGCACTCTGCCCATGCTCAGGAGCCCCTTGCCCTTCCTTGATCCCCTCATCTGCTCTGTGTTTCCTCCCCAGGAGTGCCAGCTAGGCCTGGGGCGCTCTGCCCATGCCCCGGAGCCCCCTTCTTCTTCTCCTCCTCCTCCTCCTCCTTCCGGCTCACCTCTGCCGTAGCCCTGCGTGTGCTTGGCGAAGCTCCGCACCACGGCCTCCACCGCCTCCCTCAGGACCGCCGGGGGCCCCGCCGAGGAGCCCGCTAAGGCCGCCGCTGCCGCTGCCGCTGCCGCTCCTCCTCCTCCGGGCAAAAGAAGCGGCGGAGGCGGCGGCCCCAAGGCCAGGGTCAGCCCCAGCGGAGGAGGCAGCGGCGGCGGCGGCGGAGGAGGCGGCGGCGGAGGCGGAGGCGGAGGAGCCGCGATCGCCGAGGCCGAGGCCGTGACCCCGGGCCGGAGGGAGCGGAGGGTGCCGCCGACGCCCGGCTGCAGCCGCTGGACGCGGAGCGACTCCATCATCATCGCGACGGCGACTGAGAAGAACCGAGCTTCTCCCTTCACCGAGCCATCGGACACGGAGGGGGCGTGGCTCCCCGGCAACGGAGGCCGGCCATTGGTGGAGCCGCCCCTCTCTTTCTCTCCAGGGGCGGGACGATCCTCGTCTCCGTCCAATCGGTGTCGTGATCGCCTCCGAGAGGAGGAGGAGGAGGCGGGGCCAGAAAGGTAAGAGGCGGGGTTTTTCCAGAGTGACAACAGGGTTGGGGATGGGTTTAGGAAGCAGCCAATGGGGACACCGAAAGGGGATGATTGAGGGAGCCCTGGGTGGGGCCTCCTCCTGATTTTGTCCAATCGCTTCCCAAATCACAGCCCAATAGGAACACCGAAAGGGGATGATTGAGGGGCCGCTGGGTGGATTTTATCCAATCGCTTCACAGTAAAGTTTGGGAGGCGGGAGCAAGCGTGAGGGATTGGCTCTCCGCGTTCCAAGGAGAGCCAATGAAACCGCCCACACCGCCCTCAGCGTTCCGCCCAATGTTGTCCCCCGCGGCTTTCCGTAGTTGTCCCGGAAGTGACCGCGGTGGCCTCAGTCCTGTCGCCAAGGGGACCGACCGAGGGAGACCCAGCGAGGAAAGGCTGAAGAAGAAGAAGGAAGGGGCCAGGGGCCTTCAGGGCAGGATGGACTCCTGGGTTCGGTTCAGCGCCCAAAGCCAAGCCAAGGAGCGGGTCTTCAGGTCGGTGGAGAGAGAAAGAGGTTGCGTCCACACGGTAGAAATACTCATGCACTTGGACACCGCTTTAAGCGCTGCGGCTCCGTCCTATGGGACCCTGGGATTTGTAGTTTTCCGTGGCACTAGGGCTCTTCGGCAGAAAAAAAAGCTGAGGGCCTTGCGAAACTACAAATCCCAGGATCCCAGAGGATGGCGCAACAGTACTTGAAGTGGCGTCAGGCGGCATCATTTCTACAGTGTTAAGTGCACCCTGGGAGTTGTAGTTTCCTGGAGGCCCCAGCCCACTTGGGTAGAGAAAGAGTTTTCTCTAGGAATCCTCAGGTCCTCCAGTGCAACTCTATGGTCAACATCCAGCAGAATTTCTCTGGAGGACTGTCCTAGAGTTTCCTAGGGAGAAACTGCATATTAATCAAGTCCATTAACAATATTATTTATTTATTGCATTTATATGCCGCCTTTCTCCCTGAAAGGACCCAAGGAGGCTCACAGACAAAACGTTTAAAATCCCAATAAAATTCAGAACAATGAAAACATCTACATCCAGTATAAAATCACATAAAAATATACAGAAGCAAAAAACAAACTTAAGAACCCACTTGCTATGCATTATATACAAAATACCTGCCTGCATAAAAATGTTTTTGCTTGCCGGCGAATGAAATCCACAAAAGTCAAAGCTGCAAAAGCGGAGGAACAAGTGTCTTCTTACGCCTATACCTTCGACCCTCCGTTCTTGTGGGGGATCCGTTCCAGAACGGAAAAGCGCGTATAGTCAAGCCCCATAGGCTTGAATGGGGGCACGTGCTCCATTTTGTCCCCCTCCGTTCGCCACGTACAGATAGGCGAGGGATGCGGATCCCAGCGTGAAAATGGAAGGGCGGTGGTATTCTTCTCTTCTCTGGCTAACCTCTCCCTTGTATTCTCTGCCCTTTCTCTTTCCTTTCTCCCCAGGGCTGCCCAGTATGCCTGCACTCTGCTGGGCTACACGCTCCAGAAGAACGGGGCCAGCCCCAATTTCCTGGCCAGGATCAAGCAGCTGGAGGCCCACCTGAGCCTCGGCCGAAAGCGTGAGTCCTGGGGGGGGGGAGTGCATTCTGGAACCAAACCCCAGTGGATACCAAGGGCCCACTGGTGAGCTGACATAGGTCCCATTTCTAAAAGAGAGTTAGGGTTGTTGTCGTGTGCCTTCAAGTCCTTTCAAGTGACCCTAAGGCAAATCTATCACAGGGTTTTCTTGGCAAGATTTGTTGAGAGAGGGTTTGCCATTGCCATCTTCTGAGGTTGAGAGGGTGTGACTTGCCCAAGGTCACCCAGTGGGTTTCATGATCAAGAGGGGAAGGCAGTACTGAGTCCTTGGGCATGCTACAGAAGCAAAACTGTGTATTTTATCAGTTAATGTCAGCGCTGCCTTTCCTTTTCCAGTGTTCCGTCTGGGGAACTCTGCAGATGCCCTGGAGGCAGCCAAGCGGGCCATTCACCTGTCGGACATGGTCCTCCGTTTCTGCATCACTGTGAGCCACCTGAACAGAGCCATGTACTTTGCCTGTGATAATATCCTGTGGGCAGGGAAATCCGGCCTTGTCCCACACATGGACCAGGAGAAATGGAGCCAGCGGTCCTTCAGGTGAGGTCGGGCCCCAGTCATGTAAGTCATAGATGTATTCGATAACACCAAGTATCCCTGCTTGCCGTTCCAACCTTTGGACTGGTACTGGCCACTCCACTGTAGCTGCTTTCCTGGGACTACAAAGCCTATCATGCTCTGCAACAACAGGATTGGAAGTGACACTTTGCTCGGGTTCCTTAGTCCATTAAGATAGGAATATAGACTGAGTTAAGGTTTTGTGGGGGTCCTGCACCCTAACACCCACAAACAAGGAGGACTGACTGTGTATGGAAACTAGTGACCTTGTGAGGATTTTGTGACCCTTAAGGCCTGCCATACAAGAACCCTTCTATGCAGACAGACCCTCCAAACCTTCTCTGTCCATGCACCTGTTGGACCTCCTGTTCTCCTTCAACACTTAAAGACTCATCTCTGTTATTTTTTCTTTCTTTCACACCTTTTCCAGGTACTACCTCTTTGCTCTGATCATGAACCTGAGCCGGGATGCCTACGAAATCCGGCTGCTGATGGAGCGTGAGGCGAACGGGAAGTCCCAGAAAGGTGTCCTGGTCGGCAGTGGAGATGGCTGCTCCACGCCAGGAGAAGATGGCCGTCTCCAGCAGCTGTCCTTGAGGGTGAAACTGCAGCTCCGCCTGCTGGTGCGCGTGCTCAGGAACAACCCCCCTCTGCTCCTGGACGTGGTGAAAAACGCTTGTGATGTCTTCATCCCCTTGGACAAGCTGGGGCTGTACAAGACCAGCGCGGGCTTCGTTGGCCTCTGTGGCTTGACGTCTTCCATCCTTTCTATCCTTGCCATTGTCTACCCCTGGCTGAAGCTGAAGCCTTGAAAGAAGCCAGGAGGGCAAACAGATGTTCGAGGAGGTGCCCCACGCATCATAGTGCTTCCTTGTCGTCGTCCTCCAGATGCCATCATGGGATCCTAAGTGACTTAGTGGTATGAACCAACCAGTGACCACTTTGGGTGAATTCTTGGACCATAGGGTTTCCTGCCTGTTGAGTTTTCAGGCACATCTCCTTTCTCTTCTCATGTGGAGGGTAGACACTTACCAAGACTTTCTCACTAATTACTTGACTCTCATGGGCCACGGTACTAGAGCCCTCCTATGCAGATAGTCCTCCAAATCTTGTCTGCCCCAATACCTCTTCTGTTCCCACCTCATTTTCCACCCACCAATAATTCTTTTCAGATTCACTTATCCCTTTGTTTGTCCTTTTAACTCACCTTGGGCTGTGGCAGTGTTTCAGCCTCTTGTACACTGTGTGGGATGATGTCTTTCGCTGGCCCAAATTCTTCTAGTTCAGCCAAGGAAGCAGGATGAGAAGCGGAGATTCACATGCGCCAGCAAGCTTTGTGGTTTGCCCTCAGGGACCCAATGAGCCCATCTTGCTGGGCAACCAAGCAAGGTTGTTCTGTGCCTCATTTTCTGGGAGATGGAAGTGCGTGCATGTGGGCAGGGAGGTGGATATATGTGCCCTGGTGTTAGGACATTTTCAAACTGAAAAAGAAGTTCATAATGAGCATACATACGCTGCTAGAAGAGCATTAGCCTTTTGTTTTATGGGCAGCAGTGCCACCCATGTAGAAAACATTAACAAATACACACAGAAGTTTCAGGACTTAGGCTACACCTTGGTCTTTGACACTGTAAACTCTTCTTTCACAGATGATTTCTAATAATCTGCCCCCACCACCCACATATCCCTCCTTACTAATTGTAACCTTTGAAGTTTAGAGGGATGCCATCTTTCTTACCTAAGTGTAGCCTAACCCTTATAACTTTTCCTCTGGTGAATTTTTCTTTTAATGGTCGATAATGGTTTGTCTTTATCCATTCTGAGTGGGGATGCTGGTTTTATTCCATGCAGCTCTTGGAACATGGAATCCTATACTTTGAATCAGGTTTGTTCCATCAGTTTTTTTGTGAAAATAATCAGGTGCTTTTTAAAGTAAGTTCCTGTCCATGGCTGCTTCACAGCAACAGCTGATGGAGACCTTAAGAAGCCTCCCTGGCAGAAGGGAGACTTGGCCAGGGGTACCTTTGCCCTTCAAATGATGGGCGAAATTGTACCCGAGAGGTACAAGCTCTTAAGCATAGAAGCCCTTTTAGAGTATGTTTTTGGCAACCCTCTTCCTCGAACACTGTCTGTCTCCTCTGCAGAATGTCTGTTCCCTCAGTTGTATTTACAAAGTTCAGTTCATGTTGATCATATCCCCCCCCACACACTTTGTTGTACCTCTTCAGGAACTGCACAGGTTGAATTTTGGCCTGGATGCCGCTATGGTAGCCACAAGGCTTTGGTTTGGTTGCCAAGGAGAATTCCAACTTGTAGGTGGGCTGTAGATACCAGATTGCTGGAGGAAAGATGGGGGGAGATGCCTAAGCTCTCTCATGAGAGAGAAGAACACTCCTATACATTAGAGTGGGGGGAATGTGGCTTGTGGGCCACATGCAGTCCCTCAAGGCTTTTTTTGGGGCCCTCAGAGGTCAAAACAATTGCTTTCAGATGCCCCCAAAGTAACCTCTATGGAGTATGGAGGGAATTTCTATCCACACATGGAGCCTCTCTGCTCTTCCCAGGGGTCAATACATGTATAGGTAATATATATGTATATATTTTGCAAAAGTTCTTCCCTCCCCCCCTTTTTTTTTTTTTTGCCCCCAAATGTCCTTTAGATTTCCAGGAATGCCTCTAAACATGCAGAGAATGCCCTTATGCCTCCTGGAGGGCATTGGCGAGGGGAAAGTAATGTTCCTTTTGTTGTTTAAGTGGGTGCAATAGGGGGTGCAGCCCTCCATGGTCTCCTGTGGGGGGCTAATGCGAACTCCTAGCCTTCCCCAGTTGCCCACCCCAGTTTTAGAGGATATTAATGTTTTGGGAGGAAGAGAAAGAAAGCTTCATTCATATCATACACACACACACACCTTTATGTCCTGCACAGTCTGGCCAAGGCATCCAATCTGTGGGATTTAGACCCAGACCTTTGCTCCTGTGGGTCCTTCTTACCTCCCTTCCCCAGCCCCAAATGTAGGTCTGAGCCTCCACACATCCTCATTCTTCAGCTAAAACATGGCCACTTCTTCCAGAGCTGAAGGGCCCTCTTCCCCCTCCTTCCCTGTTTTAATAAATGACTCTTGGGTTAAATTGTGCAGCTTTCCTGGTTTGTTGCTTGAGAGTAATCTCAAAAGCCTGGGACCCCTGTCATGGTTTCACAGAGCCTTCTGAGCATGGTTGTCCCCTGCCTCACCTATTTATTTATATATTTCCCATATTTCCCCCCAGCTCTGGGACTAGTAGCTTGCAAAAGTTAAGACAGATATTGATACTCATGCAAACATTAAAATATGGTTTAAATTACATATGATTTATAGGACTGAAAACAGTTCAGAAATATAGGTTGAGTCTTCCTTGTCTGGAATCTTGAAATATTCCAAAAGCCAAAACATTTTTCGTGGGTGACTGAAATAGTGACATCTTTGTTTTCGGATGGTTCGGCGTATACTCAGTGTTTTCGTGCACAAAATTATTTAACTTCAGGTTGTGTGTATAAGGTATATAGACTTGGGCCTTGTCACCAAGATATTTCATTATGTACATATATGCAGATACAAGTATTCTGGACTCCAAAACAACCTTGTCCCAAGCGTTTCAGATAAGGGGGATTCAACCACTATTGTGGGTTTTCTGGATAAGAGAAGAACTAGAACATTTTCCAATGTCTAAATAATATTCTCACCATACCTGAGCTTAGCCAAAAGGCTGAGAAGCAAATAATCTTGTGGATTTGTGGATCCACTCCTTGGGGATATAAATTCAGTGGTAACCAGCTTCAGTGCTAAAAAACCCCCCCAAAAAACGAGGAGGCGGTATTTTGGAAGGCAAACAACATTAAGGCCTGCCATACAGCAACCTGATCACAAGGTGGTGCTTTGAATCCATGATGGTTGCAGACTTTTTTCCTCCTAGAAAGATTGGAAATAGTGCTTTCGCTCTTGTTAGCATAATGTGGTATCCAGTGTGGTTTTGAGTGTTGGATTAGGAACGACCAGGGTTCGAATCCCCACTCCGCCATGGAAACCTACTGGGTGACCTTGGAACAAGTCACCCTCTCTCAGCCTCAGAAGGCACTGGCAAAACTCCTGTGAAGAAATTGTCCAAGAAGACCTTAGGAGAGGGTTGCATAGCCTCCAGTTGTCCTGAACAGACAGGGACAGTCCTGGTTAATCCTCTGTCGTCCCATTTTTAAAAATGTCCAAGTTTCTCTCCCACTTTCCTCCTTTATCCCAGCTGACTTCAGCTGCTGCAAACAGAGCTCAAAGTGCAAAAACGGAGGAGAAAAGGGGCAGAATCCAGCTAGAAAGGGACTTTGCAAATCTCAAAAGTTGTTAAGCGACACTCTCAGAAACCAAGGCGGAGAGAAACATTTGCGTATTTCAGAAAATTTGTTCTGCAACGGCTCTGGCCAAAGCAAACTGCTGCAGCCTCTCCCAACTTGTCTGTTCTTCCTCGTCCATAAACTTTGCCTGCTTGACCACGCGTGTCTTGGGTTTCATGTCTGAAATATTGGAAGATATGCAACTACAGTTCTGGTTCATTGTTAAGGAAGAAAATGTCTGGTCTCCTACACTTATGGCAGTGCTTTAAAACAAAATCTGATGATGTGGAGGACCAGCGGGGCTTTCTTTCCCTTGTGTTCCTACTGGGCATCCCAGTTCAAGAAGTATGTTGGGATGCTGGAAGGTGTCCAGAGAAGGGCCATCAAGTTGGTCCAAAGTCTGGAGTCGAAGCCTTGGGAGGAGGACAACGGAGGGAGCTGAGGATGTTTAGTCTGGAGAAGAGAAGATGGAGAGGTGACATGATCAAGCCATTTTAAAATATCTGAAAGGAAGCCGTGGAGAAGATGGAACCTACTTGTTTTCTGCTGGTCCAAAGACTGGAATATAACCTGATGGATTTGCATTGTAAGAAAAGAGATTCCACTTAAATATTAGGAAGAACTTGACTGCAAGAGCCGTTCGACTGTGTAAATCGATTGCTTTGGAGGACTTTGGTGGACTCTCCATCGTTAGAAGTCTTTGGATGACATCTTTTAGGAATGCTTTTGCAGTGCCTTCTTACGTGGCAGAATGGGGCTGGACTACATAGCCCCTGAGGGTCCCTTCCGTTCTCTCAAACTCTGATTTTAAGACCTTTGGAGTTCCTGATGTGATGGACTATAGTTCCCAATTTTCTGGGTGGAAGCTGCCGTCCCCAAAATATAGAGGATTGGAGTTTTCTTCCCATTAAAGGGCTTCTGGAACAGAAGATTCGTTGTTTTTAAAAATCAGCAGCAATTCACATCTGGCTGTACAAGAATTGCAATAAACCTGTAGGACAGAGGAAGAAAACGAAATGCAAAAAAAGAAGAGCATGAAATCCTGTCATGAAAGAGGGGGGGGAACCCAATTTTTTGGTCGCTGCTCCAGGTTATAAATTATAATATATAATATAACAATTGTAAATTTATAATTTGGCCTTGCTTGCTCTGATTTGAGTTGTGTGTTGTTTTTTTCTTTCAGACACAAATTTTACAGTCCTCAAAAAGGATTTTAAAAAATTTCTGGCTCATTCAACCCCTGCGGCGTTGCAGAACAAATCCGTCGCATGTTCTTCAGTTTCTGAAGGCGTCGTCGTTCAACAACTTTTGAGATTGGCAAAAGTTCTTTTCTCGCTGGATTTGCACAGCTCTGCTTCTCTCGGGGGCGATGGGATCTTTTCTTCTTTCCCTACATGGGGTCCACCTGAGTCATTTTCACATCTTTGCAAGCTGCATTTATCCAGCAGCTTGAATGCTTTCAATGCTTGGTTTCAGAGGGAAGGTGGGCCCTCCATAATACGCCCAGAAACCTTTGGGATTTGAGGGGGAAGAGGGCAAATGATGCCTGTGTGTTTGCTTTTTAAGAAGGCGAGGCAGGAAAGCAATCGAAATATTACACAAAACTCATCAAGGGAGGCTTTAACAAGCTCCATAAAAGACCCAGAGAGATGCTTGCCTGGGTAACGGATAGTTTGGTTCCAAAACCGGACAGCTCAGTTTTGGGAATTAAAGAAAGACAGTGTCTTTGTGGATTTGTAGGCTTGTGATGGTGAGATACAACCCTAACCTTTGGGATAGTGGTTTGAAACCAGAACTTGGTGGTAACTCATTACTAGTTACTTGTAAGTTGCTCCTTTCCTCCGTAAGGCAGCTGTAAGGATTTTCTTTTTGGCGACAAAGAAGGTGGTACTGTCTAACCCATCATCTCAAGATGGTACTGCCTAGCCTATTAATATCAGGTTAACAATTGTCACTTAACAAGAGGGACGCATTTATTCCTTTTTTCTGGTAAAACATTGCTGATAAGACTGCATTTCGACCAACAAAGAACCATAACTCCACTGACCCACACAATTGACTCACAAAACAAAGGCAGGTCAACGTAACACCACCGGGTTAATCTTTGACAAGGAAAACTTGCCTGGAATCCTTACATTTAAACAAAACAAAAAACAAAACACAGAATCAAGGCATGCGGATCATTGATGGCTAGATTAGGTCAACGTCAGAATTAATTGACCTAAAGATCTTTCATGACAAAGTCTCCGGCCTTTTGCAGATGGAAACGAAACAACTAAGCAACTTCATGGCATGGTCAAGAGGGCAAATGGGGTGAAGGAGGGAGAACAAACCAACAAACTTAAGAGAGGCTGCAGCAGTTTGGTTTTGCCTGAGCTGACTGGGAAGGGCAAGATTTTGC
>CM034711.1:10900512-10914755 GCA_020142125.1 Phrynosoma platyrhinos
CCAAAGCCTTTGTTGCATCTTGAGTGCTTTTTCGCAGGGCCTTCGGTGTACCTGGCACCTCAAACTGGAGACAATCTGAACCTGGGATGTGATTCAGAGCCATCACAGAGATGGGAACATGCAACCGTGTTGGAAACATGGACCGGTTTTTGCCAAAGTGAGCCAAAAAGACTTGAAATTTTTGTAAAATCTGACCCGGAAATCACCAGGAGATAAAAGTCTCTACAAGTGGAAACTGAGCATCTGGGATCATTTTAGGGTGATTTCAAGTTGATTTTCACCTCTATTGAGGACTTGGTGCATGCTGTCCAACTATCCTGATTTGGGAGGGAGAGTCCCAAATAATCCTCTGCCTTCCCACTTTCTCAGCTGCTTTTAAAATGTCCCGGTTTCTCTCTCCTCCTCCCGCTTTCCCCCTTTTGTTCTCTGCTTACTTTAATCCCATATCCTCCAAGTGTCCCAATCTGGCAGGGACAGTCCTTACTAATCCTCTGCCTTCCCACTGTCTCAGTTGCTTTTAAAATGTCCACTTAGGGTCCACAAAAAGAGTGCACAAGTCCACTTATGGACCACATAAAGTGTATGCTAGGCCACGTACGGCCCACAAAACCAATGTAACGGGCCACTTATGGCCCACAAAAAGCATGTGCTACTCATGGTTCAATGTGACTTATGGACCCCTCCAAAAAGAGTGTGCTAGGCCACTTATGTCCCGCAGAAAGAGTGTGCTAAGTCGCACAAACGCACACTTCCTCCAAGATTGTGCAACGGCTCCGTATCGGCTGCTGAGGCTCTTCCCGTGCCTCTTTTCAAAGTGAAATTACGCAGCCTTGCAACTGCGACCAGAAGAAGAAGAAGAAGCCATCTTAGCGGTGCATAAGCGGTCCAAATCCCCCATCGACGCCAGCGCCTCCTCTGCGCACTCAATTAAAGAGAAAGCCGTACGCGCGGATTGTGCGATCGCACGCTGTTCAGTTCCCTGGGGTTCCTGCCCTAAATTGACAAGAGCTCAAGCAAGTCCTGTTATTTTCCTTCCCATCAACCCAACCGTTCCTCCGTCTCCCGCCGAGTGAAAAATGCGGCATAATGGCCCTTGTTTCTTTCAGATTCTGAAGAGCGTAATTACCTGCGAAGGGAAGGAGGGCTGCTAAGAGCAGATTCACGCCGTTTTATGGAGGCGGAAATCAACTTTTGGAAAACCTATCCCCTTGTTTTGGATAAAGATGTGGTTACTTATGGTCACTCCGCGGTGAAGTGAGGGAATGGCACTCTTTTAGGGTTGCCAGATCTCAGGACCTGGCCCTTGAGTGTCCAGTTTTTGCCCTCCATCTCCAAGTGGGAGACGCGGGTGCAAATTCCCTATGTTTGGTGCTTTCCACTCCAGGAAAGAGGAATGGTTTGTGTGCAAATCACCATCTCAAGTTGGAAACCAGCAGCTTGCTACAGTTTGCAAGGCTTCGTTAATTGTTTCATTCCACTAATTTAATTTCCATTGTTATATTTTCCAAAAGACTATGGATTTACTCAGCCCTTTTTCTTCCTTTCCAGTCTTTGCAGAGCCAGGACTCACCTTCTGCTCTGCAACAAACTTCTAGCCATAGTCAAGAGGAAATGCTCCTTATTTCATCTCCCAAAGTGTGTGAGAAGGAATAAAAGCATTTCATTCCACCTTGATCTGGGAAACAGCTCCTTTAGCTAAGATTTCTGTCCAAATTTCCAAACCAGGAAAAAATATGTTTTGTGTGATGTGTGTGTGTTGGAAGGACAAACTTCAAGCAAGTTTGGTACTTTATGCACAACACTTAAATACATCATCATCATCATCATCATCATCATCATCATCATCATCATTATATTATTTATATCCTGCTTTCCCCCCAAAATTGAGACATCTCCAGGGTCCTTCCCAGATCTCAGGTTTTGGTCCAGAAACCTCAGGGCCTGGGATCCCATCCCAAAGAGGCAGCCCTCAACTCTGTGTATGCTCCAAAGAACCCTCTTTATCCTTTTTTACCCCCACGTTTTTAAGCCTGATCTCGAACCCTGGGCCTTGACAATACTGCTCTCGGATGGCACAAGTCTGTCAATGTCCAGTGTCCAGGCAGTACAGGTCTTTCAATGTCCAGAGATGCATTTACAATTGTGCACAGCTCTTCTCCCCTCTGGCGGATGGGCTTCGTAGTCCTCCACGTCTCCACAACTGGTCTCTGCACACTTTTCTTCAGTGGTCACTCCATCTCACGGTCCTTAAGGAGGAACCTGCGTCCAACCGAGGGTCTTCAACGGTGCCCCCATTCCGCTCCTTCCTTTCCTCCGAACTTTCTCCAAACTTTTCCGGTTCCCCTCATTCCGTCCTCCGCCTCCCAAAGATGGCCGACATGCTTCGGACCAGTCCCCGGATGCCCACGGCCTTTTTGGTGGCGCTCCGGCAGTCCCTGACCATGTCGAGGAGTTCGTGGAAGACCACCAAGGCCCCGTGGTAGGTCTCCGCGGCCGAGACCTCGAAGAAGCCGGCGTCCATGGAAAGGGCCAGGAGGCGGCCTTCCTCGCCGGAGACGGAGCGCCGGTGCTGCAAGTCCCGCTTGTTGCCCACCAGGATCACGGGCATCTTCCTCCTCCTCTTCAGCTGCTGGATCCGATGGAGCTGTTGGCGGGCAAAATGGAAGCTGGCGCGGTCGCAGATGCTGTAGACCACGATGAAGCCGTCGGCCCAACGGAGCTGCTTCTCGTTCACGCAGTCCGGAAAGCTGGCCGTCTGCAAAGATTCGGGCGAAAAAGAGGCAGAGTTAGCCAGGTTGTTTAAACCAGGTTGGTTTAAACCATGGTTTAAACCAGGTTAGTTTAAACCATGGTTTAAACCAGGTTGTTGTATGTAAGCCATGGTTGAAACCAAGTAAATGGAAGCCATGGTGTAAACCAAGTTGATAAAAACCATGCTTTAAACCAGGTTGTTTCGAACACCATGCTTTAAACCAGGTTACTTTATACACTACCCACATGATCTTCTTAACGGACCTCCAAGTTAATAGTATTATTTGATTGATTACTTGGCTTTGGGGTGTGAATGACAATCAGATTTTTATTGAATTTTTATAATGTCGATATTTTAGTGTTGGTATTATGCTTTTTATATAGTTTTTGTAATTCTGTATTTTGTATATGTTGTGTACTTTTTATTGATGTAATCCCGCCTCGATCCGCAGGGAGAGGTGGGAAATATAAATTATTATTATTATTATTATTATTATTATTATTATTATTATTATTATTATTATTATTATTACATTATGGTTTAAACCAGGTTGCTTTTAATACTATGCTTTTACCCTAGTTGTTTTAAACACCATGCTTTAAACCAAGTTACTTTATACACTATGGTTTAAACCAGGTTGCTTTTAAACACCATGGGTTAAACCAGGTTGCTTTGAACCATGCTTTAAACCAGGTTGTTTTGAACCATGGTTTACACTAAGTTGTTTTGAACGGTGTGGCTTCTGGAGGGCCCTGGGGTCAAATAAATGGGTCCCAGACTGGTCATGGCTGCCTGTGGCTGTTTTGGGGGCTTCCTTGGGGGGTCTTTGCAGGCCGGAAATGGTCATCTGTACCTGAGGACAAACCGAGTCCCAGATGCTGAAGCAAGCCTCTTGCCCATCCATCGTCACTTTGTGCGTGTAAATGGACTCTGGAAAGGAGAGAAGATGTGCAAAAGCAAAGTGTTAATAAATAAAAATCATCATCATCATCATCATCATCAGTCCAGAGAGGGTGGTCAATAGAGAAATGGAAAAGGAAGGCTTATTCAGTCTGTTGTTGTGTGCTTTTGAGACATTGCTGACTTATGGCAACCCACAAGGGAACCCATCATGGTGGTTTTCTGGGGCTGAGAGTGTGTGACTCTCCCAAGGTCACTCAGCGGCTGAGCAGGGATTCAAATTCTAATCCCCAGAGTCCTAGTCTGATGCTGAAACCAGGATGCCATGCTTGCAAGGGGCTGGACTAGATGACCCCAGGGGTCCCCTTCCAGCTGAGTGACCCAATGAGGAATTATTATTCACTCACCAATATCCCCATATTCACCGATAAACCTTCGGGTCAGAAAGCGGACGGTCAGAGCTAGAAGGAAGGAAGGAAGGGAGGAAAGAGCAAAGTTAATGGAGGCATTATCAATTTGGATGCAAAATCTCAGCTAGGAGAATGCGGAAACCTTCCCCACGAAGGCCCCCAGCGGAGAAATTTCCTGGAATCACTCCAGGTCTCCAGACTGTGTGCATCTGATGCTGTTAATAACAAATATATTTGCAAAGTTGAAAGCCTTAACTGTTATATTTGCTTCCAAGAAAAATGGGTGCAAATGGGGGACTTAGCAAACTTGGCCCTCCAACCCAAACCCCAGCAAGAAAAATTGAAATTTCCCTATTGCTCCTTTCAGAAGGAAAGGAGACGCTGGCTATTTATTTATTTCTTTATTTATTTTTCAATGCTAAATTCTCATAATAAAAATTAAAAAAAAAATTCTGTGATCCTAGCACCAGCTGCAGGGTGGATTAGATGGTCTTTGAGGTCCCTTCCTTCTCTACAATTCTGACATTTTATGACCAAAACCGAAATTATTTATGGCACGGCAGCAGGCAATGAATTGAAAATCTGTGTTTTCCATCCTAGAACTTAAATTGATGGATTGATTATCGTGCCTTTCTCCCAAGAAGAGATTCAAGGGATCGCAATATAAGTTAAAACAAAATATAGATTATGCAAAAGTCCGTTTTTTAATAAATGGATAATGCAAAAGTCAGCATCCCTTTTGCTGAAGAATCTGCCCAAATATCCCACTCCTCTTTGCATCAATTAAACTGAATTTAATTTGCAACTCCATTGCAATACATAGGGTTTACATTGCGTGTGTCTCTCTCTGTGTTAAAAAGTTGCCTCTGCATTGTTGATATTTATAAAACAATGATGGGCAAAGAAAGAGTGAGTTCCTAGTCAGTGATAAAGTGACTTCTGTTCTGGTTTTTAGTGTGAAATTTAAGGGAAACTGATTTGGAGATGGAGCTTTGGACTCAAGGCAATTTGCAAAAATTGAAACAAACAAAGATGCAAATAGAGAGCTTAGTGGTTTGAGCTTGAGCCTTTTTGGATTTGAATCCTGGCTCAGCCGTTAAACCCACTGGGTGACCTTGTGCAAGTCACACTCTCTCAGCCTCAGGGGAAAGCGATGGCAAATCTCCTCTGAACAAAAGTGGCCAAGAAAACCCCAGGATAGGGTTGTCGTAAGTCGGAAACGACTTGAAGGCACACAACGCACACAGAGAGATGCGAGTCCATAAAGAGATGTAAGTAAAAGGCTAGCAAAAGGTTATGATTAAAATGCAAAAGGTTATGAAGGTGCCCAGAAAAATCAAAACCTTTGAAGCAAATCTATTACAAATGCAAAGGCATCGAATCCACTAGATGAAAATATAGAAGAAAACATTGTACATTTTGGGATCTTTAAAGGCACAACAGCCCTGGAAGGGAGGCAGGCTCATCTCTGTCTCCTAAGAGGATTTGCAAAACAATTGGGATTTTCTCAGCAGAGTAAGAAAAGACCTGAATTAGAAAAGCTGCAGAATCCTCTCTCCTTTTTCCAAATGCTACACAACACCGGCTCCTTTTACACAACAACCACACTTTACAATTAGATGCACAAAGTCCCTGCTTCTACAATCGCAAGTGAAATAAGCATAATAGAATTTGCAAAGAGCTCCTTTGAAACCAAACCTGCCTTAAAAAAATAAATAAATGTTTGTTGTTGTTGTTGTTGTGTGCCTTCAAATCGTTTCCAACTTATTGGGATTTCTTGGCAAGTTTCAGAGGAGGTTTGCCATTGCAATTCCCATCCTCTGAGGCTGAGAGAGTGTGATTTCTCTAGGGTCACCCATTGGGCTTCATGGCTGAGCGAGGATTCGAACCCTGTTCTCCGGAGTAAATACAGATAGCAATAGCAGATAGAAAAACCTGTATTACCCTCACCCTCCAAAATTAAAACCACCGGGTGCATTGGTAACCACCTTTGATGCCCACCCAGATGAGCTTAGACTGTGCTGTCTGGGGATGATAGGAGCTGCAGTCCAACACAATTGGAGGGTCTTCATCTGGGGAAGGCACTGCCTAACATTGGCCCTAGCAGGAGATAATGCCAAGGTACATTGGGGCATGCAACCCTTGAGCTCATGCCTTTGCCAACTTGATGCCCACCCAGATGTGGAGAGAGGGCTGCCTGGGGATGATAGGAGCTGCAGTCCAACAGAACTGGGTCAGGGAGAGTAATGCCTAGCATTGGAGATCATGCCAAGGTGGCCCTTTGGCACGCGATCCCTGAACTCATGCCAACGGTTGGAGCCCAACTCACCCGACTTGCCCACTTTCTGGGCTCCGATGACCAAGATGTTGGCCTCCAGCTTGGACAAATGGCCCTCGGACATCTTCCTGGCCTGCTGCAGGCTGGACTTGAGTTGCACCAACATCTGGAGTTTGGTTTTGGGCAAAGAAGAAGCAAGGGAGCCTTGAGATGGCAGAGAGCACTCTTCCTTCTTTGCTTCCTTGCTTGCACATGCGTCTCCCTTGCCAGCCTCCTCCTTTCTTTCTTTCTTTCACTCCTTCCTTCCTTCTTTTCTTCCTTTCCTCCCTCGCACGCTTTTGTCACCAGCATTTTATATTCAGTGACGGGAACAGAGAGGACAGACCCCCACCAGGCCTCCTCCGTCCGACACGCAACGCAACACAACCACAGAACAAGACACACAGACACACCTCTGGGAGGCAGGCACACAAGGCCCAGATGTTCGTTCACATCTGGGCCAAGCAAAGGGAGAGGCAGCCGAAGGATGGCTGGTGGGTGCCTTCACAAGCCATTGCTGAAAAACTGTTGTTGTTTTGGCAAGGTTTGTTCACAGGGAGGTTTGCCTTTGCCATCCTCTGAGGCTGAGACAGTGCAGCCACCTATGAGGTTTACTGGCTGAGCAAGGATTTGAACCCGGCGCTCCAACCGTTACACCACGCTGGCTTTCATGGAAGGATCGGGAGTCTGTTTATTGATTTAATCTATTTATCTTCCATTCTGCCTTTGGGATAGACCCAAGGAGGGATTCGAACCCTGGTCTCCCAGTATCCCAGTAGGAATCGTTGAACCCAGGTCTTGCCTTAAGGCTTGAAAAGGCAGTTGTATAGAAGGAACTAGATAAGACCCTCAGCTTTAGGCCAGAGGAAAGAGGCCTGGGTTCAAATCTCCACCTCATTGGGAATGGACTCATTTGAAATGTGGGGCTGGAGGACAGTTCTGCAGAAAGCATGGACAAAATGATGAGACCCCAAGGGTCATCCAGTCTGACCCGTCCAGCCACCTTGAGCCCCAGTTTGGTAGAGAAAAGGTTAAATGGGTCCGAGAGTAAATGAAGGCTGAATTTTCCCTAGAAGCCAAAATGACTAAAATGAGACTGTTTAGATCCATTATGAGAAGGCAGGACTCCCTAGGAAAGACAATAATGCTTGGGAATATGGCTCTGGAGGCCCAGGTTCGATTCCCACTCGACCACGGAAACCCATTGGGTGACTTTGTGCAAGTCACACTCTCTCAGCCTCAGAGGAAAGCAATGGATAGCCTAAGATAGGGTCACCGTAAGTCAAAAATGACTTGAAGGTACGCAACGACGACAAAAAAGGGACCTTGAATGGATAATTTATAATTATTATCCTTTATTAAAGCCTTTCGCGACAGAGGCTGCCGCATGAGATTTGGATAGAAATGGCCCACGATTATCTTGCGATCGGTGATCCCTCCGGTTAATATGCACCCAAACAAGTCGAACCAGATGGAAAGCGAGACCTAAATAAACACGTTTTGCTCTGAGGTTGGTTCAAATCCTGCCCATCCATCCATCCATCCGTCCATCCAGGCCGGAATAAATAGACTGCTGCGGAGGATGATGGGTTCTCCTTCTTTGGAGGCCTCCAAGCAGAGGTTGGAATCGGAGAACCATTAAGTTGGAAGGGAACCCAAAGGCCATCCATTCCAACCCTTCAATTCATATATCATTTTTGCAATTCACTAGCAGGGTTTGGTTCTGTTTCTGCAATGCAGCTGCGGATTCATAAAGTTAGTAAAAGTTGGTTTTAGGGTTTTGTTCTTGTTAATGGATTTTAATTATGTTATTTGTTTAATAATGTTTTAAGGGGGGGGAAGAATTGTGTTTTTTATTGTAATTGTGTTTTATACTGTAAACCGCCCTGATTGGGCAACCATTGGGCGGTATATAAAGAAATTTTATTATTATTATTATTATTATTATTATTATTATTCTTGTTAAATGCATTTTTCTGCATGTTTGCATGGGTTTTGTATTTGGTGACACCTTCATCTCTTTGGAGAAAAGGCAAGGCATGCAAGGGAATGAATCCAAAAAACCCCACAAAGTTGCAAAACACACACAGACAGGTACACAATCCTTCCAAAAGAAACGCCCAATGCTCTGCAAAGAACCAATGAGGAACACCTGGTGTTTTTTCCCTTCTTCTTAGCCATGCCTCCCTTTATTTTTTTTGGATTTAAAGAAGTCGAAGAGAAACCTAAATGTTGTTGCCTCCAGGACTGAGTTTGCTGCTTTTTTATTTTATTTTATTTTTTTTTTTTGGTAGCTCTTGGGACAAAAAAAGGGGAATTATTGAGGACTAGAAGTGTGCAACTTGGGTTTTAATTTCTGCAGAGCAAGGAAATCCAAAAGAAAGGAAAAAAGCTGCCCAATCCAAAGGTAAAAAATGCATCATCCATTGGTGTCCTCTTTGGGTTTTCTTGCAACTTATTTCTTCTTCTCCTTCTATTTATTTATTTGTTTGTTTGTTTGTTTCCTGCTTTTCCTCCCAAAATTGGAACTGAAAGCAGCTTAGCATTTAAAAAAGATACAATTAAAAAAAAAGATATGCAAAAGTGAAAACTGAAAGGGAATTAGATGGCTACAGTATTTCCACATTGTTAACAATTGTTAGCAATGTTTCTTTCCAGCTTTTAAGGCAGGAGAAAGTTTTCTTTTGGCTTATCTCATGTTGCAATTTTGCAGGATAATAATAATAACAATAACAATAATAATAATAATTTTCTCTTACTTTCTGCTTATTTCACTCCCATACATAGAAATGGGAAATAACAATGCTAATTTTATTAAAATAGTATCCCAAATCCACAAAGCAGCAATGCTTTTAACCAAAATGCACAAAATACACATTGCCAGCTTTTGAAACTCAACTGGGTTCTTCATTGGGCAAAATTATTAAAAATCATTTTAAAAAACAGGAAAAAGAGGGGGGGAATGGCCAATGTTGGGGGACACTTTAATATTCTTTTATATAATTTTGCATTTCAGGGTTTTGTCCAGTTTCCTTCAAGTCCAAATTTTATTCTGATTTCTCCACTGCAGTCTCCATTTGGATTAATGATTGAACCAAGGTTTGGAAACTCTTGGACTTTTTCAATGTCTTCCTCCTCTATTTTAAAGTGAATCATCCTTGGTCATTATATTTGATTTCTTAAATGTTTAACATTTGGATTGATCTGCCTTTGTGCTTTCTTCCTTCATCCGCATCGTCCTTTGGGGGTGCAAAATGCACTTTGCACATGCTTAGAGGCACTGCCTTCTCTAAACAATAATGGAAACGATGCCTTTCAAAGCAAAATGGATGTTAATTCTGCAGCATGGCAGGAGCCTTCTTCTGAGGCTGAGAGAGTGTGACTTACCCAAGGTCATCCAGTGGGTTTCCTGGGCTAGGCAGAGATTTGAACCCAGGTCTCCCAGAGTCCTAGTTCTGCAGCCAAACTGGATTTGCACCAGTCTGCATTTCTCTCTCTAATGCCCCTTTCTCTCTCCCATCCCCTTGTGTTACAAAATCTGATTTATTTAATGGAAAAACCTGTAAGGGATATGAAACATGAATGTTTCTACTGATAAGAACTGGGTGCGAAAGGAAAGGGAGGGATGCATTCTTGAAGCCAAAAACAGATTAAAGTTTAACATCTGGGAGAACAAGTGATGGGAAGTGATGGCACAAATATTTGAATTTTTTCCCCCTTTTCTGACCTTTGGAGAGGAATGTTGGCAAAGGTAGAGGAAAATGCATGAGAAAGACCAATCCGAATACAGTATTTTTTATTATTTACGATGCTGATCTTTAGCATTTATGATCCTGACACAATTTCTTCCATCGTGTTTCTTGCAAATGTTGATGTTGGTGAAATCTGGAGTTCTTTGCTTTGTAGGAGCGCTTTCCAAAAAGATGCAAACGGGTTTAAAAATGATTTTGCAAGGTGGTCCACGGTGCATAAATTTCCGTATCCATCGTAATATTACCAGAAATGTTTCTGTGGGGTTTTATACGGAGAAAGCATGTTAGAAATGTTCTCATTTTATTTTATTTTGCTTCCACTTTTTTCTTACGTAATCTACATCTCTCATCCAGGAATAAAATTTAAGATTTGGATGCGCTGCAGATTTTTCCTCCCGTCACTCGAAGTTCATCCTGGAAAACTGGCATTTATTTACTCCAAGTACACTGATCTGTAAGCCACTTTTTCTTTTGCAACAATCTTTATTTCTTTACCTAATTTTACATGTTGCTTTTTTTGCATGGTTGATCCTCTCTATCCCATTTTTGTGCTCCCAACAACCCTGTGAGGTGGGTTAAAATAATGCAGTTTGACACCACTTTAATTGCCCGGCTCTATCCTCCAGAAATCCTGGGATTTCTAGTTTTGCAAGAGATAGGATTTTTTTGTGTGTGTGCAAGAGAATAATGTTTCTGTGCACCCTTTGCAGAGAAAGCGAAAGACCTTGCAAAACTACAAATCCCAGGATTTTTGTAAGATGGAACTATTGCACTTAAAGTGGTATCGAACCGCATTCTTGCTTCGCCCTGGGTTTGGATTTCAACCAGTTTCCAGGATGGCCCTGCAGTTAAGTTATATTTATTGATTTATTGCACATCTATAAGAGTCAGAAAAATTGCCCTGGTGATGACATGTGGCCCATGGGACATGTAGTGCATCCTTACGCTATATGCACATGGAAAAAATAATAATTTTTAGAGGCCGGATATGGTGCATTTTATCCCCAGTTAAAGCGAAATCTGTTTTGTTAATCAAAATTAAGAATTTTCACCATTGTTTGATAATAATAGAGTCAGTGTTTTGCTGTGGTTTGAGTGCTGGACTACAACTCAGGGTTCAAATTCTAGCATGGCCATGTAAACCCACTGGGTGACCTTGGGCAAGTCACACTCTCTCAGCCTCAGAGGATGGCAATGGCAAACCCACTCTGAAGAAACTGCCACTAAAACCCCTATGATAAGTTTGCCTTAGTGTCGCTATAAGTTGGAAATGACTTGAAGGCACACAACAACAATGATAATGATAATAATAGGTCAAGTGGTGCAGGCAGTTGGGTTTTGTTGGAGGAAAATGGAGCATTCTGGGTTTTGTTTTCTTTCTTTGGAAGGTGGGCAGGGAAGATGTGAAGGGGAATGGAAGGACTCCCTTTGGCCGCCCTGTCTCTGGCTTTGGGGCTTGCGTTCCTGCGTTTGGCCGAAGCGTCCGAGGTCGTCTCCATTTGCCAGATCTTCTCTGCCAAGAAAGCCAACTGCCGAGGCCAGAATCTCCTCCAAGTCCCTCTGCGCCTCCCTGACACTTTGGAGTTATTGGACCTCTCTTACAACAAGATCCAACGCATCACTTCGGAGGACTTTTCCGCTCTGACCCGACTGAAAGGCCTGGATTTGGGTTATAACAACATTTTCTCCATCGCCGACGATGCCTTTGCCTCAAACCGCCTCCTGGAGCAACTCAATCTCTTCAACAACTCGCTGCTGGAGATTCCTTCTCAGGCTTTGGAGCCACTGAAGAACCTCCAGCTGCTCTCCATGTCTAACAATTTTTATCCTAGCTCAACCCTGGATGAGGTCTTCCGCCACCTGAAGAAGCTAGAAGACCTTTCCATGGGAGGTCCGGCCATCTTGACGGTGGGGAAGGAGGACTTCCTTCCTCTGGAAGAGCTTCCCTTGAAGAGGTTTGCCTTGAAGACGGCCTCCAGTTTGATGGAGTACCAAATGGGAGCCTTCTCCAAGATCAACGCCACCGCTTTCTGGTGCGATATCTCGCTGGACAAAAACCCCAAGGCCTTACCTCTCATGCTTCGGGACTTGTGGGGGAAGCCCTTGAGGTACCTCCGCTTCCGTAACCTCTTCGAATTCACGTACTACACGGATTCGGTGGACCTCTTCTCCAACTTGCCTCAGCTGGAAGCAGAAGAGTTGGTCTTCTTCCGGGGGAAGTTCAATGAGAACATGTTGCGCTTGGTCTTGTTGAACGTTCAGAAATCCCGTATCCAAGACCTCTCCTTCATAGCCATCGATTTTGCACGGTCCCCACGATGGAAGCCGCCGGAAGCGGGCATCGCCAACTTGACCCTCCGCCGCTTGGTGCTGAAGGACATCAGCAACCCGGACATCCTGCGCTTCGACTGGACCTTCACCTGGTTCAGTGGGGTGACCTACCTCTCCATCCTCAATGTCAACTTCAACTACGTACCGTGCGATGCCTGGGGTCAGTTGCGGAGTGTGGTCACCTTGGACATTTCCAACAACCGTTTGCTTGATGAGTATATCTACAACGAAGGCTGCTTCTACCAGGGAATCATGCCCCAACTAGAGAAGTTCAACCTGAGCTATAATGCATTGACCAGCCTGAGAACGGTGTCCAGGTTGACCTCCAACTGGTCCCGACTCTCCGTCTTAGATCTGAGCCACAACCGAATCGGGGGCTCCCATGACCTCCCGTGTTCTTGGAGTCCCGCTCTTGTTTGGCTCACCTTGGCTTACAACACTGTGACGACGGAGATCTTTCGGTGTCTTCCCGCCACGTTGCGCTTCTTGGATTTGTCCCATTCCCAGTTGGAACGGCTGGACACAGGCTACTTCGAAGTAGCCATTGAACTCCAAGAGTTGCGACTGAGTGGGAACAAGATCAAATATATTCCTACAGAGTGGAAAGGCCCAAGTCTGAGGGTCTTGGCGGTGGACAGCAACTCCTTCGGTGTCATCAGCAAAGGTTCCTTCATGAACATGCCCCACCTGGTCCAGCTGAAGGCCGGAAACAATCCTTACCACTGTGTTTGTGACCTCTATGGCTTCCTCCAAGAGACCTTGAGGAAGGGTAAGTTGACCTTGCTGGACTGGCCCGAGGGATGGACCTGTTACCACCCAGAACACCTCCTGGACACGTCCGTGGCTGCTTACACCCCACGGGTCAGCGAGTGTGACATTACCATAGTGGTGGCCATCGCGGTCTCCATCACGGCCACCGTGGTCATCACTTGCATGCTTTTGTGTTGGAAGTTTGACGTCCCGTGGTATCTCAGGGCCACGTTTCGTATCGTCCGGTCCAAATACCGCACCGGCCGCTCGCCATTGTCCCGAGACTTTGCCTACCATGCCTTCATCTCCTACAGCTGCTCAGACGCCAATTGGGTGAGACAGGAGCTCCTCCGGAAGCTGGAATCCTCCTCTCCTCCCTACCGGATCTGCATCCATGAGCGAGATTTCACGCCAGGACGATGGATCATCGACAACATCATCGACAACATCGAGAACAGCCGCAAGGTCATCTTCGTCCTCTCGCGCAGTTTTGTCGATAGTGACTGGTGCAACTATGAGCTCTACTTTGCCCACCAGCGGGCCGTGGGGCTCAGCTTCGAGGACGTGGTTCTGGTGGTCAAGGAAGCCATTGACCCCCAGGCTTTGCCCCACAAGTTCTGCAAACTGCGGAAGATGTTGAGCACAAAGACCTACTTGGAGTGGCCTTCCGAACCCAGCCGGCAAGCCTTCTTCTGGGTCCAGCTGACCTCCGTTCTGGGGAAAGTTGAGAAGACCGCTATGGACCCAAAGACCGATCCTGCTAATACGGATCAGGCGTCAGATGGGATGATGGAGACCCACCTTGAGATGGACGATCTGGCTGAAGGAAACGTTGTGGTGGACGCTCCAGTGGGTTAAGCCAAGCTTAGAGTTAGGCTGGTGATCATGTAGCTATCTGGACATTGTTGGACTACAACATGGACTACAACTTATTTGAACAACATACGAATGTGTTTTGGGATTTTTCCCTGTCACAGGTACATCTGGTGGGAACATAGGACGCAGGGCTTTCTCGGTGATGGCCCCCAGGA